>CM041051.1:6080066-6706983 GCA_023078785.2 Hyles euphorbiae | reverse complement strand
TCGAGCAAGTGGCTGACAATTTATACCCTGTAAATTGTCGCCCCACCGCCGGTGACAAACAAGTATTGTATCAATATTGCAGGAAAAGAGGGTAAGTTCACAAATGCATCTTCATACCGACGCTGTGTGTTTTTCTTTCAACACATAATAACAATTTTGTTGTTATTCAAAATATTATATTTTCTTTATTTGGAAAAAAAAAACTTTATTACAATAAAATATATGCTAATAGTGTACATATTAAAAATATAAGTTAAAGTAATACCCACGACATTTTCCACGTTTTAATTAAATGATTATTTACATTGCTGTGTCTGAGACATGCCATAAGGCTTCGTAGCACAATCTAAATAATAGAATATATATTGCTTATGAATAATTATAGTTAGTTTTTGTTACGGCGAAGAAGTAAGAGTTAGACCAGAGAGCCACCAGAGCTCCAAATGTCAATTCAATGCCCCTGGCGAACATATGATTGATCAAATTACAGAGAAGTTAAACAAATTAAACAATTCTAACCCTTGGCGATGATGTGACCCTTGACAAGATTATTTCCGAAGCCAACACTCTAGAGAAGTGAATCGACAAATTAATAATGTTGGGTTGTCGAAATCAAGTAAATATCTGACGGTTAATAGAATGGAGGCTTCTAAAAAAAAAAACTTTAAATATCGATTCCCGTGGACGTTGTGGTGGTTATCGTTCAAGGGATTTCAAATTTTGCCCAGCCCGAACTAAGAAATGTCTTAAGTGCGGGTTTGTTGGTCATTTCGGCCAACTGTGTAGGTGTCGGGCGAAAGAGCGTAAAAATAATGATTCTACTTCTAATAGTTTAGTACCCTTAGACCTCCTAAGAGCAAGCCTGAAGAAGTAAATTATATTTTTCATATTGAAAATGACAATACTATTAAATGTACGCTAGTGGGTGCCGAAGTTGAGATGTTAATATATTCCGGTCGTAAATGCAATATTATAAACGATCTTACATGGCAAGTTCTCAAGATCAATAGGGTCCTAGTTGGAAATCAAGTAAAATCTCCAAACAAGAGATTCATGCTAATGTATGTATGTGATGCTTTAATTGTACTAGGATCTTTTGAATCATAACAATTGGCAGCAAATACCCTTGAGCCGAGGCCACCTTTTATGCAGTTAAAGATGGTAATCGGAATTTGCTAAGAACATATACTACCACGTCCTTTGGCGTTCTAAAAGTTGTATTAGTCCCAAAATTTTAAAAATGTTCAGATTCATATCCCTTTAGATAAATCAATCAAACCAGCTGCTCAGCCTTGTCGTAAAGTCACTGTCTCTCTTGAGTCTAAAATCAATAAGTAAATTTAAGAACTTATTGAGTCAGATATTACAGAGCCAATTAATGGCCAGTCTGACTGGATCTCTCCCTTAGTACCGGTCTTAAAAGCAGATGGTGATGTACGCATCTGTGTAGACATAAGGAGAGCAAATAGAGCTATCATTATGGAGATTTATCCTTGAACACTATGGAACAGTTAATTCCAAAGTTCAGAAATGCTATCATTTGCTCTTAACTTGATTAAAAAAAAACCCTCCACCAGCCAAAGCTAAGTGAGGACAGTAGACATATCACGACATTCATTTGTAGCCGGGGACTCTCTCTTTGTGTCGAGGTACAAACGCGTCATGTTATGAACCTCGTGTGTCTCGAATATTTAATATAAAAAATAATAATTAGAAAGCATCCTGTTGCCTTGTACAGGAGTCGTCGACTTTATTGGTGATAGTCGTTTATGGTAGCAATGAGGCCGAGCCTTGCAAAAAATGCTACAATGTTTTGTTAAACGATACAAAATGTGCATTTGGGTAAATCAGATAGATTTTCTTGGTCATCGGCTATCTTCTGAGGGCCTTTAGACAAATATGTAAAGGCAATCGAATTGTTTCGAAAACTAAAAGTTATGGGAGAAGTGCCAAGCTTTTTAGGGCTAAGTAATTACGTAGGAAAATGGACCCCTAACTTAGCTACTTGGACAGAACTAGACTAGACTAGAGAACTAGACTAGACTAAAACTAAGCAAAGGGGTAAATATCATTTTATTGGCGCAATAAACAAAAATAGGCCTTTGAGGGGTTGAAAAGCGCTATGACTCAAATGAAGACCCTAGGCTACTATGATCCGCTTGACCGTACCCAAGCCTTCGCCAATGCTAGTCCAGTCGGTTTGAGAGCTGTGCTCGTCCAAAATGGCACTAACAGGCCTCGAATTATTGCATAAGGCAATAAAAATCTGACAGACCGGGAGAACCGGTATTGTCAGACTGGGAAAGCTCTTGCGTTGGTTTGGGTGGTGGAACATTTTGATACATACCTATTTGGGAAAGATAGTTTTGAACTTGTCAGTGATCACAAGCCGTTAGAGGTGATATTTGGACCTGACTCTAAGCCGTGTGCAAAAAATGTTTTGCGCTTACAGTCATATAATTATATATTGCCCTTAGGCATTAAGTCTGCCTGTACTATTGATTTGTACAAAGTGGTTAAATAAATAAAATAAAAATAATTTCAAGTGGTCTGTACTGTGTCAAGACTGTGGGTGATAAGTCACCACAGCTTTTGATGATAATAATTATTCGAACTTAGTTGTTGACCAATATCGACCTGTAGCAGTTACCTTGCATGAGTCAAGGATAGTTTGCGAGGGAGCCTTTAGAGCTAAAGTTAGTCAGAAACGGAATATATAACAACAGCTGGGACCAGAGTGTTAACGCGTATAAGGTCTTTGTGCAGGAACTTTGTTCTCAAGGCAATTTACTATTACGAGAGAATAAAATTGTTATCCCATCATGTTGAATCAAACTTTCTAACAGCTGCTCATGAAGGCCATCCAGGCATTGTAGATATGAAAATAAGACTACGTTCTAAAGTGCCTAAGCCCAAAATTGATAGAGATGCTGAACATTATATATGAGCTTGCAAGGGTTGCACTCTGGTTTCCGCTCCAAATTCTCCTAATCTCATGCGCAGAAGAGAACTGCCATTACAACCCTGGGTTGATACAGCCATAGACTATGTCGGACCTTTACCTATCGGCCATTATCTTTTATTATTATAGATTATCTTAGTAGATATAAAGAAATAAAGAAATCAAAATAATAATAATAATAATTAGTAGATGATATAAAGAAATCGAAATTACTAAGAACATCGATTTTGCCTCGGCGTAGTTGTACTAAGGTATGGTTACAAAGCTGAGGTCTCGGGTTCAAATCCTGGGTTGGGCAAAGTGATATTGAATTTTTCTATTCATTATCAGCCCAAGGTCAGGAATTCGTGCCCGATATGGCGATAGGCTCGCCACCTATCACATTGTGGGACGGAACATACAAGGCGAAATGAGGGTGTCCTGTCACCTCTGCCTACCCCTTCTGTGATATAGGCGTGAGTTTATAGATAAGTTGCCTTCCGTTGTTGATGTTGAGTTTACTGGCCTAGAAGCAAGAGACCGGGATACTCTAATGGAAAAACAAGGAAAAGAATACACAGATAGAAAGAGGCAAGCAACGGAATCTAATATAGATGTTGGAGAGAAGGTATATGTTAAATATACAGTGAAGGAAAACAAGTTGTCGACTACATTTAATGATGCATCACACACAGCAGTTAATAAAGAAGAACGATTACGTAGAAATATAGTACACTTCAAGAGGGTTGAAGGAAAGTGAGGAGTCTGCACAAATGGTGATGATAATTCTTCAAATAACGATACCACCGGTGACGAAGCGAGTGACGAAAATAAATAAGTGATGTGTTTAATATTATATAACATACAAAGCGTTTGAATTTAATATTGTTCGATGATTGTTTTGATAAACTAATTTTTATTTGATTATAAGAAATAATTCTACTTTTTTAAATCTTGTAAAAGGTAGATGTAATGTATAAGTAAATGATGACACATCTACTGGTGGGGCGAGCGGTAGTGGTGGGGGTGCGGTGAGTGCAGTGCCTGCACTCACCGGACACTTGCTGCTGGTGCGCCGTACGAATAGTGTGTCTGTCGGAAATCAAACTGCGTTTCCTTTATATAACCTATACCAAATAGTGACCTGTACATTATCAAACATTTCCCGTCTTCCTTTCATTCTAAATATCCGAAAATCATATGTTTGACACATATTTGTTTAGGATCTGGGTGTTGGAGAACCGAAGCGTCCATCATTTTTTATACGTACGACAAAAATATCGTATTTTGTTGTTGGTCGAAACTATGTCTATAACGTCTAAGTGTATATTTGTTGCCCTATAGCTTTTCTCGATAAAAGGGCTATCCAACACCAAACTACATTTTCAATTTGAACCACTTCAACGAAGTTCTTGAGATTAGCGCATCCAAGCAAACATTTTACAACAGCTTTATACATTACTGTAGATAAAAAAAAAACAATTATATTTATTTTTCAATATAATTGTCTCTAATACCTTGTTGTTCATTACATGAATGTAATTACACTTTGTCGGAAATATAAACAACGTGTTTTCGAATTAGTTTAAATCTAACCTTTGCACACTGAAATAATAAGTTAAGGTTAATTAACTAAAAATTATTATAGATGGTAACACATATAAGAAGTCCTTAAGTTTTATAAATGGCCTTTTTATAAAAAAATTACAACGCTGTACACTTTAATTTGCGTAAATTAAGATGAGAACACCGGATTTTGCTTGGTTTTTTTTTCCGATTTAAATTATCGTAAAAACTATTATCATTTTTGCACCATTATTATATTTTTTTTTGTAGTTAATAATACAATCTATCCTCCGTTAATACTATAATCTAATCTCATTGTCATATTTTATGTATTTGAGTATCAGATCCAAGATCAGATCTAGAAAACTAAACCTGAATTTAGTGACACCTTTTGGTACGTGTCAGAACTACTTTTTGCTGAAATCAAAAATCGCTCGACAAGATTTAATTATCGCCCCGAATACGCTTCGAATAAATAATTTAATATTTTTTTTGACGATTTCCCATTCACAATAATATAAGAATAAGAATAAATTTATTGCGAAATACCTCCAAGAAAATACAAGGTACACATTTTATAATTATTTAAGTATCCAAAATGTGGGTCCCAAAGTAGGCAAGCCCGTATCTTGGGCAGCCATCCTAGAATAACTACTGCCAGTGGAAACAAAATAAAGTAGAAACAATACATAATCATTCAAACAAACAAAAACTAACAAAATAAAATAGAATAAACTTAATCCAACTCCAACGCAAAATTAATAATAATCAAATGATGATGAAAATGAATATACGTGTGTGTGTTGTGTGTGGTTTGTGTGTTATATATGAATTAATCTATACTAACATATAAAACTGAAGAGTTTGTTTGTTACCTCTAATCTCAGAAATTACTAGTTCGAATTAAAACAATATTTTTGTGTTGGATAGGTCATTTATCAAGGAATGCTATAGGCTAAAATATATCATCACGCTATAAACTATAGGAGGGATGCAGTAGTGAAAAATCAATCAAATACGAGGAATTTTTATTCGTTTTTCGTGGTCCTATTGTTTCATACTCTAAATTGATAGTCGGTATTGAACTTTAAGGTCGCCATTTTGAAAAGCGTATCTGCACCCGGGCGGATCCGGGCCGGACCGCTAGTTTAATATAAACAGTAATATTCATTTTTATTTGTATATTATATTTCTAATATTAACAGTAATATTCTTCAAATACATAATAAATATTGTAAATTCATGAAACTTACACTTACACTTACTTATACTTTTTTGCATAAGTGAAATATAATGAGGAACAGTTTAACTTCTGCGAATATTATTTCAATTAAATGAACATTTTATTTTATTCAACCAGAAATAACATAATTAACAATTAAGTTTTAATTATTTTGCACCTCTCACCCCCGTTTATGAAGGTCGGAAAAACAGCTATTGTTCATGACTGTAAAATCCCACATAAAGGACAATGGGCACAAATGTATGGAACCTGGTACCAGCTCCAATCGGAATGAGTGATACACCGTTGGAAAGGTATTTTAGTGTAGATTAATGATATCAAGGGCGCTTGACCTGATCCGCTGTCCAATCGAAGAAATCTTACTTTATAGTTAAACATTTTTTGTTACTTCATATTATGTACACATAGTATTATTGTTTTTTTTTCAATTTGACATGGTATTATTATAATCCCAGGACACTCCTGTTTTCTCAAAGCCATGTTTAGAGTGATAGTCAATTACCCTGCACTATAACGGTGACGGAAACATCATTAAGGAAACCTGAATATCATAGAGATATTCTAGAATTTCTGTCTAGTTAAAGTTCGCCAACTCGCACTTGGCCAGCGTGGACTATAGCCTGATACGTCGGTATTTCAATTGCTAAGGCATGCCTTGCAGAGGGACGTTTAATGGGCTGGTATTGTTAAAGTATAATATTACTCTCATATGTCGGTACTGTATACGTGCACGCAAAAGTCACAATTCTGTAGTCAGTTATGTCCTCCATAGCAGCTTCTCAATAAGTTTCGATGAGATATTAACTGTTATTTAGGTGGTAGTTTGAACTGGTATGTCCCCAATCATAGCAATATCACGCCTTGTTCATTTAATCGACGAAAATCGGCCATATCATTGACTTCCAATCTCTGAGAAGCAGCTCTTCTGTTGTTTGATCTTTTTTCTTTTTCATCTGTATCAGCCTATATACGTCCCCCTGTAGGGCACGGGTCTCCTCTACAATCGAAAGTACAATTGAGAGTGGTTAAGCCATATAGTCCACCACGCTTGCCTAGAACGGGTTGGCGGAGTATATGGAAACCATTGATTTTGTTATAAATCGCTCTGGTATGCAGGTTCCCTCACGATCTTTTCCTTCACCGTTTTAGTGCGTGGTGATTGACTATGTCAATACACACATGACACCGAAAAGTCAGAAGTGTGCCCTGGGATTGGAAACCGCAACCACCGTGAACATGTTAGCAATCGCGTCTAGTCCGTTTACCAAAAGGGCACCACGCACATAATTATTTTTCATATCACTAGATTTCATTACATTTCTTCTACATACTTAATTGTACAATATGTTTGGGATTTACATTTTTTCAGTTATTTTTTGTAGAAAAGCTTCTGCGTTTTGGTCATCTGCAATTGAATAGTGGAAGTGATTTATTATTGCTGTTTCAATTGAAAAGTCCGCAAACATATTATGAACTGTATTAATTAAAATATATTAAGCACAATAGCTTAAAATATCTTTTGATTCGGCCGTTAACTACTTTCACTACCCATCGGTATATTGTAACCAGTCGGGAATTATTTTCATGAAGAGAAAGTTGTGTATGTCGCAGGTTTTTTGTCGGAAAAACGTGGTATTCGTATCCATATTCTTTGAAATATCAAATAGACAATAGCCTGAACTGTTTCTTAGCCCACGGTCTAAAATAAAAACATCATTGGGATGAAGCAATATGCGCAAGCGGTTTTGCTCATCGTTGCATCCGTCTTTTCTCATTTTCGAATAGTGTTTTAGGAATTCTGAGGTTTGTATCAAAGACATTGTCTTTAAGTGCGTGATCGAAACCCCTGTCAGGCACAATTTAGTTCGTTCTAGAACACTCTCGTGCAAGGGCCAACTGGCGTTCAACCTTTCTTCCTGACGTATTAAACAATACTCCATCTCTTTCATTGTATTCTTGAGTAAGTAGCCTTGTGAACTTGCATTTCGTAGCGAAGTTTTTTGGTCTAAAATTGCATTAAATTGTTTTGTAGTACAACCAGTCTAAAAATACCAACAATGCATATAATGACTGATTCTTCGTTCGTTGGACCTTGCTTCACTCAGCTATATTAAATATAATGTAAACATGCTCGTATTTAAAATGTTATGACAAGTTATGAATGAACTGTTGTGATTTAAATCAATTGCAAAAGAACAACACTGCAGAATTTCTCGCCCGTTCTTCTCTCGTGAAAACCGCTTTCCAAACCGGGTGATAGATATAAAAAATGATTGAATCTAAATGATGTAGAACATCTTAAATGGATTTAATAAATAATTTTATTTCATTTAATTTTATGGAACTTCATTCATCAAAACCTGCCTGGAATCAAAACCTGGAAACATGATTGACCTGGTAGCACCCTAGCATAGCATAGCTACTAGCATCTGCCTACCCCTTCTGGAATACGGAGTGAGTTTATACGCATCCATACAAAAAAGGGAAAAAAGTTAAAACGTTAATTGACAATTAACCTATAATATAGTATTTAATCGAATTAATTCAGCTATATCTGATTGTATTATAAGTTAGTTTTCCGATTAAATACGCACTTGATATCAGCCTCGGTACAGCCCTCTTTAGCACATGACACAGTTACGGAATAAGTCGGTTATTACATATGTATATCCAATATCTTCTGACGACTATATTTCAAAACAGACAATACATACAGGTTTTTCGCCATAATATTATTTGCTTCTCTTGAAAAAAGCTATCCAACGAGGGTAAATTCATTTTGATTGGACATGGGTACCAAAACGCCCATCATCCTTTACATAAAAATCACGCCTTTTTTCCAGAAGAACCTCTGTTTAAGCTGAAACTACACCCACGTTTCTACTTTTGTATTCCGTCCCACCATGTGATAAGGCGAGCATATCTACAATCACACGTGATTTCTTAAAAACATTGTTATTATTTCCTTTGTTTCAGAAATACATATAATTTTACATTTTTATAGATACATATTACAAAATAATACAATACAAGACATATAAAAATACAAAAAAAAAAAGTGACGGTTCGGTGGCGAGGCTCAGGACCCAAGCCATTGGTGGTTAGGATCCCAAATTGAGGAACCTCCTCACTATACGTGCCGTATCAAGCAATACTGCCTTCTGAATCTGGCTTTTGACCCAAGGGCCCATTCTGAGCCTCTAGAGATGTTGGTCTAGGCTCTTTGGTATCAATCCCTGTGCAGAAACGACTATCGGGACAATAAGTGTTAAGCCGACATCACACATGCTAGTAACCTCGTGCACCAAATCTAAATATTTAGACAATTTATCCTTCTTGGCTTTAACGAGGTTATCGTCATGCGGCATGGTAACATCTATTATCACAAGATTTAAAATTTAAATGTGTGATTTTGTTTTAATTGTTTAATTTAATTTTGAATGTTTATTGTTTTTTTTTTCTATTGTATATTCTATATAGTTTTAGAGTCAGTTTCTTTTATATTGATATAGCGTCGTGTTGGCCTCGGCTGTTAAGATGTTATATTTTCTGTAAATAAATAAAATAAAAATGAATAAAAAATATTAAACTTATTGGCAACAATAGTATCAGTCTGTAATAACAGACCGATCGCAGTACAACGTTGCATGACCATTCTCAAGAATTATTTGGGGTACGTACTGGTAATATGGCACTTCAGGGTTCACAAGTCCATACCGAAGAGCAATCTACTGATGATGATGATGCAAGGCCGACATAATTATATCGACTAGCAAAAGATGAACATACTCTATAAGGGCGTCTTGTAGTCACTTTATAGCCTCAGTTATTTTTTTATAGCTCGGCAAACGAGCAAACATTGTGTCTGAAGTCGCTTAAACTACCACCCGGCTTCGTTTTCGGTAGCAGTATTGATATACCCTGTATATAATAATAGTGTAGATAATATGTATATTTTATATACATGTGTATTTTGTATGTATAAGTTGAATGGATATATGCCATGATGCATGTTGGACATGGTTGCCTGGCAGAAATTGCTTTGAGCAATTAGACCACCACTTGTACATTTTTTCTGCTATGTTACTTTTAATATAGATATATTAAAAGTAACATACACACCAGATGGTGTACAACAAAGTTTTAAATAAATAAATAGTGATAACATTAATGACTGCGATCGAATACTTGAATGCAATATAAGGGACGGTATGGTATGATTAAAGTTTAGATTCCTATTAGTCGGGGAGCCTATTGTTCTTCTGCTGAAGACATATGGTCGATCCTTAATTCCATCGGGTTTTTCGACAATATCTGTATTTTATTTGATTTATCAAGATCAGTATAGACTAACGGCCTTGGAGACTGTCTGGTTTATAAACTATCTAAGGCCGCTAATAATATTATTAGTTTTCACAGTTTTTGTTGTTGTTGTTGTGGTTGTAAAACGGCTTTACATATTATATTTATTAATTTGCTTGTCACCTTCACCAACCGGACTTCTATCAATATGATGAATGTTATTATAATTGGAAGATGTAGTATTTTGCATCATTAAAATTGGTTATTTAATGTTGATGATATTGTATGGAATCTTGACGTAATTATTACCCATACCTTGGCAGTAAACATCATCAACATAATGTCAAGAATTTTGTATCTTAAGAGCGTATACACCTTGCGCGCAAAGTCAACTATAGGTATTTCTTCGTTAATTTCACGCACACATAAGCGACCAAAGCTGTGTGCGTAGAGCTGCCGCGTCGACTCGCTATACAATCGGCTCAAACAACTTTGATCCGTGCGCTTCAAATATTCAATTGAAATGTAACTGTAATATAATATCATAAAAATATTTTATTTGCATTATAAGTAGACAAATATTACTGTGCAAGCAAAGAATAATACAAAGAACAATGGCGAATTTTTGATTGATCTTAATTTGAGTGTCTTAAAGTGGCATATATACAAAACAATTTGCAATATTTTCGTACATTTTTTCAAATAATCATATGAATTATACAAAGCGGGTGAAAAAAAAACCTTTAAAATGGAAAGCCATTTGAGTAATTCCGGATTTATAAACTATTATTGGCTAAGTGTTGCCATTTTATATTTATTCGACTTAAATAGTTTGCTATCTAGTACAGTACTGTTATTCGAGATAACTTTGTCATTCAATATAATATTGGCAAACTCCCGCAATTTGTCAGTTATTTTAATTTTGTAAATTATACTTCATTGATATTTTATTTGCTTAAATAATAACAACACAATGTTTTTTCTGTATTAAATAATAAGTAAATTCAAAGTATGATATGAGCCTGACCAGAAGACTCATACTTAAAGCAATTGATTGACGATTGACATAAATAACCCAGCAAGAAAAAAAAAATAGACTTTTGACGTTTCCGTTGCGTGAATTGTTGATAAATATATAATCCGGACTGAGTCAAAAAATATTGAGGAATAAGGAGCCTGATACTGCGTTGTGTGATCCGTGCATTATTACGGACTTTTATATTTACTGTGTGTGATATGTTATGTTTGTTATGGTCATTGATATTATTTTAATGCTTGGATTGATTTATAGTAAATACTAGCGGCCCGGCCCGGCTTCGCCCGGGTGCAGATAGTTTTTGAGTCCAATCCACATCAAGAACATATTATTTCGCGTGTCTACTAACTATATTTCCCGCGTGCCGTCGACTATATTTCCCTTCCGTAGGAGAGGACATCCCGTGCCAACAATTTGAATTTGAAAGAGTAGAAAATATGTATATTTGGTTTCCTGACTCATCCCACGGGAACACTACATTTTTCGGGATAAAAAGTAGCCTATGTGTTAATCCAGGGTGTCAGCTATCACTATACCAAATTTCATCAAAATCTGTTGAGCCGTTTTTTCATGACAGAGTAACAAACATCCATACATACATACAAACTTTCACCTTTATAATATTAGTAAGGATGTTGAGAATTGAAGGTAACTGTCAACTGAGACTGCGGCAGATCAACTGTAATTATTAATGATACGTGTAAATATACTTTTTAAGCTAATATAAATAAAAACACAAGATACTAATAGAACGGGTGTATTATTATACTTTTTATTTATTATAAAATGATATTCCTGACAAGACAATACTTCATAGCACGGTCAGCCATTTTACTCGTAGTGTGACGTAGGTGTATAAACACAAAAATTCTGATGTGAATATCAATTTTTCCCCTGTTTCTTTAACAACAATTATTACACATATTGAATTAGAAATTAACCCTCAGGCTAACGAGATTTTTTTCATCTTAAGACATTTAATTTTAATGTCAATAAATTGAATGTATGGAAACTTGCCATTGTTCTTTAGATACTAATCATATTTTCGTTATTATTACATTGTTAAGTTGCATTCAAATCAGTGTTCAATCAGTAGTAGACACTACAGACGTTTTATTAATCATTTCGTGTTCGAACACATAAATACTGTTAGGGGCCTTACAACCCCTTATAATTACGAAATATATTTAATTTACATTACAATACATAACATAATTTAGCCTCGGAATTACATCCCATTATATTACCTGAAACATAATTTATACTTACTACAAAATCATTGTAGGTAATAAAAATAATTAAATATTTTACTACCAAAGTACTAAGATGTGGTAATCGCAGTCCGCGCGTGGCTATTTTTACTACGTACGGCAAAAATCGACTGCACCTAGGCCGGAGCGACGAGCGATACGTCCTCCCTCTAGAAGGCCTTGCGGCGGTCTGATTTGATCCACGTCGGACAGCGTGTTTTATAGTGGTTTTTAAAATATTTGTAGAAAACATGAAAACTAATTTTGTTGAAATATAAAAATGGTAATATATTGATAAGATGTTCTTCTATTATAATATGCAATTGCTATAAAAAATTATGTACGATAAGTTGGTGAAAAAAAATATGTTCTTGACGAGAGTTTCTGAATAATTTTGCATTGTTTAAATTTTTATTTTTCGGGAACTAAACACAAAAAGATTATTTTTCTCAGCAAAATCCCTTCATAAGGTTCTTATTAGTCTGATAATATTTTTATTTTCATCTTATATTTAGTGGTTTCGGATATCTTAAGCTTCTAAATTGCCATTTAAAGCCTAAATAACGAAACTTGTGTTCAGTAATCCTTATAGTACTCACAAATTATCCATCAATCTATAATGTTTTCCACCAAAATCCCTAGACGACAACCTTTTCTAAAATTAGTAATAATTATTTTTCCTTTCAATTGTTTATTGGTGGCTATTAACTCATTTAAAAAGTCCTGTTTTTAAGCTAAAAAGCGCGTGCAGGGTATAAACGCTCTTAATCTACACCACTGAGTTACCCCATTGTTTATAATAAGTGGGTACTACACACTACTATAGCATTTTCAAATTCCTTACGGGATTTTGGCGTAAGTTAAGAAGTTATAGAAAGTGAATAAAACTGAAAATGATGCCTCGTCGGACACTAAGGCACAGAGTTTCTACAATCGTAGATATTGCCCTTATCGAATTTTGTTGTCGATTCCAACCGATTCCGGGTTGATATCAGGTTTTTACCAACATGCATACATAGACTCATGCCTTTTCCCAGAGGGTGTAGGTAAAGATGCCACGAAGACCCCCCGTTTCGCCTTGGTGGTCTGTCCCACCGTGAGACAAGGGCGAGCCTGTCGCCATATCGGGCACAAATTCGTGAGTCCAAGAATATATAAACAGAAGAATCAAATATCACTATGCCTGACTCAGAATTCCAACTCGAGACCACAGCTTTGTAATCGTATCATAGCAATACACACCACCAAGGAAGTCACAAACATATCAATGAAATTATCATAATGCATGCATATTAGAAAGCAAAGTATCAATGTCATGAAAGAAGGAATATTAAGTTATCTTACTCTACTACGACTGTAGCTATATCCGGATCAAAATAAATATAATCTTTGCGAATAGTGCTCAATTTAGAAATCAGGTCTGATGCAACATTCATATCCTTTTTATTCTTTTTACAGGCAATCAAGGTGGAATCTACGTTTCTTGCTTTTATTATCGTATTCGCTTGTATTGCACTTGTGATACCATCGTACCTCCTTATATTGGGAATTCTATCATTATTCTCAAGATCGAGAGGGAATGATGAACTGGAAACTGGAGCCCTGTTCCCTGACGTGGAAGAATCAGATTGTAATGACAGGGCTATTGTTGTCGTTACCTTGTTAATTGTTCTGCTTTCCTGGTAAGTTGATTTTGTTTTACTTTATTATGTCATTATTTAAAGGAAATAGGGGAGTACTTGGGTTTATTATAATTTGGAGAAGCGAATTTCTTGGGTGAATGTAAACATGATTTAAGCAAGCAGTCAGATATTGAGTGGGATTTTTTGTAACAAGAGTTGCCAACAATCCGGTTATTCCAGCTGTTTATAATAAAAAATAATAATTTTATGTTCACTAACACTTCACCTTCATATTTATGACCTTGGGTTTGGATGCCTTGAGCATGTTCTTAAGCAATAAAAATAATTATAAACAAGCTAATAATTACTTCCTACATGGTCATATTGTGATTTCTTCTATCATTATAAAAAAATATATATAAAAAATACTATTACTTTGCCCTAATCTACGTTGCATCACCAGAAACTGGTTGCAACTACTTGTGAAACTCTTAATCGTACACTCTATTAAAAACGATGCCCGTGCACTGGAGTGGGACGTAGGTATATAGACTGATACAGTACTTGCACAGTAAACCAAACCTGAATTATCAACTTGCTCTAAGACCGAAATGTTCCTAGTTGGACCATCAGAAATGGAATGTATTTATTGGTCATTCAGGCAATCAAAGAGCTCTTATGACGAGTCAATACACATAGAATTTAATCTCTATATACAAAATATTTTCCATGCTTATTTAGTATTCCATATTTCTTACTTTAATTAATTTATTAATTTTATTTATATGTACTGGGTAGTATATCGATTCAAGTCAAAAAAATACAAGGTGTTCAATTCTTCGAATGTCGAAACGTATAAGGCTACAGTCCTAATGAAATGTGTAATATTTTCAGTGTCCTCATAGCAGGCATGGAAGTAAGCAACGAGCAATCACACCTAGCGGCGTCAGAAGGGCGGAATGTGGTGAGCTGTGCGTGTGCAGATATTGCCGCGTGGCTCGCGTCAGCTGCTAGGGAACTGCATCACAGTCTAGTACCGCCTGTTGATTTGGTTCTTCATGCGTATCAAGAGGATTTGAAAAGTAAGTCGTGACATTAACGGTTTATCATGCATCAGATCATCATTGATGATTCTCAGTTGGCTTGGTATCGATATTATTTTGAATTAAGGCTTTTAAAGAACTTTGGGCTCCTTTCACGATATTGTCATGTTAATATTGAAATATGCATGCCATCAAAACAATTAAAAGTTTATACTATCTAATAATTGGATGTAAAATTAAGGCAGACAGAACTAAATTATCTAATAGAAAATGCACGCATCGCATCGCCTAATGAATAGCATAATATAAAGCATAAAGCGGACTAGCACAACTAAGGAATTGGAACATTTTAATGGGGTTCACCTCTTCGTATATCGCATTCTCTGCTGCCTGTCTCTCTCTCTCTCTCTCTCTCTCTCTCTCTCTATCTCCATCTCCCTCTTTCTTTCTCTCTTTTTCTTTCTCTCACCTTCTTAGGGACTGTAAAATCACAATGCTTTTTCAACTCTATAAACGTGATGTTCACTATGTGTTGTTAGATATAATTCATTTCCATTGACATGTTTTTAAAACAATTGTGACTCATTTGTTTTAATCCTAACGGTTTGTGCTGACATTGAGATCTTTATTTGTCTTGTTATAAAAATAGAGGTCAAATAAAAATATATTAATATTTTTGCATAAAATACTGGTAACCTTGACCAGACGTGAATATAAGAAGGTTAATAAAAATTTGTTATTCTTATTAGCATTTTCATTATCATCGACCTAATAATTTGTTTTATCCGCTAACATGATGTTAAATAATAAGTATGGAAATTAAGGCAAGTAGATGGAAAACTGTTTTGAATAACAAATTCTTATTAACCTTAACAATCGTAAGCGATCCGACGCCTCGCGAACAGTAGCAAAACCATACAACACTTTGAATTACAAAGCAATGTTGGCAGTCCACTGCGCTCGCCATTCTGCGACATAAGATGTAAAGTCTCAATATGTCTAGTAGTTACTCTTGCTCCAATGTCCTTGAATCCGAAACGCAACAGTGCATTTAAACTGCTGCTTGGCGGTAGAAATAGAGATTGCGGATCTCCGCAACGGTATCTACCCACCCAGACGGTCTCTCACATACGAGAGACCTTCCAACAGAAAAGTATCTTATAAGAATTATAAGATCATTGATGTCTTATAGCTGTACGCGGGGTTTTTTCTTATATGAAGAGGATTACGACATTAATTTACGCTGATGTTATATATGAAATTGTATATTAATTAATATAAAAACTGATATATCGCAGGGTTTCCACTACTACTATAAAAACAACTAGGAACTTTCTGATAAAGGCCTAAACACGCTTTCGGAGCAAAATATAATAATAGTATCACTCATGATTTGCTATAGTATTAGGTACCTAGATTATTAAACCAAAACGAGACCAAAAGATCCTTTATAAAAAAAAGTATTACACGGCAACCAATCCGTCTTATAAATAATTTATCGCAATTTTTATTAATAATAATAGGTATGTGTAAATGTCCTGAATATTAATATTCGAAATAAATTAAAACGGACTGGCTTTTTTACATTGTTTTAAAAGTTTAATTAAAGTAATGGAAATGACTCATGTGTTATTTGTTTCGCAAAATTACTTTATATTTACCTGCAATAAAATAATAAATATTCAAAGCAAACGTAGTGTAGGACGCCCTCTGGCCAGATGGCGTGACGATTTGAATGAGATAACCGGAAGCAACTTTAGGCATAAAACAACAGACCGGGCTCTGTGGCGTAACTTGGAAGTGACCTATGTGATATGTCCAGCAGTGGACTGCTGGGTTGATGATGTTAATGAACAACATTTATAATTTTATATGTACAAAAAAACATCATTATTTGCTATTAACGCACACATTTTTAAATAACTTCGACGCACTTACATGAAATGTTAACAAAATTAAAAATATTTTCGAAGCTCGAATAAAACAGGCTTTTGCATAATATTAAACACGTGTGTTTTCAACGTAAGGATCGCGATTGACTTCCAACGACTCAAAACACACTCGTCGTGAACACATTTATTAAGATGTCCTAGCCACACCAATCTCTAAGACTCCTGTCAGCTAGTATGAACGTGATCAGAACTTGCGACTTTTCTCCACAATTGCTTGGTTAGTTAAACTTACGAAGAAAGTAAATATCACACAAAGTGCTTAGTTACGATTCTGTCAAGCCTATACAAATCCAACAAAATGCCACATCCAATTGCTTGAATTTGCATTCGTATGTGCTTAAAGCTGTTCACAGTCACATTATAAATGTCTCAAATCAGTTGTCACAACAACAGTAGTAACGAGCCGGAGTCCGGAAAAAATCTACGAAACCTTTCTGCTATAACGCGAAGGACACGCGATGTTTCCTTAGTGGTGCCTACGTATTGTACCTACAATTTAATGTTTGAATTACCTTTTATTTATACCTCTCAACTCAATATTTTGTCACCCGCTTTGCTGCGGAGGGAAGTAGACAATTATTAAATTTGTTTCCAACTCCTCCTATTTGTTATCCATTCTGATTAATTTCGACGCAGGTTAAAGACAATCTAGTGTCCTTGAGAGACTTGCCGAGCTCCGAAGCTCGGTGTCAATTGTTTGTGTTCATCCTGGCAGGAGTTGCAATGGTGGACCACTAGTGTATGATTGATGTGAGGATGGGAAAATCCATGCAAGGTTGCGAGGCTTAAAGAGAGTGCTCTCCTTACAATAGACAGCGTCATTGCTTTGCCTAGTACTGCGAACATCCATAAACTTCGGTAACCACTGACCATCAAGCGGGTCGCATAACATTCTGCCTTCAATGCCCATAAAAAAAACCCTTTATGTCTCTACCATGAAGTCAGTACTTACAACGCAGTACTCAAAACTCTTATGAGCCTACGATATCACTTCAAAGTAGGCGGTTTATTCTATTGTACGATACCATGAGGAATGTTTGAACATAACACGTATAATTGTACGAATATGCCTATCCTGTATCATACGTAGTAATTTTAGCTAAGTTCAAAGTGCATGATAAGTTTCATAGAGAATAGTATTGACTTTTAGAAGTTAAAATCTTTTATCTTTTATGTTGACATTCAACGTTCGAACAAACATAACCCCCTAGTTGCCACAATTACAGCAACAAGCACTTCCACACTTAATTAAAAATATTTCAATATATCATGCGCCGACGATTCAATTTGCGATAAATAAATGTGAGTTTATTTGTTTTTGGAAGCCTCTGTTGAACAATAAGACGGACCGTTCATTACAGTTTATTCACAACGAAATTAATTTATTATCGTGATTTATGAGTATTTTCATTTGCAGATGTTGAAATGCTTCTCGCCGAGCCAATACAACAGGCCATCGCTTCTGAAAGTGGGATCGATTTGGTATTCGACTCTTTAACTGATATAATTACAGGTAATAATTACTTACTCTTTTATTGCAATGAAATGAGCCTACCGTTCACCTGTTGGTAAGCGATATGACCGCTCATGGACAGCAGCAAACCAAACAACAATATGAATTACAAAGCAATGCCTGGCGTTTCACTACGCTCGCCATCGTAAGACATAAGATGTTATCTCAATATCTCCAGTAATTATTCTGGCTTCAGTGTCCTTCAATCCGAAACAAAACAGTGCATTTAAACTGCTGTTTGGAAGGAGAAATAGCCATAGCGGTGATACGTACCCAAGTGGCCTCTCACATATATGTTACCATATGTCTCATTTGTTGCCTTATTCGCCTAGTAGCGCCATATATGACCTCTGAAGTCTCAAAATTCTGGGTTCGATTATCAGACCCAGTCAATCATATTCGAGTTATTCGATTTACGAATTTCCTATGAGTTACTCGTGACTAGAATTTGGGCCCCTAATGATGATTATCCATTATCTTTTGTTTATAATATATTCAGCGATATTCGAAAGACACTTGATTCACCTCTGCCTACTCCTTTGGCATACAGGCATGAGCGTACGTAAATAATATATTTACTGAATTTTTCCTCATTCCTCTTTTATTGCTTTTCTGTTATCCATCCCGCTGATTTTTATTAAACCCTCGTGTCGCTTCGTTATCAAAAATTCTGCAAATAACAAAAGACTTTTAGATAACGCTTACGCCCATTTAAAGGCGTGATAATTCCTAATACGATGCTTATGCTTATTGTCTTTCTATATTACTTTATGTATTTTTTTTTATTATTTATTAGGTCTACAATAAATCACATATCTCTTTCTTCAGCTATAGAAAGTCCAATGCTGAAAATAGGCTTACCCCAAGGATCTCTACATCGACCTGTTTCGACCAGTGATTTCTTACAACTTTACCAAATCACAAATCAATACATTGAAGTTGAACAGAAATAATAATAAAAAAAAAGTTGAATACATGATTATCTAAAGTAGACACAACATACACAAAGAGTAAATAAAATAATACAATAGTTAAGTAAAATTCGTTAACATCTAATCAAAGTAATCGACCTTCTATGGATTAAAAGTTATCTGCATGATCAGAAACTGAACTAACTAAATAATTTATATGGTAGTCCGTTTATTTCAAGGTTAAATAACATTTTTTTAAGCCTAGACAACATTCTCCTTGAATCTGTTTTTGATTGGAAAATTACGCACATAATGAATAGGTCGCAACTAAAATAACTCAGGTGCAACTATTGTATTATTCCATAAATCGGTAAAACTGCTAGGTTCGCCTACTGCTTCTTTATTTTCCTCATGCCTTATTCTACTGATCACAAAATTAAAATTTCAGAGAGCGAAGACTTGTCCAAGAAAATATCTTCGTTGCGTGACGTCAGCGTCAAAGCTGGTTCATTAGCCTCGGCAGCATCAGACAGAATCAAAGATATAGCCAGTCAGATAGAGAGCTGGAAGAAACAGTGTACGATTAAGGATCTGCCGCTATGTGACACTGTAAACACGAATTCTATGGAGATGAAAATGAAATTCGATTTGGTTTGTATTCATGTAAAATACTTTCATAATTATATGCCCATTAAGAATAGCCTGATTGAGTAAAAACTATTTTGAAGGATGATGGTCTAAGCTTCGAAAGCCCAAGATAAATGACTAAAAAGATAAATAAGAATTCAACATTAATCATTTATCGAGTGGTTTAGTAATGAAGAAAGTAACCGCGAAAAAGACAGCTTCCTGGTATTCCTCCGCAAGATTTTCAAAAGTCAGATGGAAGAAAAATCATCATCCACAACTTGTAGGGTCTCACTGATGGATATAGGCCTTTCTCATATTATGCCATGTCTTTATTATTTTTACGAACAAGAATCACAGTTAATAATGCACTTAATATTGGTAACAGATACTACACGAACAACAATTGCTGGAATTGCGCACTCTCGGGGTAGACAACTTGACCAAAGCAATAGCTACTGCCAGGAAAGAATTTAGGACTCTGCCTGCTGCTATATCAGTGCAAACTGCCAACGTTAGAGAAGGTGACCATTTAAATCACATTTTTTTAAATTCAAATTATAAATATTATTCCTATGCCCTTTTCTATTTCGTATAATAGTAAGTACATGCAAAAATCAACGATCTAGGTTTCTTGCTATAGTCGATTATAATTTCACAAATAAATTATCTATCAAATTGGAAACTTGAATATTATATGTGTATAAGGTGCATTAGAACAATTATACAAGTTTTCCAAAGAGGCGATATATGATTTCATTGAAATAATTCGGGCAATTGGTGTGGTTTTCTTCTTGTTCCTTAGCCACTGAAATTTCACTGCTGAACATAGCGCTCCCACAACTATAGAACCTAAGATTTAAAAATATTTCTCCTCCCTTTTTCCTTCAGATATTCTTAAAGACATAGAAAGGAGAAGACAGTCCGTTCATTCATCTGCTAGAATTTTGACGGACATTGTTCGCCACCTTACTTCTGGTCTGCACAGTTTAGCAAGGCAGTTAGAAACAGGACTGAAGCGAATACAAATATATGAATTTAGCAGATGGATTATTATGTTGGGTATGTAACATTATATCGATTAATTATTGGAGAAATTGTCCGTCTCAGAAAAAATATGACCATCCTAGTCATTCATCATCATTAATTTAAAATATTAATAAATATGATTTTGTCCAGTCTCTTGGCAGGAACGCAACATACAGCCTTATTACACATCCTAACAATACACGTAAAACACATTGATAAAGAAAGACTGGAGTAAAAACGAGTTTTAGGAATATTTTTTGTTTTTCCAGCTTGCATTACGCTGTGTGGTTTCGTCATGTTGCTCATTCTCCTAGCAATGCTATGTGGCTGTGGAAATGCCAAACCCCACGGTAGAAGGACTTTAATAGCGTAAGTAATTTGATTTTATGAGAGCACAACACCCGATATGAACCCACTGAAGAGGCTTTCAAATTATAAAAATATTATGATTCTGAAAACAATGTGATGATAAAAAACGCTGCACAACTTTAGTTACCTCAGTAATTGTACGATCAGTACTACCCATATTTTTGTAAACACCATATTAAAACGGCGAACAATAAGACAAAGGCAATTTAAATTAATAATATTTTTAGACTTGTGATTCAGTCAAAGCTTTCCATTTTTTTATTGCACCGCATTTTTATTTGCCTTTTGTGTTAAAACAAAGCGAATCTGGTTACTGCACGACGCAAATCACACGCAAATGTAACAAAGTAAATAAATAATAAAAATATGAGACGTAACACCCCTGCATTTTTACTATGTAGGTAAATGACGACAGATTTTTATATATTTTTTCAGATCGGCTTTATGGCTCTGTTTTACATCCTTGGTATTATGGGGGATGGTATCCACTATATTTCTTATTTCAGGACATGCGGAAGTAAGTTGTCGCGAAAAATTACACAATTTACCCAGAAAATTACACGCACAGTAACCAAAGGGAGAAAACGCACGTTTTAAAATTCCTTTGTGCTTTTGCTTGAGCAAATCGCTTTCGTGTGTATTGCTCTAGATTTCTTTGAAGGCGTTCTTAAGAAGTCATGTTTCGTACAGGCGTGTAGGCAAACTGTGTTTTTGAAGTTCGCGCTAACGATTTCCCACTTTGAATGTGTGTTTACCTTTTCATACATTGTAATTTACTTGTCATAACTTTAAAGTATGCTTGGTGTCACAAATATTTTTGTTGGTACGAACTTTACTCGTTAAAGTCTTTGTAGCAGTTTGTGTTAGAAATTGCTTGGTTCTTTGTTCAGGTAAGGTTGCTACAATATCCGTAATTCATAAATAATTTAATTAATACCAGAAATAACAAGAGCACATGTACCAGTCCTTATGTACCCTACAGTTGGGCATTTTTAACAATTAAAAGTAAGTGAAACTTCGGTTCATATCGTTGAGAGTATCACATTATGTTACTTACAGCTGTAATAGCCTATCAAACCCACAACAATTTAAGTGCAGCATTCCCAAATAGTTGTTAAACTATACGTTTTAACTAACAAGTAATATTTTTCACAAAGCTTTATTTTCTTTTTATTGTCTATAAATTAGATTATTGGGCAAGTAATAATTTATTGTTTTAAGTGTTTCACCTTATTCGAATATCAGATACATTAAATTATGGGTGGGTATTTTTTTTTTCTTTTTGCCTTATAATTGTTCATACAAAATGAATAATCGTTTTCAGGTGTACGTATGCCATGCTTTATGGGACAGTCCTCAGTACAGCACGCTCACAGCTCTGCTCGACCGACCATCGCCTCTTCTTGTCGATAATCAGGGAATTTTCGACGCATTGTTCAAAGAATTGGAGAATATAACGATAGATGTGTCTGTCAAAGACGTGCTCAGGTATTTATGGAAGGGGTTTAAAGGATATTATTATTTTTAGAAGGTCTATGTTTAGTGGTATCCCGTGAATAAAGATGCTGATGATATTTACGTAACATTCGTCAAAAGTTACGGCTAGTCAGGTATTTTTTGTTTCCACGATACATTACCTGACCAGACCAGACCAGACTGCCTCGGTGGCGTAGTTGTACTACGGTACGGTTACAAAGCTGAGGTCTCGGGTTTGAATCCCGGGTTGGGCAAAGTGATATTGGATTTTTCTATTCAGTATCAGCCCAGAGTCAAAAATTTGTGCCCGATATGGCGATAGGCTCGCCACCTATCACATTGTGGGACGGAACATGCAAGGCGAAATGTAGGTGCCCTGGCACCTCTGCCTACCCCTTCTGGGAACAAGGCGTGAGTTTATGTATGTATGTACGATACATTAATTTATATTTCTCTACTGTATCAACCTATATATTTCCCACTGCACACGGGCATCCTCTACCACTGAAAGTACGATTGAGAGGGATTAGGCCATATAGTTCTCCACACTTGTGCAGGTTGGCGGACTGTACATACCTTAGAAATTACTATTATAAATCGCTATGGTATGCAGGTTTTCTCACGATGTTTTCCTTCACCGTTAAAGTGGATGGTGATTGACAACTATCAATTCACAAATGACTCCAAAAAGTCAGGTGTTTGTGCCCAGGGATTTGAACCCGCGACCACCGCGCACTTCTAGCCAGCCACGTCTGGTCCACAAAGCATCCATTACATATCACATAACACTTTATTTTGTGAATTTCTATAGATAAAACAAAGCAAATCTGTACAATTTTAGTATCATTTCATTCATATTCCATTCATACGTGCTTCAATATCGTAATCCGCAGGGACAGATCACTCCCAAAGGTAACCTATTTTCTTGGAACATTCCCTTTCATAAAGCTAACATATTGGTGACGTTAGCAGCTGGATTACGTACTAAGCACGATTCCACGAAATTATTACACAGGCGCCAATGAGACTGATATGTTCTATCTATCTATTCTATACATATACTATGTTTGTAACTGTTCGATGTCTGTAAATGGAAGATAAATGAGAAAAACTGATATGGACGTCTGATTGTATCAACATTATAGAACCCAAAACAATGATTTTTCGTCTGTTTGTCCGTGCGGTTGTGTGCGATGAACTCAGAAACAGCTTAATTGTATTCGATGAAATTTGGTATTAAGGTAGCTAACACCCAAATTATAATTCAATTAAATTAAATGCTATATGGCCTAACCACTCTCAATCGTACTGTCGATTGTAGAGTAGGCCCGTACCCTGCAATGGGACGTATATGGGCCGATACAATACTGTACAAGTTATTCTTGTCCTTTTTAGTAATTTCATAGAAGCCAATTAAAAATAATACCACAGTTACAAATCCATATATTAAGAGTAACTCAAATTCTTGCTAATAAAATATTATATTCATACAAAGGTTTTTCTTCCAGAGATTGCGAAAAAGATAGGCCGGCTTACGTCGTTTTTCAACTGGACAAAGTGCTTGATGTCAACAAAGAGACATCTTATTTCGAATGGGGTGAACTGCAGGCGGATTTGGGAAGATTATCTACATCCATTGATGTGGCTATGCTGAAAACAATATCAGTTAACTTCAGTAAATTATTGAACGGCATGCTATTTGTTTCTGATGTGAATTTGGCGAAATATAGGTGGGTTGATGATATATTGAGTTTGGTGTTCTTTTTTCAATGACTGCTGCGGTGGCGTAGTTCTACTACGGTACGGTTACAATGCGGTAGTCTCGGGTTCGAGTCCTGGGTCGGGCATATTGATATTGGATTTTTCTATTCAAAATCAGGAATTTGTGCCCGATATGGCGATAGGCTCGCCCCCTACCACATCATGGGATAGAACATACCAACGAAATGTGGGTGTCCTGGCACCTCTCCTACCACTTCTGGGAAACAGGCGTGATTGTATGTATATACATTTCATGTATATATGTATTTCTTTAATTGTGACAAGTGAAACAGCTTATAGTTAAAAATTTTGGCGGTGTACGCTCATCAATGGTTGTAAAGATACTAAAGTATAAATCTGAATTACTACCATTTTATATGAAAATGAAAATAAAATTAAAAATCTTTATTAAAATAACAATTTTACTTATGGAGAATATTGCAGGTGTATATATCGCACTTCATGACAAAATGATCGAATGTGCACTATAAACTTATATTACAGAATGGATTACAACGTCCCAGTAGTTGGTAAAGATTTACCATCGCTGGTAGACCAACTTGAAAACGTAGCAGCTCAATTAACTGACTTGACAACAGCTGGAAGATTAGAAACATTAGGTAAATGTGGTGGTTATTATTTACTTAATTAGCTACTATTTCCGATTAGCAATAGTCATGAATTTTATTTAGAAATAATATTATTCCACTGTCCCATATCCTATGGCCTATTTTCAGCAGTGGTCACTGATTATTATAGCTTTTTATTTAAAGTACTCACAACTTTATGGAATATTACATAGTTTTACCATTAATCGAAAATAAATAAATGGAAAAGGAAGGAATAAGTTAACGATGTTAGCAGACCTACTTTGGTATGTAGATAATGTAGTCATAAGCATAAATTAGCTTAATTGTACACAAAACGATTAGTTTGTTATCGAGTATGTATGTTACTGAAAATGCGTATTGTACATGCATATTTGTTATAGTTAAGGGTTCCGATAATAGTTAACTAGAAGTTTCATAAGTGTATCTAACATGCGCGAAATTATAAAGCTCGTTTCAGTCGCTCGAAACCCGTGATTTAATCTTAATTCTATTATTAATCGAGATATTATTAACTTTTCAGCATCAAGAACTCAAAGACTGTACGTTACCAACATAAAACCATTGGAGCAATTACGAGCCGATGTAGTATTCAAGTTGACAGAACTAGAACTCCAACTAATGCCCTTCAGAAGGAAATTGAACATCTCCCTGAGTCACATACATACAGCGCAATTCTATATCGATAATCAAGGAGACGTTATTGCTCGAAAGGTAGTACAACAATTACCTCAACAACAATAATTTGACAGCCTCCGTGGCACAGTTGGTTAGACGCTGCCTGTGAAACAAGAGGCCGCGGGTTCAATCCCCACACCGAGAGAAATGTTGTGCGGCCCAAAAATATCTCTTCCGGGTCTGGGTGTTTGTGAGAACGAAAGTCTCTCGTAGTTCCTGATACCCACGACACAAGACTCGATCTTAGTGTGGGGTCAGGACTATGTATGTGACTGTTGGGTTTTATTCATTATTATTTATTTACCTATTCACATTTTTGACTAATGCTTAAATACCTAAGCCTTATTAGAGTGTGAAATATACGTGACATTTTACAATTAGATTATAACTATGTCTAAGCACCAAAGTATATTTCCATGGAATGCTTACTACGTATGCATTGAAGTAGGGATCGATGAATATAGAACAAGAAATATCAAGATATATAAGTAGAATTTAACAACGACCGATCGTAGCAAAGCATATCATATCAACTTTGTTAATCAATTCTGGCAGGCGCATAAAATTTTCGTAAACCGAATTTCTGTTTCTATATCAGCCCTTATACGTCCCACTACAGGGCACAGGCCTCCTCTACAATCGAGAGTACGATTCAGAGCGGTTAGGCCACATAGTCATGTTTTCCTTCACCTTTTTAGTGCATGGTGATTGACTATCAATACACACAATATGACTCCGAAAAGTCAGAAGTGTGCCCTGGGATTCGGACCCGCGACCACAGTGAACATGCTGGCAGCCGCGACTAGTCTGTTTATCAACATGCCACCACGCACTTACAAAATAACACGCACAATTTTTCAAATCATCATCATCATCATATCAGCCACAGGAAGTCCACTGCTGAACATAGGCCTCCCCCAATGATCTGTTGGAAGCGGCCTGCATCCAGCGACTTCCTGCGACCTTAGTCAGATCGTCCGTCCACCTTGTAGGCGGGCGTCCGACACTTCGCTTGCCTGTACGTGGCCTCCACTCGAGAACCTTTCGGCCCCATCGGCCATCGTATTTTTCAAATACTCAAAGATAAATAATAAACAATAAAAATGGTATTTAAAGGTATTGTTTTATAGACGTTTGCTACATCAGAAAATATTTCTTCAAATCACTTTTATTACTAACTCCGACTTCTGCCCTCCCGAATACATCTACACACTACGACTTGACTGTAAGAAGTTCATTCTGCCCCATAAAAAGCCAATGTTGTCTGTTACAGAAAGTGTCAACATACGTATCTCGTTTAATATCTCACGCGGCCGGCTGGCGGACTCACGTACTCGTGTCAGCTGGGAAACACGCCGCTCGCTGCAGACCATTGTTCGCTGTTTATGCAGCTATACGCTCTCTGCTTTGCAGCAACTATGTCGCTTCATTGGTAAGAGTTGTTATGATTGATATGTTGTCTTTTTTTTATATATATATTGGCCTGGCATAGTGGCGGCATTGCACCTGATGGTAAGTGCCAATGAGGAGACAGCCAATAAGGCCGCGTTTCCACTGACGCGGAGCTGGGCGGAGAGGAGCGGAGAAGAGCGGTGAAAAGTGGTCAGTGTTTCCACTGAAGCGGAGCTGGGCGGAGAGGAGCGATGAACAGCGGTGAGTGGTCAGTGAGCGGACCAGAGCAGAGTGGAGCATACTTTTGGAATCGCGCATTTTTGCACTTAGTTACACTAAATCTCTCGGAAAGACCATACATCATGTTGTCGCTTAAAAAGAAAAAAGCAATCATTTTATATCTTTCTCTACTTGAAGACGAAGATAACGAATCAGATGAAGTGACGCGAATCACGCACCGCTCCGTACCGCCCCGCTGTACTCCGCTCTGTACCCCAATGCTCGCTGACCTCCGCACTGCACCGCCTCGATGTATGAATATCCGCTCAGCTCTGCTCCACCCCGCTCGTACTGTTTCCATTGAAGCGGAGCGGATATTTCAAGCATAGTCATTGGTCAATTTGTGCACCGCTAAGCTCCTCTCCGCCCAGCTCCGCCCAGCTCCGCGTCAGTGGAAACGCAGCCTTAGTCTAAGCCACCATGCTTGGTGATGTGATCTCAAATTATTCATGAACCAGTATTGCTTTTATAAATGGTAGAGCCACGATGTTGTCTGTTATGATGCAATATGAATTGGCAGACTGGTCTGGGATGGTACCACTGACTCACTGGACATAGACATGACAAGTGACAGCTTTGATGTCTCGTTTCTTTCGGCGAGCGATATTACCGTTTGCCCAATACTTGCCCCTTTCCTGTTCCCATCCATTTCCCTTCCCTTTCTCCTTCCAATTTATTGGGACATCAACACAACCACTATCCAAGCGTTAAAGCTATTCATGGGCAGCAGTGATCACTTACCATCAGGTGACCTGATTTCTCGTTGGACTAAAGACCCATGCAATTATAAATTTAATTTAAAAATTACTTTACTAATACTAATTATCGCTAAATAAGACCAAGAAAGACAATAGTTTATATTCTCATAGCAACATGGTTTCGCCAGTTTTTATAGTAACATCCTCAATACTTTATAATACATTTTCAGCATGGCTGGTGGGTTTGTGGAGTCATCCTAGGCTTACTATGGTGCACTCTATTAACTCCATTATGCGTAAAATTATGGAGGTCTTATGGCAAGAAGATAAGAGCTCACGAAGCGATGCACCTCGCTAACTTATCGGGGTAAGTAAATATAAATATACTTAGTAGTCATACATTTACTCCGATAAAATTTCTATTAAAAAATGGATAATATAGTAGGTTGGGGAAAAAGAAATCCATTATTTTTGCGTAAAATCCATGATTATTTAACATGTTTCACATCGTCTGATTTGAGTCAAATGAGTCCGCCAAGCCGCATTAGGCCAGCGAGGGGAACAATATGGCCTAGCCACTTTTAATCGTACTCTCGATTGTATAGGAGGCCCGTGCCCTGCAGTAGGACGTATATGGGCAGGTACAGAATGCACCGTTTTGCTGTATCATTTTTGCCATTTTAAAGGTATCATAATAATGCCTCTTTCATAGAAGTTGGTCGGTCGGTCAATCTATGGATCTAATTTAATGGATTTCTTTTTCCCCGACCTATTATTTACTCATCATACAAACTTTACGTCACCAAGGTTGATCCTCGCATTGATGCTGGCCAGCATTGAATCTGAGTTCAAAATGTTGACAAAATACCGGAAAAAACCGTTATAATTCAAATAACTTTCATTTGTTTCCTTCCTCGTACTTATTATCCTATGCGATCTTCTATTTTATTGCCTTTTTATCATCCAATCTATGATATCATCGACGTTATTATTAGCTTTGGTAATATCTTTTTATCCATTCCGCGATTGCTAAGCCGGCTTCAATATTTATTCGAGGTACCTAGGCATAATCAGATCTTGTTTTATTTTCTGATTATTGATTTGCTGTCCCATTACTGGAATATATTATGAAGTTATCTATATTTTATGTTTCTGTTTAAAAGTATTGTTGCGAATACTACACCTGCCGAAGTTCCAATAATCCCCTACTTATTTATATCGTGAAATGTATATTTATATGTATGTTTCAGTCAACAAGAAACTCCGACAACTGCTTTGTGTGACGGCAGTAACTGGAATACGCCTGGGTAAGAAACATATTATAACCGTCATTTTATCTTTATTTTAACTTAAAGACATCTAAAGTCAAGTTTCTATACATTAAATGTAGGTAATGCAAGTAGCCGTAGTATTAGTTTGGGGTCTTAGCATTCCATGAGCCAAAAATCTCCTTTGGTTTCTTACTTCCACTTCACAAGCTTTCTATTCTAATATTGGCACATAGGTATGTGTGTGACTATAGGTGGTGATTGTATGAAGTGGGAAGAAGTATTGGTCATCCAGCAATCTCACTCACCGAACGAAACGCGAGAGCAAAGCTGTCGCTTCGCATCGTTCGCCTGTAAGATTGTGGTACCACGCCGGATGAAATGCCCATTCATCCTTAGTCATTACTGAAAATAGCATGGCTCTTTTGAATTTTAATCTTTATTGAAATAACAGCATAAGTAGTCTCAAATACTTTCGATTATAAAAGGTTCATGAACTGCATTTAATACACGCATTAATGTGAAGTGAATGGACAGAAAGGCAAGAGTACAAATCCGAACTACAAGATTATGTCGAGAGCGTATCAGATTTAGATGAACTTTAAGATAGCCCACTTACTATTGAAAGGTGCCAAGTAATTAGGAAAGACATAAAACCTTATGTATTAATTGGAATATATTATTGAATGTTTTGTTTTTCTTCACAGACCGCCGCCTCCTCCAAGAAACGACAGTTGGTGAAATAAAATTGAAATGATTTGAATAATGTGAATGAGCACAAATCCTTTCGTTTACCGGCGCTGTGTCACCGACCTACATGTGAAGAAAAATCTAACGTAATACATACTGCCTCCTAACAAAAACTGTTAATTTGTGCTGAAATAAAAATATTTAAAGTTAAATATTTTTTTTTTAATTTCATGATGTTATGAAGAGTGTCTCGAATTCAATAAGATTCATGGCTAATATATATTTCAAATGGAAGCAACCAACAAAATCCTGGGAAATCAACTGTTTCATTTCATTCATAAAGCTATTCAAGTTGAGTTTATTTTTTACACATGAGTTTATTCTCTCTCTTGATGCTTTGTAATTCATTACAATTGAGAGACTTCATTTTAATAGAAAAATCATAATTAGTACGTTACTGTTTGTGGACAGTTAAATGTAAGAATTTGATTGGAATTCAGAATAACTTAAACTTTTAAATTTTATTTTTGATTATTACTTGATTTTACTCTACTCTAGGACTAAAATCACCGGCCCTACTTTGGATGTGATTTAATCGCTGTACTTAACCAATAAAACGACTCTTTAGTCAATAAAATGAATTACGCAAAAGGAGTTTAAACGAAACATGCTGTTATCGCAATTTACTACCTAAATAGGGTTAAATTAAATTAATTAAGCATTTGAGACTCGTTGTTTTATTGATTATAATTAATGCACATGAAATACCTATCAGGCCGTTAGTGCCTTGCTTTTCTTCAAGTTCGTAACTTCCAAATTCAGCAAAGCATCTTAGATTAGGAAGAATTTGTGGTGGTTATCAGTTACCTTTCTATGAACGGCAAATGTCACGTCCTCGCTCATGTAATACTAATAAATAGAACATATCAGTTATAATTTATATTAAAGCATCACATAATATTCCAGTGAAATTCATAATAATATCTGATTGTAGCATGAAGCTCTAATATTAACACACATACAGCATTCATTAACGAACTACATATGTATCTAAATATAACCAACTAGCGGCCCGGCCCGCCTCTACCCGGGTGCATAAACACTTTTTGAAAATATTCTACCGCATCATATTCATCAGGGAAATATTTTTTTCAAATTAATCCAGTAATTTCAGAGCCATAAATATTATAAAATAAATAATCAGAGAGATAAAAGCCACAAATAAAGAAGCACATTAATCAGAAAATGAAAAAAATACATACTTTGTTGCAACTGCAAATCAGAATCGAGTGACCTAATACGGCAGAACTTTATGGTCTCACATTAATATTAATCGGCTGTTCATATTCCAAACAGATTGAGAAACGCCCCACCCTTTTTATCTATTCTCAGTACTGAATTTAGATTTGGAACTGGATCAATATTTATCTCACCTGATACGGACATAAACTTAATTAATTGAAATTTATTTCTCTTGTATATGTATAAATAAGTTGCCTATAATTATTATTTTTATAGCAATGGCGAGACAAACTTACCAATCGAATGAGGGAAAGCGATACCACCGCTCAGGGACAATAGCAATACCAAACAATACCATGACTTATAAAGCAAATCTTGGATTTCCACTGCGGTCACCATCCCGAGACACGAGATGTGAAGTCTCATTATGTACAGTAGTTACTCTACAATGTTCTTCAAACTGGAACACAACAGTGCCACTACACTGCTTTATGGCGAGAGAAATAGACATTTTGGTGGCATCATCCAGGCAGCCTCTCACATAATAATTTACCACTCTCGTATTATATTTTTGTCTTATTTTTACGTTAGATATAGCTTAGTTGTTCACTTTGGCTGACGAATTTGAAGATAACGTTTTCGAAGTTACTAGTGTGTTTTAATTGAAATATGTTTCCCTAAGGCGCCTCCACAAATTTTTGTAGGCATGTAAGGTCTATCAATCCCCAAAGGCTTTATCAGGCCGATCAATGAAGTTCAGCAATAAGTTGGAAATAAGTAAGCATTCATTGCCTATAAATTACATCCCACAAAATGGTAACAAACCAAGTAAATCACTAAACGGAACCGGAAAATATAAAAATCGCAGTAACAAAAATATTTAACCTGATGACAAGGATACAATAAATGTCAATATTTTTATTCGTACTTTTATTTTGAAGGCAAATGTTTGCTTTACGCATGGTTTTCTAAAAGATTTTCACGGAATTGAATATTTCCTATGCGGCCGACAGAAGTAAATAAATATTTGCAAAAATCTTACTAAAAACGAAAACACGACGTAAAAGTTCTCAATTCCTGCATTAAAAGTCAGGTTCTTACCGCTCCTTAGTAAGGACTAACACTATAGTGATTACATTTAAAATCCATTCACTTCACTATTATGAAGTGCGTTTTATAATGTTAGTATCGGACCAGACGCGGCTACCAACATGTACACGGTGGGTTTTAAATCCCAAAGCACACCTCTGACACTTCGGAGCCATGTGTGCATTGATAGTCAATCACCACGCACTAAAACCGAAATAAAACATCGTGAGGCCAACCAATAGACCATCTTAGAACCATAGCGATTTTTAAGATTTTCCATGGTATGTAAAGTCCGCCAACCCGCTCTTGGCCAGCATGGGACGTACATAATGCATATGTATTTAATTGGCTGCAACAGATTTTAAAGCTACAATATTTATAATATCATACATAATTAAAAATTCATACTTCACTCACATTGTTTGAATCTAATAATAATTTAGTTTAATAATATAACCTCGAAGTCCGGACTAAGAGCGTGGCGTTGAGCCAAAACTGTTTACGGTATGTGATTAAATATATTACCTTTGCGTTTGTGTTCACTATTTCATTTCAGACGAAATAAAATAAGCAATATCGCCCTTCAATAATAAATGTTTTCACTCCCATAACATTCTTTTGTAAAAATGGCATTAAATCATGTGAATACGATACATGTATATTGGGTTGTCCTGTCATATTAAGTCAAGACTTAAATATCCATATATTATGTCTTTTTAGAACCACAGGAGCGTAGACGCGAGTGAATTTATATAAAAATAACATAATTTATTCAGTACGAATTCCTCAACCCTGTATATGACACCTGATGGAAGTTTTATATCAATCGCTTCTATATACGCTATATCAAGAAATATCGTAATAACGCCCCAAAAACTTGGTGATTTATTATATTTACATGCCTTCAAACCGTGTCAATGGGATGACAAAATATGGAATGTAGACACGGCGATACCAGGAAGGAAGTAAAGCCTGAATATAACCATTGAAAGGAATAGCGACAGTCATAGATTTTTGTACAATTGAAGGATTTTTGTACTGTGTGATTTTTCAGTTTGAAAAATCTTATATGAATTAGCAGGAACAATAATTTGAATTCGCCATAAGTCGCTTCTTACAACTTCTTAGCACGGAAATAAGCGTACAAAATTGAGAGTGTAACAAAATAGCATCTCTACCTACCCTTTAGGGATACAAATTTGATTACCTCCGTGGTGCAGTTGGCTAGACGCTGGCTGTTAAACGAGAGGCCGCGGCTTCCATTCCCGCATCAAGACAAATTTTTGTAAGGCCTACAAGTATTTGTCTCGGGTATGGGTGTGTGTGAGTCCGAAAAGTCTCTCGTAGTTTCTCATACCCACGAAGCAAGACTTAGATCAGGACCATGTACATATGTGACTGTTGGGTAATTTATTGTTATTCAATTTATTTTTATTAAATATTTTTTTGTACGTATATAGCATTGGAAAGTTATGATCAGAGATGAGTAGAATAAAACGTTAGACGAATGACTGATATGGAACGTGAATTGTGTGAAAGGGATGGCTAATGAAAGTGCTTAAGATTGAAAGAGTTCGAGGACGAATGATTACAATATTGAAGTACTGAAGGACGAATAAGGGAGAAGAGTCTGGAAAACGATGAAAGACGTGAAAGACGACTGAAGTGACGAGAAATTAAGACGAATTTATAAGACGATAATATATTTCAGATTACCCAAACAATCTTTGTTTGATTTAACCTTAGACGGAACTATTCTCAGATATAAGTATATTTAAAGACAACTAAAATTTGATACATAATATAGTACACTTGTTCAGTTACAATTACCAGCAACCGGATCGATGGGCTAACAATAAAAGATTATAATATATTCTGTGTGTCGCAACTCTTAAGGCCAAACGAAATGCTACTTACTAGTTGGCTCCAATGGATCATTACTGGTATTTCGAAACATTAATTGTAGATATTTGCATGTTGTGTTTAATCCATAAGTGCTCTGATTTTGGTTAATTTGATTTTTATACGGCACTGATACAAGGTGACTGTGTTAGTCATTTTGTTGTCTTGTAAAAGCAGATATTATTAAGTGGCGATGTGGTTTAATTTTAATATCAAAGTGTTGCATGTTGCTTGATCGTTAGGCCTACCTGTGACAAAAAAATCAACATTAAAATAATTAACCATAGAAAGATTTTCTATATTGATTTATGGGAAAACCGTTCTAGGTAAAATTATGTTAACAATATTTTATAAATGGCTTTGCAATACTAGGACATCGAACTCGAAATTTTACGCTTCATGATTTAAACTCAGTGTATAGGACTAATAGTCCGGTCATTTTAGACATAAAAATAGTGGTCAAATAACAAAAATTACGACAGAGCCAAATTTTTGTGGACAGCTTGGGTTCACCATCAGAAAGAAATCTTCAAAAGTCCCCATCGATCCCATGTGTGCTAAAAAAGTTATTTGGGGTCAAATCAAAATTTCAGGTTTTTTGGATTTTTCTCGAAAATGGTAAGTTTTTTCGAAAAATAACCGCAGACCAAATTTGTAGATCCGAAAATCCTCTACAAAAAAGTATCAGTCATTTTTTTTCTAAGGGTCACCATTTCTGAGATATCGCTACTGCAAGAGCTTAGAGTAACGTTATACATGATATGCACACATTTCCACGCCACCTGTGAGGTAGTGTACTCGACGCGTTTTTTTTAACGTGGTTTCCCCAGTAGGCCTACTCCACGAGCTGTCATGATGTAAATTTCAGGGAAAATACTTTTCTAAATGCATAATGAATATTGATATTGATTTTTATTGGTTATTGAGTTTAAATGTGTTTCTGATTTATTTTCACATTTTAGTCTGATTTATACGCTTCAGTCTACTTCAATAGTCATGTCTTCTTCGATTTCTTCTTCTTCCTCTTCCTGGATGTTCAAAAATTGTTCAAATGAAGATGAATCAGCTGTTTCTTCATCAAAATCACATAAGCCTTCCTCTATTGTATTCAATTCAACATTTGAACTAGACTGATCTCGGCAATTCGTACAGGTTAGAGAACATAGTAACCCTACTTTCTTGCAGCCACATTTGCCGCTGCAATCTTTTTTGCAATTATTACAAAAAATAGAGTTAAGAAGTTTTTCTGGAGCGGGTGGCAGCAAAGTTTGAATCGGTACCAAAGTATTATCTATTATTTTCCAACCCCAGTCTTCCGGGTTCAATTGATTGCCTAGTCACGTCTGAACTTGATAATATACCCGATACAAATGTTGAATAGTAGATGCCGATGTTGGAGGAAGACATTAGAGTTGTATTTGCTTCTTGTTTCGTGTATTTTTGACAATGGTTGAATATCGGTGTTTATCAATGCAATTAATTTTTTTTTTGGAGCTCCATAAACAGATATTCAACCTTTGTCAAAAATACACGAAACAAGAAGCAAATACAACTCTAATGTCTTCCTCCAACATCGGCATCTGCTATTCAACATTTGTATCGGGTATATTATCTAGTTCAGACGTGACTAGGCAATCAATTGTACCCGGAAGACTGGGGTTGGAAAATAATAGATAATACTTTGGTACCGATTCAAACTACTGCCACCCGCTCCAGAAAAACTTCTTAACTCTATTTTTTGTAATTGCAAAAAAGATTGCAGAAACAAATGTGGCTGCAAGAAAGTAGGGTTACTATGTTCTCTAACGTGTACGAATTGCCGAGATCAGTCTAGTTCAAATGTTGAATTGAATACAATAGAGGAAGGCTTATGTGATTTTGATGAAGAAACAGCTGATTCATCTTCATTTGAACAATTTTTGAACATCCAGGAAGAGGAAGAAGAACTTTACTGGTGGTAGGTCTCTCATATATGAGAGGCCATCTGGGTAGGTACCACCGCAATGTCTATTTCTCCCGTGAAACAACACTGCTTAAATGCGCTGTTGTGTTTCGGATTGAAGGACATTGTAGCCAGAGCAACTACTGGACATATTGAGACTTAACATCTTATGTCTCAGGATGGCGAGCGCAGTGGAATGTTGCTACTGTTTATGAGCCGTCGTATCGCTTACCATCAGGCGAACGGCATGCTCGTCTCGTCATTCACTGCAATAAAAAAATAAAAAAAAGAAGAAATCGAAGAAGACATAACTATTGAAGTAGACTTTGAAGAGTATGAATCAGACTAAAATATGAAAATAAATCAGAAATACATTTAAACTCAATAACCAATAAAAGCCAACCCGCACTAGGCCAGCGTGGTGGACTATATGGCCTAACCACTCTCAATCGCACTCTCGATTGTAGAGTAGGCCCGTGCCCTGCAGTGGGACGTATATGGGCTGATACTGATACTGATACTGAACCAATAAAAATCAATATCAATATTCATTATGCATTTAGAAAAGTATTTTCTCTGAAATTTACATCATGACAGCTCGTGGAGTAGGCCTACTGGGGAAACCACGTTAAAAAAAACGCGTCGAGTACACTACCTCACAGGTGGCGTGGAAATGTGTGCATATCATGTATAACGTTATTCTAAACTCTTGCAGTCGCGATATCTCAGAAATGGTGACCCTTAGAAAAAAAAAAACTGATACTTTTTTGTAGAGGATTTTCGGATCTACAAATTTGGTCTAAGGTTATTTTTCGAAAAAACTTACCATTTTCGAGAAAAATCTAAAAAACCTGAAATTTTGACAATTGACCCCGAATAACTTTTTTAGCACACATGGGATCGATGGGGACTTTTGAAGATTTCTTTCTGATGCTGAACCCAAGCTGTCCACAAAAATTTGGCTCTGTCGGAATTTTTGTTATTTAAAATGTCTAAAATGACCGGACTATAATATATTTAATGAAATATTAATAGTATTCATTATAAATTCAATTAAAATTCATAACTAGCGACATTTGCACTAATATACGGAAAAATATTACCTTTAAATATAAACATAAAAACTAGAGAAATGTAATTTTTTTAACAGTTAGAGTGGCAGTCAAATTTGACAAAAGATTAAAAAAAAATACCAAGCAAACTCATAAAGGAAAATATCCTGAAGACAGCTCATTACCTATCTGATTGATCTGCAGAAAGTATGCCAAGCGCAATAGGCAAAATAGGGGGCCCAATCAAAAACTATTTCTCGAAAGGGTTAGAATCTGCCAAATCTGCATTATCAAGCAAGTTTAAATATATATTTTTTTATGCAAATGTTAATTTATAATAAAATAAATTTTGACGGTGGTATACTCGTAAATGTACATTATATTTTCATTAATAATTTACGCAAAACTAATACATCATAAATGTGTACAAAACGAGTTCATGAACTACACCCAACTATTGACAAAGCATAATATATAAAATTAATTCAAAGCCGAAATTTCAAATTTTGCAAGTGATCTTCAATAGGAATTATAAAATAAATTTCTATATTGAAAGTACTATTTTTTAAAACAAACATTTATAATATTACTGTACCTAAAAACGCTTCTTTGGTAGTGTACCTTCCTTTCATATATTCTTGTTTTAACGAGGTAATCCATTCAATATGAATCTAACTCATCATCATTTCTTTTAATTCAATAATAGAACAGTTGAGTAACTGAGAAAAGAATAAAAGATGTAATTTAATTGATTTATAAACTAAGAATAGGTACCTTCAGTACATTTAGGGTTTCAAAATGATGAGCGTGGAAATTGCGCCGAAATAAAGATTAAATTAACTTAATTCAACAGATATTTTATCAACAGTGATAAGAATTATATTCCTTATTTTAAATAAACTTTTTGTTGTATGCAACATGATGCGTGACAGTATCACACTGTGATAAAACTCCTTTATATGAAGACGAAAAAACAAGCAATAATTTTCAAAATAGTAACAAGCGACGACTAATTTCAGTAACGGTCCACTAGAAATGCATAAGAGCGCGCGCATCACTGACTTCGGAACAATTTACGCGCTTTTCGTCTTATCCATATATTTACGTCAATGAGTAATTTACTCATAAATAACGATACCTGAATCTACTTCTATTAAACTTATTCTGTCATCAGTCGAGGATACAGTCCAAGGAGCCGATAATTCTTAGTTCATCACCCTCAGTAACAGCTGTTCATATATTCAACATGCCTGCTATGTTCCTACAAACTGGATATTAAGATATTCACAGTTTTTATCGCGGCTAAAAGCCTATTTAACCTCAGCAAGCATACTCATGCATTACTTTACTACCATTCGCAAGTAAGTTACAACATCAATGAATATTTTGAAATGCAAATGCCATTATGTGTATTCATACTGTGCCATTTTCCATAATGAGATTATCTATGTATGTAGGATGCCCGGGCGAGCATGTTTTGACTTGTTGACCTACTTTTTATCTTTATGTATGTATTGTATCCCACCCTGTCCTGTTACATTCAAGGTATGGTATCCTGTTCCATCCCGTCTCTTTCAAGTTTGAAAAAAGGAAGAAATATTTTATTTTATTCCTTGCTTTAAAAATAACTCTATATGTTAATCCAGGGTGTTCCCTCCTTACCAAATTTCATAGCAATCTGTTAAGCGCTTCATCGTGCAAAACCACAATGACAAACATACAAAAGTTATAACAATCATTGTTTTGGGTTATATTACGTTCATATTGTCATCCCATAATAGTCTTTCCCAAATACCTTCCATGTGCAAACATCGATCAGTTACAAAATAGTATAAATAGATTTATTGTAATTGCCAAGAGCATAAATAACTTTTTGATTAAATTATTTCAATGTAATGACTATTTTAATCCTATCATGTCCGCTATTTGCCAATGAGTAATTAGTGTTCATGTCAATGAACGAATTATGAATAATTGCCGAAATAAAATTAGAATTACATTGTAAATTATATTATAACAATCCAGTTAATATATGATACTGGTTCCAGTAACGCAGTTTATACTAGCACAGGAGCCAGGATTTTCAATAAGTTAATGTACATAAACTTTTCGGCCAATAAAGATATTTATTATTAAATTCCATTTCAGGGCACAAGCCTCCTCTACAGTGGCAAGTTCAATGGAGAGGCTGTAGTCCATCACGCTGTAAATAATTGGATTTAATTTGATAAAGTCTGTAGATTTTCTTGCTCCGCTTTGATGTGAAAAGTAATAATACGAAGTCAGGATCGCCAGACAAGTGGTCTGGCACATGACTTTGACTCTGACTTTTCTAAATTACACTTATAATTAATTATTCACAAAGAGAGATATTTTTTTACTGCAATGAATGGCAAGAAGAGCATTTCATTCGCCTGATGGTAAGCGATATCAACGCGCATGCACAGTAGCAATGCTTAGCATTCCACTACGCTCACCATCCTGAGACATAAGATGTTATATGTATATTTCCAGTAACCAAATCATGTCTCTCAGTAAATTAACACAAAAAAGATAATTACTAAACAATAATATTATCTGTATCAGCCCATATACGTCCCACTGCATGGAACGGACCTCCTCTACAATCGAGAGTACGACTGAGAGTGATTAGTCCATATCGTCCACCATGCTGGCCTAGTGCGGGTTAGCGGACTTACATACCATATTAATTCTTATAAATCGCTATGGTATACAGGTTTCCTCCCGATGTTTTCCTTCACCGTTTTAGTGCGTGGCGATTGACTATCAATACACACACGACTCCGAAAAGTCAGAGGTGTGCCCTGGGATTCGAATCCGCGACCACCGTGAACATGTTGGCAGCCGCGACTAGTCCGTTTACCAATAGGTCACCACGCACTTCAAACCATAATATATTGATCGTAAAATGAACTAACAGCCCGTATTTCATATTAAACACCTCTGAATTACAACAGATCAAGATATTAATGAAAATTAGCGCAACTGGAATGTATTTAATAGTAGCTAGTTAATTACACCTAATGAAAATTGAAAAAAAAATAGGAATTTACATTATGTAGAAAGACGCATTAGCTATGAATAATACAGCATGTATGTTACCGAAATCATGTATAATGTTTTAAATGTAATAAAATAGCATCCCATTTTAAATACATATGGAGTAATAATGTAAAACAGTAAATTATTTTTATATAATTAACCGCTTCTTATGTAAAAGATCGTGTTATATTTCTGCATGATTCACATAAAAAATCCCTGAGATTGACGGAAATTGCGGTTGATACCCTTGCACTCTACGACTTTTATGAATAAGTCTTTTACTGTTCAAGCTGCCCCAATTCACTTCCTGATGCAGTGAGACAGGCACCAATGTTACCCTTTAAAAAATATTAAAAGAACGCTACTTTTCCCTATATCAGCTAAATTAGTCGAGTGATTGATTGTTTATATATTATGTATATACTAACGATCGTGCCCGGCTTCGCCCGGGGGAAAATAGCTGTTTGTGAGTCCAGTCCACATCAATAACACATTATTTCGCGTAATAATCGTTTTATATTATGATCGCCGTCGAGTACAATAACGGGAGATAGACCAAACTATGTCAGCACAGTAACAGAAAAACATATTCTCCTATCCTTGATAGTTTTTAAGAAACAGCCAATTTAGTAAACCTGAAAAAAGATAGACGTTTTGTAATGTATATGTCGAAGGCGCAATGTAGAATCCGCCGTATTACATAACGATGCGCCAGATTGTAGACAGCGTCGTTTTCTAATGCGCCGCGCCGCGTCGTTCCAACATTCAGGCGGATTGCAATCCGACTGAAGAAACTTACGGCGCAATGTAAGAGCAAACTGAGTTTGTCAAAGCACATAACTAACGTTACGCCGCATAGCAAAAGGACTCATCGCCGTTACACCGTAATGCTTAAAACAATTGTTAGCTTATTTATTTATTTCTATCTTTTATCAAACATTATGATAAATATATGATAAATATAAATGTGACGATTTGCGAAAGGTCGCTGGCAGATGCTGGATGCGACAAGCCGAAGACAGGGTAAAATGGCGCAATTTGGAGGAGGCCTATGTCCAGCAGTGGACAACAGTTTAGGCTGATGATGATGATGATGATAAATATAATTTTTTTATGTTATCCACTTTTGTATAATTTACCACTATCCTAACCTCACCTAAACAAACTATCCCTTCGTCTAGGACCTCAATATTAGTACTTTTCTTCTGTCTTAAAATCCGATTGAACATCAGACGGTGCTTTGTAGAACGTATCACGACTAAAATCCACCTGCATGTTGGGACGGGACGTTGGAATTACAAATCGGCGGCGTTTTACAATTTGGCTTGCCGTTATGTAATACGACGGATCCCACAATGCGCCTTCGACATATATATTATACTGGGTATATCAAGACTGCTACCGAAAACGAAGCCGGGTGGTAGTTTTAGTGACTAAACACAATGCAACTAAAAATTAAAAAAGCTTAAGAACTGCATGCCAAATTAAACGAAATTAAGTATATTTTTTAAAAATATGATCGACCACCTCAAAGAAGAATTTTTCGATTATTTATGTATCAATTTTGACAGGACCTAATCAAAGTGATTTTTTTTTAGTAGACGATAAAGGGTATACCTAAATAAAATAAAATAATTATAATCGTCATTCTGTCTGTTTTACCTATAACTTTTTGAGAAATATTGTTTCAAGAACTCATTTATTTTTAATGGAAAAAAGTTACAAGGAAATGGCAAGAATTGGTGGCAATTATCTACCAGGAAATCAACCGCAGAATACCAAGAATTATAAAGTTTACGAAGAATATTTATGCACATTTTCTTGGAGACTGTACCGCCCGCACACCCACCACTGTAACTCCTATAAACCAAGATCAACAGTGCCAGGCATTGTAATGACACCAAGCGTTGAAGTTCCGCGAGTCTATGAGAATGTCTAACTTTTCTTTAACCGCAACGAAATCAATCAGAAACTTAAATTAACAGGAATTGTAAAAAAATAATGTCCACTTCCCTGCCAAATAATGTCTATAAATAATTTTCAATTTTATTGTTTATTGATATAAAAACCGCCATTGATTCATATATGGAAAGCGCAGCGTTCGATCCTGTATGCCTTGACCTGGTGACCTACTCGTACAAGGAACAAAACCTTGACACACCATAAGATTTTATGAGACAGAACACAATATCACCAAACATATAACTAAAGAGATATGCACGATAGTCCTTTATATTAGCATAATGGTATTCTAACTAAAATAGGCATGGATAAAGAATTTATTTCGTAAAGAAACCTGCTTTGTTACAAGTAATTTTTTTAATGCATAAATCTAACAAACAAGAAAACGGCTCACCTTAAAATCAATTTTTAACGTAAATCATAGTCCCGTACCGGCCTCTCAAAACAGTGCGCAAAGGGTTTGAAAAAACGCGGGAAAGGAGATTGATTAGGCGTCCGCTATCTCAACCAAATCAGTGATTAGTGGCTACAAGTTGGTTTTCTGAAATTGTGGTACTATCTCAGTAAAACCGACCAGATGCTACAGTTCTGCAAGATGCAATCAAAGGTTCGGTAAAGCCAAATTATTCATAGAAACATCAAGCAAAGCCCGCTCCGTAGCTCGTTGAGTGACTTTGTAAGTTTGTATTGACAATCCAGTTCCAGTGTCAGTGCCCACTTTTCTGCACCGGATTTACGGGTAGGGCGTACTCTTTGAAGACTTTCATTTTCAAGCTTTGCAATACTGGCGACGAAAAGACTCAACGGAGTTTTCCAAATGCACAGTCAAACTGGATTTTTCCACGAGCTTCACACTCAAAGTTGTTTCTTACAACAATATTATTGATTACAACCTTTGAAAGTTAAACACCCAGTTTGACTTAATCTGGCCTGAACTAGTGATTACTATTACAAATGATAATTTGTGTAAAATAACATAGGAAATGTTAATATGGGTTGCGATAGGTTCCGCCATCCATCACGCTTAGAAACATGACTGAAAGGTGGTTGCGGTGCAATTTTATCTTGTGTTTCTAGAGTAATTCTACTACTGTCAGCTTATAAATGCCCTGTAATTTATTACCGTTATTTATTCTATTTATACTACACAAAGAAACAACATTATAGGTGTACCTTCTGGTGACACATGGTACAAATATTACACCATCTATATATATTAAAAACGTAACTGATTCCTGTCGGTACATGGAAGATTTATGAGAAAAACTATTATCAGGGAACTTAATTAACGTAATAGAATCCAAAACAATGATTGTTAGAATTTTATCCATGCATTTTGGTTAAACTTGGTATGGAGGTAGCTGAAATCCTGGACTTGCATAAGCTACTTTTTACTTCGAAAAATGTAGTGTTCCCAAGGGATAATCAAGGAATTCAAATACATTTGTTACTCTTTCAAACTAAAAGGGATATAATAGTTCAGAGGAGGACAAGATTACATGCCTTGAGTCATTATATAGAATGAAACGGAACAGAACGACATAAGACGGGACAGGACGGAAAAAGTAGTAACTACTAAGAACGTCATTCACATTGAGTTTAAATATAAATAAAATAATTTGTATGCCAAATAATATGTTGCTGAAGTGAACTGAAACTCAAAAACTATTAACAACCACGCGAAGCCGTGCTAAGCAGCTAGTTAAAATATGGGAAGTGGCAACTTAATTCCTTAAGCCTGGCGCAGTATAGGTAGTCTATGAATCATATTAAGATTAGGAGCTCAGAATTAAAAGTGAAACCACAAAATCGGAATCATATAATAAGACATCTTGGGATGAACATAAGGTCAGCCAAGTAGAGGAAGGATTGAGGAAGTTTCTGCTTAAGACAGCCATGTGTTTATTGTATAAAATAATATATATCGAAATCTTTTTTTTTTTTATTTATTTCTACAATACATATTTCTTATCATCGATCAGTTGTTTTACACATAGGATGTGAAAGAAATTCTACTTCTACTGGGTTGCTAATAAAATTATAAATACCACTGCAAAGCAAAAAATAATATTTATTTCGTTGTACTTGTGCATGTTGATTAATTTGCTTAATGACTAGTCAAGTCATTAAGAAGCCAACGATTCAAAATATATACGTAACATATTGAAGGCGGGCCGCTAAGTACCAAACATGTAAGACCTGTGCCTTATATGAATTTAAATATCTATATGTTTCGAATATTGAGTCTTGGTCACGATTTAAACCATAAATCGTTATTGCAGTCCATCCTTAGGGTATGAGTAGTGGTTGGAAATTTTGCGTCATATAATTTATATTTTGAATTGAAATAGCTAAACTCAATATTCCATATTATGTTTTGTAATTTTAAGGGTCTATAACGAATTTTCAATGAACCAATAAACCTTATCCTTAAAAACATATAAACCATAAAATCTCCACGCCAAATCTACCTAAATGATTTAAACTTACAAATATTTTATAAATTTACAAAGCTATATACTAAACAAACCTATAATTCCTTTTACAAATTCATTTTAGAGTAACATAATTCCATGTTCTATAATGCCCAAACGTTAAATCTGTCTGTACGCCCGTCCCAAATAGGCGGCAGTGTCGAAACGATTGCAAACCTAACCGAATTAATATTCATACCATACCAAACTCTGGCCGCAATAATTTTTGTATCAAAACACCAATTACTTTCTTGGAACGAAGCAAGAAATTTACTTGTTAATTGTACCTACGCCCTGTTGGCCTGAGCGTGTTAACTAAATTGCCATATACGATACTCCTTATTATTTCTGCTCATATGTTTTAAAAGTTGTTATCGTTTGATTATTCATTGGCGTATTAAATTCCATATCGGTTGCTCGTAAAAACGTTGTTTTATCTGGAGCAACATGGTTAGGTGTCCTTGTTACAAGGAGGAGGTGATGTTATGGAATGTTGTGTTTCCATTTATTTATTTATCCTTTTTTGCTCCATACACATAACTAGTTACATTAAAGAAATAAGAGGATAAAAATATACAAAAAGCGTGGAATTCACATTTAATACGTGTGAAATACTAAGAGAACATAATATTGACAATAAATTGGGCAATTTATTCATTTATCAACCGATTAACGAGAGTGGTTAAAGCTAAAAGAAAATAATTTAATGGTCCTTATTTACAAGTAATATCATATCAAGCAAAAAAAAATCACAGTACACGATTAAATTTAAAATTATTTGATTTAACTTATTTTAAGCTATAACAATCAAATATTTCAAGAAAAATTTTAGTTAATTGTAATTTTTCACATTTTAATGCATGAATAAACATTTTTGAATATACCAATTTATCAAAAATCATTTGAAACGTGTCATCACCAATAATAACAGATGCTTCAAACACACTACCCGTTCAACTGCTACTATTTTGTATTTCTATTAGCATTTGTGTTGGATAGTTTATCCAACTGGCTAAATCTGACTAAACAAAAAAATAATTCACACAAAAGTTCATTAATTGTAATAGGATTGAAATAGATAAAGTAGGGAGATGTTTAGAGCGCAATGAGAAGAAGGAATATAATATGCCATGCCATTACTAGTTGGAGTGTCATAATGTAAAATTTCGTTAAAATCTATTGCGCCATTCCTAATATTAAGTAAGCTCTTGTATGTAAGTATTTAAACTTTACCCTCGTTAATATTAAAATTTGCATACCTAAAAACCCTTATATGACCTTTATTAACGACGATGAGTACAACAGTAAAGTTCAGAATTTTGCAACACAATGGATAATTTCTTGGCCTTGATACAGAATGGCGTAACAGCTAATTATCGAAGTGGAAATGTCGTGACAGTACAAACACCCACTCGAATTCAGTCACCTCTTTAAATTGAAAAAGTTCATGAAGTTAGTCATCAGGTTTGCCACATATTTTATGAATTTAAGTATTCAATCTCAGGTTGAGCAGTGGATCTTCTCAAGATAATAATACTTAAATGAATTAAAATAAAACTTTTTATTTCTCTTCTTCCAATGAGACGGATATACATCGTTGTACGCCTTTTTGTTAGACAGATGAGACTAGGAGACAACCTATGTGATGATAATAAACATCGGTTAAGCCACCCAAAAGTGCCAATCTATCAACAATACTTCACCCCTCAAGATACAAGAGCTCTGAGATACCTATATGAATATTTTTTCACAAAATGTTATCCTCCTTTTGGGTACCGGACCAACAGATAAAAAAAGCCTTTTAACTTGTGATATATTGGCCATTTACTATCTTTGCAACTGTGTACCTCTGAGGAGACCCATATTCTTAGCAGTTATACATTTAAAATACAAAATAGATTTATAACCTATATTCCTAAACAGTAACTGTATAATAGAAATACCTTATACCACGCCAATAAACGATAACTATCCGTAATAACAATACAAACTTCTCAGTAAAGCCGGCAGCGAGAATTAGCGATATGTTAGTCATACTTGGGAACGAATTACTGTTATCCTATCGCGAATCAGTTCAGCTGATCGCCTAAAGCGTTTGCACAATCGGTGACGTTGGAAGGCCGTGCAAGTGATACTATAAACACGAACAGTCACGGTTCATTAACTTGTGAAATAAAGTCAGATGCAATTCAATTAAGTGTTTTGTTTTATCAGATAAGAAGGAGATCTCATAATTACACATGAATAGCAGAAAGTGTCCAGTGAGCGAGAAAGCAAAAAAGTTTCTCAAAGTTGCTAGTTCAAAGGACAATAGACAAATTATATTTTAGAATTGGAACTCTGAATTATGCTTTTTAATATTGTAGCAGCCTATTTACGTCCCACTGCAAGGCACGGGCTTCCTCTTTGATTGAGAGTACGATTGAGAGTGGTTAGCCCATATATTCCACCACGGTGGCCTAATGTGATTTGGCGGACTTTACATGCCATAGAAATTCTTACAAATTCTTACAGGTTTTCCTTCACCGTTAAAGTATGCTTGTAAATGCTGGTGCATTTATTTATTTTTATTGCAAACTGAATAACGAAGTAATGGAACAAAAACTTATCGCCTAGTTACTACAACAGCGATTCGATATTTCATCATAAAGTAATTAATTTATCCTTAAAATATAATGGCATTAAAAGTCGCTAAATGTAAGACAATTTACGCAAGTGGCTTTGTAAAATTACTTTTACCAGTTCAGAGAAGTCAGGAAAGCCGTGAACAATCTTTATCATCAAGAAAATAAATATTATGTATGTTTTGCATCCTAACCAACTACTAAACTATATTATCAATCAAATTGTCCCATAAAATTTAATTCACACATAAAAACGTTATGTCCAAAACAGAACTGTTTTACTACAATTAACAATAAATCGTCAGTTTGTTTACATTCAATAACAAGAGTAAACAAAGCCTTGAACTGTTGGCTTATGAACACACATGTACTCACTCCATTGGATTGGATGGGCTAGACTCGTCTGTGTCGTCAATTAGATTATTGTTGGACACGGCATTATTTTTCCTGTTCATAATAGACAAACGTTTGGACAAATCCTTCCTTTGAAATGTTGATTCTTCTTGTTATCTTTTAAGTAGCAAAGCTTTGCCATAGTCGGTTTTGATTATAGCATTATATGAGAAGAACATTGTCCTAGAATCTATTGACATAACGAAGCATTTTCGTGATTTAGAAATTTCAATTTTGTCATCAAATTGTTTGCTTATCCAATAGATTCTAACTATACCGGGGACATAGAAGGATTATCTAATATTAAAATTTATAATCAATACCCATTTATAACGAAGCATACTCACCTGCCCTATGATTATTTCCAAATAATCCTAGTCCGGTTAAAAGCTTTATACAAGCGACTGCGTGTTAGAGAAAGGTGTGTTTTTATCGACTTACAAATTTCCTGTCGCAAACAAGAGGCTTATGTTAATGTACTCTTAGTTGCAATGTCTTGACTTGCTCAGAGAATTGCGCAAGCTAGTATAATCCAGAAGCTTGGTATAACTTGTAATGCTTGTTGTTTAGCAACATAATCATTATCATCTTCTAAAACCATAGCGAAATAAGAAAGAAGGATTGTGAAAATAGTAAAATTTCTATACATATAGATAGAATTGAGAAAGCTGCAGAGTATTTTAATGAAAGTATTTAAATATACTTTCGACTTTCTTCATAGTGAGCTTACAAACCTATGTCAGCTATCGAAAGATTTGTCCCTTTCGAAATATTTTTTAATTCAGTTTGACCTAAGAAAACAAAATATTCGATAACTAAGATGGGTTTATGAACTGACTATGAAAAATGCCGTTAACATTTAACTCAACAGTACCTTCAAAAAAATAATGTCAATTACAGAAAATTGCACAGTTTGTTTTTTCAAACAGTATTTCGCTCGAACTAATCCATTCACATAAAAGTAATAAAGGAAAACAACGTACTGATAAAACATCATATAATAACTTTTAATAACCGTATCCATGCCAAACAGATGTTAATGTAATGTAATGAAACTGAATGAAGACGAGTAGGCCGCGCCTTGAACCCAGTGAGGCCATCATCCCACAAACCGTGATCGACTCAAGCGCATCTGCATTGCATTATGAATCACCGTTAGATACAGTCAATGAACTTAAACATCTTTACTGGCATTTATGAATGAGGTTTTGGATCGTGAACTACATTGAATGTTATGAATATTATATAATTCTAGTCGTGAAATACTTAGCACTTGATTTGCTTGAGCATCAGCTGCAAGAGTTTCGATATTTTAAAAGTTGACGAATTCATTCTTCTTTGTTGCTCTTAAATGTTCAGACCCAAAATGCAGTTCTATGTTTAAACTATACCTTTATATATTTCAAATCAAAAGCATTGAGAGATCTTTTGGGTCAAAGCTCTGTTTACATTGTCTTGTTGCCCATCTATTTTTACCATTTAAACTGGGTGGCTGCCCTAATAACCCTACCATGAGATTCAATTCTGCAAATAGGTAATGGTTAGCAGGAACATGAATTAATATAATAACCAAAATTATTTGAACAATTTGGAAGCTATCCATTGATTTATTGATAAATTAATAATGACGTCCCAGACCACACTTAATAAACTTCTAGATACTAAATCGGAATGGCTTATTAAAGTGTTGAAACGTGATAAATCACAAACGATAGTTTTAACTATCCCTAAGAAACTCATTGCGACGTTGGGTAAGAACCGGACGGGTTTGTCTGACCTTTCACCGCAAAAGTCTAGCAACGAACTAGATCCGTACCAGATAAACGCATGTGACCGCCCGGCTGTTTCGAAATAACTATCAACTCTTGATTGAGTTAGATTGACATAGTAAAAATGGTAAGTGTGTAGAATAGTTAATACAATATGACAGATAATTGACCTTAGATATTACACATATAAGCACCCGATAACACCCGAGATTTTCATTGCATAGGTCCGAATCGAAGGTCAAAAATTAACTCATTTGATGCTATTCTATATTATCCCATATACGTCCCACTGCAGGTCACGGGGATCCTCCACAATCGAAAGTACGATTGAGAGTGGTCAGGCCAGGTCCACCACGCTGGCCTAGTGCGGGTTAGCGGACTTTACATACCATAAAAATTCTTACAAATCTCTATGGTGTGCAAGTTTTCTCACGATGTTTTCCTTCACCGTTATAGTGCATGGTAATTATATAGTATTATAGTGGTGACTATCAATATACACATGACGCCGAGGAGTCAGAGGATTCGAACCCGCGACCACTGTGATCATGTTGACAGCCATAAGGCCATATACCATGTTGTATGGTATTCACCGCCGCCTATCTGTATCAGTTGTGTCAGCCCATAAGCATCCCACTGCAGGGCACTCTTGTCTACAATCGAGAGAACAATTAAGAGTAAGTTACCGGCCTCTCAAATCGGGAGCGGGAAAAGGAAGATAAAGTTTTCTGTGAGAAAATAACATTAACCATCCCGTCCTTAAAATAGATATTCAACTTTATCTAAGTGAAAATGTGTTTGAAATAGTTAAAGTAATAAAGTTGTTAGCTATTTTGCAATAAATAAAGGATAATAATGAACATAGAAGCACATAATTTGGTTATATTATGTGTTACTGCAAAGAGTTTAACCTGTCAAACAAAACAATATCTATAACCTAAGCATTTCGTTCATAATTATCGTTCCTGTCTATCAGCCGCTGCCAATAAACAATCCCAATCCAAAATTTGCCGTTTGAGATTGACAGCTCAATCTTTTTTCTGATACTATATTGCCAATAATCAATCTCAGTAGTGAAAACACAATGGCAACATGGTAAATGACAAATCGAAAAGTAGAAAACAATCCAGATTGACTACAATCTAATTTTTTCGATTGATTATTGGCATCGGCCGTAAAAATAGATATTGATAACTTAAAACAGCAAAAATGTTTAACTATATTTATCATCCTAAGATACAATTAACTTTAGTATATAACAGACAAAACGTGATTACGTGATTTATGTAACACATTATGTTATAAACGTTACGTCGTCCGAAGGTCGATTTATCTATAACATAACTTACATAAAAAGAAAACAATCAACTTCGTTTTGTACCTACTACTTTTTTACTATACAATTTATTAAATTAACTAGCCACTTCTTTTTTAGCACCAAGTGAGCACAGTTTGATAACATGTAAGTACTTTATAAAATATGTAATACGATCACTTTAACAAGTTGACATTTACAAGTCGGTGTCGAAATCTTTAATGGAGTAATGTTTGGAGCAATGGCATTCCTGCAGCTGAAAATTATGATGAGTATACTGTCGATAAAAATAAAGCTTTCCAAAATCCAAGGTAGAGTTAGGTATATGAATCGAAACTTCGCCGCCTCTAATTTAAGGATAGGATTGTGAGATTCAGGGTTCTAAATAAAATTTAATAAGGACTTACTGGGTATCCGAACGCACTTTAAATTCGTTAATAATAAATTAGCAAAATATCTGAAGTGTGAAGGAATCTTAAGATAGAGTCTGGATCAAACCTTTGCAGATGAAGGATACAGATAGAGGGGTAGAAGAATTTTACAGATTAACTATTGCATCTACGCATGCTGCTGCAGAAATCACGATTTTGGTAATCGGTAACCTGAAAAAATATAAGTATCTACCTACTCCTTTTTCTTATATTCTACAACACGTATAAACAATATGCTACCGCTTCTTAGTACTCAATGTAAATTTTCATGCCACTGTTTACAATGCGTACGTGCCTTGTAAAATTCACCATCATAATTTTTCCGTTATGCACGAAAAGCAGTGTAACTTGAAACATAGACTTTATAAAATTATAACCACTGTGATACATACTATAGAGAGAGAACATAAATTCCAATCAGGTTTCAGCATAATAAGTTTAAATCATTTCTTGCCGTTGTTTATAACTATGCGTGGCATTTCCAAGAGAGTTTATCTGGACTATTCATCGTATCGTTATTGCGTAGGTGCTTAGGTCCAAAACCTACGAAAGTACAACGCCCTTTAAAACCACAGAGCTATATTCTTATGCCAATCTGTTTATTAAGAGCAAATACAGAGTATATCAATATAATATCAAGACTGCTGCCGAAAACGAAGACGGTTGGTAGTTTTAGGGACTTCAGAGACAATGCAACTAAAATTTTTGCAAAAAAAAACGAATATAATAGTGTACCTACAACCTTTTTATTTTTGAAGACGATATGGTACGCAAGGACTTAAATTTTTATTGTAGCATTAACTATGGATTTACCAACCAAACACTTGAAAATTGTTTGCAAAATTTCTAGTTGCATTGTGTTTATAGTCACCAAAACTACCTCCGGACTATTTTTCGATAGCATTCTTGATGCACTCTGTATAACAAATAACATTTTTACTCGGTTGATGTCTGAACACCAGTAAAAATATCAGTGAATCCTTTAATAATCTTTGAATATGACACCTATCAACACATGTCTTCATTTACAGCCCACAAAAGATGTCACAATTAAAATAATTGTATATTATTCTGATAAAATATGTTATTTTCAAATAAAAGTTACAGTTACTTTATGCTATCATCCACCCCGGGGTAACGGAAAGGATAACATGTCTGTCAGTGCCACTTACCGGGATTATGCATAAAAAATCGTCATGGATACACCAATTTTTGCTACTGGTGGAAAATCTTCTAGAAATTATATTCCACAATACACCGCGTGCTAGCACAAAATAATTAAAACACATTTCAAATACTCGTAACTTACTGCAGGAAATTTCGAAACGAGTTCGTATGACTAAACTAAGTCATAGTTGAAATGATTTAATGGTTTTCGTTGCACTTACAAACCTACCTTGAAACTGATTTAGTTTGCGGGAAAAAACCATGCGTCATGTATCTCCTTGTAAGAATTTACCATATAAATAAATAAAAATAAAGACACCCAACAGTCACATACGTAGTCCTGCCCCCACACTATGTACTATTCTTGAGCCGTGGATGTCAGCAACTACGAGAGACGTATCGGTCAAACAAACAGCCCCGAAATCACTGAAGATCACACACATTGGGGACGGTGCGAGAATCAAACCCGCCACAAATAGTTTCACAGAAGGCGTCTAACCAACTGCTCTACGGAGTCTGTCGTTATTATACACTCATAATATTCCTCAACAAATATTAAAGAAAGGATAAATATTTGTTATAATGTGCCATGCGGTGACGTCACTTATGGCGCAATACATTCAACCCACAAACTATAAATGGTAGCAATTTAAGAGATTGTAGTTCATTGTACCCGATAAGGAGTAGAAAATACAGGTAGTCACTAAACAAGTAAGAAATGCGATGGACAGTATGATAATTTTTATGCACTAGCCTTACAAAGCACATGTTTAAGATAGCTATCAAACCAAAAACTATTTTAAATGTTCTTGTGTATTACATAGTAGTTCTTGCTAATGATAAAGTGGCTGTAAAATAGGATGTGTAATGTGTATATTTCGATAATAGTAAGGCCGACATCAATGAGCGATCTCAATCTCTATCTAACGATCAACTAATGAAAATAGTTTAAATGTGGGCATGTCGATGAATCTTAAGCCCGTTTGATATTATTTCAGGATCATTCCTTGGACAGAGATCATGATGTTTTATTAATTTCGACTGTTAGTGGCTAATCTACGCAATGTATGCCAAAGGGTCCCATGTAAATGTTGTGAAATTAGCGAGTATACACTATATATGTTAATTACATGCATTAAGCTTAAAACTAATCTAAAATTCTCGTACTAGAAGTATTTATAGAAACAAAGGATCTTTTGGTTTCATAACACCCAGATATACGTATAAATCAAATATTATTTATCTTATTATTAATGAAGTCTCTGCCCAAGAGTTATAGTTACGCCCACTCATTGCAAAGCTGACATCTAATCCACTGCGCCAGAAAGGCTGCAAATAATTGCATAAGCTTTTGATTAGTAAGCCGAAGTCACCAATTTTTTCCAATTAATCATATCTCTAAATAAGGTCATTAATGACTACAAAAATACGCTCCGATAAATATCGAGCAAATCGCATATGGACTTTAAAAATTGCGCACACACGTTGTAAAATATTTAGAGAATTAATACTCATGAAGTATTTATCATAATGTATGCCAAAAATGGTTTAGAGCACGGCTTCGTATGTCCAGTGTGAGTTACGCACGCGATTTCTCATAGAGCGTTGTGCAATACTAAACCGAAAATGGAGCAAGTTTATATACCATTTCGCACGTGTCGAAATCAACGAATCCTTCTTTTGTAACGTTTGGGTTCGAGAATCACGTACGAAAGAACGAATTTAAAACTGTATTTATTAAATGTAGCCTTGGCGTACACCTTCGAGTCTCCAAAGTTCCCTTTTTATTCAGGTATTATTACTTTCTTTAATACAGATGGAAAAAATTATAAGTTTGCATACTAAGTAATTAACCACATTGATTTCTAAATTATGTGAAGTCCACCAACTCGAATGAAGCGAGTGTTATGGACTAAGTTCCCTCTCAATTGTAGAGCAGATTTAAAAGCCTGAAATGGAACCTCAGAAGAATAATATAAAGTTGTATATATCCGAGCTAAATGAAAGAAATATTAACGCCCGAAGTAATAGGGACAATATGACAGTACCTACGCAGTAACTTTCATCATCGCATAACCTCAACTGGACTGCATTCCAGGCTAGCGTCAAAGTTTATTTGGCAACGACAAATTCTATTTATATTTCCTCACTGCAATATTAATCTGCTGCCAGGTTAATGACCTTTGATAATGACATTCAAACAATGTGTTTTTTTAGTGCGTTGGCATTGTGTTATGTCGCCTTGACCGTATGCAAATCCTATGTAAGAGAATTTGATAATTACGTCGACATTATGACTACGTTGAAACAAAAGATTGCCCACTCTATCTTTGTATAAAGACAAATATTTGTGTGCTCATCCAATATTTTCAGCGCGTCTCGATATAATATTTAGTTGAAAGTGAAAGTAAAATTATGCTCAAAGATTTTGATGTCCACGATTTGGAGCTTGGTGAAGTATGTAGAAGATAAAGTGAAGCAGAATAAAAAAATAATTATAATAGTAAAATGACACTATTACGACATACTGAGATGACACATTAATTTGAAAGAACTACTGACACAAAACTAGTTGATGTTGGAAGTCAAGGTGCTGAACGAACATAACCTCAGGTAAGGGAAAACACAGTGACACCACAATGATATGAATAAATTAAGCAACATTCTGAAATGACACATTGATGTGATATAATACGAAAACATACCATATACCAAGCTTATATCGAGAGATCATAGAAGTAGGAATAGCTAAGCAATCGTGGATTGAATCCACGGACTCTTTCACAGCCAGGACCAAATACAAGAAAATCAACTGCCTCATTAATGCCGTTGACTTCTTTTAGTTGAAAAAAGAGAAAAATAATATTGCTAGAAGAAGAACGATGAAATCGTCAAGTGCATCTGCAAAAATAATTCACCATCATCATCTCAGCCACAGGAAGTCAAAGATTTCCACATGGAACTGTAAAAAAACCTGTCAAAAATAATTGTGACATTAAAATTAAAGTCGGCTAATTCACAGCTGCAAGTGTTTCGCAAGACGTAAACTGTGAATCACGGTGCTAATTGGTGCAATTTTTCTCGCTAATTAGAAAGAGATGTTGAAACGATTAACCCAACTGAAGCTTGGAATATAACGTGATTAACATCCTGTCTCTTAGATAAAGATATTGCATGGTTGACTTGGCATGATGAAGTACATAATTTTTAATAACAGTTCTTCCTTCTAGTATTCTACCCGTCGCGTTGGTGACGTTAGCAATGTCATTTATATACTATAAAAAATCAAACTGCTTGCACAAATCTATTACAACTGAATTATGAAAGACATAATATCATATTTTATTTATCATTATGTTTTTAATTCGTATTTGAAGGATTGGTCATATAAATCCCTTGACCAGAATGCATGGAAGTCGAAAAGAGAGGCCTTTGCCCTGCAGTTGAATGCTACAGACTCGTAATAATTAATATGTTTTTAACAGCATATGTAATCCAAAAACCCGAAAAAATTGATTGTAATTAAATTAAATTCTGACCACCAAATTGAGACCACTAAATCTTGTACTTTGTTTATCAGAAACTACAAGACAATTTGCGATTTCACTAACATACCCATCCGAAAAATACTTGCAAGCGTAACCTATAACCGTTTTTTATGCTGTTCATATAAGCCCGTATCTTAATCATCTCTTATTCACACTGATCTATATAACCATATATAACCAAGGAAAAGATGCTAACGCAACCCAAGAAAAGTAATAAAAATTATATTAAAAGGAAAATATCGTCAAGACGGAACTCTATCAAAACATTAATTCCCTCGGAAAAATTCAAATACACACTTCTGCCTTTGGCTCAAGTTTTAACGAAGTTGGGGCAATTTTCTCGCTTTGTTTTTTTACAGTTTTCAAATCAACTTATTTATTGAATGAAATACTTTTATAAGATCCTCTCTTTGGGACAATTTTCGAGGCTCGTGTACGCCTACGATTCAGAAAAATAAATACATGAAGTATGGAACGTTCCTATCCTCCTCCTCCTATTTTTGTAGTTGATGAGAACGAAGACCAACACTTTTACTTAAGAAAGAGGTCTCTTAATGGAAAGGTTATTGATTTTCAAAATGATATTAAGCACAATGTTTGATTTGTAATGCATACGAAACTACTCTTATAATTTAATACAGTTAATAAAATTACTGTAATATGAATATTCAAAACCTTCACATCTATGACATTGGTGGATATTTATAAATAAATAGACCCAACAGCCACATACATACTACATACACCTGACCCAACAATAAGTATTGTGCCTTGTGTATTCCTACTAGAATCTTTCGGTCTCACAAATTAGACCCGAAACAAATATGTACGTGTGGATCGAACAAACATGTTTCTCAATGCGGGCACTAAAACCGCTACTTCCCGTTTTACAGCCGCCATCTAACCAACTGCACCACGGAGACATAAAAACACTAATCTGCTATAGTAATTAGATTATTCACATCTCGCCTTTATCGATATTTATGGCATTTAATTTTATTAAAACCTGTATCGTATCATTTTAAATGTCACCCTTTTTTTCCCATTCTACAAAAAAACATAGCTAGCATTTTGTTCATTGAACATTAATTAATTAAAGATATATAGTACTGGATTTATTTTCCTATTTATTTGTTGATACATAGAGAAGGTTTATATGTCCATAATCGTAAATCAACCATGGCCAAGCGGACGTAAACTAGTTCTACTCATTATGAGTATAAGCAAAAAGTGTAATTCGTAACATCCGTTTAGCTTTTATTATAGTGAAATATTAAGGAGTTATTTAGAGCGACCTCTATAGAGAAGGGAATGCTGAGAAAAGACTGGCAATTTTTTCGATTTGAACAAATTACATAAGTGCTAGTAAAAGCTGTATTAGTGCTAGGTCTCTCATATGAGAGAGGCCGCCTGGGTAGGTACCACCGCAATGTCTATTTCTCCCGCCAAACAGCAGTGTAAATGCACTGTTGTGTTTCAGATTCAAGGACATTATAGCCAAAGTAATTACTGGACATATTGAGACTTAACATCTTAAGTTTAGGATGGCGAGCGCAGTGGAATGCCAAGCTTTGCGTTGTAATTCATGGTGTTGTTTGGTTTTGCTACTATCCATGAGCTGTCGCATCGCTTACCATCAGGCGAACGGCATGCTCGTCTCGCCATTCAATGTAATAATAATAAAAAAAATGTTTGCCATTTTAACATAGAAGCACACATGACAACCAATTCATCAAGATCAGTACAAGCCTAGTACCATTCCGTGTTGCCAAAACATAAGAACCAGTTGTTAAGCCGTAATATAAATCATCAGCATAACATCGACATGGTTCGCCCATGCAAGCCTATTTCTAACCGAAAATAGTCCAAGGCAATACAGTCGACAGCGCAAGTAAGACCGCATGTCGCATTATAATAATACATTGTAGAAGCGTGCCGCCTTTTGTAAACAACCCATGGGGGTTAATAATTTTATAAGGTTTTTTTCTAGTAGATGTTGAGGTCGCCCGCTTGATGGTAAACTTCCGCCTTAATAAAACCAATAACAAACTTTAATTACTAAGCACTGCATGAGACTAAACTGAACCTGTCACTTCGAAGTAAAAGAGGTACCAAATGTTAGCACGTAGATGTAGGTAAATTTAAAAAAGGAATGTCTAAGATGAAAGTGGTCAACTGTATAAGTCTAGTGGGCTACTCCCGAAAGAATCTGGGTCAGGTAGATCGTAAAATAATGTTAAAAATCATTCTGCTACTTTTTTAAGAAGTCATGTTGTTATCAATTTGATGATTTTTGATAGTACATAAGTAAGGGACATTGAGGTATCACAACATACCTCAATGATTAGGGGTTAGGGTAAAAAAGTCATAAAATTTAATGACGGAAAATTATAAAAAAAAAACATTTTTAATAACAATGCAACGTAGCTGTAATTTAACTTCAATATACTTCGATTTAATTGTAACATGGTAAAAATTTAATTACACTTGGAAATTCTGTAATCAATGCCTGTTTTAATAAGAGTAAAATAATTAAAATATTAGCTTGAGAAAATTAAAAACTTAGGGTTAGTAATGGTCTCCAAATTGTTTTAGTTTATATTGTAATATTCTTAACTTTGTTACTTGTAAAATTTTATTACTGAGCGTTTAATTTATTATTTTACTACTTGGTTGAAAGTTTATACCGTCTGGGACTATTAACATGTCTTAGAAATTTTATAGTATATTTCTCATCTTAATTCATATTATTTTAATTAAGAGTGGTTAATGAACCCTTCAGAACAATTTTCATTTTATTTCAATCGCGAAACACATTTGAGAAAAAATAATTACAATATTTTCCTAACCAGATTATTGAAAATATTTTCTTCTCATTTTTCATAACTTTGGCAATAAGTAGTACTACTTACTTTTTTATTTGAAAATATACTTTCAACATAATATTATGATCATGTGTTTCAAAAGGTAATTTTTATACATGAATAATTGAAATCAACGAATAAAATTATATATGATTTTTTATTCTATGATATTTTCGGCAAAACATCATCATCATCTGTCTCAACATAAGCATCTTCTAAGTATTCCCATAGCCTGTTAGAACTAACCTGCATCAATTACAAATAATCTCACAAAATAAAATTAAATACAAACCCTAATACTCCAAAACCAACACACGTTGATACACCATTCGATTCCGCGTCTAGGTAAACACAATCTTGGAGTAAAAAAGAAACGCCTTGAGCCACATTGACCCACATGCGTCCAAGGCCGAGCAAATGTTAACAGGACCTTTGCGATGAGAACCGGGGCACATGCGCGCCGCGACGGCAAAATTATAAAACACGCTTTTATAAATAGCATACTTTTATATTTCGTAATTTTATTATGCCTACTTACTGTATATTTATATATGTATATACATTGTACGATGTTGCAATTTTACTTAATCGCTTTTATCGCTTTTTTGTACTAAGGTACGGTTACAAAGCTGAGGTCTCGGGTTCGAATCCCGGGTTGGGCAAAGTGATATTGGATTTTTCTATTCATTATCAGCCCAGAGTCAGGAATTTGTGCCCAATATGGCGATAGGCTCGCCACCTATCACATTGTGGGACGGAACATACAAGGCGAAATGTGGGTGTCCTGGCACCTCTGCCTACCCCTTCTGGGATATAGGCGTGAGTTTATGTATGTATGTATGCTTTTTTCGCCAGTACAAATTAAACTGATGAAGATCGCCTAACTAAAAGATGTATAAATAACTATTTTCAAAATGAACGGATTCTAGTATTTCCATCTTACAATACGTTATGAGAAATAGGGCGGAAGGCTGTAGCCCTCGAGGCTCAATTTAACAAAATATGATGAAGCCGTATTCATTGACTGTTCATATTAATTTGAATATAAGGGTATATCCAGACTGTGACCGAAAACGAAATCAGGTGTAGATTTGATGACACACAATGCTAATAAAAATTATGCGAAAAAAGCGACGACTTTTTTTTTTTTAAAGTATTTTCGCGTTGCGTGGTAAATACATTTTTTTGTGGAAATTACAATTTAAGCCCTGGCATATCATTGCGTCTTTTAATATAAAGTGTGTATATTATTATTTTAAACAGTACTATGTATTTTCCACCTAATCTCGACGATAGGAAAAAAACCATAATAATCGGCACTTTTATTGCAAAAATTTAGTTGCATTATGTCTGGACTTACTAAAACTACTACCTGGCTTCGTTATAGACACTATGGACAAAATAAAACAATACAATATATCCGGTATAGACCTGATAGACGAAATAATTCAAACATAGTCCTGACCTCACACTTAGATACAAGTCTAATTTCATGGAGGACTAACAACATCCAGGCCTAAAACATATTTGTGTGGGGATCGAACATCGTCTTACAATTAAATCTCTTTCATAAAATATATAATCCCAACCACCATAGAGTTTCAAAATTATCCGTATTCTTCGGTAAATTGGCTAGAATTAGCCTTATTATGGAAGTACTGTATCGGTCCATATGCGTCCCACTGCAGAGCACGGGCTGCCTCTACAATCTAGAGTACGATTGAGAGTGGTAAGGCCATATAGCCACCACACTAGCCTAGTGCGGATTTTCGGATCATCAAAATAATATAGGATACATATAAAATTAAATCAATGATCCAATTAACTAGTTAATACGTATTCAAATTGTATTAATAATATGATTTCCGGTGGCCTTGAAAATTTATTGAAGTCGTTTTATATATTCTAGGATGTATTTTATTTGCTATTATTTCAATCTCGATATAGGATTAATACAAAATTGTTAATAGCTTATCGATTATGAACTAGATTTCTCCTTCAGTTTGAATAATCTATTTTAATTGTCATTGCAATATAAAAAATCTTGAATTCCTGAAGAAAGCATAATTTCTTTAAATGTAAAATTAAATGTCACTTTATTTCAAATATAGTCCCATGTTCAGTGTTTGCTACAAATTTTATATTCACTACAGAAATAGTACAAGGAACTGTTTAATGGATATACTTCATAACATTTCAACTAAATGCTAATGAAATGCACAATTCAACAAAAACATCTGCTGCAGAAACCGGACAAGCCATTTCTTGATTTATCATTATTTTAATAGCATTAAGCATTAGTAATAAACCATCTGTCTATGTAAGTGATAATATATGCAAAATGATAATTTAATGGATATTAGAATAATTCGATCTCACAGCAAATGAGATCTCGAATGATCTAAGATCAATGTTAATATCAAGTTTATAACTAATCGTAAAACGAGTCCAAATTCGATGACATACAAAAACAACTTCAAATAACCCGAGGCTATACTATTAGTCAGATATAAATAGCTAATGTGACTGACAAGAATCAAAAGGCCTATCTGTAGGGGTAAGAATTTAAATATTAAAGTGAGATATTTTGGATCTGACGCACATAAGAAAGTAGGTTCCACTCCACCACGGTAATGAAGTGATGGTAATAATAATTATCATGTGGTAACATACTCATGGTCTGTTATTTCAAAGACATTTATTTATTTATTTATTTACACTTTATTGCACAAAGAGACAACAAATACAGAGAGAAATTACATATATAAAAAGTACAATTGGCGGTCTTATCGCCGAAAGGCAATGTCTTACAGACAACCATGGGATGGATTTAAGAACAGGATAAACAGAGGGCAGTCAAAAGTGTAAAGGATAGAACCTACCTAAAAAGGGACAAAAATTGCAATATACTAATTAAAATAATTTTAAAAATTACAAGTAATAAAAGTCATAAATACTCATATTATGTAATATAAACATATACATAAATATATACATACATATATAAGATCATAAGAATACATACATCAGAAAATACATACATATACATAATATATAAATATATAAATATATATATATATATATATAATAAAGTTCCAGACATGCAAATAGGAAAGCTATCCACATCAACGTGCCAGTTCAGTGAGAAAGGTAATAATTTTTGACAAGTTTTTTGAACGATGATAGTGATCGTGCCCGTCTTACCACAACTGGTAATGCGTTCCATAATCGAACAGCCTTAACAGTAAACGATTTGTCCATGAAAGTGGTGGTGTGGACGGGCATTCTCAACTCCAAACTCTCTGACGACCGTAGGGATCTAGTATGTGAGTCGTGGAGAAATACAAATCGATCTTTGAGGTAAGAGGGGGTAAGAGGATTAAACAATATGTTGTACAGAAGAAAGAGAATATGAGCATTCCGACGAAGTCGTATGGGTAACCACTTGAGCTTAGCACGGAATTCCGAAACATGATCATATTTGCGTAAACCAAATATGAATCTAATACAAAAGTTTTGAAGGCGCTCAAGTTTATTAAGTTGGTCCTCGGTGAGATCTGGATAGCTGACATCGGCATAATCAAGGATAGGGAGAAGGAGGGTTTGCGCTAATGAAATCTTCGTGGCAACAGGTAGAAGGTTGTGTAATCTACGCAAGGACTTTGCCGAGGCGAACAATTTGCGGCTGAGTTCCTTAAGCTGCGGACCCCAGGTAAAATACTTGTCCAGAAATAAACCAAGGTTTTTTACTATGTCACTATAAGGGACAGTAGTACCATCACAGATTAGAAGTGGTAGTTGGTCCCTATCAAGTTTTGAAGTTGTTCTGGGGCTGCCGATAATAATAGCCTGAGTTTTGGAAGGGTTAATTTTTAAGCCATGAGTCTTACTCCATTCACAGATGCGTTGGATGTCGCTGTTTAAATTATGAATTGCCTCAATAACCTTGTCAAGAGGTGCCTGAGAATAAAGTTGTAAATCATCTGCGTAGAGGTGGTAGGATGAGCGAAGATGATTAGATATAGAATTGATAAAGACAGCAAAGAGTAGAGGAGAAAGCACGCCGCCCTGTGGAACGCCAGCAGATAAGGAGCACCACGAGGAATAACTATCCTCAATACAGATACGCTGCCGGCGCCCATACAGGTAACTACGAAACCAATCAACTGCTGTTGGAGATATGTTGAGTGAACGTAGCATACTAAGCAACACATCAAAGTCAACGGTATTGAAGGCGTTACTGAAGTCCAGCAATGCTAAGACTGTCAGCTTGCCTTCCTCCATACCTGATCTAATGTCATCCGTAATATGAGTCAAGGTGGTGGTAGTGCTGTGCCCAGGACGAAAACCCGATTGGAGCGGGTTTAGGAGATCATTTTTGGATAGGAAATCATTCAATTGAGTGTGGATAAGGCGTTCAAGGACTTTGGAAAGGAAAGGGAGAATGGAAATGGGTCGGAAATCAGAGCATGTAGAGGCGTTGGACTTTTTAGGAATGGGGATAACGTGGGCTTCTTTCCAGGCACTTGGGAAAATCCCAGTAGAGATGGAGTGGTTGAGGATATGGGAAATTATGGGAAGGATTTCGTCAAGGATAGGCAGAATCATATTACGGGTGACGCAGTCGCTACCCATTGCATTCGATGAAATGAGCTTAATAGTTTTCTCAACATCACAAGCAGCAAATTGTTTGAAAGCAAAAGCTGAGCAATCGGGAGTATTAAGAGTAGAAAGATGTCGAATAGTGTTATTTTTAGTCGTCTTATCGAAATTGGACGAAGAAGAAAAATGAGCGTTTAGAGAATTTAAATCAATGGATTTAGGAATCGAATTTTGTGGAGATTTACCCACTCCCAATGTCTTAAGAAATTTCCAAACTTTAACTGGGTCTCCGTTTTCAACGGAGTTGTGAATATGTCGGCGTTGGGCATTCCTACACACCTTACTGCAGTGATTTCGAATGGCTACATACTTTAGCCAATTCGACTCGATGGGGCGACGATTGTATCTTGACTTAGCCGACGCTTTTTTTGAAAGAAGTTCTTTAATTTCGGCAGTAAGCCAAGGTGATGGCAGGTGTTTTATTTTAACAGGGCGAACTGGTGCATGCTTGTCAAAAAGTTCACTTAGCTTGCTAGTGAAAATATGCACCTTGTCATCCACACAATCTGAGCGAAGGAGCAGACTCCAGTCGATGTTATTAGCATCCTTGCGAAGATTGTCTAGGTCAATACCACGAAAATTTCGCTGCGAAAGGATCTTGGGTAAGGATTTAGGGGTACGAAGACGATAGGAAAGAAATAGGAGGTCGTGACAGGAAAAAGCGTCCGCGGAACACTGCCCATGTTTCGCAACGTTATTTAAAGAAGAAACAAAAATAAGATCAAGGAGTGAAGGAGTTTTATTAGGAGAGTGGTGAGTGGCTGAAAGAGGAAGGATAGAAAGATTACAGGATTGGATAGTATTCAAAAGAGAGGAAGAGCGATGATCTTTCTTAAGGAGACAGGTATTAAAGTCACCCATGATTATGGTTTGACTGTACGAGGGAACCAGATTCTCGAGAATTATTTCAAGAGAAGAAAAGAAATTAATGTGAAGCGAAGGACAATAGTAAACACCGAGTAAAAGTTTATTTAGTGAGAATTCCACCTCTAAGAAAAGATGTTCGCCAGCATTGGGCGGTGGCGGTTGCGGTGATACACTTAATATGGTATAGCGAAATTGTGTACGGAGATAAATAGCAACACCACCACCACCTCTTACCGCGCGATCATTTCTGATGAGGTGGAATCCTGGGAGGGAGTAAGCGGAAGAAGATAGACAAGGTTTTAACCAGGATTCTGAAACAAGGATAGCATGAATATGAGTACAGTCAAAACTAGCCAGCATATCGGGGAAATGGGCCGGAATACTCTGGGCATTGATATGGACCACATTGAAATTCCTAGGGACGTCAGAGAACTGGCAAGAGAGAGTGTCGGCAAGTGAGGGAACACTAAGGAAACTATCATCACTACAAGCAGAGAAGTATTCTTCACTGTCGCTGCTACAATTATTTTGCACATACATGGAAGAAATAAATACTATTAAAATATAAACTAAAAATGAATATAAAAATAATTAAGAAAGTAAAAAAAAAAAAAAATATATAACATCCATCTGCCGGTTGAAAAACAAAACGTACTAAAACAATATAAAAAAAGCATTTGCACTATCACTAAAAACAAAAAACATTGGAAAAGAAGAAAAAAAAAATTAATTAAGAGACAAAAGATCAAGCATTGTGAATTAATATTAAACAATAGATAATTAAAAAGTTATGAAAAACCAGGTAAATATTCCCCAACATAAAATATATATATTAAATAATAACACTAAAACAAAACTAAACAAGTAAATTAAATCAGTTTTTGAACGAAATGTATACGTCACAATTGACAACTGACATAATACGTCAAACAGGAAAAAAATAAAAACTGAATTGGGGTTATGTTGTGACAAATAAATATGTGGGTGGATAAAACTACTAAATTAAATAAGAGAAATAACAACAAAGACAGAATAAATGTTAAAAGAAAGGGAGACGAAGTGAAAAACAATAACAGAAAAGGCTGAGTAGATGAATGAATAAACACGGGGATTATTTACCTGGCCCACAAGCATTATGGAAATACTGAACAAAGAATCACTATTTCTTGGCAGTTGCCGCTCGTCTAGTCTTGGGTGCGGCGATGGTCCTCTTGACTGGCGTCGGCTTCACTGGAGTATCAACTTTTATCTGATCCAACAGACTAAGCGACACAATACGATGCCGGACGCCGGCGCTCACGACATAAACATTTCCGTCCCGGGTCCAGGCGTTGGTAACACCAAACTTATCGCGAGCCGCCATGAAGACATCGTGTCTCCTCTTCGTAAGGAATTCCGAGAGAGTTATTCCGGAACCTTTCAATTTTGTCTTGTTAAACCAGACCCTATCCCTCGTGGCAACATCCTGGAACTTTATGAGCAGGGGTCTTGGCTTATTAGAAGAGGATGGTCGACCCATCCGATGGCAGCGTTGCAAGTCATTGCTGTTGAAGTCTGCGAAGCCGAGGCGCTGCTTTACAACATCAACAACCAATTGCGCAGACTTCTCTTCTGCTTGCTCGGGAACACTATGTATTAGCAACATCTTGCGACGCCTCTGCATCTCCATAGTATCCACCGTGTTGGTCAGTGCCTCTATTTGCTGTTGCAGCAGATTAAGAGCCTGGGTCACAAAGGCCTTATACATGGCAAATTCAGCAGCCAAGTCGGAAGAATCAGATGTAGTGGCCGTAGTCTTGAGAAGGTTGGATTCAAAAGCTGCCATCCTCTTGTGGAATTCCTGCTTCATGCCCTCCATAGAAGTTTTTAATTCAGCCTCCATGTTTCAGTGAAATTTAGTGCAGTGAAAATAGTAGTTAAAAATTTCAGAAAGGAATAAAGTAAGGATATGAAGAATGATCACCGGCAGGTAGACAGTCTAACTGATGTTATTAAACATATAAATAATGTAAATAAATACTTTTAAATATTTAAAATAAATAAAAATGTTGAGAGCAAAATTTATGTTACTATCCTTTGCAACTACCCACGCAGAAAAAGCTTTTTTATGTTAATTAATTAATTAATTTTTTGTAAGTCAGGTAGTCGAAAGAAAAGAGCCGTGTTCGGTAGAGACTTTCCCACCTACACAGCCACCGCTGTCAGTTAGGCTCAACAGTGGTACGCAAAGAATTGTGACCGAGCACCGGAACACGGTGAGTTTCTTAGGGACACCAGGCTGTCATTAAACCGAATCGGAATTAACCAGGAAGCAAAACAAATAGGAGTTGGAGACAAATAATTATCCACTTCTCCCGGCAGTAAAGCGTGTGACCAAAGATTGAGGTATTACCCACCGATACAAAGATATACAACTGGAGAAGCCAGATATTAAGTACAACGGGATAAACATGGGTCCTATAGTGTGAGCTGCTAAATTTGGGTCCAGAGGTATGGCAAAAGCGCCGAGAAGAACTGAAACTGGTCCGCTCCGTGACCACGGAAACTGTAGAGTAATCGAAACGTCGCGTCGGGAAGTTAAAAATTAAACCAAATCCGCGATTAAATCCATAAATAATAATCACTCAATAGTCACATAGTCCTGACCCCACATTAAGATCGAACCTAGTGTCGTGGGTATCAGAAACGACGAAAGACCTTTCTGTCTTATAAACACCCAGACCCGAAACAAATAACTGTAAATCACACAAATATTTGTCTCGGTGCGAAAATCGAACCGGCAGCCTCTCGTTTCACAGCTGGCGTCAAACCAACTGCGCCACGGAGGCTGTCAAAATGATTGCCATAGAACGAAAGATAACCATCGTTTACCGATCGATATGCATACATACATGTGCTTGCTATAAGGTCCAGAGTAGTAATGCCAAGCCAGAAAAAAAAATGAAAATAAATCGACTGTCTTTATGTGTATTTATTACTTTATACTGATCAATCATGTACAATATGGAATTCGTTGACACAATTATTTTTAATACTTTAACCTCGATATTAAATGTTTCACTGAACCGCTTAACATATTTTCCTCAAAGTAACGAGCGGTTATTATCCAGGCGTGATTATATTTTGTAACATTTTTGTATGCATTGTTTTAAAGCCTTGATGGGTAACCTTACCATCGGAATGTAATGAGATTGCAGCAATGTAAGACAATGCATTTGTTTTGTTCCTTATTTTTAATAGCTAATAAAATGGTTGCACACAGTTACCAGCCTTCCATATATGTTAGATCAAAATTCACATTAATCTAAAGTCATCAGCATCTTATTAACGTATTTCCTTATTTCTTTACTTCATTATTCAACTTTAAATACTCGCACCAAATTAAATTGAGTTGTGACATATTTAAACTTTTTATTTATTTTATTGAAAATAGGGACACCAACGACATGAATATTAAACATGGACAAACTACTGACATATCAACCAAAGTTATACACAACATGTAAAAGTACAACATCAAATTAAATTTGAATGATAATTTAGAATCGCCTGAAATTTGGTATTACTATTTAAAATTATACTCGTATTCTTGTATCACAAATAATGTCACTTGTAGACATCTGATGTGTGCATCACTTCACTCTTAATGCCTACTTACTACTACTTCTTATAAATAAAACTAGCGGCCCGGCCCAGCTTCGCCCGGGTACAAATAGATTTCTGTACAATAATATGTACGTATTATACATATAAACCTTCCTCTTGAATCACTCTATCTATTAAAAAAAACCGCATCAAAATCCGTTGCGTAGTGTTAAAGATTTAAGCATACAAAGGGACATAGGGACAGAGAAAGCGACTTTATTTTATACTATGTAGTGATGCATATGTGTTATAATTGCGAAAGTCTAGTCGAAAAAAACTGGATGTATTGATGTATGTTTTTCTTTCTCGCATAAAAATCTGGACTGATTTTAATGAAATTTGAAACTGATTTTGATGAGTAAGAAATTAACATATTATATTATACATACTTACTGCTATTTGAACTTGAATGGATGGCACGGAACAGTAGAGGATAGGATTGCATATTGTTCATCATGGGACATAATGAGACGGGACGGAACGGGATATAATGAGACAGGACAGGAAAAGTAATATAGTTGACGGTGGTCACATGAGTTTAAATAATACGTCGTTGATATGAACTGGACTGAAAAACTATCTGCAGCCGGGCGAAGCCGGGACCGATTGCAAATTCAATATAAAATATTTGTGAGTACTTAATTATTTTTTTTTACTTTTAATATATTGACCTACGACACCAACATATGGAGGACCAGCGAACATTCTAAGTGAAAGCCCAAGGTCACTTCACGATATGTAAACATAACCGGATTTACCAATGTACATTATCTCAAAATTATAAATCCGTTTACCTTTTTTTCTTTTAAATGAATCAAATTATAGATTATATCAGAAGATAAATTAAGCTACCTATACCAGTATTATTAAGCGGCGGACTGGGCTCTGTGGCGTAACTTGGGAGCCGACTATGTCCAGCAGTGGATTGCAACGGGCTGATGATGATGACACCGATATTTTTAAACCTTTAATTAAACCTGCTCCATAAATCTATACGGGACAAATCTTAGAGGTCAAATTAGAACCAATTCTTGCCATTTGATTAGTCTCTTCAGTACATTTGCTTATCTTTGGTGCGAACATATTTACATGGCATCATAGAGTTGGTCTAATAATGGATTCGAAAGATAGGCTTAGAGACTTCTAAACGAAGTAAGACAAAGCCATCGAGTTTGGAATGTTTGTTTGGCCTTGGCAAACATTCTGATGCCTATTCCGTGTAAGGGTTAGATAAGAAATGGAACAAATATAAAATAAGATAGCAGACAAGGGAAAATATGAGATAAAATCCATGACTCTTGATTTTATCAAACTTGAGTTTTCAATTGAATTCAATTTTAACGAAGAAGACAAAACATTCGATAGCTAAATATGTTTTGAAACTGTCTATTAATAAAGACCTAAGAATATAACTTAAGTACAAGCTAATGGCACTGAAAGGTTCTTGTATGATAAAGGCCACAAAACAGGGCCAAGGACATTATAAAGGCCACTAAACTCAATAAGTTAACAATCGAGCCTATGAATAAAGAAATAATATATCTTTTTATGGGTCAATAAATCATATTGACTGATAAGCTGGTGGATATTCGTGGCTATATAGATGGCGACTACTGCATTGTAGGAAGACCATCACGGCAACCCATGCAAATCCAAATTACGATATAATTTTGATTTGACCTGGCTAAACCTGCTTTCATCAGACTGACATAATTGCCTTTCGTCAACTCTTAAATGATATCCAACACTCTCATTATTTGGATTGCAATGGAATTTCCATTGGGTGCATTATCAACACTTTGGCATTGCAATGCATTATATAATTATACAAAGATCGATAGCATAATATCTCCTAGTTTTGTACCCAAAAAATAATCTACTTAATTTTTAGCAGTAACTTCCGTGAGATTAGCTGAAAAATTAAAAGCAGTTAACTGGCTCTGGATGAAAAAACCTGAGTATTACGTGTCATTTTATTCCAAAAAACTGATACAAGCCGATATTGATGACGAAATAACCGACTCATAAAAACTCTTTAATCGACAAAAAAGCTAAACTGAAAACACCGAACAACGACCGCAAATTACTTCTGGACTGTATCCAACGTATGAGGTGAAGAGGCCAATAATTGCAGTTAAATGTCACCTATCTGCCTATTGGAAGAGCACCAATGTTGGTTAGGCATCACGCCAGCACTCCGCTAACGTTTATTACCCTTTGACACTTTGCAAATAGTCATTACAAATACTTTACTGTGTTGCACTTATTGGAGGACGGTTGGCACAAACCTTTGCGTATTTGGGATGAGGAATGTATGTAACAGTTTCTATAAAATATTTTCTAGCCATAATATCAAGTCAGTTGAAGAAGCCATCCATCATTCAAGGAAATTTAAAATCTTAGGTAGGTGTTATCAAATTTTGAGAGTTTTTAAAGTACATTTCCAATAATTACAACCGAATGCCATGGATTTACTATCTGAACCCCGAAACATAAAGATATTTAAACACAATAGATAATGTTTTCCATTCAGTAATCAATTAAAATTATCTGGTATTGATCTGGTTCTTGATTTTTACAATTTTGATAATAGAACTTTACTGCTTTTTCATTTGATTTACGTATAATTTTTCTATAACTCATTTATTTCTGCTTTTCACATGCACAACTTATAAATTTAACTTTTACTTGATGTCTCCTATGTCTGGTGGCATATGAAACTGATGGAGCTAGTTTCCTTAAGGTCAAGGCAATACATGTTTCACTTTTAATGTCTATATAACAAGAATAACAACTGTCATTTGCCTTTTCATCGTACCTCATTATGTAGGTTACTGTTCTTACACTCGGCTAAAGTTCTGACATCAATCTTCACGACATTCACATTACTTTACAATCTTGTTAGTGCGTTAACTTTATAATTAAAATACATAACGAAACACCCAATGGTCACATACATAGTCCTGACTCCACACTAAGATCGAGTCTTGCGTCGTGGGTATCAGGAACTACGAGAGTCCTTTCTGTCTCAAAAACTCCCTGACCCGAAACAAATATTTGTGGGCCGCACAATTTTTTTTCTCGGTGCAGGGATCGAACCCGCGTCTCTTGTTTCACAGGCGCCATCTAACCGACTGCGCCACTAAGGCTGTCAATTGTTTATAATGTAAATTTCTGAATACATTTTTTTATGAATTTCAAGGTTCTTTAAGGACCATTATCAACTTATGTGATGATTAAATATGTCGATCTCTAATTAGTCGAAAATTTATTGTAACATTGACATTTGGCCCAACCGGTATTTTTTGAAATTAGTTACTAACCAAAAGGCTATAATAATACAAATACATAAATTTGCAATAAATTTTAAAACTTATGCTTCTGGCAAATCATTGCTACACAAATGTTAGGTATAAAACTCTCAAACCACAAATCACATCCAAATTTGGTCCTATATTTTGTCTTTATGCTCATTTTTATCTGAGAGATCTCAAACGTTTTATTTAATAATTCGCTAACTTCAATCAATGCCTTGCTCCACTTGTCATTATTCTATAGCGGTTTTATCACCTAGCATTCCTAATATCTTGTGAGAAAATTGCAAAAATCCAATAACAGATACTAGTTTTTACGACAGCAATAAAAATAGTTATGCAATTACCAACTTGTAGTTTATAAACCAGTAATATACGTTCGTCTAACGTGGATACGTGTGTCACATCCTTTATGCATAATTTGCATGCCCTCTAACAGCCGCTGCCAATAAACAATCCCAATCCAAAATTTGCCGTTTGAGATTGACAGCTCAATCTTTTTCTGATACTATATTGCCAATAATCAATCTCAGTAGTGAAAAACTATGGCAACATGGTAAATGACAAATCGACAAGTAGAAAACAATCCCGATTGACTTCAATCTAATTTTTTCGATTGATTATTGGCATCGGCCGTAAGTCAATCTACATTTACTTGTTCTGCTCGTACTGCTAGAATATAAGCAATATTTGTGTCCGCATCTATGGTTGGTGTTAGTTTCGAAGCTTTGGAAGTTGCGTCATAATTAGGTATAGTATAGCTGAACAGTTTAACCATCCTAGCTTTTGTTACAAGTTCATGAAATAATTCAGCAACCATTATTATTAAATAAATTACATTTAATTCGTTGTATGTGTAGTTACACCACCAGCTATTGGTTCGATAGTAATTCTCTAAATGTTATAAATTATATTAAGGGTATTTTAAAGCACTGCCAATGTCTCCTGGAGAGATCGCTTTTAGCGATAAGGCCGCAAATTGTTTCACCAAATGTACATCTGCTTCATATTTTTATTTTATGTTTTGTGGTGTAATAATAAAGAGTTTATTATAATTTTAATTTTCATAATAATAGTATAGTAATAATAGTATCTACCAATAATTATATTCATTCGTTAAAATTCAAAATCCCATTTAAGAAATAAAGTTCTTATTTTTAAATATTATAATGAAATTGAGATACTTCTAAGGGAAGACTTTCTTTGACTAACAATAATGATCATAAATAAATTGGTGCATTGAAGTTATTATCATAGTTTTACAACTGAATTATCAATTCAAACTACAAAATATACAAGTAAGTACTTGCATCCAAACAGACCGAACTACTAAATGCATTTTGCGCGTTCCGACATGTTAAACATTGCAATCCGTGTTTCTAGAACGTTGTGTAACTTATTAACTTTGTCAAGTAGAACAGGAATAATATTATGTATTACATTTTACATACAAATCCACGCCTGTTTGTAGCTGAAATTACTTAATTGCAATAAAATTACTTTAGAATTACAAACATGTTCTATTTGCCTAATCGTATACTAAAATTTGACAACGATTCGCATGCAGTACGTAGAGTAATTACGCTCAAGGTTTATTAGGTCTAACATATTAACTTAGTGCTCGATTGTTGAATTACTTATGAAAATTACAACCAATTCCACTTGCCACTATTACGTACATGTACGCGCACAAACTGACCAGCTGGGAAAACGGAACTTGCATATGAGCTACAGACTGCAAAAAAAGAATATAAAAATAATTTATGATTTGTTTTTCCTTTTTTAAATTAGTATTTATAGAAATGGCTGGCTTAAAGGTTAAAGAAGGCAGATATGTGAATCAGTGATATCACCACTGCATATATTTTTTTAAATATTCATGTAAATGTTCACTCATTAGTCAAAGAACGATAAAAACTTATGATCATGATGTCATCAATGTCCAAAATTAGGCCAAATACGCGAGGATCGTACAGGTTAAGCTTCACTAATATTAAAAAAAAATGATTTTCGTTATTCATTATACGCACGGAGTAATAAATATTTTAGTGCACATTTTCACCAATGCATCCTTCAGTCACAATATTAGCCATACCAAATCCCTATTTAGTTGTAATTATTTCCAAAATGCTTTAGCCCAAGATAGACCCGAAATGAATGCAACGACGGGTTTTAGAAATGAAATTCACAAATACTTATATAAACGTGTTACCAACAAATATTGAACTATAGAAGCTATTGTTTGATATAATAAATTAGCTTCAAGCCTTTGTTAAGACAGGCGAAGGAGCCACATCTGAAGGATCAGTGAAGTGAATCAAATGCTATGAAGACGTCTACTATCATGTCAATGGAGTATTGATTTCGCGTCTTCCTCGGTGGCGTAGTTGTACTACAGTAAGATTACAAAGTTGAGGTCTTGGGTTTGAATCCCCGGTCAGGTAAAGTGATATTGGATTGTCCTTATCAGTCCGAAATCAGGAATTTTAGCCCGATATGGCGATAAACTAGCCCCCTATCACATCGTGGGAACAACATGGCAAAACGGCAGAACGAAAGAGAAAAAAAATGTGTGTGTTTATGTATATGTTTATATAATAACTCAATTTTATTGAGCGACATTTTCAAATTTCATTGCCAAAATCGTTTTTAGTCTTGATTTTTACATTCGTAATTTATGGTACAAGATGTGTGAAAAAAAAACATAAATATTAATATTAATTAATATATTTTTAACTCTACGAGACTCTTAAATAATACTATTAATTTTATCGTAATGATGTTTTTTTTTTTTTTTTTTTTTTTTTTATATTATAGGGGGCAAACGAGCAAGCGGTTCACCTGATGGTAAGTGAACACCGCTGCCCATGGACATCTGCAACACCATAGGGCATGGAGATGCGTTGCCGGCCTTTGAGGTGGGAATACGCTCGTTTTTTGAAGGTCGCCAGGTCGTATCTGTCCGGGAATGATGCCGCTGGCAACTGGTTCCACAGATTTGTAGTACGTGGGAGAAAGTGCCTGGAAAAACGTACTGTAGTAGATTTCCAACCTCCAAGGTGATGTGGGTGGTATTTGGAGGTTTGTCGTGTTGTACGGTGGCGGAACTCAGCAGCAGGGATAAGTCCGAACAGTTCTTGAGAACACTCCCCGTGGTAAATGCGATAGAGAATGCAGAGCGAAGCTACATCTCTACGCAAAGCCAAAGGATCAAGCCGGTCGGAGAGAACCTGATCGTCAATGATTCGAGCTAAATGTTATAAAATTCACCAGAAATACCTGTTTATGTTTCTAGATTTATGTATTACATTATGTCACTTTACGTCTTATGATAAACTAATTAAAATAAACGGTCTCATTAATGTATGTAACATGTTATGTCTTCTTTCTTCTACCTGGCGTTATCCCGGTCGGTGCCAGGGTCCGCCTTCCGGCAAATTCTCCTCCATTTCGCCCGATCTTCGGCATCCTCAATAGTAAGGCCATTGACCCTCATATCTTCCTTGACGACATCGAGTCAGCGCTTCATGTCATGTAAAATGATTAATTTAGTTTAAGCGATATGGTTTTGCTATCTGTACGCCTTGTAAACACGCGAGGCCGATGCAAGCTATTATAATTAACTACCAAAGTAGACATTACGAAGCAAATACTTGAATTTGTCTGCATATTACAAAACTTTAAAAATAGTAACAATAATAATGTTTCAAAACCCTAGTTCAATGTTAAAAAATATTCGCAATGTCTCCATAAGTGGCTATAAACATTCCGATTATCTTTTTAATAACAAGACGGCAAAAACGAGTTCTTAGCTCGCTTTAAACCTGCTTCGATAGACCAAATATTATGCTGTGTTACATAACATATGTGGGCAAAAGCGAACTATATTCGAGCTTGAACAAGCTTAATACAAATACAAATCGGTGTGTCGAAATATACATAATCAAGTAACTTGTGGTACTTAATGGTCCTAGTATCAATTTGAAAGCAAAACTTGGTCTAGGAATACAAATCGAGTTCTTTTACATTTTAGGTTATTTTCCAAATGATACATTAAACATACCTAAAGGCCACGGGAACCTTCAAATACCTTGCCAGTTGCAATCATATTAGTATAATTGCAACAACGTTAATAATTTCTTAAGACTATCTATAGATGAGATATAGTCTGCAATCTGCATCTTTGGCGCCAAAGTTTCTTCTTAGTACAAGAAATGCGGCGCTGATAGGATAAACAATTCGAGGAACAACGCTGTAGCTAATTTTGATTGCATCCTGACTCCTGTAAAGCTGGCTCTAGCAGAGTGAACATAATACTGAATTATATAATTGTTTGCTAATGCTTTCCTTGTAAAAGAGATTGAAGGAAGACAAGAAACTTTGAAAGACAGCAGCGCATATTAAATATCTTTGAAGTTTTAAATATATTTAATAATTGAATCTACACTAATATTTAAAGCTGCAAAATTTGTTTGTTTGTTACCACTAATCGCAGGAACTACTGGTTCGAATTGAAAAACATATTTTGTGTTGGATAGGTCATTTATCAAGAATTAATATAGGCTAGGGGTTGATGATGACTTAAAGGAGGGAAGCAGTAGTGGAAATCTAGCAAATACAAGGAAATTTTAATCGTTTCCGTGGTCCAATTGGTCGATAATCTGAATTGATAGTCGGAATTGAACATTCTGGCCGCCATTTTTAAAAGTGTATCTGCACCCGGTCGTAGCCAGGGCGGACCTGTAGTATATTATAATATTGATTGTTAACTACGAGCTTTGTGTTCACCATGAGGCTGTGGTTTTGACAAGGTATCGACATCAATATTTATTAGTTCAACAATACTACTACCTACAATTATTATTCAACACCAGTATCCCACTACTTCTAAAAGTAAAGAAAAAAAACGTGGGAATAGGATGTGGGGTGAGATGGGATAGTAATGTATTTTACACGCGCATACGGTAACACATACATAATACATATTAAGACAAGTGACGTCACCAGTTTGTTTATTTTATACATCCCTTTTCTTTCACTTCGACTGCTAGGTTCAAAAACGTTTCTTGTCTAACATATCTTGTTCAATTCTAAACAGGTTTACAAAATTCTTATTTTGCTGAATTTTAAATATAGATACCCTACCTTTTGATAATTACTTTTACAAAAATGGAATCAAATACCCTATTGTGATACCAGAAAATTACCTTTTTTTATTGCATTGAGTGGGAAGACGAGTATGGTATTCGTCTGATGGTAAGCGATAAGATTGCTCATGAACGGTAACAAAACCAAACAACACCTTGTATTACAAGGCAATGCTGGGAATTCCATTGTGCTCGCTATTCTGGAACATGAGATGTTAAGTCTTAATATGTCCAGTAGTTACCCTATTTCTTTTGGCGTAATCTTGAACTGTTATAATACAGAACCCAACGATCAAAGACAGTTATAATGAGATTCTGAGAATTACTTCGGTCAATATTACATATCTGAAAACAATAATTGGCCATTTGAAATGATGATGTAAATTCATGTTGTTGTTACGTTGTTTACTTTTAAAAGCCTTGACTGATTTTTAAAAATATTTTTATGCTTTTCCATTACAGCTGTTTATACTGTGAAATGTACCAATTTAAAAGTAATAAATTCATTCATTTACTACTCAAAAATAATTACTTGTATTTTAATATAAATTATTATCTTTTATAATTAATATTTGTTGGAGTTACTTTAAGGCACTTTGTTGGATGCTCTACATTTTACATTGTCGTATGTAAGATGTATTTATTGCGGGGGTTTTTATTAATTCTAGGAATTCTCAAAAATTTGAAAACCTCCATGGCGCATTCGGTTAGACGCCGCCTGTGAAATGAGAGGCCGCGGGTTCGACCCGCATCAAGAGACTACTGACTGAGACTGTTTGTGCGGCCCACAAATATTTATTTCAGTACCCCAAGCAGGAACATTTTGAAGTATCGTATAGTAATAATATCGTGACAACGATTACTATACTATTACTACAACGATACTATACGTCAAAAATATTCCTGCTACCACTTTTCATACATTTGTATAGTAAAACTATCGCTAGACTATACGATTACCATACTATAGTGTCGTAAACGTTTCCTGCTGCCATAATTTAGTTCCAAATATGCTCACAATGGTGCTGTTCAAATTCCCATACAAAATTTTACTATTACGATTACTATACTATAGAGCCAAATGTTCCTGCTTGGGGCACAGGTCTGGTATTTGTGAGACCGAAAAGTCTCTTGTAGTTCCTGAAACAAGACTACACAAGACTCGATCTTAGTGTGGGGTCAGGACTAATTGTGTGACTGTTGGATATTATTAATTGGGTGATATTCATTATTTATGTGAGCCTCATATTGCCATAAACTTGCATCTTTCACGCTGCAGAATGGGAATGCTAGTATTCAGTGGCGTAACTACCCCATCGGGGGCCCGTGGCAAAGTTCATCATATGGGGCCCCTCGTAAATGTAAAAAAAAAATAACATTTTAATTTCGTTTTTATGAATCTTTTTTAAGTTGCTGGCAGACCGTCTGGAAAAAGTGGGACTCTTTACGATGAACTATTTTTTCCAGAAACCGCCTCACAGGAAATAAACCTGTCTGAATCCTGACTGTTCTACGAGAAACGAGATAGATTTCAATTTGACGACGAATAGACGGATGTTCAGTGATGTCTCTGTGATCAACAGGGTGAAAACCGGCAGTAATCACCAAATGGTTAGGGGTACATTGAATATCAACTGCCAATTAGAAAGGCGTCGCTTGATGAAGTCTACGCTCCGACCTACTCGCGCCCATATCCAAAACCCCGAGAGCTTTCAACTTGAACAGATAAATTGCTTTGATTGTCTAAAAGAAAACCTTGCAATGGACGAGCCAAACAGCAGTTTAGCAGAAGCTGTCCATACGGTGGGATCTTACTATTTTAGACCTCGCCGTATAGATAGACCACAAAACTCGAGATCCACACTCTTCAGCTCATGGGCAAACGTCGATCTTTGACGCTGCAGTCTTTCGATGACGCTGAAGCATATCGGAGACTCAATGACGGATCTGGAAGTCCTTGCGACACGATGTCCATGCTCAGATTACTGTGAGCCTTAAAGAGACAATTGAGCGGAACAGAGGCTCCAAAGTATTTGCAAGAGACTTGTCTATTGGGAAAAGAGAGCTGTCTAGGCTGAAGACGGACCATGGCCGCGTGGTATCAACGAGGGCAGAGGCATGGGCGTAGCCACGGTGGGGCAGGGTGGGGCACTTGCCCCACCCTGGTTTTGGACTCTAAGGTACCTAACCAAACTTAAAAAAATAAATTATCTAAGTAAAGTACTATCTATAGATCGATATAAACCTCTAAATTGACTGATTAACATATTGGCATGCTCGCAGAGCCCAAAGGGCTGAAGTTTTTGACACATTTTTAGATGGAAGATTTTGTGGTGTAGGAAGGTGAGCAACAAGAAAATGTTTTGGTCAATTCGAATTATACATAACGGGGTATATCAAGAATGCGACCGAAAACAAAGCCGGTTGCTAGTTTTAGTGACTATAAACACATAATCCATCACCCATCAGTCAAAGCTGCCGAACATAGGCCTCCCCCAATGATTTCCACAGTGACCTGTTGGAGGCAGCTTGCATCCAGCGACGTCTTGCGACCTTTACCAGGTCGTCTGATCATATTGTAAGTGGACGTTCTACGCTACGCTTTCCGCTACGTGGCCTCCATTCGAGATTTTTTTGGCCCCATCAACTTACTAATCCACTGGGCTATGTCAGTTACTTTAGTTCTCCTACGGATCTCCTCATTTCTGATTCGATCTCGTAGGAAAACCCCAAGCATAGCCCTCTCCATAGCTCGTTGAGTGACTTTGAGCTTCCTAATAAAGCCCTTAGTGAGAGGCCACGTCTCGAATGAACTGGTAGGGGCTGATTATAAAAAAATATCTATAACTATCGGAGACTTTCGATTTAAGGCACTGAGGTATTTAGAACGAGAATACGTTGCGTAGTTTACCGAGCGCTGCCCAACCGAGTTGGATTCGACGATTGACCTTTCTCTCGAAGTTGGATCCGCCTAACAGGACCACTTGTCCTTAATAGACATATTCGTCTACAACTTCAAGAGTCGAGCCCCGAACATGGGTGTGGCCACAACATGGACATTCAACATGATCTTTGTTTTGTCCAAATTCATTTTAACAATCGAAGCAATAGCTCTCTCATAGTCCACAAACGCTAAACAAAGCGGCAAGTTATATTCCTCGGTTTTTTTGTAAAACGTACCGAAGCGTGGATAAATGTGGTCTAGGCTACTAAAGCCTTTTCGGAAACCGGCTTGTTCGGGAGGCTGGAAGTCATCAAGCCTGCGTTCGAGACGATTATCGATGACCCTCGAAAACAACTTATTGACATGGCTCAGAAGCGAGATGGGCCTGTAGTTCTTCACCAAAGTGTTATCACCTTTTTTAAAGAACAGTACCACCACGCTCCTGCTCCATGCCTCTGGCGTTGAGCTCTCAAGGAGAACGGAACTTGAGGATTTACAGTATCGGCGTTCCACCCGCTTTCAGAAGCTCTGAAGTGATTCCGTCCTCACCCGGTGCCTTGTTGTTCTTAAGTTGCTTCAAGGCCATCTCAATCTCACACAGGCTGATGTCTGGTATATCATCGCTGTAGGCGACCCGCTTCGGCCGAGCTTTAACAGTAGGTTCGGCAACCGAGGTGTAAAGCTGTCCGTAGAACCTCTCGATCTCCCTAAATACCTCTGCCCTCGTCGACAATACGCAGCCGCCGTCCGTCTTCAGCCTAGACAACTGGCTTTGCCCAATAGACAAGTCTCGTACAAACACTTTGGAGCCTCCAGTCCGCTCAATTGTCTTTTTAATGCTCACAGTACTGTGAGCACGGACATCGTGTCGCAAGGACTTCCAGATACATCTATTAGGCAGCTGGTATGCTTCGGCTTCAACGGAAGACTGCAGCGCCATAGATCGAGCTATTCGGCTATGAGGTCAAGAGATCGAGAGTGTTTGTGGTCTATCTCTACAGTGTGGTCTAAAATATTTAAATCCCACTGTATGGATAGCTTCTACCAAACCGCTATTTAGCCCATCCGCTGCAAAGTTTTCACTAAGATACTCAAAGCGATTTGCTAGTTCAAGTGGAAAGCTCACGGGGTTCTGGTTATAGGCGCGAGTATGACGGAGCAAGTAAGTCGGAGCTTCATTTAACGACGTCTTTCTAATTATTGGACATTGATATTCAATGAGCCCCTAACCATTTGGTGATCACTGCCAGTTTTCACCCTGTTGATCACAGAGACATCACTGAACATCCGTCTATTCGTCGTTAAGATTAAATCTATCTCGTTTCTCCTAGAACCGTCAAGACTCAGCCAGGTCCATTTCCTGTGAGGCGACTTCTGGAAAAAAGATATCATCGCAAAGAATCCCTCTTTCTCCAGAAAGTCGGCCAGCCTCCGACAGAGTGCTTCCGTTGCCGCTTCTCATGCCCAACTTTGCGTTGAAATCCCCCATAACAACATTGAAGTAGGTTTTGGAAGTATTTATGGTCCGACTTATGTCCTCATACATCTCCTCTACTTCTTTATCTGGGTGTGTCGAGGTTGGCGCGTATACCTGTATGATCTTCAACGAATATCTTTTTGATATTCTGAGTATAAGTTACACTATCCTGCTCGACACACTTTCGATGGTCGACTTACGATGTTGTTGATGAGAGACCTTTGGACGAGAAATCCGACACGTCCTCTGGACTGTTTGTCGTCTCCCCGGTAGAAGACCAGACTTCAAGGTTATCGTAGCCTCTCCGATTCTTTGGACTTCCGATAACCCCAGAATATCCCAGTGTAACCCGCTCAATTCTTCTTCTAGTTCGGCAATCTTCTCGTCTGTCCTCAACGTGCGTATGTTGTGTGTTACCAGGGCCAGTCGTCGTCGAGGGTGGTAGCCGGGGCTAACACGGGGTTTCACCTACCACCTACCATAGCCAGGAATAGCGGGGCTCTCGGGGACTAAGGTTTGTGTCGAAATTGTAGGGGTATTTGCTATTACTCGCTACGCTTGGCAGGGGGGTTGGCGAACGCATTAGGGGACTCGCAATAATGACGCTGCTGCCCATCATTAACCGGGGAAAGGAAATAGGATTTGTGAGTAGAGGATGTTATGGGAAAGGAGAGTAATGGCCTGTAGGAGTGGAGTGGAGGAGGCAGTCACGGAAGGGAAGGTAGGGTGACTACAGTAGCTCAGGGGCCGAGGTCGCGTACTCGTAGTACCTATACTAGGACAGGCTATGACCACTAGATATTAGCACCCCAGACTAGTAATGGAAATTATTGCCATTTCAAATTAACATCACCACCTTGTTATTTTTGAAGCCTTAGCATGCTCTTTATTTCTGCTATTGCTAATTGCCCCCACAGAATATGTAAACAATAAACCTTAGCTTATATTATAATAACCATTTTTCACATCTAAAATTAAACACACACAATTGACTGTACTGTTATTATTTTTAAATAGTATCGTAAAAAAACAAACGTAAAAACTCACTCCTTCACAGCCTACACAATATCGTAGAAAAATATTAACCGGTCGGCTTAGTGAATTGTGATTCACTAATAGCACGTCGCAAAATTTAGCGTATTAATATAATTTGTGAAATGTTATTATCGACTTCACATGCTATTTGTGGTTGCTGTTGCCATTTATTCCAATACTACCCCCGACTACACTATGAACACCATGCAACTAAAAATGTTCGCAAAAAACGCGACATTTTTTGTGTGTCGTGTTTAGGTGGTAATTGGCAAATCCACAGCTGCTAAAATAATAATTTAAACCCTTGCGTACCATAGCGCCTTAAAAAATAAAAGGATGTACATTATTATTTTAGAAAAAAATTATATATTTGCCACCCAAATAAGTCGATAGAAAAAAAATCGTCGCTTTTATTACCACTTAAACTACCACCCGGCTTCGTTTTCGGTAGCACATTTGATATACCCTGTGGATACATGATATTGTAGGGTGTAATCTTTTTGTATGAAAAAAATAATCGGGGTGTGATAACGGGTATAGTTTGCTACTTAAATATCATTTTAGACTTCTGCCCCACCTTGAACCCTTGGCTGGCTACGCCCATGGGCAGAGGTATTAAGGGAGATCGAGAGGTTCTACGGACAGCTTTACACCTCGGTTGCCGAACCTATGGTTACCTCGGCCGAAGACCCGAGTGCCGAGTTGATCCACACTTTAGCGACCATATGCCGGACATCAACCTGTGTGAGATTGCGACGGCCCTGAAGCAAATTAACAACAACAAGACGCCGCGCCGGGACCGGGTACGGAATCACCTCAGAGCTTCTGAAACCGGGCGGAACGCCGATACTGAAAGTCCTTCAGAGGCTCTTCAATTCCGTTCTCCCCGAGGGCTCAACGCCAGAGGCATGAAGCAGGAGCGTAATGGTACTTTTCTTCAAAAAAGGTGATAACACTTTGTTGAAGAATTACAGGTCCATCTCGCTCCTGAGCCATGTCTATAAGTTGTTTTCGAGGGTCATGACAAATTGTCTCGAACGCAGGTTTAATAACCCCTGGAACTCCCGAATAAGCCGGTTTCCAAAAAGACTTTAGAGCACGAAGGCTATTTCACAACAGAAGTCATCACTCCATCTGGCTGGAGGGCGTTCTACACTACGTTAGAAAAGACACGGTCTCCCCTCTAGAACGTGTTTACTCCAACGGTTATCAATCCTTCGACAGATGCGGCCAGCACACTGCCACATCAATTTGCTAATCCTATTTGCTGTATCTATAACTTAGGTTCTCTGTCGGATAAGCTCATTACGGATCTTATCCTTCAAAACGACACCGGGCATAGCATGCTCGATAGGTCGATGAACAACTATTAGCTAGTAGACCAGTCGTACTGTAAGTGTCCAAGTCTTAGCACTGTAGGTCATGACCAGTAGGACGCACTGGTTGAAAATTTTTGTTTACAAGCTTTGTGGTAAAGGTGACTAGAAGACTCGACGTAGTATGCTCTAGATCCTCATCGTAGTCTCTTTCTCAAAGTTATTTCTACCTAGTCAAAGGGTATGCCCCAGGTAGGTATATTTGGAAACAACTTCAATCTGGTGGCCACATACAGTAACAGTTATTGGATCAGGGTGGTGGTTGATTATTACTTTGGTTTGGCTATGTAAATGTTCAGACATATTCGCTGTGAGGCTGAAGCCAGGCCGTCCAGCAACTGTTGCAGCTCCCCCAGAAATTTTGCCATCCAGACTATATTATCGGCAGCGAAACGTAGGAGCGTTTGTTTAATGTAATATTTATTTATTTTATTATTTATCGTCACTTTCTCTTATGAAGGGGAAATTGGGCTTAAAGTGACCTTTCTCAATCACAAATCGTTTCACACCGTCATTTTTTTAATTAATCGTATCTGTAACGTATGGAGATTTCATCTTCCCCACTAACACCCACCAATACGGTTACGATATAACCACACTTAATACGGTTTAAATTCATTTTTGCTTGTAATTGGTTGTGGTTATATTAAGTCTGAATATTCACCCATCCATTTGTTCATTTCTCAGCCTCTGTTCACTTGCATTTTGTGATTTTCATCAATAAATTTCTCGTTCCATTAGTACTGACTCATTTTAGGAAACGTTTTATTAATTGCATCACTGAGAGGGATACTATAATGAAAACCAAAACAAAACATTTAAATCAAATATTGTGATGATGTGATGAAATGGTTGTCATGTTTAAAATATAGCCAAGTATTTATTTTTATTACTTTCGTTATAAGTGTTACATAATTCTCTGCTTACACCCTGTCGGGCTTGAGCTCGAGGCCCTATCGAGCCAGGGCCCTGTCGGACCTGAGACCCTGTCGGACCAGGCCCTACCGGGCCAGGACGCGGGGGCCCCCTAAGTCGGGGGCCCGTGGCATTTTGCGCACTCTGCCACCCTATTGTTACGCCACTGCTAGTATTCATAAGTGCAACCTGAAATGAGTGCATGTTATTGGATCGCCTCATATCTTGGTATGATGATTGAATTAAATATATTAATGAGAATTCAGATGTGTGTCAAATAGGTATTTTTTGGAACGTAAAAGTTATCTAATATACTTAAATAGGCTAATCTTTTAGCCTCCGAATGCGTTGTTGCCATACTGACGTTAAAATATAAGGAAAGTATTTTTCTCTTAACATTTTAAGAAATTAGACATGTCAATACTATTACATGATAAGTATAAAAGCTTATTGTTTATCAGCCCATATACGTCCCACTGCAGGGCACGGGCCGCCTCTCCAATCGAAAGTGTGAGAGTGGTTAGGCCATATAGCCCACCACGTTGGCCTAATCCGGGTTGACAGTATTTACATACTATAAAAATCCTTACGAATCGCTAAGGTATGAAGGTTTCTCACGGTGTTATCTGTCACCGTTAAAGTGATTGGTGATTGGATATGGTGTGGTGGTGATTTAATTATGAAAACACATCCTAAATCATTTTATTTGTAGTTCTAAATTTGTCATAATGGAATCTTGATGACATAATATGAAGTAGTCTCAAATAAACACTATAAAACAAAGAAGAATATTACTCAATGCAATAATAATCTAGATTTGGAAGTAATCAAACCAGTTATGAAAGTATATGATTACTCTTTCGATTCACTATTAGAATGTCGCAAGGTCTGTGTAAACTGCACGCGATGTAGATGTATACTCATTGTTTATAATGATGAATGTATTCTCATTACTTATGTTCTGATTTATGAATATGACATATATAGTTATTAAATTACTCTAATAATTTATATGTAATACTACATCAATTATGTTTGCAATAATGTTATTTGATGGGCCAGAATTTTGTTAACCATTGCATTGCAGTGATAGAATTGTGTTTGATGAAAAAATAGAATAATTTCAAAAATCCTGAAGACCGATTTTCTAGAAAAACATATTTTAAATTGCAAAATGTGTAAATGTAATTAACAAAATGTAATCGAAAGTTAGCGTAGCTTAGAGACTTTACTTGCTGCACATGCGTTAGATACACACAAGCCTACACATATGTATAAGGCTAATGATCAGATTGCCCAACCATCCGGGATATGCGTCGATTAAAATTCAAATCACTGCTAAAATTAGGCACCCGACTATCAATTTATCTCTTTTGAAATCTATACTTGCAAAAGCTGCACTTCCTTCTTAGAGGCTTTTTTGTTACCTCAATGTCAATTCACATTCAATTGAGCTGAAGCCTCGGGTGCAATAACGACTTGATTTTTACGATACTATTAACTTTTAACAGCCTATGGCGTAGTTGGTAAGACGCCGGATGTGGAACAAGAGAACGCGAGTTCGATCATCGAGACAAATGAAATTCAATCAAAATTGAACCGCAAGCATTCGTTGCGAATTTTGGTGTTTGTGGGACCGAAAAGCCTCTCGTAGTTACCCACAACACAGGACTCGATCTTATTCATGGGTCAGGACTACGTATCTGACTGTTAGCTTCTCAAATATATGGCGTGGTTAACAACAAATTAAAATTTCTCAAAGTTACGTGATGCAACTGCGTCTTACAGCCGCAATCAGATACATTTCATGACATTTAAATTGTTCCTTAGTATACATTCTCGTTTCACTTAGTAATTTTATTGATATTAAACTTCTCTGGCAGTTAAGCTCCTAAATATATCTACTATTATATCCTGACCTAGCTATTTCTTTATCTTATCACTAGCTGTCGGGCCCGGCTTCGCCCGGGTGCAGATAGTTTTTGAGTCCAATCCACATCAAGAACATATTATTTCGCGTGTCTACTAACTATATTTCCCGCGTGCCGTCGACTATATTTCCCTTCCGTAGGAGAGGACATCCCGTGCCAACAATTTGAATTTGAAAGAGTAGAAAATATGTATATTTGGTTTCCTGACTCATCCCACGGGAACACTACATTTTTCGGGATAAAAAGTAGCCTATGTGTTAATCCAGGGTGTCAGCTATCACTATACCAAATTTCATCAAAATCTGTTGAGCCGTTTTTTCATGAAACATCCGTTTGTTACTCAAACATCCATACATACATACATACATACAAACTTTCACCTTTATAATATTAGTAAGGATGTAATACAAACCTCATTAACCTCCCATGAAAATGTCTATTTAACATTGACAAGGACCTATTTCTACAACTTATCTAGCACATTGAATAAATATAAAACAAACAAGCAATAGCTGACATAATACTAGATAAAACGAAGGCGGCATATAAACTCAATAAGTACGAGCTAGGGCACCGGAATATCAATTAATATGTCGAGGAAAAGGCGGTGCAAACTTGTTTCTTTATTTGAGCTGTTTATGAAGTAATATTAAATTAACGACCTTGATTATGTCGATTCGGCTGTTGATAACTAATGAACATGTTGTTGTTGTTTTTGAAATAACTATAAAAGTAGTATTAGTTGACACATACATAAACTCACGCTTTTTTCCCAGAAGGGGTAGACAGATGTGTTATCAGGACACCCACATTTCACCTTGTATTTTACGTCCCACGATGTGATAAGGGGCGAGCCTATGGCCATATAGAGCACAAATTCCTGACTTCAGGCTGATTATGAATAAGGATTAGTTCAAACATACAAAAATGGAAAAGATAAAAAATGTAAAACAATTTACAAGATTTAATTCATCAAATCTTACTCTCAATCGTACTCCCGATTTTAGAGGAGGCCCGTGCCCTACAGTGGGATGTATTATATGGGCTGATACAGGTACAGATGTAACATTTTTAATAAACGAAAATATTTTTGAAACATCTCACAGCGTATATTTATAAGTAAATTGCTTCATCACAAAATAATACCATTTTATTATTCTGTCAACTTTTAAAACTACTCAAAATTGTCGACACCGGCACCTTATACCACAGTGGAAAAAAACTTATAAAGGTGAACTTTAATCTTATTACCGCGAAATACAAAACGATTAACACTTGTGGTTTTGTAAACCTGCTGAATTTCCGAAATTATTTAAGTGTAGTGGCGGCGAAATGTCAAAAGGATCAAGTCTAACCCAGTTTTACATTTAATAAACTGCATCGTAAAAGCTTTTATCATTGCATAAGTCTTCATAAATCACTGCTAAGATAAAGACGAGGTTTAAGCTTGACATTTTGTTATATACCTATGCGTAATGGTTACGACTGAATCCCATGTGGGTAGGCTAAAACCATCAAATAACCTATGTTCGTTTGCCGAACATATTTAATAAAAAAAGAAACCTACTTTCATCAATATTTCTGTGCATTATTGCCGCCTCTGAGAATTACTGACCTTTACTGAATTCAATAATACATTTGTGTAAAAAAATCGCTTCAAATAACTTGGTCTATCAAATGCCAGTTTTATTAAATTCTTATCCATAAAATACAACTGAATTACCACAAATGTTTTAAAATCCACTCATTGATTAATAACAGCATCGCAGTGGTATACAAGTAGCTAACCGCAAAATGATTTGTTCGATTCTCAATCCGTACTGGCCGCTTTGTAAGTTTATCAATATAAAACTACACCCGATGTTTTTGAATTGCATTCGATTCGATTTCGATTGTCATTAGAAAGGTTGATATCAAGCGACCAACATACATAATATATAAACTCACGCCTTTTTCCTAAAAGGGGTAGGCAGAGGTGCTAGTAGTTTTGCATTGTGTTTTCCGTCCCACGATGTGATAGGGGGCGATCCTATCAACATATCGAGCACAAATTCCTGAATCCGGACTGATAATTATGAATAGGAAAATCCATTATCACTTCATCTGACTCGGGATTCAAACCTGAATCCCCCGCTTCGTAATCATAATCCTAAATAAGTCCAAAATAATTGATGTTGTTCGGACTTCGATTCACAAAAAAAAAACAAACAAAGAAAGAAAGATTTGATTATAAATTATAATTGATTTACACAAAAATATGTAATACCAAAATAGAGACATTAAATCAAAAAGCCTAGACTTGTACTTTTCCATAACATCAAAAACCAGAGATTAAAAGTACTAAATCCTTGTCTGAAAACCTCTTCGATTAATCAAGTCGCGTATTCGGGTTTAATACATATTCTTGGCGTAAAAGAATGACGGCCGAATATAGTGGTTCGACACAGATTGCCACTTACCATCGCATGTTTTATGGATGCGCCACAAGGTCTTCCCATTAAATTTTTCATCGGCTTATCACGGTGTATGTATGAGAGCTGTAATTGCTTCATGAAGCCTAATGGAGACATTGCATATATTTACGTGGGTAATGTTCTAATTTTCTTCAGTAGCGCGGTTAGTTTGTTTAACCGCAATTATAAAATATATTTTTAATGTATCTCAAGACTGCTACCGAAAACAAAGCCAGGTGGTAGTTTTAGTGACTACAAACACAATGTAACTAAAAATTTTGCAAAGAATTGCGACAATAATTTTTTATGATTTTTTAAATATCGTCATTTTTGGGTGGTAAATCCATAGTTTTGGCTAAAATAATAATTTTAACTCTTTTATACCTTAGAGTATTTATAAGTAAAATTATTATTTTAGGAAAAAATGTATTTACCACCCAAATATGGCCATAGGAAAAACATAACGAAAAAAAATTTACGTTTTTTTTTGCAACTTTTCTGTTGCATTGTGTCTGAAGTCGCTTAAACTACTACCCGGATTCGTTTTCGGTAGCAGTCTTGATATACCCTGTATATAACGATTAGAATGCACTTTGAGTTATTAATAAATCAATTACCATAAGAATAAAAGAAAAAAACCTGAGCAAGACAAAAAATTTTAATAGAAACCGACTTCAAAACAAAAAACCACAAAAAATTACAAAATAATAAGTACCACTACAAAGCAAAAAAATAATATTTATTTCATGGAACTTGTGCTTGTTGATTGATTTGCTTAATGCGTTGACTAGCCAACAAATCAAAATATATGCATAACATATTGAAGGCGGGCTGCCAAGTACCAAACATGTAGGACCTATAGCCTTATATATAATTTAAAATATCTACCTATATGTTTGGTAAAAAGTGCGTGGTGCCTGTTTGGTAAACGGACTAGACGCAGCTGCCTACATTTCACGGTGGTCGCGGGTTCGAATCCCAGCGCACACATCTGACTTTTCTGAGTCATGTGTGTATTGATAGTCAATCACCACGCACTAAAAACGGTGAAGGAAAACTGCGTGGTGATTGACTATCAATACACACATGACTCAGAAAAGTCAGAGGTGTGCGCTGGGATTCGAACCCGCGACCACCGTGAACATGTAGGCAGCCGCGTCTAGTCCGTTTACCAACAGGCCACCACGCACTTTTTACCAAACATATAGGTAGATATTTAAATTATATATAAGGCATAGGTCCTACATGTTTGGTACTTGGCGGCCCGCCTTCAATATGTTATGCATATATTTTGATTTGTTGGCTAGTCAAGTCATTAAGCAAATTAATCAATTGTTTAATGACGCTTGTTATTTGTTATTTTTTGGTTTTTAGTGGTTTTTTGTTTTGAGGTCGGTTTTTATTTGTTTATTAAAAAATTTAGTTATTTTTATCTTTTTAGTGTTGATAAGAATTTAAATGAAGAAGATTTGGTCCCCACAACGAATATGTTCTTTCCGATGATAATGAAATCGTTAAAATTGGCTAAAAGCTGCCGAAGATATTGGAGTATTCACATGTTTATTATTTTTTCTCCCCCCCCCCCTCCCTTTGCCCCTACCCCCTTTTCCCTCCACCACTGTAGCTTAGTTTTATACTGAACCCAATGCAAAAAGAACCATTGGAATCCTACTAAATTTTGAAGAGTTCTACACTCCAAGTCCGAACATGATCATCAGATCTTCATGTTGTGTTCCTGGGATCAACCTGTCAATACATTATTTCCAATGAGAAAGAAATCACTAAAATCGGTTAAAAGCTGCCGAAGATATTAGAATTTACGTGTATTTTAATTTTACCACCTACCCCCCCTCACCCCCACCCCTTTTTCCCTCTCTTACTGTAACTTAACTTTTATAATGAACCTAATGCAAACAGAACCATTGGAATCCTACTTAATTTTGAAGAGTTCCCCTCTCCAAGTCCGAAGATATTCATCAGATTTTCACCAAATGACAAGCACCAGCTTTCAATCAAAGAAATAATGGTCGAAATCGGTTCACACAGTACAGAGAAACGAGGTAACAAACATAAAAAAAGTAACATACAGTCGAATTGAGAACCTCCTCCTTTTTTTGAAGTCGGTTAAAAAGAATTAAATTCACTATTAGTTTTCTCAATACAAGACTTATTCTTTTTTCAAAATTATTGATAGATGTGGTCAGTAAAATAAAACCGGAAACAATTTATAGTATGCCATAAATACCTTTGAAACATATTTCTCACGGTTGTTTTCTTTTGTGTTGCATCCAGATGTCTTTATTGTAAAACTCGATATTGTCGTTGGTTATAATTATTTTTTTTCGGTACTGGTTTCCGATTATTAAAACTACATCGATGTCATAAAATCGATCGATGTTATAAATAGGTTTCTTCATAATCTCCTTACATAATTGCCCACTAAACCAAGCATTTCGATGTCAATTTGCATTCATAGCTTCCAACATAATCTCAACAATTTTATTCGACACCAACGAGGAACAAAAGTTACATCATCAGTGAAAACTAGCCTTGCTTTCGGTTACTCTATAACATAGGAAGGACTTCTAAATATGCGTGTTGATTTTAAAGCTGATCCAATTATAGTCTCAATAATGTCACAGTCACGGCATTCATTTTTTTTTAATATATATAACGGAGTTATTAGCTATTAAGCCCGAAACAAATACTTGAACGTCCATTTTATTCAGAGCCATAGTTTTAACCATTTTCGCTACCGACGTTGAAACAGATAATCGCTTAAATATTATCAAAACATTCTTATACTGGTAGCAAAACAAAGACATGTATCTAACCATCACACACTGCCAAAAACAGTATAAACAAAAGATACAATCTCATTCAAACTTCATATTTAGGTCACGCCTACGCACAAACACGCTAACCGATGCTAATATATAAACTTCATTGACAGACAACATTGCGAACATCGTAGGCCAGATAAGAAATACTGGTATTGCATATCTGTAAAAGTAGCTTTATGATTGCTATAATTGATAGGAAAGAGAATTTAAACGATGAATATTGAAGATGCAATTTGTCACAATTTAGACGTTAGATAAATTATAAAAACTGCGCTATACGCTTAAATAATAAAATTGTTTCGTGAGTTTGTTCAATTTACGGTCGCAGTGTAATGAATAAAAGAGTTCGACAATATCAAGATACCGAAAGTGCAAAACCGCAGTGGGTTCTAAATTCAAATTCAAACAATTTTTTTATAGAAAATACAAAATAGTCAGCCTGCACTTATGTACCTAGCGAGGAAAATAATTCTACAAACACCGCCGATACAATCGATAACACCAGCTTGTTAGTCAATTTGCTTTTAGATCCTAGCCTTCCAATCAAGTTCGGTACAGTCATAAAACCATGTCAATAAAAACAATACAAACAAATAAATAATGAAAAAATACTGCCAGTTTTATACACCGTGAATAGATTGATACTTTTATTTTTAAAAACTCTATATTACTCAATCAGTATACCGTCACTCCTTCGCCACTCCGTTCAGACATATTGGCGACATCAAAGAGATTGGCTAAATACCACCCAAGCTATACATCATAAGTATCGATATATCGATCCATTCAATACAATGTGAATAAAACATAATCGATTGTGATTCACAAACGCTGATCATCTCGCACAATTGTTAAGTAAATGCAAATTTAATATTAATAAGCACGAAACTGTTGATATTCACAGATACCAATTAGTTAAGGTTTATCGTTGGTATAATTTATGTGTAATATGCATTAAACAGCCGCGGGGACAGTTAATGTAAATAAAATTACACGTTTGTTTTTAAAATAACCATTTATTTAATTTATGTTTTTTGTTCATACTAATAAATCTTATTAAGTTAAGAATCTATGAGTATACCTCTCATACATTTGTCGTAGATTAATAATTCCAAGACATGATTCTGATTAAATCGCAAAAGTAGGAAGTATTTTTCATACTTCTGAATCAAAATTAGTCTTAAGACAGTTGAAGGTTTACTATAGGATTCTACGAAAAGTATAACAATGCTTGTAACCTTACGTAAGCAAAATAAACTATTTAGCTTATTTAATAGTCAGAAATAATCCTTGACAGTTCAGTCAGTAATCAATTACAAATCTTTAAAAGTTATTAGAAAACCTCTTATAAAGCATACCTGAGCTATTACTTCACTAACCTATTATTTATCTTTCAGGAAACTCAAAGTTACACAACCCAAAGGGACGTGAGGAATGAACTAAAACAGCGCCCACTGTTGCAACATATGAATAATCACGCCATTAAATTTTATGGAGAATTTGCACGATATCTAACATAGAAAACCAATTCTCAATCAAAGAACTAGTACCTATTCAGATGTCATGAAATGGAACCCGCGAGACGAAGTGATTAGTATTGTCAGAGATTTGATAGATTTTTGTTAACATGTTGTGAATTTGTTAAAAATGAAAGTTAATAAATCAATAATCAATCAATATGATTCGATTGTTTATTTCTTAGAAGAGTCGGTAGTGTATCTCACCGAACCTACAGCATCCAAATCGGAGATACTCTCAACAAGGGTCAGGTCAAAAGTACCCTGAATAATGAATGGGATACAGGCGTGACGATTATGTTTGTATGTATCACATTGATACTGATTGAGTACAAAAAGATGGTAGTTACATTAAAAGTGCTCTGACATCAAAGCTTTCGGGAAACATTGAAAATAATAGTCACCGTTTTGACACACTACATGCCTTTGGACTTCTCACGAGTAAGACACGCTTTTTAGTCCCTTCACAATTTACATGGCTGATAAATATGAATCAATATTTAATTCCGAAAAGTCAGAGGTTTGTGCCCTGGGCTCGAACCTGCGACCTTCGGCGCGACGGCCCGTTCAGTTCCAAACTAGGCTATCGGTCACTTTTGAAAGTAAATCACTGTGACAAATATTTCGCAATATAATATACCTTCTGATCTTTAGGCGATACATTCTCAGTCAAAAGAAATAAACGCGATAACTGCAATAATAATTAAGAGTGTTATGACGAAAATTCGGGTGCCTACAGATATTTATAATATCTTAGCAGCCCAGCTCCGCCCGAGTGCAGATACACTTTTTTTTAAATATTTTATCGCATATATTCATCAGGGATAATTTGAATGGTGAAATATTTTTTCTAATCATAGTTTCAGAGCAAAGTAAATCAGAGCCAAGTAAACAATCAAGTCTTTCCTCTTTAAAATATAAGTATAGATTTAGATATCGTGTTGCACTTGAAAATCTTAAACAGATGGTTGATTCCAGCTGTTCAAAATCGGATTGCAAATGTTACGAATGTCATGTTAATTATGTTTTAAATATATCTCCCGCACGATGACCGAGTTGGGAGAATAATTGCTTTCCACTATGGTGCGTCATTAAAGAGGTAAGCCTGGGTTTAAGGTTGGCCGGTGGTTTGACTGCTATTATGCGTTGATGCATTACTTATTAAGTTGTTCACCAAGGCGAAATAAATAGCCAGATATACATGTATGATGCGCCGGTATTGTATAAAAAGCTTAAAATCACATGAAGAATTCGTCATTCCCATCGAGTGCTGTTACGAGTGAAGCAATGTCTCCAAAGGTAAGGTTTAAATCATTTTTGAGCGCATCATTTATATTTAAAATTGTGGAAAATCTTATACTAATAGCTAAACGACTAGACTAAAAATGTTCCCAGCTCGACCCTTTTTCAAGTATCTTGAGAAGTGATCATATTTAAACGACCTTGTAGTAATCTATGGAGCAACTGCTTGAGAAGCTTTTAAGTCAACCTACTAGTACTCGTACGCAAAATTACGGATCAAAAGGATATTATATGGTCAAAATATAAAATTTTCTCCGTTAACATTTATTCACATATCCGCAAGACTTACCCTTCTAATGGAAATTACCAGAAATGTATTTTTTAGAATTAAAAAGAAACTTCCTAACTTACAGGTGGCGATTATACTTGTCGTGCTGGCATTAGCCAGAGTCGGCATCATTGAAGCGAGCTACATACCCGCTACAGACACTTCAGCAACCGAAACACAAGGCAAGCCTATCGAAACACCTTTTATCTACACCAGACCTGAAAAACCTTCAGCACCATCTACAGAAGAGAGAAAATTAACAAAACGCCACGGTGTTGAACAAACAATATACACGAAATCTGTGAACGCGTACACAGATGGCAATGGGTACTCCCACCATATCCCTATTTACTCAACAGCCTACCATGACAACCCCTATGTGTACCAGTCTGCATACAATCTACCCACACCTATCGTACACGCTGTATCCACTCCAACGTTGACGAAGTCTATTTCAGTTCCTATCTATACAACCCATTCTATTCCTGTTACCAAAACAAAAACAACTTTGCTAAAGAATATTAAGGTTATTGGACCTGTGTATGGTAAGGCTAAGATAGCTACAACGACTTATGCAGCACATGATCCGGTAATCGTGTCCCAACCTGTCAAGACTGCTATAGCATACTCTGACGCGCCATTAGTGTCGCACATGACTTTCTCTGGCCTTGGAGCTTCCTATGGTTGGTAATTGTATATTGTAATACGCGCGACTGACTCTAATTATGTTTAACTAATTTATTAAGTGAATTTTCAATAAATTATTTATTTCGCAGCATATTATTCGTTTCATTAACATCTACTTCCTTTTCTAGTTTCACATAGTTCAAGTTCGTAATATTTGGAATTGCCAGGATATAAAGTAGACGCACTTTCTAAACGTCTATTTCAATTATATTCAAGGCTCCACTGGGTTAGCCAGCAAATTCTGTCCTATGATGTCACAACATCCATTTCAACTTTTGGCAATCTATGGTACGGTATCTGATCGGACCACCCGTATTGGATTGCGTCTACGTGTTCATTTGCTCTCCAATTTTCCAGTGACCATCAGTTTCTCTAAGTTTTTATTTGTCTTCCTGGCAATATGTCCAAAAATACTCAAGCAGTTGTTTAAGGCAGTTATAGATAGAGAAAAATTATTTATATGAAACACTTTAACTGTAACATAAATTGTGTCAAATTTCTGTCCCCTGCAGGGTGGAGCTAATCTTCTAATAGCCGGTAGTTATTAAGCAATATGTTTCAATCACCTCATTTAAGTTCCATGTGCGTATTACGGCTACAAACGTCTAGACTAAATCAACATTCTGTGTGCCAATTACGTACTTTGCTAAAATAACTGGACCCTTTTATGTGCTGAGAAAACTAAACGGCGTTTTTCTTAGACTTGACATCTCAAGGGTAAAAGAGATTTAAATTAGTTTCTTTTACTTAAAAATCAAGTGGAGTTACTGTCGGTGCCTTATAAAGAAATTTAATTGTCTCTCTCTCTCTTCATTTCTATCTTCAGCCACAGGATGTCCTCTGCTTGACATAGGCCTCCCCCAAGGATCCCCACATCAACCTGTTGTAAGCGACGTGCAACCAGCGACTTTTTCAGTGTTTTAAATAATTATTATTTTCTTTTTGCTATGCTGAGGATCTACAAATAGCCTACAATCGCATGGGAGATTGTTATGGGTGACGGTTATCATTTACTATCACGTGACTTATTTGCTCTTTAACCAGACCGATGAAAACAAGGTCTAATGGAGCAAGAGCAACCACCTAACCCTGACTCTAATGGCCGAAAACGATGGTAATACATACATAAACTCATGTTTTTTTTTTCAGTAGGGGTAAGCAAAGGTGCTACAAGGACACCCACTTTTTGCCTTGTGTATTACGTCCCACGATGTGATAGTGGTCGAGCCTATAGCCATTATAAAATGAAATTATTAATACTAAAGCAACAATTATAATACAGCTTCTACGCACGCGTTCTCTAACAACCCGTGCACATATATATCAATCAAAAGTCCAATTGTATACTTGTTGATAATGTAGGCTGTTATACCTACTGGATTGTGGTCGCTAGTCTCACGATTGACCTGTCTGTGTTACGACACTAAGGGAGAGTACACACTACACAAGGATCTGACGGTGGACGGATGTTGCGACATTGCAAAATGGTATTTTGTTTATCGGTTTTAGTGAAAGCTAGATAGGATGTGAATAAAGATGAAATTTATCAATAATTGTATATTTGTATGAGAATAAAGAACATGGTGACGTACATAACACTGAACCTTATTGGGATTAAAAACATATTATTATATTGCTAGGAAATTATATAATTAGTTAAGTGCAGTGCCAATAAAAGATACACAAATTGCTTTAAAACTCTTAAGTGTACTCTTATAATTTATGTTTTTTTAAATACCTGAAATCATTTCGATGTTTCCTTATTAACGTCATTCGTAATTAGTGATTTGTCGAATAATTAAAAAGTCATAATTAATTGATAAGCACAACATTTTAAATGTACAATGAACAAGAATCTATTGAACCTGTCTGTCCTAAGACTAACTGCCATACTCAGAGACATATTCTAAGAGTTCATCATTTCTAAGAGTCGATTTTATTATGAGAATGAGTGCAGCCGTAAGAGTTTAATCACAAAAAGTCATTCATTGTTTCCATCTGATCTATATTCATCATCATCATCAGCCCGTTGTAGTCCACTGCTGGACATAGGCCCCTCCAAGGTACACCACAGAGCGCGATGTGCAACTTTATGCATCCAGTCGCTGCCGGCCCTCTTGTGTAAGCCGTCTCGCCATCTGGCCAGAGGGCGTCCCACGCTACGTTTGCCAAGAATCGGTCTCCACTCCGGAACCCGCTTATTTAAGCAGTTATCCATATATCTATATTAGATTTTTTATATTTCATGGAATAGCGAGACGAGCGTGTCGATCTCCTGATGGTTAGCGATACGACCGCTCATAAACAGTAGCAAAACCAAACAACAACACCTTGAATTACAAAGCAATGCTTCGCATTCCACTGCGCCCGCCATCCTGTGACATAAGATATTAAGTCTCAATACATCCAGTAGTTACTACTATGTAGAATGTTATAAAATCATTGATACCATTGTGCAATACTATTGTGTGTACAAGTCTTAATTCAGCTGCCGCGGTCTTAGACAAAAGCTCCACAAGTCCTACTTACACAACACAGGCTTGGCTGCTCGTATGAAATGTACGAGTATGCGAGGCATTGTTGCAGCCCCCATTATAACACTGCATTTCAATTACGTTTACAAGAATTATGCACATATTTAAATATATTTTATATTGATTAAATGGCTGATACGTGCAGTAATACTATATCAAGACTGCTACCGAAAACGAAACCAGGTGGTAGATTAAGTGAACACAAACACAATGCAACTAAAAAAAATCGTGATGTTTCAAATATCATCATGTTTGGATGGAAAATCCATAGATTTAAACACTAATTTGAACCATTCTGTTCGATACCGACTTTAATAATAAAAGGTCGTACATCATATTTTTTAGGGAAAACTATGTATCTACCACCCAAGTACGACGACAGGAAAAAAATACAAAAAAAACATGCATTGGGTTTGAAGTCACTAACCTGGTTTCGTTTTCGGTCGCAATCTGGATATACCCTGTATTGAGACTTAACATCTTATATCTCAGGATGACGAGCGCAGTGGAATGCCAAGCATTGTTTTGTATCATTATGTTTTGTGGTTTTGCTTTAGTCTATGACTGGTCGTCTCGCTTACCATCAGGCCAATGGCATGATCGTCTCGCCATTAATTGCAATAAAAAATATATATTTCCGTTAACACGATAAAATGGCTGCTAAGCGCAGTATTATAAAGTATACAGCGAGAGATAGAATATTAATAAATATTGGAAATAACAGATGGCATTAAATAGTTTTAGTTAGTACCGCAGCGACGTAATTTAGAACTTGGAAGCCTTATATCCTGCAATGAGATTTAGAAGCATGTTCGCGAGCGTGCTTGCTAGCGGGTTTGCATGCTTATTTGTCTGTGTGGCTGTTTACTTGTGTTCAGACATTACTGTCTTGTATATTGTAGATATATAAATTATATAACAATATATAATACTGTATAATATACAGATATTGATTACCTTAAATATACTATACCGGGTATATCAAGAATGCTACCGAAAACGAAGCCGGGTGGTAGTTTTAGTGACTACAAAAACAATGTAATTAAAAATTTCGCTAAGAAACGCGACAATTTTTTTTCTTATTTTTTCTTAATCGTCGAGTTTGGGTGGTAAATCCATAGTTTTTGCTAAAATAATGATTTAAAGCCTTGCATACCATAGCGTCTTTAAAAATAAAAGGGTGTGCACTATTATTTAAGAAAAAACTATGTATTCACCATCCTAATTAGACGTTAGAAAAAAATTACAAAAAAAAATCGTCACAAATTTTTGCAAAAAATTTAGTTGCATTGTGTCTGAAGTCACGAAAACTACCACCCGGCTTCGTTTTCGGTAGCAGTCTTGATATACCCTGTATACATATGTGTACTTATATCTAATCAATGTTACCATTAATGTTAATGCAACATATTAAAGTAAATGTGTGTAGTTAATTAACCCAAATACATACTAAGTTATAAGTAAGGAAAATAATTAAAATGCTTTTATTTGAGACATGTCTGAGATTGATTTACTCCGTGGATAACCCATTTTTGTGATATTAGGTACTGACCAGGTAAATAAATAAACTTAGTAACGAAAAACTCTATTGATTACAAATTGACCATCTAGATCAATCCTAAGTTCATCCTTTAAACGATTTTAGCGTATTTTATTTATAGTTAGATAGAAAGGCACTTTAATTATTTATATTTATACAGTATCAAATTGATACTGTACAAGCAAACAAGCAAACTAGTCAATCTACCGGGTGGTCAATGGCTCAACAAAAATTTGCTCAAACGGTCCCGCGTGACTAAAAGGTTGAGAACCACTGATCTAGATGGACAAAACATCCCGATTATTTCTCTTTGTAAGGATGAAATTTTGAAGCTGTAGTTCAACAACAAGGAAACCAATATATAAAGGGGTTAATAGAAGATTACAAACTTTCTATGGAATTTCATAATTTTGAGTATTATGATATTCCATACATTTGGGCTTTAATAAAGGACAGTTTTAAAACCTATTGTAGCTATTGAATGGTTTGTTCCTTTCATTTAGACCCTATCAAGCGCATAGATTATAAAATAAGATAAATCTTTAATATACAAGATATATTTACAACAGTTTAATCTTTAAACAATTCTACTGAATATGCAGCCGTAAAAAGTTCATCAACTCCCAATTATGTAAAATATGAAGCAATAGCGAGACAATTTTGTTAATGAAGAAATAATGAAGTGTTAACCAATAGGTCGAAAACTGAACTGACCTACCCTTTAAAAGTACGATTACTGTCATGCGCCTACTTTATTACAATGAGTCATGACCAAAGCTAACGTAAACAACCACTATCATGTGTATATATAAAGTAGGTCAGTGTATTTTTATCATGTATTATTTCTCCATGATTGAGTTCACTTGTATCCTGGTTGGGTTTACAAAATCAACTAATATATCACTATACACCACAGGATTTAATATATTCTGATTTGGTTTTGAATATACATATACAACCATAATGTCATGCCTGTAATCTAAAGTGGTAGGCTGATACAGTTTCTCACAAATCTTTAGTTAACACGATTCTGGGTTATCACTTTTCACTCATTTATTTTTCTTCAATGTTTATTCATAATCAGTTCGGGGCACTCTTGACTTGTGTACTTCGATCACCTATCACCTACGTACAAATCTAATTTATTTATATTTAGCGTCCTTCATCATTTATATATAATATGAGAGGCCCGACAAGAAGAATAAGAAGTAGATCATTAATCTTCTTAAAACTTTCTATGATGACTTGATGAGAGCTGGACCCAACGACATTTCCTTAAGATATGAATAAATTCATCAAAGTATTCAGAAAGAATCTTTTTTTTTTTTTTATTGCAGTGAATGGTGAGACGAGCTTGCCGTTCGCCTGATGGTAAGCGATGCGACCCTCATGAACAGAAGCAAAACCAAACAACATCTTGATTTACAAAGCAATGCTTGGCATTCCACTGCGCTCGCCATCCTAAGACATAAGATGTTAAGTCTCAATATATCCAGTAGTTACTCTGGCTACAATGTCCTTCAATCCGAAACACAACAGTGCATTTAAACTGCTGTTTGACGGGAGAAATAGACATTGCGGTGGTACCCACCCAGGCAGCCTCTTACATATGAGCTACCTACTACCAGTCCAGTCCAGTCCAGAATCTAGGTAATATTTAACAATTACTTAACAATTTATCATTATAGCAATGCGAGCAAACTTGTACGGAAACTTAAGTCAACTACAAAAACCTTCCGGCACGTTGTTTGTTTCAATTAGTTTTATCAATCTTTAATCAGCCGTGGATTATGGGACCGCTAATAAAGACAGGTTCCATTAAATAATTTTCTAATCTTAGTGTCCCTTAACACTTCGTTAATTGATTGTTCGGCTAACAAGTTAGGCTGTGGTTATAACACCGATTTGCAGTTACATTTTCTCACCCTTGCTTGCCTAATTCTGATAAACGACTTATGTAAGGCAATGGGCTTTACCCGGTGTTAGTTCTTTATGGATTATCTTGTTGTGGTCGTGATTTCATCAGCCGAGAATTACGCCACTGGTTTATTTGAAAAGAACAGTCCGTTCCTTTAGGATATGAATTAAACTATGTGTATAGATGCCCATGCTTCGAGGAAATGGGTTAATCTACTAAGTAATACATACATTTTTGCAAACTTAACCTCACACTTTTATATTCCCAAGCAAGTGCAAGCAGAGGTGTCACTAGTTCCAATCACAAAAGTTATTTCCGTCCTAAGAATCGTTGTGGGTCATATCGCCATGCCAAGCTCAAATTTCAATCCAGAAGGAAACATACTAAAAACTGACACAAAACAGAATCATTATTATTTAAATCATTAACATTGACCTTACACCCTATTATCTGATGTTGCCTAATCTGATGGCACCAGAAGGTACTGTGGAAGGATGTTTCACTAATCGAACTAAGTTCAGCTTGTAATATCCGTCGCGTCGTCGACCCTTTTTAGAAGAAATTTACAGCAATTTATTTCAAATACCAGTTTGGATCGTGTCTCCGAGTCATTATGCACTTCCTGTCGCTCAGTTGAACAGGCTAGAAACTTTGGTAGACCTAGTCACAGTTCCAACTATTTGAAATTCTTAGATAACTCAACTAATTAGATCAATTTAGATATCAAAATATGATCGCTATAACAATGAAAAACGGTCATTTATCTAGCAATTAACCGAAGTCAAAACTTTGGGTTAGTTTTTGAGTCAGTACAAAAGCTTTGACTAAAACCGATCGAAATCTAAATCAAATGCGTATTTCATAATGCATACGTAACGTATGAGCGGACACCGGCTGTCCATACTATTGGTACAGGGTCTAATATTCAAGAACTGCGGACCACATTTGGCACATAGGCGCGGTGAGCCGACGCACGGGGGTAATGAGACTAGTATAAAAGTCCTCGAGTACACATGAACCGTATCACTTGCTGTAGTGGATTTTATATCACAAAATGGCCGCTAAGGTATTAAATAAAAAGTTTTTTTATCAAAATTATACAATATGTCGAGCACATCTAACAGCCATAGATAAACAATGGCGTGAAATTGGAAAATAATAGTTTTATCATAACATTTTCATTGATAACAGTGCAAAAGACTTTCAATAAGCCATTATTGCTTCCTTAATATCTTCATTTCCTAAGCGTGGATTATTCTAAGGATTTGTGTAATATCAGCTTCTAACCCGCAGGTTGATGGTATTAACCAATTTACCAAACTGCGTTGACCCACATAGCTTCATGTGACATTTTAGACCTGTATTTATAACTCACGCATATCTCGTTAAACCTGTATAAACAGACCTTTCAGCTCATTGACCCTACATAGGCAAATCACAAAACCATCAAACAAGGTCCATTCTGGCGCAGCACGAAAAATAGTACCACTTAGTACTGACGCAACGCCGTCTTCATGACTCACGCGACATTTATACTTACGTGACGTTTCCTTACAGTTTGTAGTACTCCTGTGTGCGTTGGCGACCGCCCGCGCTGGTGGCCTGTACGGCGCTGCATACGGCGCCTCCTATGGCGCTTCCTACGCCACACCCATCGCCTCCTACGCGGCGGCTCCCATCATCAAGAGCTACAGTGCCCCAGCCATCTCTACATACGCGGCACCCGCCTACTCCACTTACGCAGCGGCCCCCGCCTACTCCACTTACGCAGCGGCCCCAGTCATCAAGAGCTACGCCGCTCCCGCCTTCTCCACCTACGCGTCAGCACCTCTCATCAAGAGCTACTCCGCCCCGGCCATCTCCACGTACGCCGCGCCATCCGTAGCCTACTCTGCCCCCATCGTAAAGGCTGTTGCACCTGCTGTGTCATCAATCTCATCATACACCACTCAGACTGCTCACGCCGCACCTCTAGTCACAAAGACCTTCGCTGCCCCAGTAGCGACTTACGCCAGCGCTCCCCTGACCACATACGCCGCTCACGCCGCTCCCGTGGCGACTTACGCCGCTGCTGCCCCCGTGACCACATACGCCGCAGCTGCTCCCGTGGCTACTTACGCCGCTCACGCCGCGCCTTTGTTCACTAAGACCATCGCCGCTCCCGTAGCGACTTACGCGGCTGCCGCTCCCGTCGCCACATACGCCACCCACGCCGCTCCCCTGGCGTCGTACGCCGCCGCACCCGTATTCAAGTCCGTCAGCTATTCGGCAGCGCCCGCCGTGTCCCACGTGGCGTACAGCGGACTCTCTGGCCACTACGGCTGGTGATCGCGTTACCAACTATGTACAGAATCTAGTTGTTATATTTTTATACAATGCGAATAAAATTTAAAAAGTCAATTTATGAGATTATTTTATTTTCGTGCCAACCTATTTCTCCAATGAATTCCAAATGTACTATTGAAAGTGAATTGATTGAACCACTTTTATGATATTTACAATTTTATGTGTATATTTAAGCCGAGAGCAATGCGCCGTGTGCAATATTTCTCATACGCCTTGAATTAATTAACATTTATTAGCTTTATCAGGTCAACTGGCACACGTTGCAGTTACCAATAAACTTGTTCGTAAAAAAGGTTTGTTAGGTTGTAAATAACTAAACTCGATCATATCGCCGCATGTAGGGACCACGTGTGGAAACTTTACGCCCAATTACTAAATTCGAGATATAATGTGTTGAATTATTTAGACAACAATATTGACATACTGTGTTTGGTGTCAAACATTAAATATCTCGTGAGATACGGAATCAATTCGAAGGTTCGAATAAAGTTTATCACCTTGATGGCAAAAATACTAATTTATAATTTGTAGCCAATAATAAACCTTGACAACGGCGACCAGTATTCTTCCTTCACTGATGATATAATGTGATTAATTTAATTATCAATAATTCAAATATTAAGCTCTTCCTATTTTCAAAAGGCCGACACTTCCATAAGACATAAACGTGTTAAAAATACATAGCATAAGTTAACTAAAGTTTAATATAACGTATTAAGTCATTGTCGTTCTTCCTCGTAATGAGCTGTTTTTGTAATTACACATTCATTATACACGAAGTAATATGGCATTTTTAGTGACTTCAGAGATATTGCAACAAAAAATATGGTAAAATTAACGCGACGATTTTTTTTTTCTTATCTTCGTAATTGGTTGATAAATACATCGTTTTTTCTAAAATTGTAAAGAACACTCTTTTATTTTTAAAGACACTATGGTGCGCAAAGGTTTGAATTATTATTTTAGCAAAAAATACAAAATATATAACCACCCAAACACGGTGATATTTAAAACATCACGCGCCCCGTCAAATCTTTGTCTGGGTGCAAATATTTTTTCATTCCCCTCCAAAGCAGTTTGTTTTAATTTCGAATAAACTCTTGCTTATCTAAATTTGACGTAGCTATCCTACAGCTCAATTTAGTATGTTGTTATTAAATATATTCACAAATACATTTTAAAATGTATAAGGCAATAAATATAATATTCAAAATGTTAAAATTTAAACATATTTCCCATGTGACCAATTTCTTGGCAAAGTTTATTTAGCCAACGTTAGCCAAGTTGTATTCCATTGAAATTAAAATTAATTTCTAACCAAAAAATACAATTTTGAGACGTCTTTATTGGCTTTATAACTTCATCGATTTGAACCATCGCTTAAGATAAAATGATACATGAATAAGACATGAAGTGTTTCCAATTTCTGATTGCTGAAATTTTCTTATGAAGACACGGCAATATTCTACGATGCAAACTGGATTGATGTTAAAGGTCACAGCTCATAAGAGTCACCCGGCAACTGTTCCGAACCGCCACGTCACTCGTCATCCACTCGTTGTCGGCAGGTAGTTCACGGGTGAACGCCGTGTTGTCAACATTAAATGAAATGCCAAGCATTATTGTGTACTTCATGGTGTTGTTTGGTTTTGCTACTGTCTATGAGCGGCCGTGTCGCTTATCATCAGGTGCACAGCATGCTCTTCCCGCCATTCAATGTCATAAAAAAGGATATCTCATTTTTCATGACATTTAATCCTCATTATCTTAAAACACACGAGGTGTACTACTGAATGTAGACCTCTTCCAAGGATTTCGACTGGAAACAGTTAACATCCAGCTATTATTATAATATTTGATAACGTAAAATCAGTTGGGTAAAATTCCGACGGTACAATAACATCGGAAAACGGAAGGACTGATTTATAAACATCACTTACAATATTTTAAGGTTAAATGTACACAAAAACGTCGGAAGTACTCATTAAAAAGTATTTTAATTAAATAAACATAGGTCCTAATTAGTGAGTAACAATCTTGAATTAATTAAACATTACTTTCAAATTCTAATGATAACATTTGCCACCTTGGGATTTTTATAATGCCCCAAAATAAAAAAATAACTTTCATATTTATTAGTTCTGTAGTAGAAATGTCAGGATGCTTTATTACTTATTTACTATCAAGGATAAAATTTGTCCTTGATCCCCGCACCAAGATAATACACACAAATATTTCTTACGGATCGGGGTATACGTTAGGCCGAAAAGTCTCTCGTAGTTTCTGATACCCAAGACACAAGACTCGATCTTAGTGTGGGGTCAGGACTATGTATGTGACTTTTAGGGAATTATTAATCTTTTATTTAAAAACTACTAAAGATCTTACATGAAAATATAGCAACGCCCCTATCATTATTTTTAATAATGATAATTACTTGTAACAAGAAGATAATAATCATTTTATAATCATTGTCTGAAGAAGGCCGGTGTTGAAAGCGTTTTGAAGCCTTGACTTTCGTCACGCACGTTGACAAACATCGGGTTGTGTGTGACAGATGACTGAGATATCACAACGTGGGATTTACATTGTGTGCAAACAAAACTGCCTTGACGGCGTAGTTGTACTACGATTACTAAACTGAGGTCTCGGGTTCGAATCTCGGGTTGGGCAAAGTAATATTTGATTATCAGCCCAGAGTCAGGAATTTGTGCTCGATGGGGCGATAGGCTCTCCACCTATCACATCGTGGGACGAAACATACAAGGCGAAATGTGGGTGTCCTTGTACCCCAGCGTACCACTTCTCGGAAAAAGGCGTGAGTCTACGTATGTATGCATGTGTATGTATGAATGCAAACAAAACGTGCATTTTTTTGGGGTCCCGTACCTAAAATGGAATATAGAACCATTAGAACATCATAGATGAACCAGTCTCTCAAGGAAAGTATGATATTAAATAAATACACCCAACAGTCACATATGTAGACAGTCCTGAACCCACACTAATATCGAATCTTATGTTGCAGGTATAAGGAACTACGAGAGGCTTTTCTGTCTCACAAACACCCAGACCCGAAACAAATAGCTGTGGACTGCACAAATATTTATCACGGTGCGGGGATCGAACCCGTGGCATCATTTTTCACAGCCGGCGTATAACTAACTGCGCCACGGAGGCTGTCATTGATATATACTTCCTATTGACTTGGAATCATGAAAGTCATATTTAAACCACAAATTTATAGTTGAAGATTTACTATGAGTCCTTACTTCCTAAGTTTTTGCATGAAAAAAAGTTAAGTTCGATTAAGAAATATTAAGTTCTTATTTATCATGCTTACACTTGCAGTTGCACCAGTACGGTGCGGAAACTAGATGCTGAATACAAATTCGGACTTGACTGGGTTTTTTATTGACATCAATCGTAGAGATTAGTTTAACCTAGTAGGGAATCTGGCAACAATTAAAATGCTAGGTGAATTAAATGACCGAACCATTTGTTAGTATTCTTACCATAGATTGAGCAAAGTATTAAAAATGTGAACACTGCTGTATCGAAAGTTGACAGAAAATTCGTTTGTTAGTTAAATTTCAATGTGAACTAATACAAGGATTAATACAAGAAATACTATCATCTTGATTTCTTTAAACCTTTAGATAATTCCAAATCAAATAACGACAATCAAAAAACTTTCGTGTCTACAGTATCAGTCCGTTTCCGATCACACTTTACTCCATTCAATGACATTGAATCTGAATAAAGTCGGTATTTTGAAAATAATTATAAATTCAAATATTCGCAACTCATCATATCGCTTCAATGTTTACGAATGATCTGTAGGCTTTTATTAAAATGTATTCGTTATTTACACTAATTTATGTTAAAATCGGCATTGAATAAATAATATACTATATTCCATTTTGCATATTATTATAAATAAATCAACTCTCACCAACACAATTATTGAAATTGATGAAAAGTAGTAATAAACAGATGAATTAATGTGTTACGTTATACTTGTATTTTGGTATTAACACTATTTGCAAAAAAAAATTAATTTAAATCCAAAACATTTGTAACGATATGTTTACAGTGTACACGCAATAACCATAAATATAGCGATAGATTCGCCCCCTATCACATCGTGGGACGAAGCACACAAAGCGAAACTTGGGTAGCACCATGAGTACATACCGGGTATATCAAGACTGCTACCGAAAACGAAGCAGGGTGATGGTTTTAGTGACTACAAACACAATGCAACTACATTTTGTGCAAAAATTGAGACGAATATTTTTCTGTTATTTTTTCTATCGTCGTATTAGGGTGGTAAATACATGTTTTTTTCTTTAATAATAGTGTACACCCTTTTATTTTAAAAGACACTAAAGAAAGGCTTTAAATTAATATATTAGCAAAAACTATGGATTTACCACCCAAACTCGACGATGTTTAAAAAATAATTAAAAAAAATATCGCGTTTCTTTGTGAAATTTTTCGATACATTGTGTTTGTAGTCACTAAAACTACCACCCGGCTTCGTTTTCGGTAGCACTCTTGATATACCCTGTATTTTGTATGTATGTATTTTATGAAAATTAAGTACTTTATGCAGGTAAATTAATTAATAAATCAAAGAACGTAATACGACGATACAAATTGAAATGAGGTAGTTGTATAAATATCTTTGATTAGCAATTATATTATAGCGTTGAAAAAATTATAGAGGAAACTAGAAAACAAAAATTAAATGACGAAGTGGAGTTTAGTATAATGTAATAGTTGCTTGTTTACGTATTTATTTCAACTAATTACTGTTGTAAGTTTTTTTGTCGAACCATTTGTTCCAGTCCTTTAAAATCAAATATTGATTAAACAGGCCAGCATAACTATTTCTAGGTGCTTGATAGTACACTAGTTATAAAAAAAAAACATACTACACGCCGTAAATATCAATAATTATATTACTTTAAAATAATGTGAACCCGTTGCTATCGTTTTAAAGACATTTTTTACCCTCAACACTACCGATGTCATACCTGTAAAATATCATCACGCATAAAATCGCCGATAACAGAAGCATTAAATAAAACACTTTAATCAATTAAACTCATATAAGCTAATAAAAAGCGGCAATTATTCCCGGCAATAACAATTAGCAACGATTGAAAGAGTCGGCAGACATTAAAAGTAAATTATGCGTCGTGCAGAGTTCATACGTATAATTCGAATTTCGCGATGCCGATTGCCAATATCACAATTTGCACCTTGTCATGGGTCGAAACGAACCGTTTTATTGCAAAAATCGAGATGACCTGATTAAACCACTCATGTCATGTCTCATGGTGTTCTGATAACATTTATGATACATTAATACGATTTAAATTAAGTTTATAACTTTATTGGTATTTTTATTAGCATTACGTGTCGTTTGTTAAATATCTTCATTTATGTATATTTCATATCATTTTAAGCACTAGTGACTAGACTATCGTAGTAGACTACATATCTAACCACTTTCATTTGTAATCGTCGATTGTAGAGAAGGCCTTAAAGTGGACGTACCTATATGGGCTGATTCAGATACGGATTTAATTGTAGTAATAGTCATGTAATTCTGTTACATCATTTTGTGCACATTATTTTCGTTGTAGATTAAGCTCAATTTTATCATTGAATCTTTTACACTCAGAAATAAATATCAAGATTGACCTAAGAGGCACTGATTCATATTACCAGTCCACAGCTATTTAAATAGGTCTTTAAATATTGATACTCGGTTTCTCTTATTCTTTCCCGCCTAGATGCTCTGGGAAGATCTTCACGCCAACCGGTTTGAAGGGACACTGCATTTACCCTTGTCTCTACACCAACCCATGTTTAGAAAAAGCCTTGAATTATTTATAAACCTGTTACATCGCATCGAATTTCCATAGTTCCAAACTCAAATAGCCCATTTATACGGAAACCTAAAACAGGGATGATTGCTACTTTTCTCCACAAATAAAATGGAATTAAAGATTTTAAAATCTCCACCAAAACATACAGATTTGTTAAGACTTAATTGTCGAATGGACTGTAACAAAAAATCCTTTATTTATATTACATACCCTTTTACGTAATAAAAACAGTTCTTTGACTTACTTGTCGTCCTTGTTGGTTTACTCGACTTTTTATAGGAAACTGCATTTATGTAAGGCCATTTTATATTTGCATAAAATTTAATTTTTCTTTTGTACGTCATATACATTACCGTTTTATATTAACAACATGAAGCTCAGCCCGACTTTGTTCGTGTTGATTTCGGAGTTCTGTAAGACAGGTTTCAAAACTATTTTTTTCTCAACATTCGTGTTATTCTTCATGCAAAATGCGATGTCAATTTGTTGTTTATATTACAAATTTATTGAATTTCTAATATAAACAACAATTGACATCTAGAAATATGCACCTAAAATCAATGATATAGATAAAGAAACGCAAAAAGCTTTTGCAAGGAAATCGTCTGTACATTTTCGGACACAAGAAATCTACTGCTGAATCATCCTCAAGAAAAATCACAATAAAAGTTATAGACAAATTTAATGTTGCCTCGGTGGCGTAGTTGTACTCCGGTACGGTTACAAAGCTGAGGTCTCGGGTTCGAATCCCGGGTTGGGCAAAGTGATATTGGATTTTTCTATTCATTATCAGCCCAGAGTCAGGAATTTGTGCCCGATATGGCGATAGGCTCGCCACCTATCACATCATGGGACGGAACATACAAGGCGAAATGTGGGTGCCCTGGCACCTCTGCCTACCCCTTCTGGGAAAAGGCGTGAGTTTATGTATGTATGTATGTATGTACAAATTTAATATATTGACGATTAGGGACAGTGCCTCTAATAAGCTAATTGCAAACACAATAGCTGTACCCGCGAGGCACACACTAATAGTTCACTGAACAATTGAACTATTGATCATGGTTTTCGTGACTTGTTTTTGTACGGGTCAATAAACTTAGGAATAAATTATCTGTGAGAATTAGAGATACATAAACTAGTATTATTACTGGGAAATTGAAACAATGATACACTGGTACTCTCATTGTTTTAGCAAACAAACAAAAAATGCCGCACTTGAATTCATAATATTCAAATAGACAGCCTCCGTGGCGCAGTTGGTTAGACGCTGCCTGTGAAACGAGAGGCCGCGGGTTCGATCCCCGCACCGAGAGAAATGTTTGTGCGGCCCACAAATATTTCTTCCGGGTCTGGGTGTTTGTGAGACCGAAAAGTCTCTCGTAGTTCCTGATACCCACGACACAAGACTCGATCTTAGTGTGGGGTCAGGACTATGTATGTGACTGTTGGGTGTTATTTATATTATTATTATTTATATTATTTATTTATTTATTTATAATATTATCTTAAATAGTGCACTGTATTGTTGACATTTTACAAATACCTCTAGTACCTAGATTGGCTGTAGAAGCAGTATACCTAACAACGTTCCTCTCATTACAAAGTCCGCTTATACCTCAAAAAAAGGAAGGATCTGATCTAAATGATCATAAGCTACTTAGTGTATGACTTTCTCATCTGATTCCACTATGGATGCTGTAATATCATCAACTTTTTGTTTAGTTAGTAACCTCACTACTAACCTCGATTCGTTTTTGAAATTTTGCATAAATGGAGAATAGTTAAATTTATTCTTGAATGTTAGGAAGTGACAAATATATTATTGGCAAATCGGAGATTAGTTAATCTTCTAACGTTAAAATCAATGTCCTTGTCAAACCCCGAGGCCACTACTATTTGTAATCATAAATAAGAGTAACATGTTGACATCCTTAGCTCTAATTTTATATACTTAATTTGAGCATAATAAAGAACACGTGAGACGCAAATCCCTTAGTCGCACGCATGACAATTATTCAAACCACTGAACTGTCACAACATAATGCAAGGTTAAATGTTGTTCTACATTAAATAGACTTTGATTCAAACACTAAATACGAGATTGTTAATATTATTTTATAACCATACATAATGTTATACATACAAGCGACCTAGCTTTTCATCTTAAGTAAATTATAATTGCCTCAAATTGGCCAAATCAAGGGCTAAATTAAAGTATGTTTTACAAAATATCATTGTTGTCATGTGTCAGTTGTAAGAATATATTGTTAGCAAAATAGGGCATAGGAATTTTATTCACTAAACATACAGTAAATGAAAACAAATGTTCTGTTATCATGACAACATTAAAACAAACAGCGAAGAACATAGTTCCGATAGATAACATCCGTATCTAGAGGTGCGGTTATTGATCACAATACAATTGAATCAGACAAAATATTTGCCGATCGCACAAGCATTTTAAACATCAAAAATCCAAATTGCAAGCTCTAATTTACGTGTCCAATGAATAGAACTAAAAAATACCAAAACTTAAACTCACCGAACTCTAAAAATCCTTGTTGTACAGTTCACTGCATAAAAAGAACAGCCACAACCTTCAAGTTATTCACAAAATTAAATATTAATTTCATAATAGACCTTTGACCAACATTTGTGTTACAATTATGCATCGTTTTAACTAAAATCACTAGTGACAATGACGAGGTCGCTTTGTTTCCGAGTTTTGGTCAACTATATAAGCTGACATTTTTATACAAATACGCATTCTACGCATCAAACTCAAACTAACAACAATGTACGCTAAGGTGAGAACTATTGTTTGCTTAATTTAAAATTATTTATATCATTGAATATAATTATATTTGACGTTAATTGTGGTACTGGCATTGTTCTAAATTTCGTACGCACATACCGTTTGTTTGTTGTTTACTGTGTGAAAAGTCACCAGTCATTATATTTCACTATGTGGGGTGTTTCGTGTGGCCTATGGAATTAGGTAGGTACCTACCAAAATATTAACAAAAATGATAATTATGAAGGTTTGAATTACTTAATTATGAAGGTCTGACAGACTGGAGTTAAAAATATAATTCTAAAAGGACTACCGGCGTTGCTGAGTGTGGTGCAGAGGCGGAAACCCTTAAAATAGTGACTCTGATGTGATCAGCAGGGATTTTTGTATAGTGTTAATTGCGAATGGCCATAAAATATAAGTAGATATGCGGGATACCGAGATTCCTCATTATAGCTAGACAGCTTTTCCTTCATAAAACAATGCAATAAAGCCCTATGTCTGAGTTTATTTAATTATTTTGACGACCAAGGAGAGCAGCTGTTTGTTAATATTACTTTTAGTTCTATGTCATACTTTTCCGTTCTTCTATTCATCCAGCAAGGTTGATAATGCATCATCAGTGATAAAAGCATTTCTTATGGTCCCATTATCTGAAAAACAGGGGTCTTAACTCCTAAGGTATCAAGAAATATTCTCTGATTTACATTTATTTGGACATTTTCAGCTCGCAGTCGTCCTTTGCCTCCTCGGCATGGCCCGTGCCGGATTAATCCACGGCGCTGGTCTCGGATACGGACACGGCATTGGTAGCTACGGCAGCTATGGAGGCTACGGCGGCTATGGATCCCTTGGCTACTCTGGCTACAGTGTCGCCCCTGCCTTCACTGCATACTCCGCTCCTATCGTGAAAGCCGTAGCCCCAGTTGTCTCTTACGCTCCCGCTGTCTCCACTGTATCCCGCTACGACGTCCACTCTGCTCCCATTGTCAAGTCCTACGTGGCCCCCGTAGCGTCATATGCCTACGCCCCATCCCTCGCCTATGGAACTTACGGGCATGGCTATGGCGCATACGGCCACGGCTACGGAGCAAAATACTTGTGGTAAATCAAATTTAATATTTCTCAAATAGAGAAGAACTATTTATTTCCTTCTTGTGCAATAATTATGTGATGTCAGAATTAAAAACGTGATGTGTGGAAATATAAGGATGTTTGTCAAATAGTGCAATATATCTTCTCAAATAATTGTAATATGTACTTTAAGCTGTAAATAAACTATGGAATACTATTAAATATTCTCTCTGTATAAATTGTGTATTTATTTGTTGCACGTATAACAATTTACAAAGCTGGCGAATGGTAATAATTATCTTGGTCTTGGATAACTTGATTAAGAATACAGTAAGCAAACCAAATAATTATCCTGATATATCATCGAAACATATCATACATACATACATAAACTCACGCCTTGTTCCCAGAAGGGGTAGGCAGAGGTGCCAGGGGCACCCACATTTCGCCTTGTATGTTCCGTCCCACAATGTGATAGGTGGCGAGCCTATCGCCATATCGGGCACAAATTCCTGACTCTGGGCTGATACTGAATAGCAAAATCCAATATTACTTTGCCCAACCCGGGATTCGAACCCGAGACCTCAGCTTTGTAACCGTACTGTAGTACAACTACGCCACCGAGGCAGTCATATCAGTCGAAACATATCAAGATAACAAAAACTATATTCTGTGAAATCATGATTTACCTTAATAACGTATCATAACGTAATCATCTCTGTGGAATCAGGTTTTACATATTATAATAATAAATAACACCCAACAGTCACATACATAGTCCTGACCCCATACTAAGATCGCGTCTTGTGTCGTGGGTATCATGAACTACGAGAGACTTTTCGGTCTCACTAACACCCAGACCCGGAAGAAATATTTGTGGGCCGCACAAACATGTCTCTCGGTGCGGGGATCGAACCCGCGGCCTCTCGTTTCACAAGCGGCGTCTAACCAACTGCGCCACGGAGGCTGTCAATATTATTAGATCAATATGACTGAGACACCTTCTAAAAAAAGACTATACATTTTGCTTAATGTAAATAAATAAATAACACCTAACAGACACATACATAGTCTCTAAACTGTTGGTAAATGGACCAGACGCGGCTGGGCACACCTGTGGCTTTTTTAAGTCAAGTGTAAATTGATAGCCAATCACCACGCACTAGAACAATGAACGAAAACATCATGAGGTCCGTGCACTGCAGTGGGACGTACATATAAGGGCTGATATCTATGTACCTGTCTATGACAGAGTATCACATACATAGTCCTAACCCAACACTAAGATCGAATCTTGTGTCATGGGTATCAGGAACTACGAGAGACTTCAATGTCATAATCACCCAAACCCGAAAGAAATATTTGTAGGCTGCACCAACATTTCTCTAATACTGCGTTTAACCGCCGTCACCACGGAGGCTGTCAAAGGCTGTTACGCTCTAAAGAGCCCTCTAATGTTATAAACCTTATTTATTTACGTATTTAAAACATTAAATTAAAGTCCTACGAAGATGGCTCAAATCATTTCAAAACGTTATCATTAAAATGACGAGACAGAAAAAAAGCGATTTCGCTTATAGATTTTTCTAGAATATATTTTTTGTTTACAATCTAATTTAAGTATTAACATTAATCAAAGAAGTCACAATCCCAATACTTTCTCCCTTAGAGTATATCTTAATAATACTTCTTAGTTCTTACGATAATCGCGTAAAACGTATGTGTAGACAATATAAAGAAGTCAGCAAACTATATCCTATACTATATATATACTATATGTGTAGACAATATAATGTCGACTTATTTAGTAATAATATCAACTATCACAAACGACAAATTCACTATATTCTGAAAGATTCACATGTCATGAACCGCACATAATGCTATTGTTTATTTAACGTTACTTGTTACTTGTTTATTACTTCATTTGACTTTGCAGTGTGTATGTTATGGGCCAAGTGATTAATACGGGCAGGATTCATAATGCCCGGGCAGTATGAATAATGCCGAACCATATCGGGCCAAGTGATTAATTACAACCTAAACTCACCTATTTATCACATTGCTCGGGCATTATGAATATGGCTACATGATGATCGGGCAATGGGATTAATAGGTGATTTTTTACGTGGTGTGCTGCCGCATTGTCGCATCTCCGATAGACCCATAAATTAGAAAGGTTGAATTGATCTGCTTATGTTTAGTTATTTTTTAACAACCGAAACATTATCTTCAGAAGAAAATTAGTGTACCCACTTTATGGATCAGTTAGGTCAACTGTGCCCCAAAACCGACTCATAACACCCCGACTTCACGCAGTCTTTTGGGTACTGACCCTAGAGTGTATATAAAAATCCGGAGGCGCGGAGGGAGAGCAGCCCCCGCCCGCTGTAACATGGGTGTCTATCTTTTGTTACGCAAGGGCGAAGGGGCCGAACTTCCCGTAGCGCCGGAGACGATGCAGAAGCTAATTTGCATTGACAACAAGAGTTTTGAAGGCTAGGTTGCTATAATAGATATTTCTCAAGAATAGTGCGTTACCTTTTCATGGGAGTGGTACCAGGGGAGGTGCAACACTCCCCCCTTCCCCCCCCCCCCCCACTCCTCCCAACCCACCCCATCGTGCTGCCTTATTCTAAATTCTACCACTTCTGCTCATTGTTTTGATTTTGATTCGCTTTATATCACTCTGCCCATTAAGCACTTAGCATTATTCATAATGCCCGGGCAATGTGATAAATTGATTGGTTATAATCACATTGCCCGCTCTTATTGGGCATTATGCATATTGCCCGGGCACTATGAATAATGCCGGATTAATCACTTGGCCCATAACATGTACATTACTTGTTAATTACTTTTTGGAACACATGTTTTGGAATATAATTATTGTGCAATAATATGTACTAGTGGTCGCCTAGTGGTCGAAATTCGACCAAATCAAGAAGAGAAAAAGTTTTTACCTGTATGATGATGTTGTTATTCTGATAATTCGTGCACATTTAAATGTACGTATCTCTCAAAATTACTTATCATATTTATCCTGAAGTATATGTTATTACTAAAATCGTAAACTACAATAATTGCTTTGAACCAGCAATAGCAAATTATATATTTTTTTGTACCTGAATGTTATTGCAGATTGCTGCTACAGAACTTTCTTTATGCATATAATGAATGATAGCGCTCAGTGTTTCACGTAGTATTCGTCAAATAAATCTTTTCTGTTTGATATTCAACAAAACCACAGTAAACATTTTTTTCTGATTGACATTCAACTACATATGTCTATAATAAAGCAAAGAAACAATTTGACCAAAGAGTATGTATACGTGTACAAATACTTGTGTCAAATGCATGCTGGTTTATTTATTGATTTAATGTACTTTTTATGCATTCTTATTAAAATCTTGTTTTATATTACATTTAATATTAGGCTTAATATTAATATTATTGCCTCATTTAAAAGTAATATTCTCTTTTAATATTAATATTATTACCTCATTAGGCAAATAAAACCTTTTTTTTTAAATGTCTATGTCAGAAGAAAAAAATGAAAAAGAAAAGAAACAATTTGACACCAGAGTATGCATACTTGTGTATGGATGTGTGTGTGAAATGCATGGCAGTGTGTGTAATGTTTTATTTTTTGATTTAATGTACTTTATAAGCATTATTATTGAAAAATATTAGCATTCTCCACTTCTCCTACACATAAACTATAAGTGTGCCAAATTTTATGCTCCTGCGTCCGCGCAATTTTCGTAAAAAGGGATCCAAAGTTTTTGCATCACGTATTAATATATAGATTATGTTACTTTTGATGCCTGTATGATTGTAACTTATTTCGTGTTGAATAAATAAATTTAAAAAAAGTTTTAGCCATCGAATGTTTTGTCTTCTTCGCTCAAACAGAATTCAAAACTTGTTCGAAAGGAACAAAAAATTTGATCACTAAAAAGGCTTTAAAACTGTTTATGAATAATGCCTTAAGTGTTCATAGACGGCGGTAGCTACTTGCCGCGTTTTTTTTTAATTCTGGAATGGCATTGTGGCCACATTGCACCTGATGGTGAGCGCAAATGCCGCCCAGGCTTACCATCATATGGCCACCTATTCCATAAAAAAGTGTATTTTGATACAATCTTTTTTTTATTGCAATGAATTACAAGACGAGCATGTCGTCCCCCTGATGGTAAGCGATACGGCTGTTCATGAACAGTGGCAAAACTAAAGACCATTGCTTTGTAATTCAAGTCAAAGCAAATCTTGGGATTCCACTACACTCACCATCCTGAGACTTGAGATATTAAGTCTCAATGTGACCAATCGTGCTACAATGTCCTTCAATCTGAAAAACAACAATGCATTTATACTACTATTTGGCGGGAGTAATAGATGTTGCGGTGGTACCTACCCTCCCATATACGAGGGACCTACCAAGAGTAATCTAAAATCTTCACTTATACATATATTTGTAACCGACTCCTTTGGGCGCGATTTTGACCCTGACGATCAGGTCAAATTTTGTAGATTTTTCGAGGACCGATGATAATAATTTAAAAAAATATATGACTACCATTGAATTGTGTGGTTGCCTGTTGACAAACGGACTGGACGCGACTGCCAACATGTCATCAGTCGTCGCGGGTTCGAATCCCAGGGCACACCTCTGACTTTTCGGAGTCATGTGTGTATTGATAGTCAATCACCACGCACTAAAACGGTGAAGGAAAACATCGTGAGGAAACCCGCATACCATAGCGATTTATAAAAATGTCTATGGTATGAAGTCCGCCAACCCGCACTAAGCCAGCGTGGTGGACTGTATGGCCTAACCACTCTCAATCATACTGTCGATTGTAGAGTAGGCCCGTGCCCTGCAGTGGGACGTATATGGGCTAATACTGATACTGATGCTGATGACTACCATATCCAGTACCATCAGAATGGAAAAAAATATGAGCGTGTCTACACACAGCTATCTTCCTTTGGTAAGACAGCCGTAGATAGATGTTTTAAGTCAAAACAATTGATAGTAGTTTAAAAAACCAAAAATACACGCTTTCATAAAGGACTCAACTAAAAAGTAAAGGTAATTTACTATGAGGTTCAGATTAGAAAATGGAGTGAAATTCGTTACATTGTTTCATTGTACTTACAACAATTACTAATTCTCAAGCACCCTAGCTTTTTAACAATAAAATTAGCAATATGTATACCGGGTTCAACAGTGTTACCGAAAACGAAGCCGGGTGGTAGTTTAAGTGACTACAAACACAATGTTACCAAAAATTTCGCAAAGAAACGCGACATTTTTTTTTTATTATTTTTTAATAATCGTCGAGTTTGGGTGATAAACCCATAGTATTTGCTAAAATAATAATTTAAAGCCTTGCGTACTATAGCGTAATGAAAAATAAAAGGGTGTAAATTATTATTTATGAAAAATTTAAGTATTTACCACCCTAATAAGAGAAATGAAAAAAAAAAAATAACAATAAAATCTCGTCGCAATTTTTTACACAAAATTTAGTTGCATAGTGTCTGAAGTCACTAAAACTACCACCCAGCTTCGTTTTCGGTAGCAGTCTTAATATACCCTGTATATTATATTTTTTATAATATTCATAAGTTTTCTGATAATCAAATGTATAACGTTATGAAAATGCACTGACTGAACTAGAAACCAAATTCAGAACTTAACAGCTGTCCAGTCCCAAAAAGACACACAATCGCTAAGCCAACGAGACACTAATATAATATTCTAAGAAAATAAAATGAAATATCATAAATTATGATACAATAAGAAGGTTGAAACGGATCCGGTCTAAATTAGTATAACATTTTATTGATTGGTCGTCGAAGACAAATTGCTGACACTTTTGTCAATCTGATTTTTTCCAAAAATTTAAATGCTACACCAATTAACATTTAAGATGCTATTAGACATGTTATATCACCTGTTCGCTACTACCAAATATATTTCTATTTACAGTAATTTTCATTTTTCTTTTAAATCGTATGAACTCATTTTTTAGATGCATAAGTTTTGACACCATAGGCTTGATAAAACAATGATATTAAATGATCGCCGCTGTCTATAAATTACAATATCACTTAGGAGTAGTATTCTATCGACGTTTGAATGCTGTTATTATAAGAGAAAGAAGAAAAAATAGTTGTTAAGAATTCTGAAATCTGACAAAACTGTTGTCTTAACTATTTTTTTTTATTGCAGTGAATGGCGAGACGAGCATGCCGTTCGCCTGATGGTAAGCGATACGACCGCTCATGAACAGTAGTACAACCAAACAACACTTTGAATTACAAAGCAATGCTTGGCATTCCACTGCGCTCGTCGTCCTGAGACATAAGATGTTAAGTCTCAATATGTCCAGTAGTTACTCTGGCTACAATGTCCTTCAATCCGAAACACAACAGTGCATTTAAACTGCTGTTTGACGGGAGAAATAGACATTGCGGTGGTACCCACCCAGGCAGCCTTTCACATATGAGAGACCTACCACCAGTGAATAAATGCCGGTTGAAGTGGCTAAATTACCTACACCACTGTACTGTATCAGCCCATTCATGTCCCACTGCAGGGTACGGGCCTCCTCTGCAATCGAGAGTACGATTGAGATTGGTTAGCCCATATAGTCCATCACGCTGGCCTAGTGCGGGTTGACGGTATGTAACCATAGATTTTGCTTCCTCACGATGTTTTCCTTCATCGTTTTAGTGTGTGGTGATTGACTATTAATACACACATGACTCAAAAAAGTCAGAGATGTGCCTGGGATGCAAACCCGCAACCACCGTGAACATGTTGGCAGCAGCGTCTAGTCAGTTTAGCAACAGGCCTCCACACACTTTTAAATTAGCTGACAATGTTTTTTAAATGGTGCAAGTAATCTTACCCATACAAGGGGCTATTGGGGTTTATACTTTTTTCAATCAGTAAGAAAGCGGAGTTGAACTTAAACATGTTGATTTAAAAAACCGAAAATTACGAAATACAGAAAATTTTCTGACATTCATTTTACTGGGTACAATAAAGGTACCTATGCCAAATCAGACTGTCACTTATTTCATGTTTTTTTTTTCTTTTATTTAACATGCTTATAAATATTAGTTAAGTATAACAAAGTTAGTAGCTAAAATTAGAAACCACTAAGGTTTATATTTATGATATCAGAGTTGACAATGGAGTTATAACATTTAGGTTTTATTTATACATAACAAGTATTTTTGCTTTGGAGACTGTCCCGCCCTGCCACCACTGCAACTCCTGTAAGCCAGGATCAACAGGGGCAATGTAATGACACCGACAATAGGGAATATGCATGTCATTTTTTTATATTTTTAATCAATTCTGTATGTTATTACATTATCGGAAAAAAATATAAGTCTTTGAAAAAATTCAATCAAAAAAGTACAAAAAAATAATCAAAACTGCTATCAGTTTCGAAGCATTTAAACGCCATGTTGGCGCGAACTCGCTGTGACGTCAGAGGGCACGATATGAACAACTTAGTATTTGGATTACTTAAGTTTCTTTCATGAATTGCTACAGAACTGTATTTCGTGACAAAATAATCCATTTTATTTAATAATATAAAGAAAGCACAAAATAACTCATAAACAAACGTAAAACAATACACTCAACGAGCTAAAACTTCATAAGAACGTGCTCATTGTCGTCACTTTCCTTTTCAAGCAATAGATCGCGTTTCGGAAAGAATGCGCGGCAAATTTGAAATGTCATTTATTAAGTATTTATTTTACCGATTTAGAGTTGATAAATTAAAAAAAATATCTTCAAGGTATATTTCTATATTAATAAAGGTTACAATGAAAATATTTTGACTCATTTTGAAGTCTGGTGCATATTCCCTATTGAAGCTCGGTGATTCTCCGGGAATGTCTAACTCGTCTTTAACCCTTAAACTTTTTATTTTTTTGTACTATTAAAAAAATCTTGCCACTGGTAAATACTACTATTATCGTGTATTTAATTCTCTTGTACTCAGATATTCTAATTCATTAATGGGTAGCCCAAGGTACAGGCCACGTTTATATGGGTACCCCTGAAATTTATAAGGATTTCATATTTGGGTATTACCTACATTATTTATAGTGTATATTTTAATATTTTTTAAATTAATTTAATGGGATAGTAAAATTAACTGCTAATTTACAAACAAACACACAATTGACAAAGAATTAATATTTTGTATTAATAAAATGAGCTAATAAAACTCATGGCTCGTAGCACCATCTGGACGAATATTTTAAATGTAACAGTAGTGCTTTATTACCAAATATGCATTGATATCCAAGATGATTAATAATTCCTGATGTTGATATAGATGTAGTTAAAGGTTAATATCTATGCAAATATTCCAACTGTCGAATGTATTATTCATATTATGTTATTGATGGCTATTTTTTAAGGAAATAAATCCATGACTCAATATCAAACAACAACACTGTTAAAAAAAAACTAGAGATTATAGATTCGAACCTAGAGCCAAATTGTACACGCTATAGCATGCCACCTACCTAAGCAAAAAAAAAGTATATGCTGGACAGTAGTAACATCTATATCCACCCTTCGAAGACAATATACAAACATGAAAGTGCGTATTGGCCAGTTGGTAAACGGAATAGACGCGGCTACCAACATACGGTGGTAGCAGGTAGAAATCCCAGGACACACCTCTGACTTTTCGGAGTCATGTGTGTAGATAGTCAATCACCATGCACTTTAAAAGCGAAGGAAAACATCGTGAGGAAACCTTGCATGCTATAGAAAATTAGTAAGAATTTAAATTCCATGTAAAGTCAACCAACAGTACTAGGCCAGTGTGGTGTATTATATGGCCTAACCACTCTCAATCGTAGTCTCGATTGTAGATGAGGCCCGTGCCTTGCAGTGTGACGTATACGGGCTGATACATACAGACATGAACCAGAATGTAATTATACTAGTCTCGGCCTACTCAAGTTGCCTTGCACATACAAAATAAATCATTACCTTCACCTAAATTTGTTTTAAAACATAAAAAATCACAATAATAACTAATTTAGTAAATCTAGAAATTCTTTGCGACAGAATGCATTGTTATACATTAAAAAATCTTCCATATTAATTAGGTTGCTTAACAAATTGATACAACCATTAACATAGGCGTAAGATTTAGATAGCGTCTAATTAACGCGTATAACCAATTACCAACTTTTTGCCAATGTAATAGCGCACTTAATTGCGTGAAATAATTTTGGCAAATACATAAGCGATTACACATGTAATTGCATTCAGTCCAAGTAATGCTCGTCACGCTCCGATTTCAAAAATCTAATGGAACCTTGAAATGTAATGTTTATTTCCAAAGTTTTTAATATAAAAGGCTGTAATTGTAAGAAAAAAAACATTGTGCTCATTACACTTGAAGATTAACAAGATGTTTACTAAGGTAATAACAAACGATCACATAAAATTTAAATTAAGTCAACGTAAAAAAATTGTTTCTTATTTCTGTCTATTTTTCAATGTTTTGTTCTAGATTATCGTTGCCGCTATGTGCGCCATTGGCTTGGCCAATGCTGGTGGACTTAGCCATACTGGTGGCGCTGGTTACGGTGGACTTGCTGGGTACGGCGGTTATGCTGGATATGGTGGATACGGCGGATACGGTGGCTATGGAGGTTACGGCTATGGAGTAGGAGCTGGTCTCGCCACGTCCCACACCAGTGTCACCAGAGTGATTCCCAGCCATGACTCCGGTTATGCAGGACTATACGGCGCTGGCTATGCCGGGGCTGGTCATCTTGGTGGATACGCTGGTCTCGGAGCAGGCTACTCTGGTCACGGTGCAGGCTACGCCGGTCTTGGCGCTGGTTACGCTGGTCATGGATCAGGTTACGCTGGGCTCGGTGCCGGTTACGCAGGCGGGTACGGTCACGCCGGGCTCGGGTACGGTGCTGGCTACGCTGGTGCCCCCGCGGTGTCGCAGGTGTCTGTGTACCGCGTACATGACGGCTCCTCAGATCTTGCTCACGGCGCGTACGGCGCTGCCCACGGCCTCGCCGGGAATGGATACAGCGGCTATGGTAACAAGTTGGCCTGGTAATAAAATATGACTTTCCATGTTGAAGCCAACGTAATTACAAATATGAAATAAAAAGAATCAAGTAATCCTTCTTTTATTGTTCTTAACACAGAGCTATTGATATAGTCTTCTTAATATTGCACCTTTAATACGGCCATCTGCAAATAAGAAAATTAAATCAATCTATCTGAATTACACAGAATTTACCATGAGACACATTGTAGACTTTTGTTGTTTCAGTATCCTAATTTCCTAAAGTCCTATGTCTAACAACCAATGTTCTTCTAATTCATCAAATAATGTAGACTGAGTTGTTATTCTAACCTTAAATTTGTAGTTCAAAGATTTATGAATACCATACATAGTTCAGGGAAGCAATATTGATGAACTTAATAAATAGGTACACATATCGCGACATACATTATAAAGTAAAAAAAATAAAAGCTCAACATAAATTAACATTATATAATGATCTTAACAAAATGTTTGAAGAATCTAAAGCTAATGAAGTCTTTTTGTTTAAATTAGAATTGTAAATTGACTATCGAACTCAATAAATTATAATATTCAGACTAATACCTTGACCTTGAGATCGAAAGTGCAAGTCCACTACAACCGAAGATTCACATGCAATTCCAGTTTGAAGACATCCGTATATAAGCGGATACCTGTGATCTCAAAATTATTCCAATCAACAACGACGAACCAAACATGTACTCAAAGGTACCGAACTGATTTACTTTGAGAGTATTTAAAGAAAAATTCAAAATTTTGAATCAATTCTATTTCCTGTAAAGAATGGTTTACTTTAATTCAAAACTGAAAATCTAAACTGCTCAATTATAACTTTTACATTTAATGATTCAAAACTAAATTATATTTTACTTTTACATTAATAAATGATTTTTTTCTTCCAGCTGGTGACTCTCCTGTGCGCCGTGGGCGTTGCCTCCGCAGGATCCTTCCTGCACGCCACCCCAGTAACTTACACCGCGGCTCCTCCTCTCGCCACTGCAGTAGCTTACACTGCTGCCCCTCCAGTAGCTACCGCAGTGGCCTACACCGCCGCTCCAGCCCTGGCCTACCCTAGCGGCACAGTAGCACCTGCTGTATCATACGCCAGCCACACCTCCCATGTCGCACCCGTTCTGTCGAAGACCTACTCCACCGGCCCAGTGGTCAGCAAGACCATCACCCCTGTGGTGACTGAGACTGTTTCAGCCCCTGTCCAGACCTACCACTCATCGCCAGTGGTCGCTGCCGTCCAGTCTGCCCCAGTCGTGTCTGCCTACCGCGCTACGGCTTACCATGCGCCTGCTGTGGCGACTTACTCTGCGGTCCCTGCAGTCTCTGCCGTCTCTGCTGTTCCTGCGGTCTCCGCGGTCCCTGCTGTCGCCACCTACCACGCTGGTCATGCTGTCTCAGTGCCAGCTGTCTCTGTACCTGTGTCGACCTACTCTGCGAACGTCCACACTGTTGCGACAGCTCCCTTAGTCGCGAAGACCTTCACTCCCGTCGCCTACCATGCTTCTCCTGCTGTATCCCACGTCGCATACTCTGCCTGGAAGAAGTGAACAACTTGCCAACTAATTATCAAACAGATTACATGTTTTTTGGAAATAAATCTTTGTAAAACTTAATATGATTTGTTTTAAATAATACTTGTGTGATAAGTTACAGTGTGTATAGTTTTCAGATTTAAGTATAACAGGTACCACAATACTGAATTTTTATGTAGCTTTCATTCAAGCCTCTGAACTTTATTTGAGCGATGATGACTATCGGTCATTTTGCTTGGGAGTTCGAACCCAAGGGACACACAACTAATCCAGGGTATAGTAATAACAAAAACAGAAACAATAAATGAAATCAATGATTTCAGTATTAAAATGAAAATTCTTAAGATCATTGTGTTGTTGAAGAGTTGTAAGAATAAACGAAAATAAAAATAACAATTTAATGATCACAGATATATAATATTCAGCAAAAATTACAAGTTAAACCTATTTAAAATAAGATTTTAATACTTACGATGTTAATGAATAGCACAGCTATATTCACAGCCCGGGTCTTCACTGGAATAGGCCATAGTCCATAACGCAGGCCTAGTGTAGGTTTGTTAACTTCACATAATACACAAGTAAATATCTTGTAAATATGTATGGTATACCACTGGTGGTAGGTCTCTCATATGTGAGAGGCCGCCTGGGTAGGTACCACCGCAATGTCTATTTCTTCCGTCAAACAGCAGTTTCAATGCACTGTTGTGTTTCGGATTGAAGGACATTGTAGCCAGATTAACTACTGGAAATATTGAGACTTAACATCTTATGTCTTAGGATGGCGAGCGCAGTGGAATGCCAGGCATTACTTTGTAATTCAAGGTGTTGTTTGGTTCCGATACTGTTTATGAGTGATCGTTTATAATCAGGCGAACGCCATGTTAATCTCGCCATTCATTCTAATTTAAAAAAAGTATCCAGTATGCCTCTGTTTTCGATGTAATTGACTATGTATCAATACAAACTTGATTCAGAAAAATCCGAACTGTTCCCAGGAATTTGATTTCGCGACTCATCATATCAGCCCTGAACATTCAGTTGCTTTTAGGCCACCACATAATTGGTAAACTATTAGAGCTTTTTAAGAAAGAAATATCGCGGACGACTTTAAGCTACCTGCCAATTTGATTCAATGTAGACTGAATTCGTCGTGAGGTTACATACCATCGCAAAAGGTAAATTCTCGTCATAAAAAAATTGCTACATTACTTCTCATTCGCACAGGCTATTATACTAACGTATTTATACGCTGAAGACTTAGTTTGTTTATACGTTTAAACGCACTAATCCCAGAAACCACCAGTTTGAATTAAAATATTATATGCTACCAAACCGGTGTTCCTGTCATTAATTCCTTGCCTTCTCCATTCTTCAGGGTGCTCATCTCTCAATGCGGAATGACCTGAATATCCTTGGTGTAGATATTCGCTGTGTTCTCAATCTAAGGAATCACATCAAGGGCGTAATATCTGCCACAGCAGGCTTGGAGTCCTGAACATGTTGCGTCGGTTTTTCACGACCGGTCAACTTTATCGCTTGTATAAAGCGCAGGTCCGGCCGGGTATGGAATACTACTCGCACCTCTGGGATGGATCCGGTCAGTAACTGCTTTGCTCTTCTTGACGGAGACGCAGATTCGTTTGTTTTACGTCCGGCCCAAAAATTCCTACCTGCTGTACCCCGGTTATTCGCTTAAAGAAAACTTCAAGCCGAAAGCCGGGGTATGCTTGTATGTTCGGTTGGACATCTGCTGTCACCGTTTGCGCTGCATAGAGGACCCTTCCTTCTCCGCTCTGTGGGTGCACTTGGATCTAGGTTCCCTGAGCCGCATCTACGTGTGCCTTTACAGGTCTCACAACGGGAGAGATGAGATGACTCGACTGTTCAGGTATCTTAGCCAACGGCTGATGACGCGCGGTCGCAGTTCCCGTCGGCTGAAATGGGGGTCTTGGGGGTCTTGGTATTCTTTCAATGCACATCACGAACTATCGCTGGGCTCCTCCAAGACTGCTGGTTCCTCTGGCCTCTGGGCAATTTCGATCAATGTCTGTTTGGGTCGTCAATACCTTTGGCTCCACCTCCACGCCCCGTGCAGGTTAAGCGGAGGGCCTGGCATTACTCGTCGGCAGATTGGAATGGTGTGTAAGATTCTCATGCATCCTGTGGAGGCAGCACTGTTTTGAGGGTAAAGATCCCTCAGCGAGTGCCAACGCTATTGCTGACGAGATCAGGCTTGGAATGGAATACTAGATTCCTTCCTCTGAGATCGCCAGTAAAGGCCGTGGACGCTCCTGGTTCAATCTTGCATGTGACGATGCTGTCGGTGACAAACAGGCGGCGTATCGCGCTTAGATCAGGGGTCGCGCCATCAAGGATGCCAATATTAGTTCCCTCAAAGAAGCCTAAAACCGAGCCACCAAGACCTGCAAGAAGACCTACGTTAGAGCGGATGCCCAGCGCGTTAGCAGGATTGGGCGTGCGTTAGCTAATCACCCAACTAGCAGTCGTGCTTATTGGAGTTTGGCCAGGGCCATTCATTCTAACTTCTGCCGTCCAGCGTTGCCACCCCTGATGTATCCGGAACGGTCGCTGGCTCACAAGCCGCAAGAGAGGGCCGCCTTACTGGCAAATCTCTTTGCGGCTCATTCCCGCCTCGAGGACCGTGGTTCCCAGACGCTGCATACACTTTCTGATTGCGGTTTCTCAATGGCGGATATCTGCATTAGGTAGTGTGATGTGCGGCGTGAGCTACGGTCTTTCGATGAGTGAAACGCCAGTGGCCCGGATGGAATACCGGCGGTGGTTTTAAGAGCTTGAGCAGCCGAGTTGTCTCCGGCACTGACTTCCCTCTACCTAGCGTCCTTGTTAAGGACGGAGTGTAGTAGGAGGTGTGCCTGAATTTTGGAAGGAAGAGTTCCTCAGGGCTCGGTGCTGCCGCCCACGTCCTTTATTTTCCATATCAATTATGTTGTCGCTAGGCAACATTCATTGCTATGCAGATGACAGACCCGTTCTTGGGCGATACCACTATGGGCCTCCGGGTTGCCGGTTCGACACTGCGAGGGGACGCGAAGATCTTGTCATGAGCTCACATGGGTTTCCAGGAATATGGTTAAGTACAATGCCAAGATAACCCAGGTGTGTGCGTTCACGTGCAAAAAATACCCGTTCTCTCCCCTCCTAATTTTTCAGGGTACTCCCCTCTCAATGCAGAATGACCTGAATTTCTTTAGTGAGGATATACGCTGTGTATATCCATCCATCTCATTCCAAGGAATCACATCGAGGGCGTAATATCTGCTACAGCACGCAAGCTTGGATTCCTGAATCGGGTGCGTCGGTTTCACACCCGGTCAACTTTATCGCGTGTTTAAAGCGCAGGTCCGGTCGGGTATGGAATACTGCTCGGACCTCTAAGATGGATCCGCTCAGTACCTGCTCGATGCCTTGGATGCATTGCAACGGCGGGGCATCCACATTATGAATTATGCAGACGTTACGAGCAACTTACGAGTCGCTACAGTTTCTCTTTCTTTTCTCCGTACTAGAAATTTAATGTTGTAACCAGTACCTTGATTTGTTTAGATACAAATCCAATTTGTCTTGAATTCCAAAAAATGAATAGTATGCTTTGTTTGTGAATATTAGCTATAAGGGGTTGAAATAAAGGATAATTTCATAGCTGAATAGAAGATGGGAAAGACCCAAGAGAATGTTTTATGTTGATTTTTGTAAAAAGCTTTCGTAGAGTTTACAATGTAAAGTAGTTGTAGCGGTATAACGTTGGTTTGCTTTTACAACCATATTATCATAATATAAACGTAGACGAAATCGCGGACAAACTACTGTACCTAATAAAGTATGTTTCTTCGTTCGTTTAATCAACGAAACTAACTAGTAAACACAAATTGAATATTTGAAACCAAACGTAGTCGTTGAGATCGATAAAGGAGTTTCCAAATATAGCTTCATCTCTTTTTCACACGCTCCTATAGCACATTCATCTATATATAAAAAAATAAGTTCCGCAGTGCCCGTGTAAGTGGTGTTACATTATTGGACAGTTGTGTAGTTGTCTCCCAAGATTCAATATGCCGCCCCCTGAACTTGCCGCCCGGGGCACAGACCCCGTCTTGCCCCCCCCCCCCCCCCGATCCGGGCCTGGCCATAGGTTGCAGCCCATATACGTCCTACTCTAAAATCGTGAGTATGATTGAGTGTGGTGAAGCCAGATAATCCACAACGCTGGCCTAATGCCGGTTGGTCAACTTTACATACCATAGAAATTCATACAAATCACCATGGCATGCAGTTTTCTTCACTTTCTTTTACGTCAACGTGCGTAGTTATTGACTAAGAATAGAGGTCAATCAATATCAATACAAGGTGTGTCCTGGGATTTAAACCCGCGGACATCATGAGTACGTTGGCAGCCGCGTCTGATCCGTTTACCAACAGGCCGCCACGCTTAATTAGATACTTATAGCTTTATTTAATCAGCTGAAAAAATACGTTACTCTGTAATCTTTGCTTTTGTGTAATATACCTCGTATGGGATATAAACTGTGTGATGTCATTCGTTAAATTCAGAGAACCTGACATATTTCGCGAGGGACTCAATATTTCGGAATATAGCAAACGTGAGCAAAGTTGATAGTTGCTAGACATAAATTATAATAAGTTCTGTACCCGGTTGGAAAGACCGATGAATACATTCTCTAGACCTCCATAAAAAATCACTGGGTAGGTCTAATATATCAAAGTGTAGGTATACATTTTACATGTTAGTGTAATACATGTTTCAACTTATTTAACTTTACTCCCGGCTCTATGACGCTCTATGACAGTATGTGTGCGTGTCTTAGTAACTCAGCACAATAATTGTTCTAAGGTTTGTAAATATAAAGTATGTGCAACAATTGTCGCAGCACTAACACTAAATTCAAACTTCATATTTACAAGCACACACACATTTTTGTATTCTTAAAATACCATGTATTGTATATTAATTGTTGTAATTGACCTTTTCTTTGTTTATACTTTTTATTATTATCATCTGTTACGCTAGTTGTAAGTTTTCCTTAACAAAGAAAATAAAAAAAAATGATTCATTCCATATAAATCCCACTGCAGCGCACGTCCCTCCTTTACAGTCACAAAACTATTACGAGCGCTCTAGTCCAATATACTGTACCAAATATACCATAGAAATTCTTACAAATCGCTCTGGTATGCAGGCTTCTTCAAAATGGTTTCCTTTACCCTTATAGTGCAAGGTCGTGACTATCGATACACACACGACTTCTAAAAGTCAGAGGTGTGCGTCCGATACATGTTGGCAGTCATGTCTTTTACGTTATAGATAGGTCACCACGCACTTCTACATGCACTATGTTTAATAAAATATATTGAATTACGTTATTCATATAACATCAGTTGATGGTCCAATCCGTTTATGTGTCATACTTACTAATTTCTCTAAGATTAAAAAATGCGTGAGGCCTCATTCCGTCTTGCAAGTCTACTGCACTCCGGTGAACTTATTTTGCTACACAAGTTAATCTACAATTTTTCAATAAAATGTTGAATACTACTTTTAATAAGATCATGTAAAAAGGCAAAAATAAAGAACACTAGTTGACTTACGAAATATTCAACATTTAAATGAGGAAGCAGCAATTATTGTTACCAAATATCTAGAGATTTAAGTAATTAATTATCGTATTTTTATATCACCTATAACGTTTTAGGTACCTTCTAGATGAATTAACGCGGCAAGTTTTAAATTTATTAATTTATATGCAAATAGTTTAACCTTTGACGAGATGACTTGTTATACTAATTCTGATTAACTCGCCAAATTCTGGTGACATTTAAATAGATGTACGTGGAATTAACGTTAATCTAAAAGAAATCTAAATTTACAAAAACATTTAATTTAACACAAGATGAAATAAAAAAACATAATTGCTTTTCAGAAACAGTTTAATAAACAAAACATAATGTGGAAGAATTTAAACATGAAATTATCAAGAAAAACAAAACTTACATCTAACAAAATATGGATACCGTAACATAAATTATGTTGATAACTTAATTTATCGATGAATATCTATCGATTTACCAGTTGTAGTGCGCACCGGGGAGATTGTAGCTTCCATGAGAGACAACGGGTACATTGGAGTAGCTAAATGAACCACTTTGTCCTGTCGAGTACGATGGGTAATGCGATTCACCGACCAACTGAACTGCTCCATGTGTGCCGTGGTAAGGAACTCCCACACTTTGAATCAATTGTCCACCACTATAACCTCCGTAAGTAGAGTAGGATGCGGGAGAAGGTACTGCATAGGAAAATTGAGCTTTCAATGGAGCGGCATGGATCGAATAAGATGGGGCAGGAGTGCTGTAGCTGGCTACAGTTGGTGAAACGGAGTAAGATAATGGGGTACTACTGCTGTAACCTAATGTGCTGGTTACAACAGGAGCTGGCGTCGATGAAGGGATGTAAGCAATGCTCTGAGTAGGATATGCAGAGTATCCAACTTGGCTAACAGCTAACGGCGCCGGTGTGACAGTGGGTTGATAGTAAGAGATGGGTTGGCCATAAGAATGACCGAAAGAGGCTTTAGCAACAGGTTGAACGTAGGTATTGACTTGTGAAGGATAAGAGCCGACTTGGTTGGCTGACTTGAAACTGTAGCTGTAGCTAGGAGCTATGGTAGACTTCACATAGGACGCAGCAACAGGGTAAGACTTGACAAAACTGGACCTTGTGTTGAAACTTGGAATTGTTGAATAAGCAGGGGCAGCAGTGGTGTAAGTGGGTGTGGCTTGTGTTGTTGAGTACAGATTTAATGAATGTCCGTAGGCGTTACCGGCTGGCTTGAATACTGAGTGACTAGAATGTACTGGAACATACGTTGAACCCGCTGAATAGGCATTAGAGTTCTTTTGGTAGTTTGATCCGATCTTCACTTCTGGAGTAGGCAAGTAGGTGTGTGAGATTCCTTCGCTCAGGGGTGCTGGCGACGAATAGCTTGTGATTACTGGTCCTGGCGTATGATCAGGAAAAGGGGTGGTCACTGGAAACGGCGTGGTGAACTCAACGCCATGACCAAACGCCACCGACGCAACACAAAACAATAACAGGATCTGAAAAAATAATATCAATATGAGAAAAAATCAAATGTAAATTATTCACAATATTATATTTAAACGTGTTGTATACCTTATCGTACATGTTTCCGCAGTTCTGATCACAAATTAATTTAAAAAATAATATGCAGTTTCTTTTATAGCTTGCGGGTCAAACTGGTATTCAATCATCGCTCTGGGTTCATTCTGATCGAAAATTATGTGACTTATGGAAAACTGACCTTTTGACGTTGCATTAAGATTTAAATGGCTGCTTATGTAAGTTTGTCGTGCGACTGGTTTTCTAAAAATATAACAATACTAACATTTTACTCATCACACTATTTAATATAACACGTTTGTTACAACAAAACCGGGGAATGAGAGTATTGGAGAAACTTCTAGTTAAATTATAAATAAAATGTAATGTACTGAATTTTCCAGTGAAATTCTGTAGGTATCTTTATTTGAATGAGTCCATATATATCCCACTACAGGCCACGGACCTCCTCTGCAATATTGGTGTAATTAATCCTAGTGCGTGCTGTCGGAATTGACATACGATAGAAATTCATACAAATTGCTATAATAAGCAGGCGTCCTCACGGTGTTTTCCTTCACCTTTATAGATTACATAACGATATCTATTGAGAACTCATATGTCATTCATAATTAATGTATTTTTGAAATTAATTTGTGTTATAATTGTTTAAATCTTGTAAATTAATTATGAGTTAAAAATGTGATAGCAAATACCCTAAGATTAGACATAAAAAGTAAGACTGTAGAAAAACGTAACAAATAATTGGTTAATATCCTGCTTAAGAAAAATATTATTGTTAAGGATCTAAATGATTTTCACACCACGATTCCTTAGATTGCAAAATATTTATCACTCATCTACATTAACAATCCATACCAACCCAGTGCTGAACAAGCCCCTTCAATAGAATTTTTCACAAAATCCTAACATCTTCTTCTGCCTGCAACATACATACATATCAACTATCCATGAAATATCTGTTTGTATGTACCAAGTATAGCTTTCATTTGATTACGTCATTGGAAAAATGCCTTCGAAAGTAGATCTTTCTTAAGAATTATTTAGTTAATATTTTTTCTAAATACCAAGCATATGCCTCTTCCAATGATTCCCATATCGACCTGTCAGCCATAGCCTGGAGTAACGTCCTTCCACATTAAGCAGGCCCTGTGTCAAATTACATATACCTTAATATGCAATACGCAGTAGCTTATTCACAAATATCAATGGTAGGCGTGGAGATTTGTAGGCTATAATAGCGGTAAGAAAATCCGATGTACATACATACATTCAGAATTCAGAACTATTATTATTATTGAGAAAAATATTATACTTGTAGATGTTGGTGGTTAGAGATAAACTATTTCCTTTTAGTAAACTACTTGCTCTTTTAAAATTATGGAGTATCTATAATGTAAAAGAGATTTATGACGATCAACTGCCATCAAAAACACGCACATGCTAAAAATTTTAACTACATTTCTTATTTTGCCCTCACTAATCTTTTTTTTTTGTATTATGTATTTTTTCTTTGATAATCAATATTTAAGTTCTTGAAGACTAAGTTTTATTTATAAATATTTATTATATCAGTAATGTTTCCACTGAAACTTAAGTAATTATTCAAAAGCTTCGAAAATTGAGGATATCAGAGATCACGCAAAATGGAGGATAATTACCCGGAAGTATAGAAGAAGAAAAAACCTTCGAAAAATGTAAAATGTATTAAAATTTAGATACAACATTTCGAAATTAACTATAAATAAAAACCGTCGACAGTCACTAGTGTGATAATATGATTATAATATTTCCATTTGACATAATTTATGTTTTAATGTTTTATTTTTAATCTGCAATTATGTTATGCATTCTAAATTAATAGCTTGTCTAATGTCTATGCAAAATAAGGTTTATAAAAAAAGAAAAATGCTGGATATTATCCACGTGCCTATCACATTCGGGCCTTATATCACACGTGAGCGAAGGACGCGCACGTAATAATACTTAATAATAAATTCTTTATTAAAATCTTTCCTCAATCTCCTAGTATGAACTGTAATTAAATTTGGCTAGTGATTAGATTAGGATAACCCTGTATTATAAGCACCAGCTGTTATCAATGCAAATGCGCTGTAATAAATGCAAAGGGTTTAATTACAGGTTTATAGATTTGTAGTGATATATAACAAGGTTATATTAGCTTCGTCTGTTTATTTCTCTCTCTCTTCTGCTAAATGAAGTCCACTGCTGAACATAGGCCTCCCCCATGGATCGCCACATCGATCTGTTGGAAGCGGTCTGCATCCATCAACTTCTGGCGACCTCGACCAGGTCGTCCGTCTAAATAGTTAGTACAGACGCACAGGTATCTATACGTATGTTTGTAAAGGAATATTAGAAGTAGATTTTCGAGCACTTCCAAACGTCGTTTCTGATTAAAAAAAATCACACTTATCAAGGCCCGACGACATTAGAATAGTTGAAAAGTTTGTCTCACTATCATTTTACCTTAAGGATTTGCATTTTTTATGATTGTTTTAGTCATTCACTTGCGCGTCTGCTGCGTTCCGTGGATATAATAGCCGTTTATACAAAAATATATATTGAAAGCTACAAAAACATGTTTTAGTTGAACACACAATTAAAAGTAAAAAATAATGTTAATGAGTTTAATTTTATACAACGGGGTAGTATATAAACATTTTATTATAAAAAATCGTGGGTTGCTTACAATAATTAATTATCTTAATACACTGTAACTTTATAACCATAAAATAATTATATTTCACTCCATTGTGTAATTTTAAAGTCTATACATTTATATATACTTGTTAGAGGATCATTTAATTAAGCATGTTTTATAGTTTTTTTATAAGTGCGTGGTGGCCTGTTGCTAAACGGACTAGACGCGGCTGCCCACATGTGGTGGCCGTGGGTTTGAGTCCCAGGGCACACCTCAGACTTTTCGGATTCATCATGTGTATTGATTAATCGATCACCACGCACTAAAAACGGTGAAAGAAAACATCGTGAGGGGAAACCTGCATACCACAGCGATTTATAAGAATTTCCGTGGTATGTACTTACATACTGGCGGGCTTCCGCCAACCCGCACTAGGCCAGCGTGGTGGACTATATGGCCTAACCACTCTCAATCGTATTCTCGATTGTAAAGTTGGCTCGTGCCCTGCAGTGAGACGTATATGGGCTGATACATAGGTTTTTTTATTAAAGACATTGAACATTGTCTAAAGGCTTGTATATCAACTTTTCACCGACAAAACGTCGCGTCGCGTCGGTGGGCTTTGCGACACCTCTGATGCTCTTTTGTAGATCCCGGCATGAACATGTCTCATTTTATACAAATTGAAATAAAACGACTACTATCTAGAAAATATAGACTATATGGCCTAACCATTCTTAATCGGACTTCAATGCAATGTAGAGGAGGCTCATACCTTTCAGTGGGACGTACCCATGTGGCATGTACGTAACCCCATAACCCCATGGTTATGTATCAGACGGTTTCTATACTGGGTGTTGTGGGCGTTATTTATTTATTTTACGGTTACTTTGGGTCGATAGGCGCGTTGCGTTAGCACAACTCACTTTAACGCATTGTCAGTCACACAGGCGCTGCGTCAACGCAGCGTGGCTACAACGCAGTCGAAACGTTTTCATGACGCAGCAGTAACGTTAACGTTGTTGTAAAGTGCACAAAACAACTGATTGCTGCCGCTCCGGTGACGCAATGAATACACTCCTTTTTCTCTCGAGGGCCGTGTCGATGCGACGCACACACAACGTGTGACTATTGAACTGAAAGATACGGTGACGGTGCGGTGCGGCGGCGGAGCGGTTCCATTGTGGCATCCCACAAACTATTTACTATACCAATTCACAAGATGCATTTGTTCGCCGCGCGCTGCACTTACAACCTGAAAGACGAAGCTAGGAGGGGTGATATCATGTGCGGATTATAATTTATGAGAGTTGCACCTCACCGTCGCGTCGCAGCGTCATGTGGCTTGACCAACTTAACACTAAAAGATGAAACAATGTGTAACTTTCAAATGTGTATTTGACAAGTCGAGCAATCGCCCTTCGTCAAGCTACTCGATTTCAGGCACAATTCCAAGACATCAAGTTAAAAATCAAAAAGTCTGTTTATCGAATGGAGAATAAGTAGGTCAAAAATATTAATGTGTGTGACGTTAAGCAAACAACAGTTCACTGACCCGTGCCATCAATGCATATGAAAAAAGAGCAGATTTAAATTTAAAAAAACTTGATGCCAATTATTATCAATTAAAAAAATTGGTTAAGTTGCTGAAGTCTAACAATAAAGTGCTATTGATATTCTTCTTCTTCTTCCTGGCGTTATCCTGGCCGGTGCCAGGGACCGCTTTCCGGCAAACTCTTTTCCATTTCGTCGGATCATCAGCATCCTCAATAGTAAGGTCATTGACCCTCTCTCCCTTGACGACATCTAGCCAGCGCTTCTGTCCCTCGGTCGAAGTCCGGGAATATTGAGACTCAGGGACATATTACCGACGTAGTCCTGTGGCTTCCTTAGGACGTGACCAAACCATCTCAAGCGGGATTGCTGGAGTTTATCGGATATGCTCGTAACGGATTCTGTAAAAACCCGTAACGTTCCACATCCACCGCAGCATCTTCATATCCGCGACGTGACCTCCTGGTCGTGCTGCTTGAGAGCAGGCCACGTCTCAGAACCATACAGGAGTACAGGCCGCACGATGCTTTTATAGATGAGAGCCTTGAGTGTCATCGACATCCTGCACATATGCGGCATAACGGCTGCATAACGGCGGTACGAACGAAGGACTCAGATTGGAGGTACATATCTCTGATAATGTCCACATAGGCTTCTGGTATCTCTTTCACCCTCATCGCCCACCAGATTGCCTATCGCGGCACAGAGTCGAACGCCCTTTGCAGGTCCAAGAAAGTCATGTGCAGTGGCGTCATCTTCGACCTATATGATATTGATAATATTACTTATAATAAATGTGATGTAATATAATGTTCGTGTCTATAACTTTTGAGTTATGATAAATTATAATTTTAATGTGATTTTGTAGAAACTGGTAATATAAAATTATGCATTGTCGTTGAGATAGAACAGAGGCAGATAAATAAAAAATGAAATTACGGAATACTTGTAGAAAATTGCTTTATTGTATTTTTATATTTACAACCTTATTCATAAGACGATCCAGTTCACCAACCGTAGTTAGCACCGTGTCCGCTGTAGGCGATGTGAGAGACAGCGGGAGCAGCAGAGTACGTCACAGCTGACTTGAGCACGGGCGCGGCGGCGGCGTAGGTGCTGTACGCGGGACCAGCGGCGTAGGTGGAGATGGCGGGAGCAGCGTAGGTCTTGGCGACGATGGGAGCCGCGGCGTAGGAAGCGTAGGCTGGGGCAGCGGCGTAAGAAGTGTAGGCTGGCGCAGCATAGGCAGAGATTGCTGGTGCGGCGTAACTCTTAGCGATGACGGGGGCAGCCGCGTAGGTCGCGACGGCGGGAGCGGAGTAGGCAGCGTACGCGGGAGAACCGTGAGAGGTGTGGGTCGAGTAGGAGGACACGGAAGACACGGCGGGCGCGATGGTCTTGGTCACGACTGGGGCAGCAGCGTAGGTCGCCACGGCAGGAGCGGCAGCGTATGTCGCCACGGCGGGTGCGGCGGAGTAGGTGGCTACCGCGGGAGCGGCGTAAGCAGCCACGGCGGGGGCAGCGATGGCATGGCTGCTGTAGGCCACGGGAGCAGCGGCCAAGAGACCACCGGCGCGGGCCATGCCCACAGCACACAGAGCGACGATCAACTGAAAAACATAATGATAATTTTATACATACGTCACATTAAGAACATAGATATCTTGACTAGAAACGAACGCACTAAAAGCAGAGTATGTTTAAAAAAATCTGAATGAATGGGTATAAGTCTATATACCCAAAAGGATAGGCAAAGTGGACACTAGTGCCACTCAAATTTCGCCGCCATCTTTTCCATCGTAAACCTGATAGAGCGCGAGTCCATCGGCCTACCAGCCAAATATTTCAGTCCCGAAAAAGTGCAGGCCATTCCCAAGCAGAAAAATCCATAAAATCCATAACAATGGGCCTGGAATTCTAAACCAGGATCACATGTTGCCAAACAGGCAACATATATTATGATGATAGCACTTTCAAAGTTGCACTATGAAACTTATCCATTAACTCCATGGTGACGTTTTGCCATCACCTTATTGCAAATAGGTAGGCAAAATATATTTTAGCACAATATTATACACCATAACACACCTTGGCGTACATGTTTATGCTGTTGATGTTGGCAACTGAATAATTTCGACCAGTGGTGCCTCGATATTTATACTGCTAGACCGCGTGCATATTGGCAATCCACTTTCATTGTCAAGTGAACTGCGCTTTATTTTTAAATATCAATTCCTTGTTACTTAATAAACATTAAGTCAAAACAATGACATGTAATGAAATAGAGCATAAAATAGATACGAGTGTCAATAAATCTTACAAAATTAACCATTTTTTTCCAAAGATTTTGTATATCTTGTGGGAGTCCTAGTGGACAATCTAATTAATTCTACAACTCGATTTGCGTGTTAGGCTCAATTAAGAGCAAGTAGGAACTTGTTTCTTGCACAAGATAAAGTTATAGACCGATGAATAAAATTAGGATCAAGCAAATATTAATACGCGTGCGTACAAGTACAAGTGCGTGGTGGCCTGTTGGTAAACGGACTAGACGCGACTGCCAACATGTTCACGGTGGTCGCCGGTTCGAATCCCAGGGCACACCTCTGACTTTTCGGAGTCATGTGTGTATTGATAGTCAATCACCACGCACTAAAACGGTGAAGGAAAACATCGTGAGGAAACCTGCGTACCATAGCGATTCATAAAAAATTCTATGGTGTATAAGTCCGCCAACCCGCACTAGGCCAGCGTGGTGGACTATATGGCCTAACCACTCTCAATCGTACTGTCGATTGTAGAGGAGGCCCGTGCCCTGCAGTGGGAAGTATATGGGCTGATACAGAAATATTAATAAGACATTAACATATGGTTATTATTTACGCATTTCATATTTCAGAAGTCATACAATATAATAACTCTGACTTTGTTTAGATTTTGTGTGAAATTGTTTTCATTATCAGAAAGATTACATTATATTGTTTTTAACTTAAAAATATAATAATACTAATAGTTGCAAATCGACTTATATAAAACTTATTCTCACTTTTAAGATATTCTTTAAAAGGATTCGTGACTATCGTATATCAATGAATATTGAAAGTTGTAAACGACAAATATACATACATACATACATACATACATACATCAGCCTGCGCTTCCCCACTGCAGGGCCAAGGAATCTCTACCCTCCTTCTAAACTAGAATTAGACAGCAATTTGTTCTACGCAATCATAATAAACTTAACACCAAGATGACATAATATCATTGGTGTCTTGGGTTTCTATTTTAGTATTTTAGGTTACACTAAGTTCCACTGGTAGAGAATGCCCAAGTCCACCTTACAATTTGTGTAAAGTGCTAAAATAAATAAAATATATTACCAACTAATATAAAACTTTTTTATGTCCTTTCATCTTTTAGCAAAGAGGCTTTTCTACAAATTGTACAACTCATTACAAGTTCTGAATCTTATAAAAAGCTGTAATATGTGAAACTGTATTACCTTGTTTTTGTCATCGTTCACAAGATGCTCATGTACATTAACCCTTTGTGTGTTTAAGCGTGTGTGCGTGTAAAAATCTTTACCCTTGTGTGCCTAAACGTGGATACACGTCCAAACCTAAAAATGCGATTTTGTTCTTTATTCTATCGGTATTTGGGTCTACTTCTTTTTGCATCGAAAGTGTAGTGAATGAATTTTTCAAAATTTTAAATTTGTACGTACACATCAAAAGGAACGCTCGCCGATTACTCGCGCTCATTCATGGTGGCCGGGCATACGGCAGTTTTTATTACGAGCGTGGATTATGCACACGAAAGGTTAAGTAACAAGGTGAAGATTAAATATATCAGACATTTCTTCTCTCTTTATAAAATATTTTTACTGTTAATTTTTTTATCAATTAACATGTCCTAGTAATGGGCAAATAAAATATTTCTTCCGTTTTTGCGATAAAGATCTTCTATAGTTAGTGCCAAAGAAAAATATAATATCCGGGAATAATAATAAATTATGAAAAGAACCTTTAGACAAGTTAGTACATATATAACCTCACGCGTTTTTTCCCAGTACGGGAAGGCAGAGATAAATAATAAATAAATACAGCCAACCCACGACACAAGACTCGATCTTAGTGTGGGGTCAGGGGCCCTACTATATTCAACGAAACGAAGTTCGAAACTTCGGATGATCAAAGTTTATATACGATACGAATGTACCTACATAAAACTTATGGTCGTTATTGATTTATGGTCGTAACCATAGACTTATAGTTACGGTGTACCTTATATATATATATATATATATACATTCGTATCGTATAAAAAACTTCGTTTGTCCGAAGTTTCGAACTTCGTTCGTTCGTTCGTTCGGATGAATATAGTAGGGCCCCAGGACTATGTATGTGATTGTTGGGTGTTATTTATTTATTATTTATCTCAATCAGTTCCGCCCCATGTGATAGAGCAGTGATTCTCAACCTTTTTTGTGTTGCGGCACATATTTAACGATTTCAAAATTTGGCGGCACACATTTAACAATTTCAACATTTGGCGGCACACAAAGAAAAAGATAAAAGTTATTTACTTACTACAACACACTGCATAAATAGTTTATGCCAAAATATTTAAATATACGAAATAAACTAATATATACTACAAGAATAACTAAACGTTTATTAAGGGATTAATTACAAGCTAATAATAAAAATATTTTTAATGCGAAATTTGAGGTTGATTTTTTTGGTAATTTGATTTATATTTGGTCGTAAAAATGACAATGCTACTCTCATATCGTAAAGAAAAGGTGCAGTAACTACTATGCAACACCTTGCAGAAGTGGCAAGTGTGCGCCGACTTGAGACATATTCCTATTGCTATGCACGCCACTTCATCATAATTTGGCACTAAGAAAAAACGCGTTGCAAAGCAAATAATAAAATAATTAACTTTTATGTGGACTTAAATATATATTCATGTTAAAAATATTTTTCTTTTTAAATGATATAATTTAATAATATTAACATTATTATATATTTGTAAAATTTGGCGGCACACTTTTGAAATTTGGCGGCACACAAAAGTGCCGCGGCACAGTGGTTGAGAATCACTGTGATAGAGCAAGCCTATCACCATACCGGTCACAAATTCCTGACTTCGGGCTGTTAAAAATTGAATAGATAAAACCAAAACCACTTTACCGGCCCGGTATTCGAACTCGAGACCTCAGCGTAGTAATTGTACCGTAGTACAACTACGCCACCGAGGTAGTCTTATTGCCTAATATTGTAAAATGAGAACAGGTAGTTGTAATTAATTTATCAATTATTGTTGGCATTTTTACTATTTTAAAGGTCCAAATAACTGGATTTAATGAAGACCGATAAATATCAAAGTGACATACATAAATAAAGCGGGTGATTTTTGAGCATTACTTTAATTTTTTGTAAATAAGAAGCAATATTTAATTGATATCCAAAATGCAAAATAAATCACTTTAAGGAAATTGTACTTTATCGACGATATTATGTTTAATCATTGCAATTTTGACAATTTACAAATAAACTCCTCTCATAAATACCAATGCATAAGCTTTTATTTACAAAGCCTATGTTGAAATACAAATAAAATGCATTATTACTATAAACAGAACTGCAAAAGTTCACAATGTTATACATAATAATTACAGATTTACACATAACTACCAACTACAGATTACAGATTAATTTTATATGAATGCACTAAACATTCAGCCTGGTGAGTGGTAAGAAAATGTATCTTCTTCTTCTCTTCAGCCACAAGAAGTCCACTGCTTGACATAGGCCTTCCCCAAGAATCTCACATCGACCTGTTGGAAGTGGCCTGCATCCAGCGACTTCCTACAACCTTAACCACATTGAAGGCGGGCGTCCTATGTATGTATGTACATTGTACATTCCACTAGATCAATAGGCCCCTTTATAATCTAGATTTGATTATGAGATATTACGAATAGATACCTAAAGTGGTTTGTGAGGAAATATATTAACAAAATCTAAATCTAAATTACTGTTTGATATAAAGGTATCGGATATACTGAAAACAGGGCCAGCCCGGTTTCGCCCAGGTGCGAGGCTTTATCCGCTGTCCCGTCTCAATCTGTCAAATCACACAAAGCATATATTCCTGTCCTCTCGTGTCCCTTACCATCCCTTAGAGTATGAAGTAAAAAAAATGAATACCGTGTTACCTTGATACCTCGTGAACACATTTTGTGGCATAAAAAGTAAGCCTAAGTATTAATCCAGAGAGCCAGCTACCTCCATTCCAAAGAGCGAAATTGGTTCAGCCGTTTTATAGATTAGCGCGCACAAAGGCATATTTAAACCGATAAAAAAAATCTAATAAATCATTGTCTTGGGTGCTATAAGGTTAATACAAATATATTATATGATGATTATGATGACGATACAATATGATAAACTTTTAAAAATCGGTTGCCTCACTTGTACTACTCGTAGTAAGTAATCAATAGGTAATAATAATTAATTACGATTAATATTCAAATTAGTTTTGATGTCACAGGTATATTAAAAGAAATATTCTTATAAATTTCAAAAAACCCAATGGTCTAAAACTAGACAACCATGTTGGTTTTAAACAACGAGATACTATTTTGTATTTACTGTACTAATAATTCTACTACAAATTAAGGTTCTAACAAACAACTGTAGCGTAATGACTGTTAATATTGCATATATGATTGTGCGAAAGCATTGCGATTAAACTTTTTTGTTTGGTTGCTGTTCGCTAATTCTGGAACGAACGAATCTTGAATCCCAGCATCCCTAAGGCCTCTTGTACACACACACACACACACACACACACACACACATACACGTGAAAACACGCCTTAACCCATTGGCAGGCTCTTGTATTTGTTATGGTCACTGGTTTTTGCAGCAATTCCGAAAGCTACATAAAACCTAAAAATATGGTATTCCATCATCTGATTCCAAATCCAAATCATAACATAATAATATAAGGGCAAATATTTATTGTCATGGGATAAAATGGTCTTTGTGACAACGGTGATATTGAATTTATATATAACAGAATAATTATTCGTAACATCACATCACATCAACATATATGTATCACACTGTGGGAAGGGACATACAAGGCGAAATGCGGGTGTGCTGGTAGCACCTCTGTCTTCCCCTTCTAGGTAAAAGGCGTGAGTGTACGTATGTATGTATATATGAATGTATGTATGAAGTAATAATTAAAGCTTTTGTATGAAATTAACAATAAAATTCGTTACATTTTTCTTTAAACTGACTATATATTAATTTACACATAAATAATGTTATGGCATGGGTATGGCATAATATTACCATAATAAGATATAAATTACAGCTAAAATACGAGTCACAATCAACAGCCAAAAAGTAAAAGACGATATTACATTATGGTATTTTCTTTATTATTTTGGTCTATTTACAATATTCAGACTATTTCGATTCAGTTCACCAACCGTAGTTAGCACCGTGACCGCTGTAGGAGATGTGAGAGACAGCGGGAGCAGCAGAGTACGTCACAGCTGACTTGAGCACGGGCGCGGCGGCGGCGTAGGTGCTGTACGCGGGACCAGCGGCGTAAGTGCTGTACGCGGGACCAGCGGCGTAAGTGCTGTACGCGGGACCAGCGGCGTAAGTGCTGTACGCGGGAGCGGCGGCGTAGGTGGAGATGGCGGGAGCAGCGTAGCTCTTGGCGACGACGGGAGCCGCAGCGTAGGAAGCGTAGGCTGGGGCAGCGTAACTCTTGGCAAGGATGGGGCCAGCGGCGTAAGAAGTGTAGGCTGGCGCTGCGTAGGCAGAGATTGCTGGGGCGGCATAACTCTTAGCTACGACGGGGGCAGCCGCGTAAGTGGCGACGGCGGGAGCGGAGTAGGCAGCGTACGAAGGAGAGCCGTGAGCGGTGTGGGTCGAGTAGGAGGACACGGAAGACACGGCAGGCGCGGCGGAGTAGGTGGCTACCGCGGGCGCGGCGTAAGCGGCCACGGCGGGTGCGGCGATGGCGTGGCTGCTGTAGGCGACGGGAGCAGCGGCCAAGAGACCACCGGCGCGGGCCATGCCCACAGCACACAGAGCAACGATCAGCTGAAAAACACAATGATAATTATATAAATACAACACTCCAAGGTCAGATATGTTATGATCCCAACGAGGGCACCTATAAAAGAAGATTTTGTTTACAAAGTTCTTAAATGTATGGGCAAAACATACACATAGAATGAACCTGGAAATCAAAAACAGGACCTCATATTGCCTTAGATCAAAGAGGCAATATTAATATTATAATAATAGCACTTTCAAAGTTTCACAATGAAACTCGTGGGCGTAATCCAGAGCGACATTTTGCCACTAACTATTACAAAACAATTTGCAAAATATTTTCACAGAAATAAACACCATAACACACCTTGGCGTACATGTTTATGCTGTTGATGTTGGCAACTGAATAATTTCGACCAGTGGTGCCTCGATATTTATACTGCTAGACCGCGTGCATATTGGACAATCCACTTTCATTGTCAAGTGAACTGCGCTTTATTTTTAAAGATCAATTCCTCGTTACTTAACACACATTAAAAAAGACAGTGACATTTTAATGCCTTCGATTAAAATTTACTTAAATTACGCATATTTGACAATTAGTATGGATATCTTACAGGAGTATTACTAACAATCTAGTAAATTCTACAAGTCAAATTGCGTGGTATGTTCAAAAACAAGTACTTATTGCTTACGCAAGATAGAGATAAAGACTGGTTTATAAACTTAGTTTCAAATATTTTAGAAGTAACGCCTTACTCTACCTTCGTTTACGCTTTGTGTAATATGCATTACCATAAACTGTAAAATGTATGCCCTACGATTTATTAATTGACGATAACAATAAAAGGTAAGTCTCAAAAATACTAGAAAGCAACCATTCGTAAGAGATATGATTAGATGATGAAAAAAAATAACTAAAATAATTTATTCTTTATATAAATTTAATTGTTTAAACCGTTTTAAAATACGTACTTTGCTTACTAGACATCAATTTTGATGTGCTTTTTTAAATTAATGAGATTTTGAGACAAAATGAGAATTTGAATTCTCAAAACTAACAATAAATGGTTTGTTTTTTTTTGTAGTTGCTCTTTTTTAAACATTTAATATTTTTTTTATTATTAAAACATTTAATATTTTTTATATTAAATAGCAGTTAATATTTTTTATCTTAGTTTTGAGAATTCGAATTCTCATTTAAAAAAATATATATTTTTAATATAAAAAAATATTAGTTGTTTAAAAACAAGCAACGACAAAAAAATCCAATTTAAAATCTAGTTCATAAAACATATCATTATTGTCCTTTCATATTTTAACAGACTTAACTTCATTTATGCGAAAATTATAGTAACTTATTATGATCGGGTATAGAACTCATCGGCGATATAGTTGGATTATTTGGCTTGGTAGCGTGGTTCTACTACGGTGCGATTAAAAAGCTGAGGTCTCGGGTTTGAATCCCGGGTCGGGTAAAGTGATATTGGACTTTTTTATGTAATCAGACATTTGTGCCCGATATGGCGATATGTTCGCCCCATATTACGCCGTGGGACGGAACACACAAGACGAAATGTGGGTGACCTGGTATACCAGCGAAATGTAGGCAGTAGCACATCTGGAAAACGGCGTGAGTTTATGTATGAACCAAGAATATACCTTTGCGACATTAAATGCTATAGCTATACCTTGCTTTTATGTTTATTGCAATGAAAGGCGAGACGAGTATGCCATTCGCCTGATGGTCAGCGATACGACCGCTCATAAACAGTAGCAGAACCAAACAACACCTTGAATTACAAAGCAATGCTTGGCATTCCACTGCACTCACCATCCTGAGACATAAGATGTTAAGTCTCCAGTATATTATGTCCAGTAGTTACTCTGGCTACAATGTCCTTCAATCCGAAACACAACAGTGCATTTACACTGCTGTTTGAAGGGAGAAATAGACAATGCGGTGGTATCTACCCAGGCGGCATCTCATATATGAGAGACCTACCACCAGTAAAGTCCTTGTCTTTGATTTTCTACACAGTAATATCCTGAAGATTCAAACACAAGATTAAGCTTATTTATTTAATTTTAATTAAAACGGCATACACCAATTACATTTATTAAATTCTTAAACCCAATTATATCTAACATACTAAATCTAGGCAAATCAACAAAATAAAAACAATATTCTGTATCAGCCCATATGCGTCCCACTGCAGGGCACGGGCCTCCTCTACAATCAAAAGTACGATTGAGAGTGGTTAGGCCATATAGTCCACCACGCTGGCCTAGTGCGGGTTGGCGGACTTACATACCATAGAATTTTTATAAATCGCTATGGTATGCAGGTTTCCTCACGATGTTTTCCTTCACCGTTTTAGTGCGTGGTGATTGACTATCAATACACACATGACTCCGAAAAGTCAGAGGTGTGCCCTGGGATTCGAACCCGCGACCACCGTGAACATGTTGGCAGTCGCGTCTAGTCCGTTTACCAACAGGCTACCACGCACTTAAAACAATATTACTATACTTTAAAAAAAACCTTTGATGTACACAAGCCGGCAGAATTAGGGGAACACTAGTAAATTTATATTTATTTATTTTCATTGTTACCATATTATAATTAATATAACTTAAAAAATATTTAAAACTTTTTATAGATATACTAATATATAAAGCTGAAGACTTTGTTTGTTTGTTTGTTATCTCTAATCTAATCAGGAACTACTGGTTCGAAAAAATCTTTTAGTGTTTTGGATAGGTAATTTATCAAGGAATGCTATAGGTTATATATCATCACGCTATGGCTTATAGCAGGTAAGCAGTAGTGAAAAACCTAGCAAATACGAGAAAATTTATTCGTTTTCGTCGATAGTCTAAATTGAAAGTCAGAATTGAACAATTTGGCCACATTTTTCAAAAGTATCTGCACCCAGGCGGACCCGGGCCGGACTGCTAGTTTGTTATAAAATTAAGATAAACCAAAAAATATGCATTTTGTTAAAAGTCATCTCGTATTTAGAAGATCTGCGTAAAAAATAAAAGAAGCCATAGGTAGTTAATGCTTCTGTGGACTCTGATGTGTCTGATAATGTATCTTTTTATGCTTCCAATGATGACTCTTATGGATAATCGGTACAAATTCGATCCCTCTTCATATCATTTCTTGGACGTTCCTAGTCTTTGTGACATATACTTCTTTACATAATATCCCATGCGTATTCTATTGGATTTATAGCAAAGTGTCATCCTGTTCAATCCATTTCTTTGATTTTCACTCCATTTAAGGAACAGTGCCATATCTCCTAGTGAGTATTTTTTATCATTCCAGAATTTTCTGTCATTAAAACAAACTCATCTTATTTCAATGAACCAAAAGCCATTGCATGGGTCCTTTATACGTTGATAACGTCTCAGTGAGCAATCAAAGGTACATTTTTAATAAGGACCAACAGTGGAGGCTATTTTTATTGCAATGAATGGCATGCCATTCGCCTGATGGTAAGACATAGGACCGCTCATAAACAGTAGCAAAACCAAACAACGACTTGAATAACAAAGCAATGCGTGGCATTCCACTGCGCTCCCATCCTGAGACGTAAGATGTTAATTCTCAATATGTCCAGTAGTTACTCTGGCTACATCGTCCTTCAAACCGAAACACAGCAGTGCATTTAAACTGTTGTTTGGCGGGAAAAATAGGCATTGCGGTGGTACCTACCCAGGCAGCCTCTCACATATGAGATACCTACCACCAGGTTGCTTTTAAGTAGAAATACAATTTTTGTTCGTGTAATATTTGGCAGCCTCCGAGGAGCAGTTGGTTTGACGTAAGTTTGTTTTATCACGGATTTTTTTTTCTTTCGTTACAAATAAAGAAATCAAATAAAATATCACGCACGCTACTCTGATGTACAAAGCTGTTTTTTTCATACCCCTTTTATCGTTTCAGTTATATTGCTTCAAAAAAATACAGTTAATCTATAATTTTGCAAGCAGTTATTGACATGTGAGCGAAAGCTAATAGAATAGGTCGTTATATTTATTCTTTAAACAAATATAAAATGGATGTCTAGATATAATATTATATTAGAAAAGGTACAGGCTTCTACAAATATTATGTATCTGTATCCCTATCAGCCCATCCCGTTATATATTGTTCTGTCCCGTCTCATACTGCTCTTTGGCTCACGAAATGTAATGTAATCACCCTTTGAGTTTGAAAGGGTATCAAATATATTTTAATTCATTGCTCATCCCACATTATTTTCCTAAAATACATTTATCGGAATAAAAAGAAGACTATGCGTTAATCCAGTGTGTCGCTACCTTTATACAAAATGTAGACGAAATTATTTTGGGTACAAAATGATACACAAAATTTCTAATAATCATTGTTTTGGGTTCTAATACGTTAATAATCGTTACAAACTGTTTTACTCATAAATCTTTCATGTACAAACAGGCATTGATCATTATATGTAAATACATTTTTATTAGATACCTATTATTGGATCGCATTCAGTTATTCAGTAAAAGATATTATGTTATGGTATTTTCTTTATTATTTTGGTCTATTTACAATATTCAGACTATTTCGATTCAGTTCACCAACCGTAGTTAGCACCGTGAGCGCTGTAGGAGATGTGAGAGACAGCGGGAGCAGCAGAGTACGTCACAGCTGACTTGAGCACGGGCGCGGCGGCGGCGTAGGTGCTGTACGCGGGAGCAGCGTAGGCCTTTGCTATCAGAGGAGCAGTGGCGTAGCTGGAGATGGCGGGAGCGTAGCTCCTGCCGAAGATGGGACCAGAAGCGTAGGAAGTGTAGGCTGGGGCAGCGTAACTCTTGGCTAAGATGGAACCAGCAGCGTAAGTAGAGAAGGCAGGAGCGCCGTAGGTTGAAATTGCTGGGGCAGCGTAGCTCTTGGTGACAATGGGGCCAGCAGCGTAGGAAGTGTAGGCTGGGGCAGCGTAACTCTTGGTGACAATGGGTCCAGCGGCATAAGAAGTGTAGGCTGGGGCAGCGTAGCTCTTGGCGATGATGGGGCTGGCAGCATAGGTAGCGACGGCAGGAGCGGCGTACGCGCCACCATGGGCGGTGTGGGTAGAGTAAGACGATACGGAAGATACAGCCGGGGCAATGGTCTTGGTGACTACAGGAGCAGCGGAGTAAGTAGAGATTGCTGGTGCGGCAGCGTAGGCGGAGATGGCGGGTGCCGCGTATGTCTTAGCAACAGTAGGAGCAGCCGCATAAGTGGCGACGGCAGGTGCAGAGTAGGCAGCGTACGCAGGAGATCCGTGAGAGGTCTGGGTAGAGTACGATGACACGGAGGACACGGCGGGAGCAATGGTCTTGGCAGCGTAGGTGGCAACGGCAGGAGCAGCAGAATAAGTCGCCACAGCAGGGGCGGCAGAGTAAGATCCGTGAGAGGTCTGAGTAGAATAAGATGACACGGAGGACACGGCGGGAGCTATGGTCTTGGCAGCGTAAGTGGCTACGGCGGGAGCAGCAGAGTAGGTAGCTACGGCGGGAGCAGCAGAGTAGGTGGCTACGGCGGGAGCAGCAGAGTAAGTCGCTACAGCAGGGGCAGCAGCGTATGTTGCTATCGCGGGAGATCCGTGAGAGGTCTGGGTGGAGTATGATGACACTGAAGACACGGCGGGAGTAATGGTCTTGGCAGCGTATGTAGTTACGGCGGGAGCAGTGGCGTAGGTCGCCACGGCGGGAGCGGCAGAATATGTCGCCACGGCGGGAGCGGCGGCGTAGGTGGCGATGGGGCTAGTGTGCGCGGTGTGGGTCGAGTAGGACGACACCGACGATAGCGCGGGTGCGGCGATAGCGTGGCTGCTGTAGGCGACGGGACCAGCGGCCAAGAGACCACTGGCACGGGCCATACCCACAGCACACAGAGTGATCATCAACTGGAAAATAATAAAAGAAATTTAAAACGGACTCAGGTTTTAATAACTTACAACATGAAGGTTTGAACTTTAAGAAAAGTTAAATGACTCGAAACACTTCCAAAATAATAATTTAATTCTTTGATCATTTATTTTAACTAACGAACACTTTTACACTTCAATTATTTTATCAAATGGACGTCTTTAATCACAGTAATAAAAATCATATCACACCTTGGCGTACATGTTTAAGCTGTTGATGTTGGCAACTGAATAATTTCGACAAGTAATGCTTCGATATTTATACTACTAGACCGCGTCCATGTTGTACAATCAACTTTCATTGTCAAGTAAACTGCACTTTATTTTTAGCATTTCGTTCCTGCAACTTGATTTAGGTTTGTGTCCAAATTAATATTAATAATGATATTATACTAAAATGTTGAAAGTATTTGAAAACGACGTTCATATCTATTAATATTTTATTTTGAAACGCAATATTTTCAGTATAGCTTTATAATAGGTCCCAATAACCTTCAAACCAGGATTGAGACCGTAAACAATATCACCGTATGAAAAGTGGAACTAACTTAGTTAAGCTTGATATTGTTATTACTTGTCAGTTAAATTTCTTTAAAAGGCTAGTTAGTAGAAAGCATGATATTAATGGTCCGTTGTCTACGCCTGCTGAACTGCCATAAATGCAGTATGGGGAACGCCCTTATTTTGTGACTTAATTTCCAGTTCAGTTGCGGAAAAGAAGGACAATTCTGGTCTGATCTTTGATAGTGGAATAGTTATCTAAACGTCAAAACCCTTTCAAATTGTTAGGAAATTTGTGAGGGTCTCCCGTCTAATCTTCAAAATTAGCATGATGCATTATTCCCAAAATTAACAAACAGAAATCAGTAACTATAAGTTAGTAGTACAACGTATATGGACCAAAATAAATAGAATGTCTGTGAGTCCTGTATAACCTTGAATATGGACATCCATCGTTTTTTTAATCATAATTAGACCTGAAACATAAGATACTAAAAAGGTTGACTGCGTAAACAATTCCTTTTTAGGATAAACTACTTATAACCTTCCATTTTAATTATGCATTGTGTATTTACATATCTTATTGGGAAAACATTTGTAATGTCTGTGAAAAATAAATAACAACAAGAGCTCATTCGTCTAATGGAAGCATGTACTCGTATAGGCTATGGACCATGAGTTCAAATTCAAGATCTGGTAATCCATTTAGCGTAGAGTTGAGAAATGTCCAATAAGCAGACCGAAATTGAAATTGTTGAGCCATGACAATGGGCTCACCCCCATCTTGGAACGGGGATAGGTACTGCGAATTTTGAGTGGCACTAGTTACACATCCACCTCTTCAACAATACGAACTATGACATTATGTATGTTTGTGCAATCTTTCACTTTTTGACATATTCATACTGTTATAATTAAGAAGTTGACCTAGTCGTAATCCGCCCGGGATATAACAATTGGTCACCGAACGTTATATTTTTGCATGCCGTATTTAAAAGACGCCACCATATTTAATTATAATGTATTAATCATATTTAATTATAATCATAATAATTTAGTATTTTTTTACACAGAACGCAATAGTTCCTTTATAATGCTGTGCTGTTGTAATAATAACATAGATTCATTTTAATGGCTCATGAGCGCTCATGTTTGTACACAGTCATATTTTCGTCGCCAAGACTTGACAGCCTCCGTTGTGCAGTTGGTTTAACGCCGGCTATTAAACGAGAGCCCGCGGGTTCGATCCCCGCACCGGAACGAATGTATGTGTGATCCACAGGTTTTATTATTGGTCTAGGTGTTTATGAGACCGAAAAGTCTCTCGTACCTTCTGATACCCACGAAACAAGAATCGATCTTAATATGGGGTCAAGACTATGTTTGTGACCGTTATGTGTATTTATTTATTTTTCAGCGAAGTTATAAATCCTAAGATCCTAGGTTGGAATCCCAGGTCTCACTTAACTTGGTTAAACACATCTTAAATGTTATCCGATTTTTTTAGATAGCCTATGTCCACTCATTCGACCTCTCCGTTGTAGAGAAATCTCAAGCTCAACCGCTGGCCAATACAATATTGTATACACTGTAACACTGTTCAACTCTGCCTACCCTTTGGAGATACAAGCATGAACATATATCTATAGGAAAACAATTAACAAGCCGACATACTGCAGCTGTCTGAAACGCAATAAGTACGCTTGCCTTGACGTACACATGTGACAATTGATCTCCGTAAAAATCACTTGATCTTATTTCATAATCCGAAGAGAAAGTTGAATTTTCTTCATATGTAACCTTCGCCTTTATCGGCAGTCTATAGATGCCATAGAGTCTGTCTTGGGTTATTATTAATTAATGTATGAGAGGCATACGGTTATTTAAAAAAATGGTTGCCTGTAAAGTCGGTTTTACGGGCGAAGATTTTACGTGACAACGTCTTTTTCTCGGTAGAATATTTATTGATATGAATATAATTAAATTGCACAATAGGAACAAGGAATTGAATGAAAATAAGAATTGCACAAATTTTAACTATAGAAATATATTTTGTTTACTAAAACATTGTACATGTTTCCGATCATAGTTGAGTGGGAGAGAGACGCAAGGCATTCGGCGGGCCTCTCTCTCGTTCGGTGACTCATCGTAACGTTACCGGGCGTTACACTTTTTCATAAGTGACTCCCAGCCGCAACCTAATTTAAGACGTTGTCACGTCAAAAGCTTTTGTTTATACTGAGAACGATGAGGGTTGGAATCTCAGGTCGGGCACTCCTCGTCGTGATAGTTTTATGACGTAAGTAATCTGAAATGAGATGCCCGAGATCGTAAATGATGCCCCGCATGATAACAGGCTATCATATCCTGGGAGGGAAATAAACTCTGCCATATTAGGACCCATCAGTTGCACTTCTGCCCACCCTTCGGAGATACGGACATGTCAATATGTGTGTTGAAAATTCAAACTAATGACGCAAATATTCATCAGGCTCAATATTACGTTACTTTCAGAAGGCTTATATTTTGCGGGTCACAATCAAATACTAGAATTTTAATTATTGTTCGGAGCCTAGAATAGATACCATTTTTTCGGTGATACTGCGTTATGGATCATTAATAAATAAATAAATACGCCCAACAGTCACATATGTACATAGTCCCGATCCCACACTAAGATCGAGTCTTGTGTCGTGGATATCTGGAACTGCGAGAGACTTTTCGGTCTCACAAACATCCAGACCCGAAACAAATACCTGTGGTTTACACAAATATCTGTTCCTGTGCGGAGATCGAACCCGCGGCCTCTCGTTTCACAGCCGGCGTCTAACCAACGGCGCCACGGAGGCTGTTCAATTGTAATATTAATAATAATCATATAATTAAATGTTACGAAAGCTTAAAACCTATTTTTATTCAATGCAAAACTCACGCTGCCCAAGAAAGAGATAAAAAGTATGGGTAGTAAATACTGATGTCCTATAATCAAACTGAAAAATCTTCTAGCAGGTATTAATAGTTAGCTACCGTGTACCTCATAGGCGGCGCAAAACATCGTGAGGAAACCTGCAGTTCCCGAAGATATTCACGAATTATAATAAGGTCTGTGAACTCTTCTAGCCCGCACTAAACCAGCGTAGTAGACTATTATGGCCTAGCCTCTCTCAATCAAACTATCAATTATAGAAGAGACTCATGCACTGCAATGAGACGTAAATAGGCAGGGCAGGACTATTACTCATACAGAATCAAATGTAAAAAGGGAAAGAAAGGATAAAAAGGCCAGGAAAGATAAAAAAAGGTACTCGGGGTTTGTTTTCATTCAATTAATAAAATAATTTATTAATAAATACGTAAATCCAACAATCATATACATAGTCACATGTTTTGTCCTGACCTCGGGTAGAAATCTTTTATCGTGAGTGTAAAAAATAATGAACTCTTCAGTCTGAAAACATGAAGTCCAGAAACAAATAGGTGCATGTGAACACACAACATTGCTTTAGTGATAATCGGAACCACAGCCATTTGTTTCCCAACATAATGTGTAATTTTCCACTACATCGCAAGTCTTTTAATAACAGCCAAATGTAAAGCAACCAAAATCTTTGACTTGGCTTGGCTACTATACGGTATTTTTTTGCATATACCATACTAGTGTAGGTACAATAATATTGACCGTCTGGCGGCCGTCAAAATTGTGTAAGTTGCAATCACATTTTTCTCATTCTTCATAATATTTGCAAAACGTTTTTGCAAAATTCGTAAAATGATGCAATGTAGGTTAGAAAGGATGAACTTGACGTACCAAAGAACGAGAACGGTGAAATATCATTTAGTAATTTTTTAACCTTAGTTTAGAATTAACTAGTATAGTTAGAAATAAAAATGAAATTAACATGAATTCGAATCCCAGGGCGTGATAGTCAATCACCACGCACTATGATGGTAAAGGTAAACATCGTGAGGATGGTATGCAGGTTGCATACCATAGCGATTTGTAAGAAAATCTACGGTATGTAAAGTCCGCCAACCAACTCTAACCACTCTCAATTGCAATTTCGATTGTAGAGGAGGCCCATGGCCTGCAGTGGGACGTATTTTATCGGCTGATACAGTAAAATATTTGTTTCGCTCTTGTAGATTAGCGTATGACACGAAATATCACTAAGCGTAACTTAATGCAGATTCGATATACACCTCTTAACTATCGTTTAAATCATGCAATAAGTATACCTACTTATAGAGGGCTATTGGGTGTCACACGAATTCCAAACAAACTTCTTCAAAAGTAATTTTGTGAAAAATGTATCTGGTTCTTTAAATCCATCAAGCATATATCATATTATGTTTAGGGGTACTTTGTATAAGTATGTAGTATATAAGAAAAGGTGAACAAAATATCAACACTTAGTAGAGTTATGGCATTTTCTTTATTTAATTGGTCTATTTACAATAAAATAAATATTGCGATTCAGTTTACCAACCGTAGTTAGCACCGTGACCGCTGTAGGAGATGTGAGAGACAGCGGGAGCAGCAGAGTACGTCACAGCTGACTTGAGCACGGGCGCGGCGGCGGCGTAGGTGCTGTACGCGGGACCAGCGGCGTAAGTGCTGTACGCGGGAGCAGTGGCGTAGGTGGAGATGGTGGGAGCATAGCTCTTGGCGATGATGGGGCCGGCGGCGTAAGAAGTGAACGCTGGGGCAGCGTAGCTCTTGGTGACGATGGGGCCAGCGGCGTAAGAAGTGTAGGCTGGGGCAGCGTAGCTCTTGGCAACGATGGGACCAGCGGCGTAAGAGGTGAACGCTGGGGTAGCGTAGCTCTTGGCGTACACGGGGGCAGCGGCGTAGGTAGCAACAGCAGGGGCAGCGTAGGCCTTAGCCACAATAGGGGCGTATGCGCCACCATGAGCGGTGTGGGTGGAGTAAGACGACACGGAGGACACAGCCGGGGCGATGGTCTTGGTCACTACGGCAGGAGCAGCGTAGGTAGCGACGGCGGGGGCGGCATAGGTCTTAGCTACGACGGGGGCAGCCGCGTAGGTCGCGACGGCGGGAGCGGAGTAGGCAGCGTACGAGGGAGAGCCGTGGGCGGTGTGGGTCGAGTAGGAGGACACGGAAGACACGGCGGGCGCGGCGGAGTAGGTGGCTACCGCGGGCGCGGCGTAAGCGGCCACGGCGGGTGCGGCGATGGCGTGGCTGCTGTAGGCGACGGGAGCAGCGGCCAAGAGACCACCGGCGCGGGCCATGCCCACAGCGCACAGAGCGACGATCAACTGAAAATTCATAACCAGAATAATGAGAACACAGAACTAAAAATAACAACTTATATTTACATAGGATCCTATAAACCATTCAGGTTAATAATTTCCTAAGTTCATGCATCTGCTCACAAAATGTAAGTAGGTATAAAATTTATTTGAAATGATTCCTTATGTTAGTTAGTTTTTTGTACTCAAGTCATTGCTTAAAATACACTAATGTGTTTTAGTACAGTAATAAACACCATAACACACCTTGGCGTACATGTTTATGCTGTTGGAGTTGGCAACTGAATAATTTCGACAAGGAGTGCTCCGGTTTTTATACTACTAGACCGCGTCCACATTGTCCAATTCACTTTCATTGTCAAGGCGAGCAAGCGTACTGAGCAAGTAACAGCCTACGGGTACATGAGCCTCTGAGTCAGAGATAGCCTTTCGATTTCATTTGTTACGTTTGCACACTTGCAGAAGCACAGGGCGGGCTCAGTAGCCTTGGGACGAAGCTGCACAATGCGTCCTCGTTTAAAATCAAATGCTGATCTCGTTTGAATTTCACACGCTCTACGCACATAATTATTTGATTGATCTATTTGTCCCAGCATTACTTTGCAAGTGTTTACAAGGCAAGCTTGTTTGAAAACCATAGATGTTATAAATCGTACCTACTAGTATAAAAATCAAGGCAACCTAGTGTGAAGTTCCGTTTAGTGATGGATTGTAGGACGTTTTATTTGTACACACAGTGGCTTCCGTTTTATGTAGCGGAAGGGCTCACGTATGTTGAAAGTATGTTGTACTTTCATAAGAAAAGAATCATAAGGCTTCAAATGTGTGCATAGGTAGTGGTATAGATTACTTAAATATTATTATTATTATTATATTAGATCCACACAAAGTAGACTACTGCAGGGCACGGGCCTACTCTACAATCGAGAATACGATTGAGAGTGGTTAGGCCATATAGTCCACCACGCTGGCCTAGTACGGGTTGGCGGACTTACATACCATACAAATTCTATAAATCGCTATGGTATGCAGGTTTCCTCACGATGTTTTCCTTCACCGTTTTAGTGCGTGGTGATTGATTATCAATACACACATGACTCCGAAAAGTCCCTGAAAAGTGTGCCCTGGGATTCGAGCCCGCGACCACCGTGAACATGTAGGCAGCCGCGTCTAGTCCGTTTACCAACAGGCCACCACGCACTTCAAATTATAAAATAAATAAAAAAATTAATTAATCTAATTAAAACATTCTAACTAAATACGTGAATACTTCCAATTCATAGCCGCGCGATTCAGTTTCCTTACCGGAACTCGAGTAAAACAGCTAGTCACCTTTAAAGCATAAAATAAATTTAAATTTGCAATGTACAATTACGTCGGTGTATCAAGGACTAATGCTATTTCCTCAATCGTTTTAGGCAAGATTCGGGTGCGTGTACTTACTTGTTGTACATGTTTTTGGTGCGTGGGTAGGCTACAAGACATAGGTACCTACTAGATATTAAAGTTTGAAATCTTACGATCCTACGCAAAAGCGACAAAACACAACTGTTCGTTTTTTCTAAGTTCTAACTGAAATTCTACTGATAATGGCCTGCATATTTCAGTGTGCACTTGTATTACTTTGAGTTTCTTGAAAACATTTAGAATCGGAAAAAATAGAACGGTGTGCCTCGAATAGCGATTTTGTTACGTTAACCAATCATAATTACATTATCGTAATCGTACTTAATTGTACATAATAATATCATCAGCACAATCAGCAAAATAAATTGTCAGAGATATGAATAAATTGTCAATTGTTGCGAAATATTGCATGCGCGCCTGCAAGGTGGATGGACGACCTAGTTAAGGTTGCAGGAAGTCGCTGGATGCAGGCCGCTTCCAACAGGTCGATGTGGAGATCTTTGGGGGAGGCCTATGTTCAGCAGTGGCCTTCCTGAGGCTGAGATGATGATGATGATGATGATGAATTAAAAAAATAACCTAATATCTGTAACAAAATGTAATTATCATGAAAATAATATGTGCCACAATTCATTTTTTGGCGAATGAGAAAAATGAGATCATTGCTCGATCCAGTATATCAGTCCCACAAAAAATATTGATTGTAACAACCGTAATAACCTTTTAAATTATTAAAACACAGCCTCGACATAGCAATATATTTTTATTAAATTGAACTTCTGTATGCCTCAATAAAACATTTATTTACGCTGTACGAGTTTTTACACGCGGTTTAACTCACCGATATTACGTCTTTATTAATATGTGATATTGTTTTTTTTTGCCTGAATAGACATTGCATTATTTTAATCTTTAACGACAGCAGTAAAGTGTTCTATATCTTAGATGTCGGCGATAGAATTTCTTACCTACATTGCATTGCGCCTTCTTCACAGCAATAATTCCTAGGTACTACATGATGCAAAAATTTTATACAGGCACAAAGCTACTAGCTTGAATCCCTGTTGAGTTGCAGTGCAGTATGGAATTATGAATACATAGAGTATTCGCTAGAAATACCTAAACGATAAATATTTTGTCGGTTTGCTCCGCACCAGATATTCCTAACGTTAAAAAGAGAAGGAACTAAGACCCCTATACAGGGGTCTTAATTATATTTCATCAGATATCTAATCTGCCTAACTACTCACTCTCTTTTTGCCTATAGAATAAAACTACATACACATATATGTAAACATACTTAAAGTAACATAAATTTTACTAGCCGATTCCTACAACCTTATACTATCTCAGTGAATGCGCGTAGCAATCTTAAGAATCTTAATTTTAAGATCCTCCATCATAAGAATCTAAATCATCGAACTAACAGAACTAATAAGGCGAACACTGAACATACCAACAGACCTACATATATTAGTACATATTACAAAATATGAGATCTTTAATCTTGATCTCAGGCGAAACTGAAACACGTGACGAACTCAACACGCAGCGCAAAAACACGTGAACACAATTTAAACTTATTGATATTTACACTTGCTGAACTTAATTTAGCGTTACTGCCTTTGTGAATGAAGGTCAAGGGTAAACCGCACCAAGCCGCTGTCCACCAAGTTATAAGTACTTTCTAGATGTCATAGTTTTGACGTGCAGAAGAAAGTTTAATACACAGTCCGAAAGGACTTTGAATTTCCTGTCTTCACAAAACGTGCAAGAGTTAGTTTTAGTCTTCATCTGTGGACTATCTACTTTATTATGTTCAATAAGTACCTACATATTTAGTACATAGATACTGACGTAGGTCCTATCAAGGTTAGTTTAAACCATATGGTCGTTATTATTTATTAAGCACTTATAACATGACCTAAACATACATACTCAAATATTTTTAATAAATATTAGCGCAGTTTCTAAGGCGACAGTAGTGATTAAGGACTAGAACAGGACGAATATATCAATGAATGTTTGAAATATGATAATAATTTTTTTACTTTCCTTCATACCCAGAAACATTGCTTGCAAAATTTTTAGTACCTACTTAATTGCTTTTTTTATTAAATTTTCATGTTGGCTTGTTTTACCATATGTGAGATTTTAATGAAATATTTAGTTCATAGGGTTTGTATTTGCGTGCGCTCTGGCTATATACTAGCACTATTATTGAAATAAATAAATAATACACAAACACTAACAGTCAAATACATAGTCCTGACCCACAGTCCACAGATGTGTCCTGGCCCCACGCTAAGATCGAGTTATGTGTAGTGGGTATCAGAAACTAAGTACTTACTACTTACTAGGGACATTTCGGTCTCACAAACACTAGACCCGAAATAAACACCTGTGTATGACAAAAATATTTGTCTCGGTGCGGAGATCCAACCCGCGGCCTCTCATTTTTATAATCGGCGTCTAACCAACTGCACTACGGAGACTGTCGAAAAATGATCGTAACAACTCCCACTATTTATATTTGGACATTATTCTCAAAATCTTTAATAGCAATTGCAATCAAGTTGATAATTGCTTGCCGTAAGACAAATATATCATAATATGTAGTAAATTGTATTTTGTCATCTCATTATATCTGTCAGATATTATATCCATATTGAAAAACGTTAGCACCTGGTCTCTTATAGATATGTACTAAAGTAATAGGCTTTTCTTTACCCAAGTCTTCCAACACCAATCTTATTTCTTTTACCTAAACTCTAAAGATGTTTGTCCACGTATTACTGTTTCAGTTATTTGCTTTTTTAAAGGTAGCCTCAATAAAATAGTGATACCATGGAGCAATGACTGCCTCGGTGACGTTGTATTGCGGTACGATTACAGCGCTTAGGTCCCGGGTTCGAATCCCCGGTCTGGCAACGATATTAGATTTTTCTATTCATTGTCAGCCCGGAGTCAAGAACTCGTGCCTGATATGGCGAAAGGCTCGCCTCCCAGTACAACGTGGTCGGAATAGCGAACACATAAGGCGAAACGTGGATATCCTGGTTCACCTCTGCCTACAGCTTCTGGAAAAAAGATGTACTTACAAATGTAGCATGGAGCAAGATTTAAAACTGTAATAGTAACTTATTAGATAGTCAGGCTATGATGAGGCATATTATGAAGTCATAAGCATTTCAACAAGGCGATTGCAGCGATATGCTGAGCGATAGCTAGCTTGTTAACTTAATTTAAATAAAATAATGAAATAAAATAATTTTAATGAAAGCACTGCTTACTTAAGTATGTTTTATTTCAAGAAACAAGCAATTATTTTATTTGGAATAGAATAGTGACTACTACGCATAAAAGTAACTAAGTGCCATGGAATGGACCTCTCAACTTCTCTGGCATAGGTACCTACTTGATTGTTACTTCAAGCTTCGCTTCGAACATACATACTAATGCTTAGTTCTTACTCTTGAACATGCGGCATAGAAAGCTTTTAGATGCCCTGTAAACAGACAGTTAAGATTTATTAGACCACCAATGACCAAACGACCATAGTGAAAGATGCCACTTAAAAGTCGAGGCGAACCACGCCGCACAGTCCTCGATGCCTTTAGTTGTCGACTCGTTGAAACACGAAGGCCGAAGCTTGTCGGACATTAATGACGTAATTGAAGGTAATTATTTTATAATAAATGTCACATCGCAATGTTATAATTATCTCTTACTTTTACAGGTAATGAATATTATTGTAAACAAGGCGAACCTAGGTGCCATGTGTTTTATCATGAGTTATCACATAAATATCGAATTTAATTCATAAGTACTTAGTTATTTACTACATTGTCTTTTTTTTTTTCTCGGTGTGGGTTATTGGGTTGTCTGACTCCTCAAAGGAGAATACCCAATCATAGAATCGGTAAACACATGTCAATCATCCCAATACCGATACTGCTTAAAATTAATTATACCATTTTTTATAGTTTGTTCTTAAAAGTTTCCTGTTTTAATCCCGGGCGACAGATTTTTGTAAAATAATTATCATACAATTTTACATTTTGTTCACAGAGCCCCATAATATATTTTTTTATTGGACTTTAATTTCTTTTCTCTAAGAACTCCAGGCCTGGGTCTCAATCATGTTTATATTTATTGTAGATATACATTTTTCCCTACACAAAAAGGTTCATCATGGCACAACAATCTTCGTACCGATAACACCCAAATACTGGAACGCAACTTAAATATAACTTGCGCTTAACTACGTTAATCCCGATTAAATGTACTGCCTAAGTGGGCCGTGCGCTGTTAAGGGCAACTTATTATTTGAATGGCGATCCAGTATTCGGGCGTAAGTTTCATAGTAAAGTGGGCATTCTCCTTTAAGCTTTATTGCGTTTCCTTAGATATATTGTTACTTGTTTTGAATATCAATCACACTCGCTTTGCTAAGGGAAACCAAAGACATTGGTCTGCTGAAAGAGGTATATTCGTAACTTATAACTGTGACAGGTTTTTTGGTTTTACTGTTTCGGGTAAGATTTTAGTATAAAATTGTAGTACCTATAACTGGCCAGTCTATTACAATATTTACTAAACAATCCATAGGTTCCCAAAGTCCTTTCAAATAGATGATTAGAGCCGGAATTCGCTTAATGTATTCCAGATTCCAATTTGGTTGTACGATTATAAATCAACGATGTGTCGATCAATTTATAAAGTTAACATTTTATATGGGTAGTTATTATGAGATCAGTCGTTAATTGGCCACAAATATTTATAGTTACATACACGTACACTTACTATATTGAAAATATTTTATTATGAATATCCAATCATTGCTACTGTCCATGATCGGTCGTATCGCTTACCATCAGGCGAATGGCATATTCTTATAGCAATAAAAAATAGATATCTACCCACTTATAACGTCTTGGGGCATCTCTACAGTGCCTCTTAACAGGGGTTTAGATGTGACGTGACAACTCACCTCTTATTTTATACCATTTACGAACATAGATCATATTATAAAGGTAAGATTTCTTAATTTTCTACTACTCCTATATTTAAGAAGAGACCCTACATAAAGCCAGCTTTATCTAACTCTAAAAACAGAAGGTGTAAAAACCAAAGTTTAATTTCAATTCTGTGCACGACACGAAATAACTAGTTAAAAATAAATAATTATTCCTGAAGTGGTTTCATTTTCCCAAACCTCACACTATGTGCCTACTGCGCATGCGCGGTGCGGCTCCCGAGGGGGTGAGAGGGCTGGGGGGCGCCTCGGTCACGTGGTACAAGCGGGGCGGGGTGACGTCGAACAAAACTCTCCGCACCCAAAACCCAGCCGCATTCACGCCCCGGGAGTCCTTAGGGATGGGTGCATGGTGTGAGGGGTTGCGCGGGGATGTGCCCCACATTGTTGTGTGGAAATTGAGATGATTGTAAGGAAATTGTAAAAATAAGTGAGAAATAAAGATTATGACGGGTGCTGAAGGGTGGGGGGCTAGGGGGGGTAAGCGTGGACCGAGAAAGAATATAAAAGAGGGGCGGTTTGGCCGTATCGGCAGCTTCGCGCCGGGCCCCGCCAGAAGAGGACCTCTCCAAAGGAAGACAAGAAACGAACCGCTGCTCCACGCTCGCCCGCCCCTCGCTCGCTCGCCCGCAGGCCCGTCAGCCGTTGAAGAGAATTGGTGTTTTGAAAATTGAACCAAAATCCCTAGGAAATCTATCACGCACAAATTCTAAAATTTAATCTTGGTAACTAATAGTACCTAGGTACTTCCTACATATGTATCAATATAAAATAAACTCCACGAATAATGAAGACAAGTTATTATGAGTACTATATTTAGCTGCTATGAGTATGTTTATGCAGCATGCAATGTTTTTTACAAAAGTGAACCTCAACAATTGTACAATGTTTTAACTGAAAAACTACAGAAACATGAGAACCTGATTATGATTAATAATTATAAAAGACTTATTTTTACACCCAACCACCTTGATGCCTAATCGAGTTTGGATAAATAATAAATATCACTGCATATTTATTAACTTTTATTTGTCTTTTAATTGACAACAATTTCACAATACATTTATAAACAGTTACTTGCACTAAATACATCGATAATTACTGTTCGTATAAAAATTGCATCAAAAACTAAACAGTGTAACAAAAATAACATGGTTTACTAGTATGCTCATGGAAAATCGCAGGTAACTAAATGTAACAATCGTCAGTCCCACAAATTACAGACCACAGATTTGAATTGACTTACTATTAGGACTGGTACAATGGATGGTAATCACGAAACATGACCCATAATAAAAATCCCATGATTTAATATCGATTTGTTTCAGAAAGGTCAATTTTATAAATTGTGAATTCTTATCGACATAATAAAACATTTTAAAATATATTTCCACAAAATATAATATACATTGTCATATTTTAGACGGAATACGTCTTCAATTTACACATACAAAAAATAACATTACAATCCTTACAAAATAATAAAACCAAACCAAAAAACAATCTTTGTTCGTAGCACCTAAATGAAATCATGCATTAAAAAAACTACAATATCATTTTACGCTTCAATTTTGAATTTTAGCCAATTGTTTGTGCCTTTTTTATTCTTACCCTTTTAAGGTAAAAAAAAACGTACAAGTCGTTTTATAAATTTTATTAAAAATGCTGCTTAATAAGCTCGTATTTTTTTAAATCTTAGCCAATTATTTCCCTGTCTTACCCGATTATTATCACACATCCTAAAAGCACCATACCCAAAAATCTACCGATGTTGCCAATCTCAAAAATAGTCCTTATTGTTTAACATTCAAGCACTATATGCACTTTGCAATTCCAATTTTCCTCTCACATACATTTTGTGTGCGTGAAATATATTGTGCGTATCAAAAGCAAACAATGATCATATTTTACAAACAAAATCTGTGTTGAGATAAATGACTAAATTTATACATTGTGTCTCAGGAACCATTTTCTTGCGTATAAAAATATAAAGAGATTTGAATTAAAATGAAAAGCTGCAATAACATGCGCAAAATATTAAAGCTAATTTTATATTTTTATATATACAATACAGTGCAAAAGCTAGATAATCTTTTTTCTATGATCACAATGTTGCTGAAATAAATCATTGAAACTTCGGTGATACTTTTAAATGTATCAAGTTTCACGATTTTTTTAAATATATAAAAAGCTAATTATACGAGGCACGTAGAAATAAGAGTGAATTGACACAACTTACGTATGTAAATCCGTATACAAAGACTATTAATCTTTGGTATTTGGACATATAAATGTAGGCACCTTTCTTAATTTAGCACAATCGCGTAGATAACTGTGAAAGAAATTAACAAAATAAAAATGAATCCTTTTATAAAACTAAATTTAACAATTTAAAAATTAAAGAAATCACAAGTTATAATATCTCAGTAAACGAAATATCGATCGTCAATATCTATTACCAAAAAAGTGCGAACTTTTGGCACATGCATTATTAAGCGAAATACTTTGTTTCGACACACACAGTCCTCTTGTTCTGATTAAAATTCCTGACGAAACAAATTAAAGAAACTGCACAGATAGCGTGACATTCAACACTTAATGTCCCATGGGTGTAAAAATGCGTGTCTGGCTAACAAGCGGAGAGTTGAGTGTCGAATATTAAAACTAACATTTAACATACATGAATTCTACGGCTTATATCTATAATAAAACATTAAGAACGAGTTTAATCGTCAGCCTTAGCATAAACACTACGGAAGCAAACTTCGACACCTATAGCCCCTACAAAGTATGTTATTTCAAACGCGAGGTTTGAATACATAGGTACGTTTTTAAGTTGGAATATAATCGCCAACCCAAAAATGAGCGACGAGATGCGTGCTTACTAATTTAGAAAATTGAAGTGGCCGTCAAACGCCATTATAAATTGAAATCAAAATGTTAAATAGCCAATTGTAAAATTTCGATTATTTGCCCTATTCGATTACTCATATATTAACTTTTAAAAGTTACGGTCTGGCCAAAAAGCCGACTCAGAATATTCCCCAAAATATATATAAATTTAGATCCTCAGTAAAAATCCCTTAGACCTATCAATTTAATTCTCCGACTCCGGAAACGGGAAGTGTATAAAAAGTTTAGAATATACGTTTCAATATAAGAAACAGTACCGTGATTATCGACAACTAACCGAGGCACAAAAGTGCAAGATCGATTCCGAAAATAAACATTAGAGGACGCAATTGTACACATTCGAAATGCACTGTAAATATATTATAATGAGAAGCCGGAGAAAATTACGAATTGACATAGTGAGGCCCTAGCCTTATGCAGTATTAACGGGACAGCAGGCAAAAACGCCCAACACTAAGGCAAGATATTAGACACGCTTACACTAAAAGCTGATCTATTGCCGAAAGTAGACTTAGTTTGATTTTAGTATTAAAATTAAAAACTCGCCATTTTGGTAGCATTTGCTACAAACGAGCACGATTGTACTTTATGGTGCATCCACACCTTAGTTACCTTGAGTAGAGTAACACTGTGTAACACGGTAACATTACGTAACAATCTGTAACCTTTAAAGCTACTTGTTATTATTTGTCCATACTTTGTGTCACTCATTTCATTCATAGCCCACATTCGTCAAACTGCAGAGCACAGGCCTCCTGCAATCGAGAGTGGGATTTAGGTGGTTAAGCTATATAGTCCACCACGGTGGCCTAGTGCGTGTTTGCATACCGCTCATAAAATAAGTTTTAAAAATATTATATAACATAATCTAGAACATAACGTTACAAATTGTTACCACAACACGTACTAAAAATAAATAAAGTTTCGAAATGTTGCTAAATATATCTTGGAAATGACGTTCCACAAAAAAATAACTGCGGTGTGGATGCAGCTTTACTTTACTAAAGTCGCGGTAGCATTAAATGGAACTAAACGACATTGATTGTGGAAATTAGACCAGCACATCTACTACTTAAATATATAATAATAAAATGGGGCTGACTGGCACAAAAAGCATTCAAACCGTACACATCCGTTCGTCTACAGCGCTTATCTACGATCCAATCCCCGACATACACTAACAGTTAACATCAAACATCGAGTGAATATTAAAATTACTACCACTACACTACGTTGTCCTTAATCTAAAAAGAGAACAAATACAATCGGCCAAAGTCCTTTTAAAAGTAAACAAACTATATGTACTTATAGGAGTAATTAAAAAATATTTAAATTTGCCTTTGTACTTTTCATGGTCAGGAAATGTATGCCGGACGTGGAACTGAACAAGATTTATAATTTGTGCTGTTTGTACATTAAAATACTATTTAACTCTTATCGAAACCCGTGATACTTATAATCTAAATATGTGTCTATATGTCTATATTCCGCACGCAAAGTTGGAGGAGCAAAATGTGTTCTATTTTTTCTGTAACAATTTGACTGAGTATTTTTTAACCAATACTTACTTAGGAAAATTGACAAATTAATTGATAACTGGGAACCGTACTAAGGAATTCACAGTTCAGCTCATCAGTTTGTTTAGAAAAATAATTATTAATTTATTTTCAATATATTTTTATATTTTACATTTTAAAGAGGTAAACGTAGAAAGGTTTGTCGAGTACCCATTTATATGTGTAAAGCTTTACAAAATATGGAATGAGACTCGTTGTCCGATATGGAACCCGGCTGATTAATTAATATAGGATTTGTACCGTAGGTTTCATAAAGATTTTACCTAAATAAATTTACTCTTAAACCCGACAAATTAGATATGTAGTAATAATTGACGAATTAAAACATTAGGGGGCACGTAGTTTAAACTATCATATACTCAAGCACTACAACTATTAATAACAGTGATAAGATACACTAGGCCTAGGGAATGTATTATCGAGATATTTTCATTGCATTACTTTGAAAAGTAGGCTATATCATAATCCTTGTTCAATTTCACGTCAAACAAAATGTCAACAGAAATTGGCCAATTGCACAGAGTTCATTTTATATTAAAAGTTGTGATCCTAGGATAATAAAAATAAAGTTAAATTCGATTCCGAAGTTGAATATTGTAAATCTCAAAGGTACCAAATTTTCGTATAAATAATTCTAGCGGTCTTACACCCTGTGCAATAATCACAGCTTATATTAGAGGGTGTATAACTAACTAAAATAGGTAGGATCTGATTTTGTATGATTAATTTGTAATTTTTATCCCCAAAAAAATATTAAAATAAAATTATTAAATGTAAGAATACCTAACGCCTTAAATCTAATTACATTCATTGTACGACACATATTAATTCTACAATATGAAAATTAAGTGATGAAAAGAAGACAAGTTTTGATACAGGATTTCCAATAATAATAATTAAAGATAACAAATTATCGTCCAATAAATAAATTGCTTACAATAAAAAAACAGTTTTAGGATTAATATGATACAATTCGAGTTTTAAATTAACATATGTACGACGTTGCGCTAAATATAACCGCATATTTTATGATATCGCCGCGCATATTACATATTTGAGATAAATTAACATTCGCCATAGCATGAGACAAAATGTAAACGGATCCCTTGGTCTAATCATCGATTATTACAATCGAATATCGACGCAATTAACAATCACCGATATAGGCAATGTTTAAAACTCATAAAAAAAAATATTATTGTCAATCCCACTTTAATTTTGGTCTTACTTATTTTCCAAAAATACAATTTCTTAGCGTATTTTACGTAATTATTGAATTTGATATATAATTATTTCGAATTGCGTCGGTCTTCGCATATGCGGTATACTAAGTGATTCTATAACTCGCATTTAGCTCATAATTTACTTTTGCTCCACTAAACTAAAAGCAACATATTGAGCAATAAGAACAAATAATCTATAATTATTTGGCAAATCTACTAATGGCATTGAACAGTCGGATATACTAAGTGGCTAAACTAATTGATTGAAATTGGCTTTGCTAAAGCTGAGTTACCTAATAGGGTGATGTCAGTTTAGAATGACGTCACTAAATTGTTTTTTTTTTTTTTGTAAAGCAGTGACTATATCTTGTGATGATTCATTATTTTAAGAAATATTGACCGGCTAAACTGACACATTATTTTTATGAATTTATACGAATATGCATTTTATTGCACAAAATGTATTATTAACCAGCGAAAATTAACTTATTAAAGTCGACCTTTTGTAATGACAGATCTTTCTGGGTATCCTAAAATATATTTTTGTGCTATGATATTTTATAGAATAGGATTCCGTAAAAGTGATTATTATTTGTTTTTATACTTATTATCGGATGGTGTTGTTGGCAGTGTTTTTATGTGGTGGTCTATATAAAAAAGTAAAGTGCAGAAAGATTTGTTTTAGCTGAAGCAAAAGTACCTCAATGTAATGTTTTTTTTTTTTAATTTAATTTTTAGTTTTGTAAGTACGCAATGTAAAATTTCTAAATCTTGGACCCGAAAATTGCGTACTCCCGCTTTGTATAAAACGCTTTACATTACGTTATTTATTATTTTTGAAGACGTTAAAATACATGGTTTCTCGTCATATAGACTGTAGTAAAAATAGTTATAACCAGTGTTTGTTCCCAAAAGCGGATCCCTTTATTACTTTCAATGGCATTATAAGCAGATAGTTTACATTTTATCTCATAGCAAATACAAAAAAGACGGATCTCTTTTTAACATCATTTTCGACAAAAAATACTGTTTAAATATTACACGAATAATAATTTGAACTTGTCTTTCATATTTAAAATGTGAATATATACCAATATTGTAGTGACCTAGTGAAACTATTTCTAGAATCACACGCCCTCTAGCGACAGAATACTGAAACTAGTTCAACTAAGAAAACCAGCCGAGTCAATTGTGAAATTCGTGTTACTTCATTCGAGTGATAAGAAAACTGCAAATTACAGTGTATTTTATACATTTAATCGAAATTTGCAATACTAGAGGTGCGCATGAAAGCTGGCAAGTCAAAATGTTATTGTAGTCAATAATGTAAAACTCAAAACCCGTCATATAATGTTAAAAACAATGCAGTTTTATTAGATGAGCAATTTTACCCAGACAAGGTCCAAAATCCAAATAACCTACTTGAGCAAATATTTAGAAAATATAATACTTCAGTTTTTTTGCTTACAGTTTTTCGAATGGAATTTTAAAACGCCATGTTACACTACCAAAATATTGCGGCGTGCTATCGCTATTTATGCGTTTTTATACAAAAAAAAATACTATACAATAAATTAAGTGAAATTATACAAAATATATGGCTTTACGTAGAGGGGGGACGAAACAATAAACTTATGAAACTAAATAATTTTATATCCTATTTTAATATTGTTCAACATCGAAATTACGATTAAAACACCAATAAAACATTGAATACATCTACTTCACTTAACCTACGACGGTGAGTAGCGCCATCTGGCGTCAAAAAACTCCGGAGAGTTGTCATTTGAGTACATTTATTCCATTCCGTATAAATCAGCACAAGGTGCATTGTCAATAGACAAGTATTAGGCCGGGAAAAATCTTTTTTGTCACTAATCTCTGACATAAACGTATAGCGTCGCATACATTACAAATTACAGCCATATTTTTTTTTTCGGTGCAATCTTACTTTTTTTTACAAATAATTGACGCATCAGTTACAGTAACGTTTACTAGAGACATTTGTACTAACACACTGGTTAGAATCATCCAATTAATATGAATGAAAAATATCAGAGTATAGTAAAAGTCAATCAAAATTTCGTTTACAATATTTGGAAAAAAATCACTTTTCATAATATTCACGAAACTACAATCATTCCGCCTCTTCAGTCGCAATACATCGATTTGAGTCAACACATATTCATTTGACTTTGACGAGCTATTCCATACATCAATTTCGGCTTAGTCCAACTAACTTCCATTCATTTTGATAATTGAGTTTAAATATTAAGAACTAACATGTTGATATTTTGTTGCTCAATTTCCGTGTTAGATTAAAATAAGTCTTACGACAAGTATGATTTTAAGACAAGCATTTACATAATCTGTGGAAACGGATAAAAGCATGGCACCCACAACATATTATTCCTAATGTCAAATACTGAATGTCGGCTGATTACGTAAAAAGGGGCGTCCATGTTTCGACCGTTGAAAGAAGTTAGAGGCTGTACAATAACCACAGAATTGCGCCTTAAAAGATCGTGGCCGTAGAAAAATAAAGCGCACACAGGGAATGTGTGGGAACCAATGCAAAAATGACCTTGTAGGATATACTGGGCGTCGTAAATCCCGAATTGTGAATTCGGGTCCCGTCGGCCCTATGGTGACGATAACTCATACGCTAACTTATTGTCACCACAGACCTTCGCGGTTAGAAGCCCGGGGTTGCGCTCGCTGAAGCTGAAAATTAAAATTAAGCAATGACAAGCGGTTATGATATATAATATTATGGGGTGACGAACCATTTAGAAATAAATGACAAGTCGCATCGCATTATAATGAAGAACAGAATTGCTTTATAAGATAAAAAAATGTTAATAAGTTAATAGTTTAAATGAAATGGTTAGTCATCCCAGATAGTCAAACAAATCGTAAACTTCTATAGCGGATTGGCTTTTGGAACGGTATTTTTACAGCATATATTGTCAAACTATATATTTTCTTTTTGCCTCTATGATTGCTACAGAAGTGTTACACATGCTGTGGCGTGGATTCATACTAAATCGTTAGAAGGACTTCGTTTATTCTAACCATGAAACTAGAGGCTAATTAATATTGTAAAAATAAGAATAAAACCTATTAAATATGTTAATGTAGTAATGAAATATCTATGTTTATTATGGTGTGATACATGATCATATTTTTAAACTTGGCTATATTAGTTAAAACTGTGGATTTAAATGGCATTATAATACTTCTATATTTATAGTAAAGCATTGTACTACAACGCAAAATGCGATTAAAAAAACTATAAACCAGTGATTCTCAACCTTTTTTTTGTTGCGGCACATATTTAATGATTTCAAAATTTGGCGGCACACATTTAACGATTTCAAAATTTGGCGGCACACAAAGAAAAAGATAAAAGTTATTTACTTACTACAACACACTGCATAAATAGTTTATGCCAAAATATTTAAATATACGAAAACTAATATATACTACAACTAGCTGTCGGGCCCGGCTTCGCCCGGGTGCAGATAGTTTTTGAGTCCAATCCACATCAAGAACATATTATTTCGCGTGTCTACTAACTATATTTCCCGCGTGCCGTCGACTTTATTTCCCTTCCGTAGGAGAGGACATCCCGTGCCAACAATTTGAATTTGAAAGAGTAGAAAATATGTATATTTGGTTTCCTGACTCATCCCACGGGAACACTACATTTTTCGGGATAAAAAGTAGCCTATGTGTTAATCCAGGGTGTCAGCTATCACTATACCAAATTTCATCAAAATCTGTTGAGCCGTTTTTTCATGAAAGAGTAACAAACATCCATACATACATACATACATACATACAAACTTTCACCTTTATAATATTAGTAAGGATAATAACTAAACGTTTATTAAGGGATTAATTACAAGTTAATAATAAAAATATTTTTAATGCGAAAGAGCTTGATTTTTTTTTGATAATTTGATATATATTTGGTCGTAAAAATGACAATGCTACTCTCATATCGTAAAGAAAAGGTGCAGTAACTACTATGCAACACCTTGTGAATCACTAAAACAACACGTTTTGTACGCAGAAGTGGCAAGTGTGCGCCGACTTGAGACATATTCCTATTGCTATTCACGCCGCTTCATCATAATTTGGCACTAAGAAAAAACGCGTTGCAAAGCAAATAATAAAATAATTAACTTTTATGTGGATTTAAATATATATTCATGTTAAAAATATTTTTCTTTTTAAATGATATAATTTAATAATATTTACATTATTATATATTTGCAAAATTTGGCGGCACACTTTTGAAATTTGGCGGCACACAAAAGTGCCGCGGCACAGTGGTTGAGAATCACTGCTATAAACTAATTACATTACAGCTATGAAGAAGTTTAATTAGCATATTATAAGATGCTGTTTTATCAACTTTTGTCATTGAATTTAAAAAGTCGTTTGGTTTTCAGATAATAAATTGTAAAGGCTTTATATTTTTGGCAACATTTTAAGCCCAATGCTTGCTTGGGCCTAAGCTTTAGCAAACATATATTTAAGCATGTATTACATTAAAAAAAAACAAGGTATATACATTTGTACATATAATATTATAATAAAGGCAGCAATGTATCACATACAGATCTTAATCCTAACCAGAATAATCTAACCAAATTGACGCACTTTTGCAAAAACAGTTGTTTGTTTTTTTTTGCAAAAAATGATTCTTACGCTGGCAAAATCGCAAAAAATATACTTTAATGTACTTACTGGAGTCCCCTTTCTCGAAGTCGTTTTTTGACGGCGGGCTTGATGCGTGGAAACCCTCTGCTGTGTAACCCTCGACCCGTGATGAAGAATAGCGTCTGGAACCGAGGACCGGTTCTGTTCTCCTTCAGCTTGCGAATGTGCGTGTCCAGGAATATGTCCAGGGACTCTTTGGCTTCCGCCACGCGCATGTAGTGCAAATCTATAGTGGCACTATCCGGATTATTCTGAGCATGTACCTGTAAGTTAACAAAAAAAATTGATAGGGTGTCCATGAATAAATAATAAATAAATACACCCTACAATCACATACATAGTCTAGACCCCACACTAAGATCGAGTCTTGTGGTGTGGGTATCAGGAACTATGAGACTTTTCGGTCTCATAAACACCCAGTCCCGAAACAAATACCTGTGGTTCACACAAATATTTGTTTCGGTGCGGGGATCTACCAACTGCGCCACGGAAGCTGTTTTTTTATTACATTTTTTACTGCTTCGGAAAAATTACCACACCTTACGTAGTTTTCACCATCACCATTCGACTCTACAATGTCGTTAAGCTCAATAAGTCAGCACGCATCAAAAAATGTTTTGATAGAACTTATTACGGATTTTGTAAATCATATTGTATTGCTACTATACTTATCTATTCCACGTATCGGCCTACATTTTATTTTTAGTAAGACAAGCCTTAGAACGTTCCACCAAAAGACGCCGAAAAACATATTAACCCAACTGTTCAAATTGAAACACCAATTAGAAATAAAACACCAATTATTTCCGATATAATACTTTTTATTAATATTTAATTATGTAAAAAAAACTAAATATTATATTCTAAACATTTTTAAATTTTAAAATTGGAATGCAAAGGACAAAAAATAATAAACAACAATATGATTTTCATATAGATAATTTTGCGTGTGATGATACATCTCATAAGCGAAGAAATCTAAATAATACTTAATAACTTATCTACATTAATTTTGAAGATATTGTCTGATGTTGACTCATTGTCTATGGAAGCAAAGCGGTCTTTGATTTCGTCGTCTACTATCTCCAATTTATGAGGTTTTGTTAACGCACTAAAAACAAAAAAATAATTATTTATTTCCAATCTCTGTGCACCAAATAGGTTTGTAAAAAATAATAAAATAAAAAAAAAATAAAAAAAAATACTTACGCGGACAAGCGCGCGATGAGCAATTTTCCGTGCGATTGCCGTTCCTTACAACTAATCGAGTTATGTAAGGGGGTGTCGAATATTTTGGCACTAAATTAATCTACTAAATGTCCATGTGAACAATATGCTCATGGCGCGCCCTCTCACGGATAAAAAAGCGGTACAGCATTTTAAGTCACATATCAAAATATCTGTAATTTATATTACAAAAAAAACCATTGAGATAGTATACCAGAGGGGACACTGCAAACAAAATGAACGGTACCGTACCGCTCCTTCTATTTTTATCTCTGTCACGCCTACGCAGTAACATTATCTTCGCTCTCGCTTCACTGGGTACCCGTGTGCACGCACAATACGCAGATATTTTGTTCCCGATGTCCGCTCTAGTATAATAATACCTCAATGCCAAAAATTAAAAAAACCCTATACAATATTTAGGTTTATACAGAAGCAAATTAACGCAGTAATAAACGCCAACAGAAAATATATTAGATAAGCACCACTAGTGTGCACTAAATGATACAGAATGATTTTTAAAGGCAGTATATTTTATACCATCCCTGCAGTTACCGTACAGTCCAAGAGTATCCAAAGGCCAGGATGGTTTATTTTTTTAATAATTATTTTATCACACTTATAGCTACACAACGGGGTATTTCTGTATCAGCCCATATACGTCCCACTGCAGGGCGCGGGCCTACTCTACAATCGAGAATACGATTGAGAGTGGTTAGGCCATATAGTCCACCACGCTGGCCTAGTGCGGGTTGGCGGACTTACATACCAAGAAATTCTTATAAATCGCTATGGTATACAGGTTTCCTCACGATGTTTTCCTTCACCGTTTTAGTGCGTGGTGATTGACTATCAATACACACATGACTCCGAAAAGTCAGAGGTGTGCCCTGGGATTCGAACCTGCGACCACCGTGAACATGTTGGCAGCCGCGTCTAGTCCGTTTACCAACAGGCCACCACGCACAACGGGGTATTTATTACTATCTTTTTTGAAAAAGATCATAAGTTGTTCCTAAGGTAAAAAAAAAGTGGTAAAAAATATTCGCTTGGTATGTCCCATAAAAATAAATTTTAAATTAGCATTTTAAAGTTCTGAGCGTAAATGTAAGAAAACGTTAGACTCTATGTTTCGTGTAATCACGTCACTCTAATAGTAAACATATAATATAACCAGTTTATACTACGACAATGTGCTTAGTGAATAGTGACTTTTTAGTATAAAATATGAGTTATTATCTTGTAACATTTAATTTACTTAAATAATGCACGGGAAGAATAGCTAATAATTTACTCACGGATTTACGTCATTTCGTTAACCACAAGTACTACCGATAAAAAAATGAAATATTTAATACGAATTATAAAATGTATTCTTTGAAATTTTAAATTGAAATTAAGAGCGTATACACCTTGCGCGCCAAGTCAACTATAGGTATTTCTTCGTTAATTTCACGCACACATAAGCGACCAAAGCTGTGTGCGTAGAGCTGCCGCGTCGGCTCGCTATACAATCGGCTCAAACAACTTTGATCCGTGCGCTTCAAATATTCAATTGAAATATAACTGTAATATAATATCATAAAAATATTTTATTTGCATTATAAGTAGACAAATATTACTGTGCAAGCAAAGAATAATACAAATTTAGATACTAATCATATTTTCGTTATTATTACATTGTTAAGTTGCATTCAAATCAGTGTTCAATCAGTAGACACCACGGAAGTTTTATTAACCATTTCGTGTTCGAACACATAAATAGTGTTAGGGGCCTTACAACCCCTTACAATTACGAAATATATTTAATTTTAAATAACATAATTAAGCCTCGGAATTACATCCCATTATATTACCTGAAACATAATTTATACTCACTACAAAATCATTGTAGGTAATAAAAATAATTAAATATTTTACTACCAAAGTACTAAGATGTGGTAATCGCAGTCCGCGCGTGGCTATTTTTATTACGTACGGCAATGATCGACTGCAGCTAGGCCGGAGCGACGAGCGATACGTCCTCCCTCTAGAAGGCCTTGCGGCGGTCTGATTTGATCCACGTCGGACAGCGTGTTTTATAGTGATTTTTAAATTATTTGTAGAAAACATGAAAACTAATTTTGTTGAAATATAAAAATGGTAATTTATTGATAAGATGTTCTTCTATTATAATATGCATTTGCTATAAAAAATTATGTACGATAAGTTGGTGAAAAAAATATGTTCTTGACGAGAGTTTCTGAATAATTTCGCATTGTTTAAATTTTTATTTTTCAGGAACTAAACACAAAAAGATTATTTTTCTCAGAAAAATCCCTCCATAAGGGTCTTATTAGTCTGATAATATTTTTATTTTCATCTTATATTTAGTGGTTTCGGATATCTTAAGCTTCTAAATTGCCATTTAAAGCCTAAATAACGAAACTTGTGTTCAGTAATCCTTATAGTACTCACAAATTATCCATCAATCTATAATGTTTTCCACCAAAATCCCTAGATGACAACCTTTTCTAAAATTAGTACTAATTATTTTTCCTTTAAATTGTTTATTGGTGGCTATTAACTCATTTGAAAAATCCTGTTTTTAAGCCAAAAAGCGCGTGCAGGGTATAAACGCTCTTAAATAAAATATTTTCACTGGTTTATGCTGTACTATGTACATTTTTTGTTCCTAGATGTTTTCTCCCTTACAGTAAAATATCCTATTTAATTACTACACTAAATTCGTAATTAAAGTTTAATTTGATATTTTCTTTATTTTTATGAAATGCCAGTTCAAAAATCATTCTGTAACGTCTTAGTATTGTTCAACTCTTCTTTCCCTGTAATAAATTTACCTGGATGAGTGCAGCAGCCGCCAAACTATTGGCTTGTTCATACCGCTGCTTGTGATAAGACGCGATAGTCGAGTAATGAGTTGCCACCTGAGTCATACCGCGACGAATAAACTCTTGAGCCTTTTGATAGTTCCTGTAATTATCGACATAGTTGAGGTGACGTCACGGAATATATTGAACATTCTAATAGCTATTTTAATAAATAGCATAATCAGGGGCGTCGCCAGCCGATGGCCTAGGGAGGGGCAAATATTATGAAGAATGAGAAAAATGTGATTGCAACTTACACAATATTGACAGTGGCCCCCAGACGGTCAATATTATTGTACAATAGTATGCCAAGTCAAGGATTTTGGTCGCTTTACATTTGGCATTTTTTTTTAATCTCTAGAGGGGTGCAGCTGCCCCTACCTGCACCCCCTTGGCGACGCCCTTGAGTACAATTATTATAGGTTTGAATATGGGAGCGATAACGAATAGACGTACAGCCCGATTAGTCTGTTCAGAATAAGCTACTGAGTCGTTCTAACTATTTAGAATATACTACCGGGGGGTTACTATATAAAAACGCTACGAAGTACGAATGTTCGGATGTTCGACGTCCGGAGTAAGATATTAGATTTCCACTTCTAAAAATCAATAATATTCTCTATTATACTTATCATTTTCTCCGAACTTAGTCTATGGTTGCGACGTACGATAAAGGAATCCGAAATTATGTGGAGTATCTAGGCACATTGTGAAGTTTTACGTACGGCGTCCGAACATTCGACATTCGAAGTTTGTATCGTTTTTATAGAGTAACCCCCCAGAATAGGATATCCGTTAAGATAATTCAAATTTTTGTTTTTACTTACGCATTGCGCCATTGTAAATGCTTTTCGCCGGTAGTCCTATATGCGTTGACTGTATCCATAGTTGCCTCTTCTCCTCTTGGCAACAGAGGCCATTCCTCCTCTGCCAGGGCCTGAAAGTATATATTACGAATAATTAATAATTTGTTACATATTGTACTGTTACACAGTGTAAACACGATCCCGGTGGCCTTACATATAACGAAAATTCAAAAAAAAATAACAGTTGATTTTTTCTAAATAATTAGCAAAAACAAAAATATTCCAAAAAAAATTCACGCCTAAACTTAACATACGAATTAATTGACAACTCATGCAAGGTATAGAGGGTCTTTCGTCAAATCGTGACGCCGATTCTTGTATTCCCCCTTTAGCCACACGTTATTGCGCTTTTTGCAGGGGTTACCAATCCGAATAGCCTCCGCAAAAATAATAAACATTGTTATTGGCCAAGTCGATCTATTTATTTACAACGTAAAGAATTTTTAATATTGATATGGTAATAACTTACGTAATAACTTTATACAGAAGATCCCTTAAGCCAGGTCTAAATAAATTAATCGACTTGATATTACATGCATCTTACAACTTTTTGCGGTAGAAAACCTGAGCTGCGAGAATTGGAATTTTTTTACAAGATGTTTTGGATGGGATAATAGGATTACCCCACATCTAATTACCCCACATTAACTCCTCAATAATAATTAATATAGTTATTATCAGCCAAATAAAATAAAAACTAATCTCTTTGGTCGTCTTGTCCACGAATACTGAATATAATATTTTGGCGATCGGGTTTTTTACACATTACATAAATATATTCAAGTGGATCATGCTTGTATCATGTACTTATACTCAGAAGCGCATAACATGCTATTCATCAATATTGCTGTGATACGATTTTTGTATAGTTTCGTTATAATTTAAAGTAATATATAATAAGTACAGGACGAGGTTATTAAACTCAATACTTTCTTCCAAAAAATGCTTCGTTATCATTACACCTTGGATAATTAATATATTTGTTCCATAATACAAATAAATTAAATGAGGAGGATATGTGTGCACATAATTACTGCGTTAATTCCTAAATATTAACAAATAGACAAAGACATGATAAGTGAATTGTCGTTCGATGCTTATAATTTACTTTAAGTTGTGGTTTTCCTTATATTGTGTATTTATTAAAACCAGTAACTACAATGTATGGAGATTCGATAGCATTAATTGTTTAAAACATTTGAATCGTTAATTATTTTTTTAAGTATTCCGCGTAGTTAGGAATTGCTGACAAAAATCTATATTTATTTTAAATCATAAAATACCTTACTAAGTAACGGTTCATTGTGTAATGTGTTCTGTTAAAGTATAAATATAATATTCTTTTAAAAGTATAATGGTATGGCCTCATCTCTTTGAAAAGAATATATATTTTTTAAAGAACATTCATGCAAGAACTCAAATAAGAATAAATTAAAACTAAAGAAATGCATACAAGTAAAATATTATTATCTTTCATAACAAACATCGATACAAAAAGTACAAACACTAAATTGTAGAAACTAAACATGTAACTACTGGGTGATTACATATTACATACTACTGATATACTATTATGTGCGATAAAATTTATTTAAAACGCACATAGCTCTGATCTACTATTATATATAAATAATTAATATACTTAAGATTAAAACTATAAAGCAAGTTTGACGTTATCAATGTCGTTACTCAACTACTTATAGTTTGTTATTGTTACTAATAACTAGAATAATTAAAGAATTCCCAATGACAATATTTTCATACGAATAAACAGTTAATTCGTATGAAAATATTGGAAAGTGTTTTCAACTGTTTGTCGTTTTAGTCCCTCAAATTTTACACAACCGCAAATGACTATTCGTAAATATCTAGGGTATATCCAGACTGCGATCGAAAACGAAGCTAGGTGGTAGTTTTGGTGACTCCAGACACAACGAAACTAAAAATTTTGTAAAAATAATGCGACTATTTTATTTTCGGTCATCATATTTGGGTGATAAATACACTTTTTTTTGTAAAATAATAATGATCACTCTTTTACTAAAGACGTCATGGTGCGCCAGGGTTTAATTTATTATTTTAGCAAAAACTATGGATTTACTACGTAAACATCATGTTATTTAATAAATCGCAAAAACAAATATCACCTTTTTTTTTGCATTGTGTCAGTAAATCTACCAACCGGCTTCATTTTCGGTCCCAGTCTTGATATACCCTGCATGATATGGGTATCCGTGATTTATTACAGAACATGCTATGAAAAACATTGTTATGGTATAATGAATACTTACTCTATATTAATGTTGGCAACATGATTTTACACACTTTATTGTACTGTAATAGACCATCTAATACGTTCCATTGCAGGGCACGGGCCTCCTCTACAATCGACAGAACGATCGAGAGGAGTCAGGTCATATAGTCCACCATGTTGGCCTAGTGCATTTGCCGTTTCGACACATACGTACATATAATCATACTGGTTCCACAAAACGTAGATAAAATGCTACTACCAAAATCTAATTTCGTCCTTACACATTTATAATAGATGTGCATCACAAAGACTTATTTATTTATTTTTATTGTGTAGGTCCGGTAAAGGAGTAATCTGTCAATAAGTGAACACTGCAGCCCCTGAACAACCACAAAAACTGGACCAGGATGTGTTGCCGATCCATCAAATCGAGAGAGCGGGAATGAAAGGATGGTAAGTGGAGAGGTATTGAGCACCCGGCAATCTCACTCACCAAACGAAACACGACACCAAAGCCATCGTTTCCCATCAATTTCTTCACGCTGAGTCATAACTGACAACAGCGTGGCTCTAACACTTCCTAACGTTTTAGAATATCGATTGAGATCACGATATTTCGAATGATCGAATAACCAAACAAAAGTATCTCAAACTTTGGGACCAAATCTCTAGTCAACACAACCAAAGAGAAAACTAAATTATTTTTCTCATTATTGGGATTTTGTCGCATAGTATGTATGTTAATACCACAGAAGTAATTCTTTCGTATTTAGAGGATTTTCAATTTTTAAACTGTAAGATGAGCCTGTATACTTATTATACACACAATTTGAGTGGAAAACAATACTAATATTTAATAGCCAAATACTATGAAAATGTCATTCACCATTTTCGAACAACTAAAGACAGGACCTTCTCAAAACGTAAAAAATCAACAAAAGTTTTATTTAAAAAAATGTTAGTACAAAATATTTGGTTACGAAGTGATAGATATATTTTACCTGTCTTTGCTCTTCCAGTAACTTCTCTTGGCGTTGCATCTCTTTTTCAACCACAAACTTGTTGACACCGTTCTCTTTCTCTAAGATATCTTGCCGTCCAGTGGAGATTAAAAGCGACTGAAAATATAGGGTTTATTTCGAGAATAGCTTATAAATTTCTCGAGCCTTCTATATAACTCCCACTTAATTAACTATAGCTGTAAAATATAAGACGGAATAGCCAATATTTTTTTCGAATATAAAATTTTCTAGCGCGTCTCTTGATGTTCGTGTAAGTTTTGAACAACTTATTGATTAATGTCACATTTCTAAAGTATAATATTTTTTACCGTAGAAGTTATAGCCATTACTTACATAACTATTTTAAAATTAATGTGGGACTGATGGCCTTACTTTTTTCCGATCAATAATAAAAGGATATTTTATTTCCAATCACCAAAAAGGGCAACGACTACATGTTCATCGATATCTAGGAATAATTAGTACTCACTGCGACAGTATTTTGAAAGTTACTACCGTGGGCCATCAACAGCTCCGCCAGTACGTCTTGAGACACTTCGGGGAACAAATTGTACAGTTTGTCTCTGGTCATTCGCGCAGCTAAATGTTGAGGTTCACTATTACGCCACTCGGCAAGATCTTTCTGATACAAGCTAATTGCAAAGTCCAGATCCATAATCTCTTTGAAGTCAGGCACGGCGGGCTCCTTACCCGCATTAAGAAGTTCGGCCTCTTTCATTGCAAGCTCCCTGGATGATAAACGGTGTACGGTTAAACGGAGTTGGAACTCGGAGATCAAAAATGAGAGATTACCTGAAATTATGCATATCTATATTTATTTATTTATATATTTTTCTCCCGCCAAATAGAAGTGTAAATAAACTGTTTTGTTTCGGATTAAAGAACATTGTAGCCTGAGTAACTACTGGACATATTCAGATTTACATCTTATGTCTCAGGATGGCGAGCGCAGTGGAGTGCCAGGCATTGCTTTGTGATTCAAGGTGTAATTTGGTTTTGTTACTGTTCATGAGCGGTCGTATTGCTTGCCATTAGGCGAACGAAATGCTCGTCCCATCATCACACATATCTTATTTTCTTATATTAAATTAATATTAAATTAATTCGTTTGATCCCTAATCATCTATGCTTTTCTATTCATCCCGCTAAAACACGCTTCAATATTTATACGTCATTTAAAACACAAGACTGATGGGAGTAGGATATTCCAACATTAGCATTAAATATTATTGTAATATAAGAAAATGTAATGAAACTAGTCATAAATTATATTATCTCAGTACTAAAGGCGTTTATGTGTTTTGATATAGTAGAATGATCGATGAATCGGTATGTTTTATTGGCATTTGATGTCGTTAAACTATTTAATATGATACAAACGTGTTGACATTCTAGTGATAACGTTACAAATAAAAAAGCTAATTGATCCGGTTCATATAAGAGCTCGTATGGATTGGAAAAAAACAATGTTAGATTTAAATAGTTAAAACCTTTAACTGCACGGTATCAGAACTTAACATGCTACATAGTTAATTTTTACCAATGCAAGGGTGTATCATATTATCATCACATAATATGCCCATTATAGAGCACGAAACTCCTTTACATTCGAAGTTTCAATCGAGAGGACTCAGGCCATAGTCACGAATCATGTGTTTTCGCTGAGGTATAAGGTTATAATATATAACTTTAATAAAATCGAGATCGAGAGTATTAATAAAATCGTAAATATTTCTTAGAATATATTATAAGTAAATTATTCAAATTTAAAACTACGTCTTTATTTTATTCTTTCATTGATTGCGACTTCTGCGCTTCAAATTCAATTAGTACCTATCAACATTACAACCATATCCATAGAAGTCTGTAAAAAATATGATACTTCAATGAAATCTACGTATATTCAGATGTTCGTCAAACATATTTTTGTCAATTAAAGTGAATCATGCTATTCTACATGTCTCAGCAGCGTTTGCATGTAATTCGACATGGCATACGTAACATTACAAATTACCGAATAATGGAGTGTGATATCGATCTCGTATTGTTTTATTATTCAAGCCCTACCCATTGGAACAATGAAGATATCGATTATTTCATTACATGCCAAATTATTTACACACGATACACTTATGTTTTGTATCTGAAAAAAAATGCATATAAAGAAATACTATAGGATTTAACTATATTTTTTTAAGGACTCTTGCGTGAATGTGTACTCCTGTACGTGTGGCCTAAAAGTAATACAGTGTCTGATTCTAGAAGTGTGGTCTTTATTACAGATTTATAAAACTCACTATATTCAATAAATAAATAACACGCAACAGTCACATACATAGACCCGACCCCACACTAAGATCGAGTCTTGTGTCGTGGGTATCAGACACTACGAGAGACTTTTTGATCTCTCAAACACCCAGACTCGAAAGAAATATTTGTGGGCCGCACAAACATTTATCTCGGTGCCGGGATCGAACCCGCGGCCTCTCGTTTAATAGACGGCATCTAACCGACTGCGCCACGGAGACACATATTAGGAAATTCTACATACGAATGTGCCGTACAAAAATTAAAGTACACCAAATCAGCCAACGTTTAGTGAATGTCAACATAACAAAATAAATAATAACACACAATATGTTGGTGGAAATATATTGTAATAAAACTGCTCACCTTGCAAACTCCTCATCTTGTTTTATAATCTCCATCATTTGTTTAGTTTCATTTTCTAGTTGGTTCATTAACGACTCCATCCATGCAGCGTTCAATTCGTTCAATACGGAGACAGATACACTCAATGTTGGTTTAACATTATTTGGATAAGTCATATCCGTTCGACCAAACATTTCATCCAACATTGTTATAAATTCCATGCCAACATTAACATTCATAACTTTAGAAGGTTCCTCTACACATTCGGCATTTGATTCCTCCTCGTCTTCTGAATTATCAACGCTAGCAGTCGTTGCGGCACTTGATCTAACAACATTTATTACTTCCTCGCTTTCCGTATCCTCCTGCGGTTCTGAAATATCCTCTGCTCTTGAAGTTTCACCACGGCGCATTTTCCGTAATTTCAAGCAGTGTGGAGAATAATGGCTTTCGGAAATGACAACGTTCTGTTCAATCTGACGTTTCAATTCCATTGAACTCTCAGATAACACTGTATCTTTTTTGTTCTTTTTCTGTACTTGAGTGCCATTGTCACTAGAAGTTTCAGGAACATCTTCCTCGATTTTTTCTGGTTGTGTAGCTGGTTGTGTAGAAGTTCCATCCGGTATTATATTATAAGCCGCAAGACAATTGCATTGTTCATGGACTTCTTCCTCTTCATCAGATAATTCCTCATTCTCCACAGTTTCCAACAGTTTATTAGTCATGCTATCCAAAACTATATCTACAGCCCAGTTGACATCTCCAAGACACTTATCAAAAATGTCTCGTAGGTCTTCTTTACCAACATTTTTAAACATTTTCCTAAAGGCAAGAAAATGCTGCTTTTCATTTTTGCACCGATAAGCATCTGCAATGTTACTCTCGTAAGTCAAAGTGCCTTTATCAAGTTTTCGTTTATCTGGTATCTTTTCTTTATTATTAGACACGTGATACGCATTTATGTCTTTGGCTGTAGCAGTAATAATCTTGTAATTATTTTTATTAATGAACACATCTGTATCACCACTTTCAACACAGGTGCTACTGGTTTTTTTTTCTACAGGGATGTCTTCATCTTTAATGGCAATTCCTGAAGGGCCTGGTTGTGGATTGTCATGCCATGGTGGCATAAATATTGCAATCTGAGACCAATCGTCACATTTGCTGACTGACTCCATAATATTCTCAGAAATGGCAGACTCTGTAGTGTCTTGTTTTCGTGGTGGTTTTGGTTGCAAATTTAATGGTGATTCAGTTTTACTACTATTTGCCATATCATTGCCTTTCATATTATCATCCCATGTTTCTCCGTTTTCCCACTCTGCTTCAAATTGTTCCATTTCCTCTAATCGTTTTTGTGCTTCAATAACTAATTTCTGTTTTATAATCTCTTCATAAGATAAATCATCATCATTCTTTACATATGTTGCTGTTGGCAATTTTTGGATAGCCAATGCCATTTCTTGGGATCTTAAGATTTCTTGGTTAAGACTTTGGCCAACATCACATGAATTATCTTTTATGCCTTCAGGTTCTGGAAAAGATTCTGTGATACCTTCTGATACAGTAACTGTTTCTTTAATCTGTAAAGTAGAACCTTCTTGACTTTCACAAGATGAATCACTGTGCAATTTCATTTCTTTTTTATCTTTAAACAATTTATCATTTTCAGAGGTATCTGCCTGAATTGGTGGTACTTTTCTTAATACAGGAGGAATCATATCTGCAGGATACGACAATTTAAAAACTTCTATTAAGTTTGATCCTGATACGTTGTTCTGAAAATTCTCTAACATTCTTTTTATAGTTTGTAGTGGCACATTATGGGTATTACGTTTGCACAACTGAAATGCATTTTTTGCCCAATTGGTAGTGGGTTCCAGAATTTCAATATAATAACCATTTTTGACACCATCTCTTACATATGTTTCCATTTCCCACAATTCTATATTAGTATTGTCTATAATGACTGGACTCAATCCGTTTGTTAACTCTAGCCTTACTCTGGCCTGATTCCATGTGTGAGCATCAGATATTCTATATTTATCATATTGGTATTGACCTCTCACCATGAAGTAATCATCCGTACTGAAGATGTGATTTCTGTAATCACGGTAAGTGGATCCTATTAACATTTCTATAATTTGTTTTGCTAAGTAGGTTTTTCCTGAACCAGGAGCTCCCCTCAATATGATCAAAACTCTGGCTCCTTGACTGTGGTATACCATTATTTGGCGTATTTGATCAGTCCAAAAATTGGGTCTGTATGTTCCTGTTTTTGGTTTAGGAAGCTGTTTTGGTATAGCTCCTTTGTGCTGGGCAGTAGAGGCATAGGATGTTAAAGGTCTATCCACAGGCATAAGAGAACTATCATTCATAGTGACAGCGTTGTTACTTGCTGAAAGCATTATTTGAGGAGATTCTACTACTTCATCTTGTTTGCAAGTTGAGTCCTTGGTATCACTTGTGATATTCATGATGCCTTCCACAGATAGGTTCACTATAAATATAATATGTAATGAAATAAAATCTCTCAGGACACACTAATCTAGAAATAAAATAAGCAAAATAAAAGTGTTGGTAATTGCATATATACACCAAGATAATTATAAGCTTGATAATGTCACAAAGAGTTTGATTTCCTTAATATATCAGCAATAACAAGATAAATGATAACAGACATTTTTAACTTCAATAGCCTGCAGGCTGGGTTACCAATCATATTTTTTAATATTACTTTGCATTGTTCATTAATTGGCATCTTCACACAATATAATATGGAACCAAAATACTACATTATATCTGTATCAATCTTGTTTTTTGTAAAACAAAATTGTAACATTTGAATTGCTTGAAAAAATTAATTTACTTGCTGAGAGTGAATAAGTGATACACTTTTATTTTGAATTTCAACATAGTCTTAACAGTTGATTCAATATAATGCTATAACCATACTAAAAAGTTGGAAACACTTAATGCCAGATCATATTAAGCAAAAGAGCACTGTACTTGATGCGCAATATCAGTATCCATGCATTCAATAATTGATTGATTTGGCACGTAAGGGTACAAACATCAAGTTGTTTTATGTATTGGACCCACAGCAAAGGCAATAAAGTTTAACTTGGCGGTTCGCGCAGGTAATCGCGCCGATTTTCAGCCCCCAACGGTGTACACTACATACAACATCTATTTATAGGACGTATACAAGGCTCGCAGTATCAGGACTAAAATCAATAACTTATTTTCTTATCCCTCTGTGCAAGGGGGTGACCATGGACAATGGTTATGTACTTACAGTCACCGTCGAAGCTCTCCACAACCGCGCAAATGACGTCTTTAGTCATTACATCCCCGAACATAGATGTAATTGTATCAACAACAGAAGAATAATCATTATTTTGATTCTCCATTGTGAAAATATCAAATCACACTAGCTAAACACAAAAACCGAAGTGGACAAAATCCACTGTTATTACAGAAAGATAATACAAATCTGTCCTTAAAACTCGAAAGTAATTATTTTATAACAAAAACATTATCAATGTATTTTGAGTAAATTACGAAACTCAAAACGTCTCCCATCCTCTGATTTTCCCCCTTTACAAGTTGCAAAATTACACACTATGGTTCCAATTGATTGATCAGTGATGTGAAAAGGGATAATAAAAACGATATAAATTATACTCGATACTCGATATACTGAACCGATTTATAAAAACTTTGTAAAATGTAAACACTTTGTTAGATAGTAGACAATAGACGCGCGATTAAAAACCCACTGCAATGAAAGAAATGTAAATCCATTAGTTTCTTCACTAGACATGTGTAACTCAGGAGTGATTAACTAAAAAGATATATATCCGACGTACGGAGTGATTATATCTTTATATCCCTTGCACTCAAACTAACTCATTATATCCGTACGCGTAAAGATCATTTTTGGTTCAATTTCACTGCAAAAATTAGAAAGAAACAGATATAGATAAATTTCTAATCAACTAATTTAAACTCATCTTTTAGCTCATGAATCATTAAGAGATAGAGATATAAAGATATACTCCACCAAAATGTCAATCTTAGATATAGATATAAAGAAAGACTCATAACTCAATTTTAATCAACTCATTCTTTAGCTCATCGATCATTATGAGATAAAGATATAAAGATATAAAAGAGTGATATATATCTTTTGACTTAAAAGATATATATCTCTCTTTTCTTTACAGTGATTCAATTTGCGCATGACTATTCTTCACTCGAAGGCGATCTTAAAACGCCCCTGCGAATGGGGCGTAATGTTAAATATGACATTAAAAATTAGGAAATTAATTTACAACAATCATTTATTTTGGTACATTAATATGACTATTATTATTCTCAGTATTTAATTATAACAAATCAGTATGATAAGAGAATTTATTTCTTGGCAGATTCTTTAATCGACTTCCGATAAAAATGATATTTTTAAAATTAACTTTAAACTCAGAACATTGACTTTTATTTAGTATGTGGTGTACATGGTCGATCGTTCATTCGCACGTTACATGACTGTAGACGATATAAAACATCGAATATCGATGCCTATTTGCTTACTATAATGCACTATAAGGTCAAAACATTTTTTTTATTGGTAATATTGCTGCCACGTATTGGGAAATTCCCCAATTCTAAGGACCAGTTGTTTTAATCATATTTAACTGGACGTTAACTAATAACTTTCATCGTCATTGATTAAAATCTCAAATGTATTAGGTTGATATCGTTATAATCACAATGAATCAACCGTCAAAGATAATTTTAGCAACTGGGCCAACGGTCGAGTTCTATTTCCTGGTAAAATCTAGAATCGTTTGGTGCGCTTTGGGGTTTGGGTGTCCCATCCTCCGTGGTGCCAATCTGATGAAAAGGTAATGCACCATTCCCGAGAAAACTCTATTAAAGTTAGTAATTAATTACACCAGACCTTTGCACCAGACCATGGGAAGATAGGGGTGCCTAAAACAAACGCTGATCTAAACTCTAATTACGGTCAGCACATGCTGAGTCATTTCCTTTTGTCTTCCGTTAACAATATGTTTGCTTAAATCTTTTGTATTAGTTAATTAATGGCCGATTTACAATTATTTAATATTTGGGCTTTACATAAGAAGACCCCGACATATTATGTATTTTGTTTATTTATTTTATTATTATTTAAGTAACTTAACCTTAAAATACTTGTTTTCAAAACAAATTTGTTTCTGCATCGGAGAAACTTAGTAAGTTAATAAAATCCCATCAAAACATCCTGTAAAAAAATTCCAAGTCTCGCAGCTCAGGTTTTCTACCGCAAAAAGTTGTCAGATTCATGTAATACCAAGTCGATTAATTTATTTAGTCCTTAAGAGACCTTCTATATAAAGTTATTACGTTAGTTATTACCATATCCATGTATCAGCCCATATACGTCCCACTGCAGGGCACGGGCCTACTCTACAATCGAGAATACGATTGAGAGTGGTTAGGCCATATAGTCCACCACGCTGGCCTAGTGCGGGTTGGCGGACTTACATACCATAGAAATTCTTATGAATCACTATGGCATGCAGGTTTCCTCACGATGTTTTCCTTCACCGTTTTAGTGCGTGGTGATTGACTATCAATACACACATGACTCCGAAAAGTCAGATCGACTTGGCCAGCAGCATTATGTATAAATTGTACGATACATTATGTTTTCATGCGATGGCCAAGTATAGATAGCGCGCGAGTTGAATGCAGTCGGGGCCTGAGGTGCGGAGCGGGAGCGTTTCCTCCCGCCGTCCGCACGCCTCACCTCGCACGCCTGCAAGTTAGTGATGTGCTGTCCTAGCTAATTGTACGCTTACCCTGTTATCGCGTTAATAATCAAATTGCAATCCGTGTTATTAGTTTTATTGTTTTTAATCATTCATAATGACTGATCCGATTTCATCAAGTTCTGTTATAAAAAAAAAACGAGTTTTCGTTCATCGCCAAGCACGAGAAATGGCGGAAAAGATCCTAGATATGTGTGTTGAAGAAAGGTAAAACAACAATTTGGTATTTTCTTTAAACAATGTTTTTTTGCAATTTCTGAATCTGACAATAATATTTTTTTTATAATTTGTTTTATTTTATTTTGATGTATAAAATTATCACTTATTAAAAATTTGTGATAATTATTACCTAGTTTTTTTTTAATTATGTTAACCTAGTGTGAAATTCAAGTTAAAACAATGTTAAAATTTATCGATATACTTATTATGGTCATAAATAATTAGGTCACAGCACTACCGCATTCCTAAGCTCTGCATTCAACTCGCGCGCTATCTATAGATCCATTTATTTAAATCGTAAAGAATTTTTAAGATTGATATGGTAATAACTAACGTTATAACTTTATATAGAAGGTCCCTTAAGGACTAAATAAATTAATCGACTTGGTATTACATGAATCTGACAACTTTTTGCGGTAGAAAACCTGAGCTGCGAGACTTGGAATTTTTTTACAGGATGTTTTTGATGGGATCTCACGTCTTTTTGTAGAGTCCTACTTTTTTCCTTTTCGGTACTTCTTACTTCTAGAATATCACTAACGATTTTTCTTAAAGCCTCTGTCTTATGGCTTTTTCTTATTTTTGTAGGCATCAATTTATCACGAATATAGCGGATTTAATTATTAATGTTCTTTCTTTCATTGTAATTGATATTTTCGAGCTATTTAGTCTATTTATTTGCAAGGGCATGTGACATGCTGAATACACCATTTCCTTCTCTATATTCTTCTTTATATAGAAGGTCCCTTAAGGACTAAATAAATTAATCGACTTGGTATTACATGCATCTGACAACTTTTTGCGGTAGGAAACCTGAGCTGCGAGACTTAGAATTTTTTTACAGGATGTTTTTGATGGGATCTCACGTCTTTTTGTAGAGTCCTACTTTTTCCTTTTCCTCCTGTTATGCCTCATATATATAGATATCTATCTACAACTATTATTCCATTATATACGGGTACACTGATTCTTTAACTGCAAATGTAACTTTGTAATCCTATACATTTATATGGGATTACAAAGTTATCCGCACCGCCGCTCATGCCCGTCAAGGTTAAAATAGTAATACAAATTGCCCTTAGTGCGACTGAAATGGCCATATTTAACGGATTTCTAATGCATCCAAACGCGCCTCGTCATGTCAACTACTAGTTGACAGTTGGTCTATCTAGAAAACTAGACACAAATTATGAAATGTTTGAATTTTCCCTTACTTTAGACACTAAACACTAATTATATTCTAAATTTGAAGGTTCTATGTCTGCTAGAAGTGCCTTAGACTTTTGATGATCGGTCAGTCAGTCAGTGAGTGACAAAATTAAGAAAGTTTGACTAGTTACAATTCTTAAACTACTGGTTCAAATTGAATGAAATTTTAAATATACCGTGTTTACACAATTCCTGCTTAGTAACTGAAAATTCAGGCTTCATGCTTTTGCCACAACGAAGTTATAGGGGGTTGAAAATGGTCTGAATTGGTTCGAGAAAAGGATGTTACGGCCTATAGCTCGACTTGGACGGGGGCTCGGCCGCGCCCCCAGATAGATGTAAACTTAGAAATGCATTTTCCTTTGTGGGCGTGCGATATGCTCGAAGCAAGGCTAAATATAACCACCTTTGCCTGCCTTTCGTACCATAATTTATTAATATTGGAATAGGTATCACGCGGCCGACCGCTGGTTATCCCCAAATAATGTACATACATACATACATAAACTCACGCCTATATCCCAGAAGGGGTAGGCAGAGGTGCCAGGACACCCACATTTCGCCTTGTATGTTCCGTCCCACAATGTGATAGGTGGCGAGCCTATCGCCATATCGGGCACAAATTCCTGACACTGGGCTGATAATGAATAGAAAAATCCAATATCACTTTACTCAACCCGGGATTCGAACCCAAGACCTCAGCTTTGTCACCGTACCTTAGTCAACTACGCCACCTAGGCAGTCAAATAATGTAATACTGATGCAACTCGTGTAGGATTTTATGACTCGAGTCACTGAAGTAATTTTACTGCGTTACTCGAGTTGTACTCGAATAAACTTTACAACTCGAGTACGTAATCAGTCACTCGAGTCTCGAACCGAGTTCCAATTTGTTAAAAATAAGACTTTTTTAATCATCATCATCAGCCCGTTACAGTCCACTGCTGGACATAGGTCTCTCGCAAGGTAAACCATAAAGTCTGTTCTGCTGCTTTATGTTTCCAGTCGCTGCCAATCCTACCGAATTTCGGAAAACGTAGCTGGGACGCCTGGTCAGATGGCGGGAATTTTTAAATACCTCGATTAAATTAGGAATATTTTGTATTATAGGAAATATCGAATCTACTTGGCGCGCTGAATGGCTCGGTAACTTAAGTGCTGACGAACTCAAGTCACATTGGTTTTCACTTGAGTTACGAGTTTAACAAATTCACACGAGTCACTCGAGTAAGAATCGGATCGAGTCGCATCGGCATCACTATAATGTAAATATTTGCCTCCAATATGTCAAATTTCCTGGAGTCAAGCACTCATAGCCTGAAAATTACTCATATACTTATCCTGTTTTTTCCAATGGGCCAAATCATGGGAGAGAATGAGACAAATAGTATGTGCTAAGGACGGCTCATGTTCACTCATGAAACGTCAAATTGCTATGTTGGGTATGATTACGCGACCGATTTAAAAAGTGCAGTTATGTCAAATGTTACAAACGGCCAAAGCGCCGACATAATTTAGTTACGACATATTCAATAGTGATATGCTGCACATTTTATCGATAATATATATAATGTATATTTTAGTTTACTACCCATGTTACATAAATTGGCTTGTACTTTAAAATACCTACCCGGTAGTGTAGTGGTAAAAAGCGCTCGGCCTAGGATGCTCTTCATAATTTTCGATATCATCATGTCCATGGCAAAAAATTCTCTTTAGAGGCTTTGCGTACTAGCAGAGTAACGCAATCACACATGTAATGTTTTTTTACATTTACATGCGGAAGTTTCTATTGCTAATCCAAAATGGGTTTACATGTTATCTTATATTTTTGCTAGTTTCTTTTTTTATCTTAGTAACAACTGAGGACATCGGAGAACACCTTTTCAAAAAAAGTAGATCATCGTATTATATTTTTGTTCTGTAGCTACAAAAATAAGATACAAGTTTTTAATAAATAAAATAATGACTATGGTATGAAATTAATAATAATGATTCATGTATGAATATCTACCACTGTGTCTACGAATTTACTATAAATAAAGTTCGTGTATCGATATCGATAAACTATCAGACGAGATCACAGCACAATTAATTCTTGTTGTCAAAATTAGAGTGTACGTTGAAATGTCAATAGATAGTGCTATGGTGGCTGTGGTTGTGGCTGTGGTGGTGGGATTGTGGTGGGAGAAACTAATGCTAAATGCTGTTTTGGTTTCTTATTTCTTGTGAAAACTTGATTTAAAAAGTGTGTAATACTATTTGTTTAGTTAATTTTCTTTCTAATGCACAGTTGCCTTATTAAAGTACGTAATGTTATTAAGTTAAACAATTGGCAGTAATATTTTCGGTAAAAATGGGGGACAATTTTCAAAATAAACCAATGGCGCCGGTGATGATGGACTATGATTTTAAAATAAAAACACAGACAGAGAGGTCTAAAGTGGAAGATTTGTTTGATTACGAGGGTTGTAAAGTGGGCCGGGGTACTTACGGTCATGTGTACAAAGCGAGGAGAAAAGATGGTTCTGACACGAAAGATTATGCTCTGAAACAAATCGAAGGCACTGGTCTTTCGATGTCTGCATGCAGGGAAATAGCGGTGAGTGGTAAAGCTATAAGTAATGTTAATAAAGTTGTAATTGAGTCAATGTTTAGAGGGGCTATCCATAACAGTTAAAGACTTTGACGAATTAGTACTTTCAAGCAGTGTAAAACCTCCTAAATTGTTGAACCACCTAAATAACGATGTGGTTTAATTACTGGCACAACTGCTAAACGCCACCAAATTGTTTCAAATCAATTTGACATATTTTGTGCCTCGCAATTAAACCTGAACCATACAGAGCCATAATAAATAAGTTATTTATGATTTTACCAAGCTATCAATACCTGTTTGTAAATATACTGTTTATGCTCAAATATAAAATTTCCATCACAAAATCTATCATATGTACACTGTGGGTACTGGAGACCTGAATAATCAAGTTTAAGTTGATTTTAACATTTCTTTTATCATTGAAATCTTATAAAGAGCTCATTAAAATTAAATTCTTATGTTTTTTAAATAATTGTGTTTTTTTTTTCAGTTACTTAGAGAATTAAAGCATCCAAATGTGATTAATCTAATAAGAGTATTTCTCTCGCATACGGACCGCAAAGTCTGGCTGCTTTTTGACTATGCAGAACACGATTTGTGGCACATAATTAAGTTCCATAGAGCCGCTAAAGCTAATAAGAAGTCTGTTATGGTACCTAAAGGTATGGTTAAGAGTCTTCTCTATCAGATATTGGATGGGATTCATTATCTGCATTCAAATTGGGTCTTGCATAGAGATTTGGTGAGTTATGGTTTATTAAATTGATTTATTCATCTTTGATGCAGATTGTTATTTGTGACAGATGGTTAATTTTGACTTTCAAATCTCATAAAATTGAATGATTATAAACCTAGGAGGTTATGAAATGGGAAAGATATAAACATCACAGAAATATGTCATTTCATATACTATGCTTTAACAATTCATCTGTGACAAGTACACATCAACAATCTCTATGTAAATTATTAATAGGTACTGTAAAATAATGAATTTACTGTTTTAATGTTTTATGTAGAGTTATGACATGAGGCCAAATTATGAAAAAAACCATGCCTAACAACAAGCCACATCCGTGGATATATTGTAATACAGTCAATGTGTTATTGTTGCAGTTAAATATCCATCATTATTTAACTTATAAAAATAAATAAATTGGTGGTGAATAACATTACGGAATCAATTAATTACATTACATTTATGTCATATTAAAATATACAATTTTTGATGATTAAATATATTTTTTCATACTAATTCAGCTAAGTTTACCCCTGAACAATATTTAATTCATGGGTAATTTAGAAAATACCAATTTGTTATATTAGAATTAGCTGATGTAAAATAATAATTGATTTTTTCATTTTTGTAACTTGTTTTAGAAACCTGCAAATATCCTTGTGATGGGTGAAGGGCCTGAAAGGGGCAGGGTTAAGATAGCTGACATGGGATTTGCGAGGTTGTTCAATGCGCCTCTGAAACCCCTAGCTGATTTGGATCCGGTGGTGGTCACATTCTGGTACAGAGCACCAGAGTTGCTGCTCGGAGCTAGACATTACACTAAGGCTATTGGTACGTATTCATGATTATTTGTAGTTTGTGAACTTTTTTCAGTGCAATGAATGGTGTGGCATTCACCTAATGGTAAGCTATACAATCACTCATGGACAGTAACTAATTAGTTAAATATTTGTGGTCCATGATAGTCTGCCTATCCCTATGGGATACAGGCGTGACAATTATGTATGTATAATGTAGTGTGTACTAGGCAGAATAAAGTGGTAACTTTTTTCTAGTATTAGTTGCGATTTCATTGAGTAATGAGCATTGTAGTGATGTGTCAACCTCTTACATTAGTCATGTATGTTAAGGTAGACGTGATAAATCAATATCATTCGGAGATTTCTAAATGTTTCCACTTACAATAATTATGTTATCTTACTAATTTGTTATTAGAACTCTTGTTAAGTGTAAAAAATATTTTTATTAAACTCTTACAATTGTGTTGTATCTTTATAGATATATGGGCGATAGGCTGTATCTTTGCTGAATTATTGACATCTGAACCAATATTTCACTGTCGCCAAGAGGATATAAAAACAAGCAATCCTTACCATCATGATCAATTGGACAGGATATTCAATGTGATGGGTTTTCCACAAGAAAAAGACTGGGAAGATATAAGGAAGATGCCGGAGCATGCTACTTTAGTTAAGGATTTCAAGAGATCTAAGTGAGTTATATTTAGATTAATAGTGATTGACAGTTAATAGCTACTAATATACATCCAGTTTATTCTGAGACAGTTTTTGCAAACACATAATATTATTATCCTAAAATCTTAGTGTGTAAATAATACAGATTGGTTTTGAGAGGAATTTGCAGTTTTGAATAATAACTAGGTTTCTAAAACGAGTTGAATGCATAAAGAAATTGTTCAAAATGAATGCAAAAAGAATATGTCAAGAAAGTCTACATTTCCAAGACTGCCTCAGTATTGTAGTTGTATTACAGCATGTGTACAACGCTGAGATCTCTGGTTCGATTCTTGAATGTGAAAGTTATATTGTTTTTTTTTTCTATTCATTATCACTAGTGTCAGGTATTTCTGCTTGATTTGACGATAGTCTTGCCCCCTCTCATATCGTGGAATGGAATACACAAGGTCAAACATGAGTATCCATGTAGCACATATACCAGTGTGGAAAAAGGTGTGAATTTATGTATACATTTAAATTTTCATAGTCTGATTTCATGTGTGTTCTCTAAATGAAGGTTACAGATGTGACTAATATGGGTATATTTACAGTTACCAGAACTGTTCACTCAGCAAGTACATGGACAGACACAAAATAAAACCAGATAGCAAAGCATTCAGTCTACTACAAAGGTTACTCTTAATGGATCCAAACCGGAGAATCACATCAGAGCAGGCAATGCAAGATCCGTATTTTACTGAAGATCCACTCCCTACACAGGTATACCTCGCACCTTTAGACTTAGAGTGTCCTAATTAAAAACATCTTATTTTTTTGGGAAACTTTCATTAAAGATTTGTAACATAAGAAATTTTAATCAGTATGTAAAACCAAATTTCCCTACAAATTAGCAATAATTATAATCGTGTTAAGTACTTGTAAGTTATAGTAACTTTAATAAATTTATTCATATTATTTAAAAAAGTGCGTGGTGGCCTGTTGGTAAACGGACTAGACGCGGCTGCCCACATGTTCAGGGTGGTCGCGGGTTCGAATCCCAGGGCACACCTCTGACTTTTCGGAGTCATGTGTGTATTGATAATCAATCACCACGCACTAAAACGGTGAAGGAAAACATCGTGAGGAAACCTGCATACCATAGCGATTCATAAGAATTTCTATGGTATGTAAGTCCGCCAACCCGCACTAGGCCAGCGTGGTGGACTATATGGCCTAACCACTCTCAATCGTATTCTCGATTGTAGAGTAGGCCCGTGCCCTGCAGTGGGACGTATATGGGCTGATACAGATACATATTATTTCAACTATAAATTGCATTTTGTAAGGTTTGTTACACTTTAAAAATAAACTCCTTAACCAAAGTGCTTTGTTAGCCAAATTGTTAACAGTCACTTCTTATCAAGCGTCATTCACTCCTCACCAGTAGTTAATGTAGTAATATAGTATGTATTATGCGTTCAACCCTTCTTTGAATCGGTTGGACAACCCAATGTATTATGAGTTCAACCTTTCTTTGAATCGGTTGGATAACGCATCTCTTGCCAGATTTTCCTTTCCATTTATAGGTTTCAATATAACTTTTAAATATAAATAAATAAATACATCCAACAGTCACATACATAGTCCTGACACCACACTAAGATCTCATATTACATCGTGGAACAACGAGAGATTTTTCGGTCTCACAAACATGTATGTGACTGTTGGGTGTTATTTATTAATTTATTTAAACACCCACAGCCGATACAAAAACCTGTGGCTCACAAAAATAGTCGTATGAGTGCGGGATCGGGAAACCTGTTGCTTCTCGTTTCACAGATATCGAACCAACTACTCCATGGTGGCTGTCACATTAGACACATTCGTTACTTTTGGCTGTGGTTATAAAATTAATGAATTGTTTTGTCCTTAGGACGTGTTTGCCGGTTGTCCTATACCTTATCCGAAGAGAGAGTTCTTAACCGACGACGATCAGGAAGATAAGAGCGATTCCAAGGCACGACAGAATCAACAACAACAGCAACCCAATGTATGTACAAATAATTAACTATATTTTTTAGCCATTAGAATATTGGTATATCCGAAAAATATTACTGTGATTCTTAGTTTATACTATCAGTATGCTATGATGGCCGTTTTGATGTTTGGCTCATCAAGTTTGGAGTTAATCCATAAATATATTGAAGGATTTATGTTTTGTAATGTTTTATCCATTTACAGGTTTTCGCGTATATTTGACAGAATCGTAGTTAGTAGAAGTAACAGTAAAATAGCATGTTGTCACCTGCTTATATTGTTTATTATGTTACATTAATTCGCGAAGAAAGAAAGGCTTAGTAACCTTCGCACCACAGCAATACTTGTATTAAAAGTGGTCTACATCGAATTCGAATTCGAATCTTGAATGAATTTTTTACATACCTCCATAGTATGGTCTCATATGCAGGTTTCCTGACGATGTTTTCTTTCACTCCTATAGTGTCCGATGACTGTTTACTATCAATACACACATGACACTGAAATTAGAGGTGTATTCTGGGATTTGAACCCGCGACCACCGTGAAAATGTTTACAGCCGCGTCTAATCCGTTTTCCAACAGGCCACCACGCAATTATAGAGCACAGTTTAAGACTAAGGATATACCACAAGCGTTTCTAATATTTGACCTATTCTAATATTTCAGACTCAACAAAATCAAGTGCAGCAGAATAGTCACGACCACGGCGCTAACAATGCAAAGAGAATGAGAATGACAGGTCAGTATATATTACCCAATTCAATTATTCATAAACAGGCGTATTTTTTATTTTATCACAATGAATGGCGAGACGAGCATGCCGTTCGCCTGAAACAAAGCAACCTTGAATTACAAAGCAATGCTTGGCATTCCACTGCGCTCGCCATCCTGAGACATAAGATGTAAAGTCCAGTAGTAGTTTCACGAGAATCTGTAGGAAACGTGTTTTAAAACTAAAGTGTATAGAAAATAACAATGGACGGTTAGCACAAAAGTTATGAAGATGGTTTCTGCGCCGGAGATTGCGGGTTCGCACACACATCTATTGCCTAAATATATTCTACCTTGTTTGTGTTATCATTTTTCTATTTTTAAATTTATCCTTCATAGAAAATCTTAAGCACGCGACCAAATGCAGTAAAATAAAATTCAAAAATTCTTTCTTACAAATGGTTTCTTAGATTAACGCGAATGCTACACATTGAAATAATGTTACACATTGAAATCTTTCTTACAAATCAAATTACAGTATTCAGTAGAGAAAAAAATATTTTTGGTAATGGAACGGGAAGTAAGCGATAAGCTTATTTCAACTTCTACCAAACTACCGTGTAATGGATAAGATCAGAAGTAGTAGTAGATGGCGGTAAAAAAAAGATAAAGAAATCATTAAAATTTAATTTAAGCTGCTTTTAGCTGAGATTTAGATTACTTTAAGCGATAAGATCGCCATTTGTACTTTTTATTTTTTTTAGTTTCTGTATGTTGTATTTTTGTATGTGTACAATAAAGATTTAAATAAATAAAATAAATAAATTAAACTTTCCAGGGCCGAATCAAGGCAACACAACAGCGGGGGGTGGACAACAGGAGTTCCATCAACAACAGATGATGTTCGGCTCACAACAACAGGGCGGCAGCTCGCAACAACAAGGAAACTTCCAACAGAGATTTTGAATTGTATTTTAATTCTAAATGACGGATTTAAGCATGTGTAAGGAAGTAGGAACAGTACAATAGAAATATATAATATTAAATGTCTATGGTATGTAAGTCCGCCAACCCGCACTAGGCCAGCGTGGTGGACTATATGGCCTAACCACTCTCAATCGTACTGTCGATTGTAGAGGAGGCCCGTGCCCTACAGTGGGACGTATATAGGCTGATACAGATTTATTTGTAAATATTTTTTAGTTTGTATAGACTGTATCTAGTTTGGTGAATATATTTACAAATGGGAAGTTAATATCAAGTCTTGGTTTATGAGGTAATGAGCAATAAGTTTTACAGGTCATTTAGTCATTTCATCTACTCTGAAAGTGTTCCTTCAGGCGAATTATTGAAAGAAAAGAAATATATATAATTATGTTCAGTATGGACTTTGTTTGTTTGTAATAAGATAGAATGATAATTTTTACTTTTAGAATGGTTATTAGGCTATAGAGGAATCCGTGGCCTAAATACAAAGAATAGTGAAATAATAAAATTAGATTGTATATTGAGAGAGTAAGAATTAAAACTTTAGGACTAATTTGATTGATATAATTTTTAAAATCTCCGATTTTCGATACTTAGAAATGTGTAAATACTGGTCTGTAATAAAATTAAGTATTAAGTAAATTAAAATCGTTTTTTTACGAAATATTCTTTTTATTTATACATCTTAAACAATCACAGTTTGAAGTAATATTTTAATTACGTCTTTTTTATTGTTCTCATTGATACGTGTATGGGCTGGTATGAGTCTTATTTTAGGTATTTCATAATATAATTACATTTTTGGACGGAATCAATTCACTTTATTCTGGACGGAATACACTTGGATTGAATGGTCGTTGTATTAAAAATAATAGTAATTACTGTTTACAAATTACCTTCTAATTTATACACTACAGTTTCTCTTTTATAAAGTTATAATAATTTAAATTTTTTTTAAAAGTTTTTATGGCTTATCGTGCCTGATTAGAAGAATTGAAAAGATTAGCGCCCCACAACTTATAAAGGCTTTTCATAAGCTATCTAAATTAAATTACTCGTATTCTTTCAATGAAGATAATCATCGATTTCTCCTGGCACTTTAAGACTTGCATCTTATTGATAAATTACCATTCGTTTCTTGCAGTATAGTTAGATCGATCCAGAAACTTCGACGATAGTTCTTGGTCCAGTGTTGTCTAGTGTGTACGCAGCTTTGTTCAGTTCATCCCTTTTCAGTTTCGTGTTGGAGTCGACGGTTCGTATACGAGTGCGTAGTTTGCCGCATCGGCCGTCTACCAACTTCTCATAGGCTGGAAACAATCACAAAAATAAAATAAAATTAATTTTGCGGATTTTTATTACAACTCAGTTGCAAAAATTAAAGCCTTCGCGGTTAAGCAGCTGGTGAAGACTCCTATTTTAATTTAGATGATTAATTTTTATTTCTAAACAAAAAATAGGTATTGTACATATATTTTACAGAGTTTATCTGCTGAGACCTGGCTTTACTTTGATAGTAACATTAATAGCGTGATAGCTTTATTATATTCATTAGTAGACTGTTCTGTAGCTGAAGATGACGATGATAAAAGAATATGATGGGAAAATAGGTTCTTCTGATGGTAGGTAATCAGCCGTGTTTTTGCTGGATAGAGTGGGATAAAAATGATGAATAGGTTCATAATTATATATGAAGATTTCGCTAAGGGTAACTAATACCAACTAGGAAAGCAGTATTCTGCCAGTAGTTTACATGAGGTATCTATCATATTTATTGCTCTATCCATACTGTTTATACTTTGTACCCATATTTTCGCAGGAAATTAATATTAGACTGATAAATGTCTGACATACATTTTATTCGGCTAAAGAACCCATAAACCCTCAAGTTACTAAAGCAGGAGATTTAAATGCGCAAACTCATTGAATTTTTTTAAAGCTATCATATAAATTCATTGGACTATTCTTATATCACGATTAGTATTTTTATAAACTACTGGTAGTAGCCACAAGCGGTTAAAGTACTTTGTTTTGTAACTGAGTAAGTGTGGTAACTCTTGATAGGTGAGGCAAAACTGGTTCAATTTAATTGTTTAAGTTATTACACTTGCAGTTTACACGCACTGGTTAATACTGTCTTTTAATGTTTATGCCATATTTTGTTCAATGAATTCACAGTTGCTTCGAATGTTCACAATTTATGTGAATGCAGACATAATTGGGTCGTTCGTCATTTATATCCTTCTTCGGTTTCTTTGGATACATTGCAATGGATTGCAATAACCTTTCAATGTGCATTCGAATAGGCATACGCGAATTGATTTCAAAACTTTGTGCTAGTGTTTTAGGATTATATTAGGTATGTAGAGCAATGATATTTAATAACACTAATAGGTTCAAGTTTGTTTGCCATTGCGATTAAGGGTACTAGGAGTTCGTGATTGCATCTGCAGATCAGAGGACGGAATTCTTTGCACTCTTCTGTTAGACTGGTATTGAGAAGATGTGAATTATGAAGGTAATTATAACTAATGGACTATACGACTTTAACAACGTTAGTTTTAAATATGAGATTAACATAAATAATTCTCGAATGGTTTTTTAAGAAAATACCTAAGAAGTGTCGCTATTAAGCACGACTTTCGTACATATTTAGGAAAATCTAAATGCACAACTTTTCAATAACTTATAAACTACAATATTATTTTCAGTATATTAATTTATGCTTGCATTGATAGTAATTTTATGCCGGATATAAAATGGTAATATGGATGTCTCTTTTCACATTGTATGTGCAAGAAACCTTGATATAGAAACTAGTTTAGTTACTATGTTACGTTAATGATATTCATACGTTAATACTTAATGCTAAATATAATTTTCAATACTCACCGTCTTTTTTAAAGGAGTTGTGACAAGCCATATGGCATATTGAAGGAAATCCTTTCAAGTTGTTTGGATCTATAAGTCCGGGTGATATCGGCGCTGCACATATTGGATCTCTTCTTCCTTTACACGAATCTATGCATACATCGTAGGAATTTTTCCTTGCCTTCGGTTTTGGCTTTCTAGTCCTAGGTGTTTTTGGTTTTTTAGTCGTGGTGGTTGGATTTAGTCTGATATTAGTGATGGAGCCGGGTGGAGCTATAACACGGATTCGGAGAGGGTAGGCAGAAAATGGTGGCAATGTTCTTGGTATTGGCGTTGTTACAGGAATAGGTGAGGGAGATGAGGTATTTTGGGAGCTGGCAATAGTACACTGCTCCGTAGTTCTTTTCGTGGCGATGGCTGCGGTTGAAGGCGAGGTACTCATTGTAGATAATGTATTTAAAGATGGTGGGAAAGTTTGAGTTGTAGATGGAGGAACTGGTGGTACTGTAACAGTGGCCGCTGGTTGGGCTATTGTAGGCTGTGACGTTACTGCAGAAACAACAGAACTTTGTGAGGTACCAACAGAGGTTTGAGGTGGTAATGGATAATTTTGAATGTTTTGGGGAGCTTGTTGGTATATCAAAAAGTAATTAGATTGGGGAGATAGCGTTGATGTTTGTGAAATTGGGACCTGAGTTACAAACTGTGAAACTTGCAATTCTGGCTGGTTAAATGGTTGGCTGGGAAAACTTTGCACCAGGGGGATCAATTCCAGTCGTATTTGTTGCGATTGTGTTTGTCCCGATTGTGAACGTGATGCTGGGGTATTGTTGCTTTGAACATATTGTGTAATTGGTTGTACAGATTGCGGAACAGCTGGATCTAGTTGCGTCGGAGGAGGCACTGGTTGGTTCTCGGGAGAACTAGGTTGGACGACTGGAGGCGCTGACTGCATAATTGAGGGAGTTGGTGACCCTTCAGACATGGATAGTGGCATCTTTGGTTGATCTGTCACTAACGGAAAGATAGGCTGTACTTCTGGAGACACTGGTTGCCTTTCTGGCGTGATTCTATCAAAAATTTTTTGCTGTTGACTGGTTTGGAATTGGACAGCAATCGTTGATGATGCAGGTGCTGCCGGCGACTGTGATGTTGATGAAATCAGTGGTTGGTCTGCCGTTCGTAGTGAAGACATTGTTGACATCGTAGGTGGTATGCTTGTAAAACCTTCGGGTATAGTGCTTGACTGCAAACGTGTTGGAGGTGGTAAAGTTGACAGCAGTGCTATCTCATCAGGAATTTCGTTTGATTTTGACAAAACTATGATCGGGTTCGTCGATGAGAAGGATGCTTCTGTCGAAAATATTTCTGATATGGGTTTCGGTTGGAATCCATCATTTATTACGTTTGCCGCGTACCAGGATTCTGGTTGCTTGTCTGATATTTCAGCTCGGCATAGTTGTAACACTGAAAATAAATAAAGTAAATTAAATTAACTGCCTCAAAATATCGCTGGTAAACGCTGAGGTCTCGGGCTCGAATCCCGTGTCGTACAAAATGATATTGTATTTTTCTATCCATTATCAGCCCTGTGTCAGTTTATCCCCGATATGACTCGCCCTCTAACACATTGTGGGACGAAACGGACAAGGCGAAACGTGGGTGTCCTGGTAGCCTATTTCCCAGAAGGGGTAGGACCTCTGCCTATCCCTTCTGGGAAAACGCGTGTCTTAATGTATGTATGTATTTTGGATGCGTTTACTATATCGGATGTTTAAGATTAATGTTGCGTCAAGGCAGCATTAATATTCCTAGCAAATAAGAATGTTTGAAAATTGAATACTCTTTAGATAGACTTTTGTGACTGACTGTACGCTATTATAGCGGAGAAATAAAGCAATACAGCGTGTCGTTGATTTAATTTTAGCAGCTTCACATCTCGTTCAAAACTGGTTTTCAAGGACCGCTTTTTGCGATCCCAATGCTCTTCGGTGAGGTCAAGCACCTCGGGCCGGGTTACCCTTTGCCGTTTCATTGAGCAAATTGCATGCTCTATAAACATCAAACAATGTGGCCGTACGCACTGGGAAGCAGAAAACTTTCACCCACTGTTAGATTGATTTGGATCAGATTTGTCACTTGCAGTTTTTATGAATGAAATTATTATATGATAAGTTGGGGTTAAATTTTGTTTTGATTCATTAAGATAATAAGCTATGACGAATTGTATATATCCTTTTGAGTAAGTTAAATATAAACATTTTGTGCTTCCCACATTTCATATGTAGAATTCTAGGTGAGATTTATAAATCTAGCACGTCCGTTAGCTATCTTTCTAATTTGAAGCTGTCTGTCTTCTGTTCTGCCTGTTAAATGTAGTATATTGCAGAATCAAGTAATTGCATGTGGAAATCTGTTCAGAAAACGAAAGTTCTTGCTTAAGATTTTCCCACTAGCCAGGTCTTTGTTCTCCTTCTCAATCTTGGTCTTCCTTTGTCCTAAAATTATTCCGGTTATTTATATTATATCAAACTTCTTAAGAACCAGTTTCTGCTGTTGACGGTACGGGTCTGTTACTGAATGTATTAAGAGAGCTAGTACACAGTAAGGACAGTTTATCACGATGTTATAAAAGTAATTCCAGCTGTCGGTGATATCAAGATATCAATTAAAATTACTTAGCCACAGATGTTCCGTACACAAAAAAATCATTAAGATAAATTAAAGTAAACATATTTATATTTCTTTTAATCATTTATTGCTTCTTCAGTTATAAAACTAATTCCTAAATTAGGTTCTAGTTAAATAAGTATCTCGTGCCCATACCACTGTTAATATCGGTTCCACTAATAATTATCGAATTGTTTCTTCAACAGTTTACCCCAGCTGGTACAGATTACGTTGTACACTAACTTGTTCTGTTACAAAGTCGATGTGCGTGCGTATGTATGAATCATCGGTACGGCATGGCATGGCATAGTCCCTTGCACCTGATTCCTGGTGCTATTTATATTTTCAGACTGATTCACAACTTAGTCGATTGAGTGATTTTTACATCAGCTTTGATGGTATTATCATTGAATAAAAAAAAATTATTAGTTAGATAAAATGACTTTATTGCTATCATATCATTCACTAACTGCGAGCCATTTACTGAAGGTTGATTTTTTGTCCGATTTTACACCGTGATCTATAGTTATCTTAAAATGCGTGGTGGCCTGTTGGTTAATGGATCGGATGCGGTTGCCAACATGTTAACAGTGGTCGTAGGTTCGAGTTTACATGATACTTATTGTCTGCAAGCCCGCACTAGGCCAGCGAGGTGGATTATGACCAAACCACTCTCAATCCTACCCTCGATTGTAGAGCAGGCTCATACCCTGCCGTGGAATCTTTATGGGCTGTTACAGATACAGATACTAGACTAACGCACATTAATAATATCTACATCTTTCCCAAGAACGTGAACCGGTAAAAAGATTTTTATCGGTTGACGTTACTTCCTGCATTTATCAACAGGTGTTAAAAAAGTAGCTGAGGGACGTCGCAATTATGCTGATAGCTACGGCTGCATAAGTATGCAAATGTCTTTGCAAGAGCAAACGTGTTGTTAAATTGAATCACAGTCAAAGAAGCGGTTCGTAGATCACTATCGGTAATAAATATGTTATAAGTCTAGTGATAGCGTGTGTAGGCTATGAACCGTGAGGTTCTAGAAACGAATTTTATCTCGGCTGCTTCAGTTTGAGTCAGTTTCTCGTGTCCCGAAAGAACTTTATCCACGTGATTCTGTCTTCGGCAGTGTGCTTCTCACGAAGCCGACTTTCCAGTCCTGTTCCTCTACAGGCTCTCCCTATTCTCTATTATCTCCCTTTTTTATCTATAGCCGAACGCATCTCTAGTTCTCTAGTAATCTGATTGATTCAAATACCATGTCCAACTATATAATCGTTTATTTATTTGTTGTATCTATTCCGTAAAAGGAAAAGCTGTAGAAATTATAAAGATTTCTCGGTACTGCGTAACGTTGACTGGGCGCTTCAAGAAAACGAGCAGAACTCGACGAGTTTTTACAAGAATGCGAGCGAGAAAAACGTTCCGAGAAAAACACCGTATATACAAGTATAGTCAATGTATGCAATACACTTCTGTTTACTCTGTCTAACGGCCGGGTGCAATAATATATTGACAGTTAAGCGGTAAAAATTATCCCCGATAATACGTGTCTTCTATCTTTGTTTAACTGTGGTTTAACCGATGTTTCGATAACAAAAACTAAACTAGGTTATCAACGATGAACGTAGATATTGCATATATCTCTGGTAAGAACCGTTCCTCTCAAACGTTTAATATTTGCACTTTTAATTGAGTTCAATATTTATTAGGTTAATTATTAACTTTATTTTAGAATTATCATAAATCATCTTTAATGTATAATTAGAAGAATAAAACGTTAAAATATATTAATAATGTAAGTATTGTGTCAAATAAAGGCAAATTAAAAATTCATACAAAGCTTACATAGAACAACAAAACGCATCGTATGACTGATTTGTAATATGTCAAATGTAAAAAAGAAGTTTACAATTATCAATGTTTACCAACAAGAATGAATTCAAAAATGAATTTTACGGCCCTATTTCTGCGATAGAGTTACAAATTTAAATTGAATCAGAGACCATAATATTTATAAATACGAAGAACAGTGTGAAAATAAAACATTGCGTGGTTGCATTACTTTAGTTTTGTAATCAATATGACTTTAAAGACCTGAAATCATTTCAGTGCTTATCTACAAATAAATACTGAGGAATATTATAATAATTAAAACAATATAAATCTAATTAAGAATAATAATTTATTCAGGTGATCTTACTATGCTAGAAGTTTTCGAAATTGTAATGACTAGTTATAGAGAAAACAACTGTTACACATTTTACATATCACATAAAAATGTATTTACCATCGATATCAATGTTAGAATGGTAGAATATAAGTCAATGGTATTTACAAATAAAATGTAAGAACCCCCTTTTCCGCAGATTGTATTATGGGTAAATAAAATATCAAAGATAATTTGTGAAAAATCTTTAATCTTTATTATTGACAAAGTTCTGAAACTTTATTTTAATTTCAAATAAGTAATTAATATTTATGTCTAGTCTAGCAGTGTTTGGTATGTCAATTTCATGTTCCACATCAGCAATGCTTTTCATTCTTCAAATATTATCTGACACCGCTGTGGCACTCATTATGTTTAAAGTTGTGTGCAATCCCAAAAGACTTTTTTTCACTGAATGGTGTGGAAATCTTCTTTTCCAAACATCATAAGACCTGAAATAAAGATGAAAGAAAGATGTAAAAGATGGAAGAGCAAAATATTAACTATAATAACTTTATATGAGCCGCATTGTTGCAATACTCTATGGCAGACATTGAGCAGTGTTGTTAATAAAGTAGTATGTGTATATGCACTATCTCCAATTAGATATCTATTACTATTTTATTATATAACTTCTTCACATTGTACTGAAAATAAATATGTTATTTACAAAAAATAAAAGATTTAAAGTGAAAATATGTTTTGATGATTTCCATCAGGCTGTACCCTATTGAAACTAGGGAATTATTAGGAAACTACTTACAAAAATGTGTATTAATCTTAACATATTCTCTTAACCATTCTTCCAACTTAATTGTCATATTTGTTGTATCTTAAATTATTGTATGCCAATATGGCGGGTCATAGCTGCACAAAACAATTGAATGTAACACCATTTTCACCTATGTACCACAATATTTGAATTTGAATTCTTTCAAAATATAAAGTATGAGATAAATACCTTTTAGCAGAGTTGTTAAATATAGTAGTGTAATGAGCCCCAGACTAGCATTCCAATACATTCATGAAAAGTAACTGTGCAATACACATTACTTGAACAATAATACCTTTATTTTCCTAAATTCTTCTCCTATATTTGAATCTAAAAATAAAAATATTAAGATTAATACATTGTGATCAGATAACTGATACATAATACCAAGATTTATGTTAATATCATAGACAATATTAATACATAATTATTGATTAATCCTAATATATCTAAAGGTAGTCATTACTAACCAGGTGGCTCTATGGGAATATAATATGTGCAATGAATTGCACCAAAGGTTCTTGGGAAAACTGCAATTTTATGAAACCCATGCTGTGTGTGGTCTAATATTTTTACATACTGCTAATATAGCTCAGTTATAGCCCGAGGCACATCAGTAATGATTCGGCTGACTGTAGCTTTTGATACCCAAAAATAGTTACCTACTCAACATGCATTCTCCCCAGTACGTAAAACCACAATGATAGCAGCAATTAATGGAACAGTGACACATTATTGTTCCCGAGCTGTTACATTTATTATAGAATATATGATTTTGGAATAATTCAATACACTTATAAAACTTAATGAAATATTTGATATGTATGCTTACCAGGAGGAAGGTTCCTTGCGGGCTGGGTTTAAATGTAGAAATAAACATAATAGCTGATGTATTATTTCATCTAAAAAGTAAATCTGTAAATAAATTCTGAACTAGAATATTCACATAGTTTTTTTGATCTCATAAATTATAATCAGCGTCAAATACACCAGCTTTAAACATTTCGTTATCACTTTCATCACTGAATATATTAATGTCACTTTATTTTGCTGATTTTTTCCATAAAAATACCACATATCTGGGTTAATCGACGTATTATCCACCATATTGCAGCGATATTAGAAAACGTTGACAGCTAGTTAAACACGAATAACTACAGTAGTTCGAATCGTTATCGAAACGCGTATATTTTAATTTGTATGGAATTTCCTAACTATGGTTAGCGAGAGCCCTCCCATTGATAGATACAAATCATAGATATGTTTATTCATCTGTCTACGATTATTGAAACCGAAAAATGACAGAACTCATACTAGAGTTAGCGATTTTAACGGGTAGTAAAAGACAGACAGAGTATTGCACCCGGCCGTAAGACAGCATGGCTATCTCGAGGTTAAAAGGACGTAAAGCACATTTTATGCTTTTTGGAATTTCCACCTTGTATTTATGACATGTAAAGTAAAATTGCAGAAACCACAAACTGTGCGTTAATAGATTACACGTAGATATTTAATTTCTTGATCTGAATTGCTGTTTGGATTGTTGAGTCCATCATAAAGATAATATGTCCTAAAATATAATGAAACATTTACTCTTCTTACTTGGCTAGGGAGTAGTAAAATAAGTGATATCAATTGTTTTATACTATTTGCTTGATTCAACTTTACGACATAGTTATATAATGGTTTATAGAGCCCCATAACAGGCAAACTTTCACTTATACCTATTTAATGCAATTGAAAGTTACCCGGTGCGGTCTTTCTCGTGACACATTTATATGAGATATTATATTATAATATGGATTCAGAATATATAAGGACGTCAGAACATAATGGGCCTTAATCTGAGAGGTTTCTGGAAGGTTAAGGTACTTTTGCAATGACGTCTTCATAAGATAAATAACTAATGGCTGGTTTCTATATCTTATCTATCTTTAACAAGAGATTAGGATACTACGTCGATACAATTCTATGTTTCAATAAACGTAGATGGACTTATATATTTATGTTGCCTAGCTATCTATAAATATAACAAAATCAAAATCAAATAAAAGCAATCTTTCATCAATCAGCAATTCTTTACCCTTGTTAACTGAAAAATAATATGAATAGAAATATTTAATGTAATCTCTAGTAAAAGATGGACTATTATCCATCTTTAACCAGAGATTATAAAAAAACGTACTTTCCAATTAATTCCTCATACATTATGTGCCAAAATATTTCAGTTCAAAATGTCAAGCCCTCGAATGCCAACACAATGACCGTATCCTGCGTGTTTACATTCCACGAGCGTATTCTCTGAGAAACCATTAAACAATACGCGGCATACATAACACGGCCGCCGGACAGTAGCAGTATGGCGTAATATAAAACATCTGTCTTGCCTTTAGGTCATTTACTTTAGTACTGGGAGCTGTTTGAAATTCATATAGAATAGTCGACCTTATAAAAACATGTACAAGATGTATTAATTTGTAGGTATTTAGTTGTAGACGGGACGACCTATTTTCCAAGCGAATTGCGTTGTTTGGGAATTTTATGATAATTGTTTTTTTTTCAAATGACTCATAAGGAAAAGACTGCTTTAACAAAATATATAAATATTATTTGTTTTGCATATTTTTTGGCTTTTAAGTATGCGAATTACTTTAATGTCATCAACTCGTAGCATCTAAAAAGAATATCAGATTTGTGTACTCTGGGTTAGAAACAAAGACTTCTATGTCTGGAGTTCGTTCCATTATGAAATTAACTATAGCTCAAGAAACGAAATTACCATATCAATTTATCACGTCCGTTTGAAGTTAATAGGCTCAGCCCACGCGCATTTCGAAGATATCTGAACAGACAATTATGAATGCGGCAACACTCGCTACTCGCCACGCCCGTGTATACAAAACCGTTATGCATTGATATACATTATACATTTAACATAACCAAACATGTAACTGTATGTTACGAGTTTCATTAGCAATCAACTACTGGTGGTAGGTCTCTCATATGTGGTAGGCCGCAATGTCTATTTCTCCCGCTAAAAAGTATTGTTAATGTATTGTGTTCCGGTTTGTGTGATTTTGCTACTGGGATCAGGGGTCTGTGTTATGGTTTTTACTTTACTATATTCACGGACATAGTATAACGTCTGAAGCATAATAGATATAATAATAAATACACCCAAAAATCATAATACTTAGTCCTGAACCCGCATTAAGTCCAGTGTCATGGGTATCAGGAACTACGAGAGAGTTTCGGTCCCAAAAACACCCAGACCCGATATAAATACTTGTGTGGTTTGCCAACATTTTTATCGATGCGGGGATCGATCCCACGGCCTCTCGTTTCACAGCCGGCATCTAACCAACTGCGCCACGGAAGCTGTCGAATACGGATAAGGATCAAGAACAGCTTCAAAGCTGATTTAAAAAAATTGCACAAGAACTAAGGCGTAATGGGTCTAATGGGCTAGAAACCTAGAGTAAAATACAATATTCTGGGTGAGATTATACAGTCGTGATATCATAAACATTTGTTCGAAGTACAGACCTCTAACAAATGTATTTTTAGACTCCCAGATATCTAGGACCAAAAGGCCCTTATAGTGTCTAAAATCCGCGACGTAAGACAGGTATCGCTATCAAGTATATCCATATTAGTGTTAGGATTAATTAATTATTTAACAGTCGCGACCAGCCATTTATTGTTGTTTTTTATTTGATATTGTTTTTGCACATTATACATGTGTATGTTGTGTCTGTGACTAATAAATCGTTTTTCGTTCTTACTTTCTATTTGTCATATATAAATATCTACTGTATTCACACTAAATATAGGTACTTTGATTTAATAAACATCAATGTAGCCTAGCATTAGCCTATATTTGAACTACAAAGTGAAACTCGAATGTAATGAAAATTGTCTACAAGAATTGCACATTTATCGAAGGTCATTAGCTATAGGCAATAGAATATGTTTATCGTATTCGCTTGCGCTTATAAATGTATAGGCAATACCAATATGGTCTTAAGGAAAGCGCCTGGGTCATTCATGTTTTATAATTATTTTATAATATATGTCACAGTAATGGTTTACATATTTAGCTGGTAGCATATAAATGCATTAAAAAATAAATGTAATGTATGTAAATAACATATTCCTAAAAAATCTACTCATAAATCTTTCGTTAGTATTTTCCTCTAAGATACAAGAGTACCTAGTGTTTATTACAAGAATATTAAAGGCCTATCAGAAAAACGGCATCTAGTAATTGTCATTGAACAGCAAGAATCAAATATTGTCAAAACAAAAAACACTTCGACACTTTTTACGCAAACATATAAGAATCACCCACCAGAACATATCACGTAACGCGGTCGCGATTATTTTACCTATCCACAAATTTACGCAATTTCGTCCTGAGAGTGCAAGTATTCATACGATAAACTCAATTCAGTATAAAAAAGTGGTTTCTAAGGCTAAAAATCTATTTGGCATATTATAGATCACTTGCACTGTAATCCACTTTAGTTATATCAAGATTAGCATAAATCCTAAAAACCACAAAAAAATCACAGTACCTACTTTTTATGACGTCATGATATATATTAAACGAGTTTTTATCTGCAAGGAAAATCTGAACATGTTAACGGGAAATATTCTTGCATTTAAAGTATATCATTCAATAACTAGAATCTTATTTGAATATTAAAATCTACTTAAAATATGGTTGAAAGGAAAACAAACACAGTTACCAACTTTAAAAAATCCTCAAGAAATATTAAGAAACATTAATGTTTTATACGAGTATATTCACTACTAATCACTAAATAAACACCTGCCACATATAAACAAAAACACAACTCACGTGTTAAAACGACGAGCGGTGTGCGTAGGTACGCCATGCCGGCCGGACGAATGCGTTGTGCACTCCGAACTGAGTTAAGCCTCGGACAACATTGTACCGGACTCTGGCTTTGATACCAACGCTCTGATTTAAAACAAAACTTGTCATAATTGATTATTGAATCATGTTTTTAAAGCACGTAAATTATTTTAAGGAAGCTGAAGGGCTGTTTACTTTATGTTAGTTTTGCATGGAATTTAATATTAGGTAAATGACCTCATAAATTACAAAGGTATTGCTTCTGACATAATTGTGGCTCCTTTGTTTACATTAATAAATAATAATAAGCATAAGAAGTCATTGACGAAAGCTCAGAACAATAACTGCTATTCATTGTTCTGAGGACGAAAGATTGACGAAATCTACGTTTGTAAACGGTAAACCTACTTACTATTATTATAATACGTAAATGCAAGGTTCTACGTAACTAGAGCATCCGAAGTATGTAGTTCGAAGCTATTTGTTTTTATGGTTTTCAGTATAAAAATCCAACTGGTATATTATAGAACTCTTAAAAGTTAGAAAACTATTTTTTTTTATTGCTAAGAATGTCGAGACGAGCATGCCGTTCGCCTGATGGTAAGCTATACGACCGCTCATGAACAATAGCAAAACCAAACAACACCTTGAATTACAAAGCGATGGCATTCCACTGCGCTCGCCATCCTGAGACATAAGATGTTAAGTCTCAATATGTCCAGTAGTTACTCTGGCTACAATGTCCTTCAATCCGAAACACAACAGTGCATTTACAATGCTGTTTGGCAGGAGAAACTGAAATTGCGGTGGTACCTGGTATCTACCCAGGTGGCCTCTAGTATGTTAGAGACATACCACCAGTGTAGCCAGCTTTTCTAGATTATAAAGGTTTGATGCAGTGTGGCAGAGATTTGGCAAACAGAGCAGTTTGTAGTTTGGAGTGGATTGGAATAGGAGAGAGTAGACAAACAATGGGAAAACAGTTTTTTACTGGACGACGTAAGGTTGAGCTTTAGTAAGTAATAAAAATATTGTAAAAATAATAACACCATGTTTTAGTTTTTACGATGATATAAAATGCTTCATAAATATTATTTAATTAATAAAACAAAGGTGTAATATGTAAACTGAAAACTGTTATTCTAATTATAGTTGAAGTATGTAATTTAAACATTGAATATAAAATCATTAATTAACTAATATAATTAATTAATAATAATCGTATTAACTGTTTACTATAATATAAAATAGGTAATTAATTTTGCTTAGTATTTTAAATGTGAAAATAATTAGTTGCTTTCTCCGGGGTCAGGCTAAGGTGTGACTATTAAGTATAAAAAAGTGATTGAGTTCACAAATTTTTAGTCAATAACGCTCAATGGCATAATCTTGAAAATATTGTTGCTGTGGACTGTTTTTCTTGCATAAGACCGGGAAACGAGTAAACAGGTCACCTGATTGTAAGTGATCACTGCCACTCATGAACATTCACGACGCTTGGATCTTGGATGTGTTGCCGGTCCATCAAATTGGCAGAGAGCAGGAAAGAAAAAGGATGCAAAGGGGAAGGGGTATTTTGAGCGTGATCTATTACAACTGATGTATGGATGGATGGATGATGGTTCGGTATTTAACCCAGTGTTTTAACGCAATATTATTTTCAAGGGCCATATGGGGTATAACATAATCATATGAAGTAAACTTAAAAGTTCGTGGTGGCCTATTGGTAAACGGACTAGTTGCGGCTGCCAACATGTTCGAATCCCAGGGCACACCTCTGACAATCACCACGCACTAAAACGGTGAAGGAAAATATCGTGAGGAATCCTGCATACCATAGCGATTTATAATAATTTCTATGGTATGTAAGTCCGCCAACCCGCACTAGGCCAGCGTGGTAGACTATATGGCCTAACCACTCTCAATCGTACTCTCAATTGTAGAGGAGGCCTGTGCCCTGCAGTGGGACGTATATGGGCTGATACATAAACTTAAACGGCATCGTTCATAGACAGCTTTAAAACCTATTTTCGTTATCATGTGTTTTGTCCCTTTCAAATTATTCAAGACAAAGTTATTGAGACATTCCTTAATAACTTTGTCTAGTATAATTATGATTGTTTTATGCGTATTTTTATATCACAAGGAACGCTAAATCTCTCGTAGTTTTTTTCATATCGTTTATTATAAATACTGTCGCTTTGTGTAAATATTTTCAGTTGGTACCAGTGTGGAATTTAAGGCGTTAGTTTAGAAATATATTCCTTTGCTTGTAGATCTTACTGTAATAGACAACTGGTAAATAATTGCCTTCATTGGGGTTAATTTTCGGTAAGTGTTTTCATTATACTAGGTATTATATTATGTTTACCTAACACATCATGATAATAGTAGCGTAGAGCAGATAATTTAAAATTTCAGAGCCACCAAGTGACGATCTGTCGTTCTCAGAGCCATTTAATGTCAATTAAATCGTTACTTCTGTATCTGTATTAGCCCTGCTAGGCACGGGCACCATCTACAACCAAGAGTACGGTTGAAAGTGGTTAGGCCACATATAATCATTCATGTAGATGTTATGAAGTGAATTTTTAACAAGTAATAACCTAAATGATATTAAACGTCTCTGAGTGCGGCCGTATGATATGAATAGGCTGGGGGGTTACGCTATTCTCCAACACGAAGTTTGAATGTTTGAACGTTCGACGTCCACGTATAAGATAAAAAGTTTCGACTTCAAAAATCAATACTATTATCTATAAAATTTATCATTCACTCCAAATTTAGTCTAAGGTACTTACGATAGAGGATTGGAACATTTTGAAGTATATAGGCATATTCCTACAGTTTTACGTACGACGTTCGGATATTCGTCGTCGTGTCGGGGTATATAGTAACTCTGGCTCGACCAGAGTGACTGATAGTCAGACCAGAGTCACTGTCTAACTGAATGCTGCTACTGCTTCGTTTATTGTATTTAATTATTTATTGATCTGTTGGTTGATATCACTTTACACTATAAATGTAATTAGTGTGCAATTTTTAAAATCATATAAACGATTTTATATACGCTTGGCTCTTCAACAATTCTTTCAATTAATGTTTTTTTTTTTTTTTATAATGGCCTGGCATAGTGGCGGCATTGCACCTGATGGAAAGTGCCAATGCCGCCCAGGCAGAGTATCCATTGGCATCGGACGGCAGTCCCATGCCAATGGAAACAATTATGCCGGCCTGCTTAGGTGCCTCTTCACACCACGGCGGAAGGACCCGGGATTGTAGGAAGGAGGGAACACGTGCGCCGGCAAACAATTCCACAGCCTGACGGTGCGGCACAGAAACGAATTTGAGAACCGTTTGGTTCGCGCCGGGATGGTGTGGACCGTCAAGCTATGGCTTCGCAAGCCAGCACGCGTGGTTCTGGTTAGGAATGGAGAGGAGGGGAGCAAGTTGAACAATTCCTCAGAGCACTCACCGTGATACAGGCGGTAGAACACGCTTAGAGAGGCGACATCTCTCCGGAGTTGTAGCGACTCCAAGTTGCTCGTAACGTCTGCATCATTCACAATGCGGATGGCCCGCCGCTGCAATCCATCCAAGGCATCGAGCAGGTACTGGGCGGATCCATCCCAGAGGTGCGAGCAATACTCCATACCCGGCCGGACCTGCGCTTTATATAAGCGGCAAAGCTGACCGGGCGTGAAAAACCGACGCACTCTGTTCAGGACTCCAACCCTGCGTGATGTGGCAGATATTACGCCCTCGATGTGATTCCTTGGATTGAGATCACAGCGGATATCCACACCAAGGATACACAGGTCATTCCGCACTGAGAGGGGAGTACTCTGAAGAATGGGGAGGGGAGAGAACGGGGATTTTTTGCACGTGAACGCACACACCTGGGTTTTCCTGGCATTGAACTCAACCATATTCCTGGAACCCCATGTAGAAATGAGATCCAATGTCCGGTTGAGCTCAATGACAAGATCTTCGCGTCCCTTCACAGTTTCGACACGGCAACCTGGAGGCCCGCAGTGGTATCGCCCATGAACCGTGCTGTCATCTGCATAGCAATGAATGTTGCCAAGCGACAACATGTCATTGATATGCAGAATAAACAAGGTGGGCGACAGCACCGAGCCCTGAGGAACTCCGGCATTTACCGACATGAGCGCCGAAGCGTGTCCGTCTACGACTACACGTATTCTACGCCCATGCAGAAAGCCGCAAATCCACGAACACAGGTTGCCGGGTAGACCGTATGCCGGAAGCTTGGACAGAAGACCACGGTGCCAGACCCTATCAAACGCCTTGGCAATGTCGAGGCTCACAGCAAGAGCCTCGCCACGCCGGTCTATCGCCTCACCCCAGCGATGCAGGACAAACGCTAGAAGATCACCCGTCGATCGATTATGACGGAATCCGTATTGTCGGTCACTGATCAACGAGTGATCCTCCAGGTAGCGGACCAATTGAGCGTTTATGATCCGCTCCATGACCTTACACATCACTGAGGTGATAGCGATAGGGCGGTAATTGGTAGGGTCCGATCGATCACCCTTTTTGGGGATTGGTTGCACATTGGCCTCTCTCCAAGATTCCGGCACAACACCTGTGCGGTAGGACGCTCGGTAGAGGCGAGTCAGTGCTGGAGACAACTCAGCTGCACAAGCCCTTAAAACCACCGCTGGTATCCCATCCGGACCACTGGCTTTCCGCACATCGAGAGACCGTAACTCACGCCGCACATCACACTGCCTGATGCGAATATCTGCCATTGAGAAACCGCAATCAGGCAGCGTAGGCAGCGACTGGGAACCACGGTCTTCGAGGCGGGAATTAGCCGCAAAGAGATTTGCCAGCAAGGCAGCCTTCTCTTGCGGCTTGTGGGCCAGCGACCCTTCTGGGTACCTCAGCGGCGGCAACGCTGGACGACAGAAGTTAGATTGGACGGCCCTGGCCAACCTCCAATAAGCACGACTGCTAGTTGGGTGATCGGCCAACGCACGCCCAATCCTGCTAACGCGCTGGGCATCCGCCCTAACGTAGGCCTTCTTGCAGGCCTTGGAGGCACGGTTATAGGCTTCTTTGAGGGAACTGATATTGGGATCCTTCATGGCGCGACCCCTGATCCAAGCGCGATACGCCGCCTGTTTGTCACCGACAGCATCGGCGCATGCACGATTGAACCAGGAGCGTCCACGGCCCTTACTGGCGATCTCAGAGGAAGGAATGTAATATTCCATTCCAAGTCTGATCTCGTCAGCAATAGCGTTGGCACTCGCTGAGGGATCTTTACCCTCAAAGCAGCGCTGCCTCCAAGAGATGGATGCAAAATATTCCCGCATACCATCCCAATCTGCCGACGAGTAATGCCAGACCCTTCGCCTAACCTGCACGGGACGTGGAGGTGATGCGATCGGTACTGACGACCCAACCAGGCAGTGATCGGAAGTGCCCAGAGGCGCACTAACGGTCACATGATACCCGGCTGGGTGACTCGCCAGCAGAAGGTCCAGCAAAGAAGGCGCATGACTCGCCACATCCGGGATCCTGGTGGGCTGGTTCATCAGTTGTGTCAAGTCATGAGTCAGAGCGAATGCATGGGCAGCTCTGCCAGCATGATCAGTCTTGGAGGAGCCCAGCCACAGTTCGTGATGAGCATTGAAATCCCCCAAGACCACCATTTCGGCCGACGGGAACTGCGCCTGCGCGTCATCAGCCGCCTGGCTAAAATACCTGAACAGCCGAGTCGTCTCATCGTCCCCGTTGTGAGACCTGTAAAGGCACACGTAGATGCGGCTCAGGGAACCTAGATCCACGTGCACCCACAGAGCGGAGAAGGAGGGGTCCTCCATGCAGTGCAAACGGCGACAGCAGATGTCCGACCGAACATACAAGCATACCCCGGCTTTAGGCTTGAAGTTTACTTCAAGCGAATAACCGGGATACAACAGGTAAGAATTATCGGTCGGACAACGAATCTGCGTCTCCGTTAGGAAGAGCAAAGCAGGCCGGGCCGTCTCAAGATGGTGGTGGACGGCATTGAGGTTCGTATGGAGTCCGCGGATGTTAGTGAACTCCATAGTGTATGTAAATAAAATGTTTGTAATGTAAATGTAGAGACTCCAATGTAAATGTAGAGACCCGCAAAACACAATAATAGAGATTGTACCGCCTTCATACCCGCCACGACAACTCCTGTTAGTCAGGACCAATTACAGTGGCATGCATTTTAATAACACCGAGGCTTGAAGCCCAGCTAGTCCCGGGGAATGTCTAACTTGTCTTTAACCACAACGAAATTAATCACAAAATAATTAGTTAAATAAATAGGACTACGATCGATTTTATACATTATATTGAGTACAAACAAAAAACATTAAAATAAAACATTTCTGTCAAAACATTATTAAATTAGCTTCTAATATGACGAAAAGATTAGTATTTTTAATTAAAGAGTGGGAGTGTATAGCGGACATCTTACCGTCTCTTTCACACGCGTACACTGTAATGCATGTAAAGCCTAATGACGTCACTAGTTTTGTTAAGCATCCTGTTTCTTTTATTCCCACTACAAAATTTAAAACGTACATATCTAACTTGTTTAATTCAGGATTTAAATTATTTTGTTTGTTACATTTTGGACATGGGTACCTTTTTGTTAACTACAATTAAAAAAAAAAACAATTAAATACCCCATTGTAAAGTAAGCCATAGCATTGGTTTATGATAATGTTTTGTATTGTAGCGATGGCACCAAATTTTTATAGCGATGTCCCAGATTCCATTCCGACGGAAGAACGATTCGAAAAGCTGATAGCACCTCAAGCCCGTCCTAAGAAATTCCAGATTTCATACTTAAATATAGTATGTTTTACATATTGGCATATTGCTGGACTTTACGGGCTATATCTTTGCATCACCTGCGCAAAATGGCCCACAATTTTACAAGGTAATTTAATTTAATTTAATTTTGGTTAAAAGTATGAATATAAATATGGATGTTTGTTCTTCTTTCACGGAAAAGCTACTTCATGGATTTTGATGACAAAAGTTTATGTAGTTTTGTAGAATATGCACCGGAATTATATAGGGTATCTCAAGACTGCTACCGAAAACGAAGCCGGGTGGTAGTTTTAGTGACTTTCGACACATTGCAACAGAAAATGTTGAAAAAAAAGCGACGATTTTTTTTTTCCTATGGTCGTATTTGGATGGTAAATTCATTTTTTTCCTAAAATAATAGTGTATACCCTTTTGTTTATAAGGACTCTAAGGTATAAAAGAGTTTAAATTATTATTTGAGCAAAAATTATGAATTGACCACCCAAAAATTACGATATTTAAAAAATCATAAAAAAAATTGTCACGTTTTTTTGAAAACATTTTAGTTGCATTGTGTTTGTACTCACTAAAACTACCACCCAGCTTCGTTTTCGGTAGCAGTCTTGATATATCCAGTATATAATATTATTTTCTACCGGATTTTCTAGTTCTAGTTTTAAATACACCCAAAAGTGTCTCTCATAGTCCTGACCCTATAGTAATTGTTATTTGCATGTGGCTTGATCCATTCATTGATATAAATACCGTTTCACTTATCAATAAAGTCGGTGCTATTCTAGCTACCGTCGCGTGGTATCACTTGTCCTGTGTTTGTATACTTATAATCCAGCTACACTAATAGGAACCGTTTGTCGTTTCATTCCTTTAACCAAAATTCTATGGTTTTATGGAAAATGTTATTGAAATTGTGTCTTTTAACTTGAAAAAAGTTGTTTAAACTTGGAAAGTTTGAATCGTGGAACGGTACCTATTAGTTTATTTATTTATTTATTTAAGCTTTATTGTACACCATGAATAAAACAATAGTAAACAATTCACACAAAAAAAAAGTACAATTGGCGGTCTAATCGCACAAGGCAATTTCTGACAGACAACCATTTGATGGATATAAGAGAAAAGGATGAAAGTTGGGGCAGCGTCAGGTGTACGAATAATGCTTATAGATATTACATACATAAACATACACACATAAGTAAATATCCCATGTTAATATACTTACACAATATACACAAATACATACCAACATACATACATAAAAAATATATATACATATCTATACCACTTTTTCGATTCCATTGCATCGAGGAGTAAGACAGGGGGATGTGATATCCCCGAAACTGTTTACAAATGCCTTGGAAGATGTTTTCAAGACTCTAAACTGGAACGGGCGAGGCATCAATGTAAATGGCGAATACATCTCCCACTTAAGGTTTGCCGATGATATCGTAGTCATGGCAGAATCGCTGCAGGAAGCTCAAGAAATGCTGCACAGCCTAAATGAAGCCTCTAAACGAATTGGTCTTCGGATGAACCTTGACAAGACGAAAGTCATGTCTAATGACTTTGTCGCTCCGGGACCAGTTATCATAGATGGCACACCTCTCGAAGTTGTCAAGGAGTATGTCTACCTCGGGCAACTAATGCAATTGGGTAGAAATAACTTTGAAAAGGAAGCCGATAGGAGGATTCAGTTGGGCTGGGCAGCATTTAGGAAGTTGTAGGTACCATATATTTTCGTCGGATATACCACAGAGCCTAAACAGTAAAGTGTTCAACCAGTGCGTCCTCTCTGTAATGACGTACGGAGTCGAGACGTGGACACTGACTGTGGGGCTAATCCACAAGTTAAAGGTCGCTCAACGTGCGATGGAAAGAGCTATGCTCGGAGTCTCTCTAAAGGACAAAATTCGAAACGAAGTGATCCGTCAGAGAACCAAGGTAACCGACATAGCTCTGAAAGTTAGTAGGTTGAAGTGGCCCTGGGCTGGCCACATATGTCGCAGAACGGATAACCGCTGGAGTAAGCGTGTTCTGGAGTGGAGACCGCGTTTTGGCAAACGTAGCGTGGGACGTCCTCTGGCCAGATGGCGGGATGACTTGCAGAAGAGGGCCGGCAAGAACTGGATGCGTAAAGCTACAGACCGGGCTCTGTGGTGTACCTTGGGAGAGGCCTATGTCCAGCAGTGGACTGCAACGGGCTGATGATGATGATCTATACCACATAAAGGTCATAATATAATTAAGTATAAATACATAAACGAAAAAGTATACAACTACAAATAGTTTACTTGGGTATTAACAATAATATACGAGTTTAGTATCTTCAGTATCAGAAACTATAATATATTTAGTGGCACACTATTCTCATAGTATCTTCTACGTGTAGATATCAATTTGCAAATCATTTACTTTACAGCTTGGCTTCTAGTTTTGGCGGGAGATTTAGGGGCCTCTGCGGGAGCGCACAGATTATGGTCCCACAGGAGTTACAAGGCGAAGCTGCCGTTGCAAATAATATTGATGATGTTCCAAACTATAACCTTCCAAAATACAGTGTTTACTTGGGTACGGGACCATCGAATGCATCACAGATACACAGACACCGATGCAGACCCACATAACTCGTCCCGGGGGTTATTTTTTTCGCATGTCGGTTGGTTATTGGTTAAAAAGGACCCTGAGATAATAAAACGTGGAAAGTATATCGATATGTCTGATATCTACAGTAATCCCGTGCTGAAATTTCAAAACAAGTGAGTACACAGCAAGTGATTATGTAATTTCCATTTACAGACATGTAATTTTATATAGTGTAGAGTATGGTAGATATGAAATTATTTTTTGAAAGAAAATATAATTAAGTAAATTAATAACTTTATACACATTTTTTTCAGATATGCGCCGTTGTTAATTCCTATCGTGGTCTTCATTTTACCTACTGTCATTCCTATGTATTTTTGGGATGAGAAATTCAATGTTGCATGGCACGTGGCAGTGCTTAGATTAATCGTCAATTTGAACGTCACCTTCCTCGTGAACAGCTTTGCCCACGCTTGGGGCTTTAGAAGATATGACAAGAACATAATGCCAACTCAAAACTTCTTAGTAAGTTTGCTCACGTTAGGAGAAGGTTTTCACAATTACCACCATGTTTTCCCATGGGACTACCGATCAGCGGAACTTGGCAACAATTGCCTCAATTTCACGAAGATGTTTATCGATTTTTTCGCTTGGATTGGCTGGGCTTATGATCTCAAAACCGTCTCTGAGGATGTGATTAAAAATCGAATTGAAACTACTGGCGACGGGACAAATATTTGGGGTCTGCTCGACAGCAATATAAAGAAAGAGGTTGCTAAATGTTAAGGATAAAATGCAAAGTATGCAAAGAAGTAATAAGTTTAAATTGTATAAATCCTTCTTTGCTTTTAATCCTTAATCAATGTATGTCCCACTTCTGACTTCTGTCACTACTAATACTTCATCCTGTAAAAATAATATTAGAAATGAGAGATAATTTGTGTTTATTTATTGGTACGTTTATTAAATTCGCATTTTAAAATAATAAAATTATAAAGGTGTTTCGTTGTAAGTTTTATTGTGTCCTTGTGTTGTTCTTTGTGTTTTATGTTGATAGTATTAATTACCCAAATGTAACTGATGTCGCCAAGGTGAGTGTAAATAATATAATATACTTAATAACATTGTAATATTATTGGGCACATGTGTATTTTATTGGCACAGGCAGATCCTTGTATTACTTTAAGCGAGTAAGCTGTCGCTTTCTGTATTAACCCTTAAACGAGTACGTCCCACTGCAGGCATCCTCTGGAATCAATAATACGACTGAGAGGGATGAGGCCATTTAGTCCACAACGCTGGCCTAGTGCAATTAGTCTCATTAGCTTAGGGCACTTTTATTTATTGCATAGGTGCGGCAAACGAGCAAACATATCACCTGATAGTAAGTAACTTCTGCCGCCCATGAGCATCTACATAGCTTGGATCATAGATGTGTAACCGGCCCATCAAATTGGGAGGACAGCGAGAAGGAAAATGATAGGAAATCTCACTCACAGAACGAAAGGCAAGAGCAAAGCTGTCGCTTCTGTCGTTCTTCTAAAAGACAGTGGTAACGCCCCAGACTAGCCTGCCGTTTCATGCTGAGTCGTGACTGACAACAACGTAGCTCTACCAATTCCAAAATAAAAAATCTTTGAATATTTATGACTTGCTTTTCTGATATTTGAAATATTCGTTTGCAGCTTTCTCTCGTTAAAATCGGGCAAAGATCGGGTGATGGAGAAGCAAAACTTGGACAACTGGCATATTATGTAAGTCTTAAGTTAGATTCGGGAACTTACTTGATTCATGAGAAGGCTCGAGCTTCGACTCGATTTCAGTATTACACCTGTAAGGCTTCATCAAAAGCCTTGGATACTGAAATCGAGTTTTTTGATAAAACTACCAGGCAGTTTTTTCCATTATTGTACTTGTTACCTGGGGTGGGTAGGAACATGTGGTTTAAATTAAATATTATTATAATGAAAATAATCAATGTCTTCGTTTATACGTACATTTCTGGTTTTCTTTTTAAATACTAATCTATAATGTTATCGTTTAGGTGTTGATCTTCAAATTGTACGATAAATGGACATTGCGGTACAAGGCGTTTTGCGCTGGCAGCATCATAACTGAGATCAGAGTCTTAACATCTGCAAATTGTTTCTTCACTAATAGAAAACGGTGAGTCGTATGCCATTTAATACGAGAAAGACGTTAGAAGCATATTTTATCGGTTTTTACCGACTTCAAGTTTTAGTTCCCTAATATACTTTGATTAAAAAATGCGGACCGTGGGTGTACTGGTTGCTACCAACATCTCTGCTTGCCCCAATCTGGGAAAAAGGCATGAGTTTATGTATCTAATATATTTGTATGTTTGTGTGTATTTATACTTAGAATAAGTGGCAGTATTTAATACCATTTGGTAATCCGTAAACCAATTTCTGGCCAAGATTTATAGAAATAATATACGAAGATATTTTATATAACATAAAATGTTCACTTTTGTTAACGTCATTTTTCATTACTACAACTGCATATATCCAGATAAATTGAAAGTTGAAGACATTCATATCCGGCCTAGCAAAGACCGCACATAGTGACTAGTACAAAATAATTAATTGTTAGCTAGATAACGATATTAAAACGTTTGCTATTGGTTATTTACGACACATTTTAATTAACATTATCTTAAATGTTGTAGATTCAAACTGAACATAAGGCATGTCAGAGCGGTGGCGGGCATCGTGCACACGTACGCCATAGAACCATTGGTTGACAAAGGGCCACAACAATGGAGGACAATTAATCATATCTACTCGCAAAAATTCTTTAGGTTTCCCGCTTATGATTTGGCAATTTTGGTAATTTATTTTTATATACCTACTCCATGTATTATTACATATATTTTTAGCCTAGACAAGTTTAGTTGAGTCTGGACTAAGTACTTTCAATTGAATACTTTGTTATAGTGGAAGTAGTAAGAACTAGCACGAATGATGTATAAATTAGTAGGTCGTTCGCCGGGTGATATCTGCGGCCTGCGCAAGTCATCCTAACCTCTAATAGTTTTAACCTCTGAATGACCCGTAAACAGAAGTGTTTTTATATATTTGCATACTAAAAATCACTTCAATTTTCAGGAATTAAGTCAACCATACATATTCAATCAGTTTGTGAATAAGATAAATTATGCTACTTTGGATCAGGATTTCGATGGAGTATGTATGTCCACTGGATTCCGATCCGTTAAGGTGAGAAAATTATATTCATTAGACATAATATTGTGTTTAAATGATGAGCGCTCCTATTTCGTCTTTTGGTTGGACTGTTTAATATTCAGTAGAATAATTTACCTAATCTATGCCAAACTGTAACAGCCCAGGTATGCTTTTTGATTTTATTTATCAATATTTTATTTTCAGAGCTGGTCAACAAATAAGTACGTTTATATAGAAGATGTGAAGTTGCTTAAACGGAGTTTGTGCGAGATGAAATTGTTGCGGTGTTGCCAACTTTACCATTGCACTTCCCATGATCCTTATTACTGGAGAGCTGATCGCGTGAGATTTTAATTATAGAAATATATAAATACTTGTAACAGTAACACACAGTTTAGACCTCATAGTAAGACACCAAATCTTGTGATGCTGGTATCAGTAGCTACAAACTTTTTTCACATAACTGAAACTCGAATTTCGAAACACATATTTGTGGGCCATTCCCCATTTGCCGGGTTTATAGGCTGTGTGTGCATAGGCTATTAAGAAACTGATATGCAGAGGCTATTTATTATTCGTTATTGTGGAATTCTTATTGATCAGGATAAAGACCACAAACACAGCAGTTAATTTTGCAAATTGGCAGGCATCTAAAATTCAAAAGGTTCTGATAGGTTCCAATATCTTACCGCAGCAGTTTAAAAGCGGCCTAACCCCTCTCAACCATATTCTTGATTGTAGAGGAGGCCCGTGCCTTGCAGTGGGACTTATGTATGACAGTACAGTGTACAAGCATAGAGCGATAGTACGTTTCCAAACGACATCTCGTAATTCGTTATGTGCGTACCATTTAACTCTTTAAACAGGCAAGGTAGTCAATTAAATATACAACATAAAAAATTGCCGGCAACCTGTCTGACACCAGACTGTATGATGGTATAATTCATCAATTATAATACTGCACGTGTTGGTGCTTCTCCATCTCATTGATAGTGGTAAAGATATTACATTAAGCTGGGTGAGTTCAGTTAGGATATCTTCATATACCATACAAGTGTATATTGATAAAACGGAATATGCTTTCAGGAAATACAAGGTGGAGGCTTGGTCTGTTTTGGTACTGGGGATCCGGCGGAGACTGATGAAAACCAAGGCCTCCTCGTTGGAGTAACTTCTTTGATCAACGTGGGTCTTCCCAACCTTCACACACGGGTGGGAATGTTCAACAAGTGGGTGACTGATGCCTGCGGCAGTTTGACGCCTCATATCCTTTGTTTTGTATGGCTCCTCATTCTGTGTATATATTTTTAAAGATATTAAATCTTTCTTCCCTGTGTATGGTGTTTTACTGAAGCCTCTTATGATTTCAAATATTATCGGCCTTATTCATAGACAGGTTTAAAACCTATTTTAGGTAAAGAATGATTTGTCTTCTTCGCTCAAACTGAATTCAAAAGATGTTGGAAAGGGAAAACATTTGATAAATACAATAGCTTTTAAAACTGTTGATTAATAACCAGATAAAGTACCAACTGGCTGATTTACGCTGGTTTGTTCGAAACTCAGTGTATTGACTGAACTCGAAACGCAACAATGCGTGTTACGAGAGCGCATTTTTCACCATAGCGTGTTATATTTGGAAAACATATGGCTGCAAACATACTACGACCAGTAAAGGCGAGTTTTCAAATTTAATTAAAAAATGTAGTCTATGTTCTGGTCAAGCTCTATGATAAGACTCTTACGCCTCCTTTTGGCATCCATCCAATCCACCAGTGCGTGTGCGCCTTAATTAACTTAGTACTAAGTAAATGAAACAAAATCAAAATAATAACCTATGATATAATGTTACGAATAATAACAACAATCTATTAGTCTTCTTACAAATTGTGTTGCTTTGTATGTAGTGATAATATGAAGATACTCTGGTAAAGAATGTCCCTGACCGGGCTCGATTTCCACTGACTATACCCACTAGTATGCCTTTATCCTTTTCGTTGGGATCGCCAGTGCCTTGGCATACGAGGGGACCACCGGAATCACCCTGAGAATAAGAGATTCTTTTAATTTGACTTCATATAAATGATTTAGCTGCTAGTGACTCCAATGAAGAATTGAGCTTCAGAATATTACAAAGGTGGTGGAGATATGATTACATCAAACTACAATATTGTTAGGAGTTCGAAATTGTACACAAAATATACGAAATAAAATCAACGAAAAATCACTAAAAAAATAAATTAAAATATGTATATTTAAATGTATCCCATAAAGTATCAATTAACTCTTTCCATAAATGGATAGAGAGGAATCTTCATTCACCTGGGGTAAATAAACTCGACGGCGTAAAATTATTTTATATTTAAAGATAAAAGATACATCGTATGCACTTCAAACCCTTATTATATAATAGGTATTGTTTGACGTTACATAATTTTCAAGTCGATACATATTTGTACAGGAGTAACTCACATAATTTCAATAACATTTTCCGTATAACCATGAAATTCTTGTTTTACGGAAAATTTTATTGAAAATGTGTGAGAAGCCTGTACAAAGTTCAAAAATATGAAACGTCAAAAGATTCCTATTAGTTTAGTAATTAAGTTGGACAGTAGTATAGCCTATAGGATAATAAAATATTGCAATCTTTACCTTCTGAACATCGCTGATGGCATCCCCAGTGCAGACAAAATGTTGCATGTTACGGCGATGCAAATAGTTGCATCTGGCTCGAGATATTAGTTCTAAGTGGGCTAATAGCAGGATATGAGATTTTTCCTATAGTAGAATAGTTTTATTTTATATAATTTCATTCAAAAACTTGCAATATATATACTAGTTGATGGTAAAATTACTTTTTTCGATATCCTTCCAAAGCCGGAGACCAAACATTTTCCCACGTAGTCTCGATGTTGGCTTGCTATTGGTATAAAATTTACGTATGCGTTATATGTAAAAGGTAAGTACGTAAACTGAAAAAAAATATAACATTAGTTGCTTTTCCTAAGCATATATATCAAGTACATTCGAGAAAACTTATCAAGTCGTTTAAAAAAAGCTGATGAATTTAGTATGTATAAATTCAAACATTTTTTGGGTAAAGTAGAGAGTTACATCCTAGAGCTCTACATGAATGTAAGTTATCGCTCCTTAATATATATTATGGAAACATCCCAAATGAATAAAAATGATAATATGGACATATTTTGTATTAATTCTTTATTATATTTATTTTGTTTTATTTATACATTGCACACACAATAGAGAAACAATTACAACTGCAAATTACAAATAGAAGAAGTACATTTGTCTTTTTGAACTTGCTTGTCTTACAGACAACCGTGGGATGTATTAAGAAAAGGAATAAACAGAGGGCACTAAAAGGGTAAAGGATGGGAGCTAAGAAGGAAAAGTATGGTAAATATAAATAATTATTTATATTAAGGTATAATAAGAGCCACAACAATTAAATTCCCATAATTAGCCCTCTGAAAATCCGTCATTTTCGGACTATAGCAAGTTCTCGTAGTCATTTCACACAAAATTTATTTTTACTTACAGCAATAGCGATATCCAATTTAGGAAATTTATAACCACGAGGGTACATAGCTCCGCTTAGCTGTCTCCATTGACCGTTTTCATTCGAATCTTTTTGTGAGTAGATTGCTTCGTTTTTGAGGTTTCCCGCTACTGCCATTGTACGTCTTAGCATCTTGTTGCTTACTGGAATACTTTAACAGGAATAATATTGTTATGTGTCTTGTATTTACTTGACATTATAACAGATTTAGTGAGAAAACTGCTTATGCGCGCTCAGAGCTGGTCTTAGGGTATGGAGCGGGCGACGGCCTTAAGGCGCCAGTGCAAAAGGACGTCGAAAACTAGGATTCACTATAACCTACAGTATATTTATGATTTACTGCCTTTTGCTTGGATTCGGATAGTACTTATAGGGCGTCGTTGAAGTGTACTGTGCGCACTACACACCAAAGTCGCCTACCCACCGGTATATCTACTCAACATTTTGTTGTCAGGTAGTCGGCGGCAACGCATGCGGGCGTTTGTCGCCAACATAATACCTTTCTTAAAAGCAGTCTGCTTGCGTCGGCGGGTTGTGTCTCTGGGCTGGCGGCTTTGGTAGGTATACATAATATAGTTTAAACGCCGGCTTTGAAATAAAAGACCGCGGGTTCGATCCCTGCATCAAGATAATTAATGTTTGTTTGAACGACGAGTTTTTGTTTCGGGTCTGGGTGTTTGTGAGACCTAAAAGTGTCTCGTAGATCCTGATACCCACGACACAAAACTCAATCTTAGTGTGGGATGAAGACTATGAATGTGACTGTGTGTATTTTATTTATAAGCATTTTTGTTGCAAAATTCGTTTCATGATTATTAAGTGATGTCTCTACAATAGGACTGGTTTTTATACTAATTTGTACCACAGACAACGTGTATACAAAATTACATAATTATGAGATGAGTCTTTAAGACGTGAAACTGTAAAAAGCAAACATTTTTTTATTACAATATTATTGCATCTGGTGGAGGACCGTCAAGCCTGACGATCAGCTGTCCATGACTCTACCAATCACGATCCTCAGCATTGAGGGTGCGATAAGAGAATGACAATATTATTGTAAAAATAGGAGTGAAACGAATTACACTGGTGACGTCAGCTCTTTCAGTTAATCTGAAACGTGAGGTAATAAAATGTTATGTACCTCGTGCCCCACATCTTGCGACATGGGCTAGTCGTTTTCTCATCGAAGCAGTGCGCAGCGGAGAGCAGTTTCGTGGGCGCTATGATCACACCGCCGCAGAACGTAATGAATTTATTGGAGTAACGTGACCGACGAGTTTTGAATGCTATCTGTAAAGAAAATGTTTTGGAAAAAAAAATGTCAGCAATTTACATCCATGTAAGATGTTTATTTATTGTTGGAGGTAGGTTATATGTTCGATTTGCAACTACTCTGAAAAATTACTGTCTGTGGCCTGGCATTCTTCTGATGGAACACCAATTGGACAATCCGAAACATGTTAAATAAAGTCATGAATCTCACGCAAAATTGATGGATTTCTTTTTCCCCAACTTATTACTAATGGCGGTCTTGTCGCACCTTCTCCATAAACAAGACAATGAATAGAAGCATGTACACTCTACTCAAATGTTTAGTTACAATTTTATACGAATCTACGTGTAAAAGTAAATAAGAAAATAGTCCGGTACCTATTTTATTACTAGAAAATTGGTAGTTTTATTATTAGATAATATAGCACTTCAGACCTGGTAAGGAACATCTCCTAGTTTTGCTGGCCAGCCGTTCACCACCCTCGGTATTAAATCAGTTTCAACTGGATCTTCTATCACCTGCGGAACACAAGTCCGAAGAAAATATATGCAAATTATAAAATAATAACTCTGAAAACACGCGTTACACATTAATGCACCACAGTCTTGACCTTAGGTGTTGACAAAATGCAACTATTGATAACAACCTATCAATAGATTCTTTTGGCGTCATAGAATGTTTGTCATACTATTGTCAAAATATCAGGAGCAGTTTTTATTCTCTTCCCATTTTATTATATTGGACTTGTGAATAATATTAGATTACGAATATCAATGCATATTATTTATTATATTAAAACATGCTTAAACAATGCGTTAAATAGACATTTTAAAAATTTATTTGTAGTTCCATATTTCGCCAATAGACTTTAGAATTTAGATGGGTTATATATGCCACTATAGAGTGGATGAAACATGCATGAAATTAATTTTAATTAAAAAGCATTGTTACGGAATTTACAGAATACAGAAAAAGTTTTAGAAATTATGATAAAAACATAAGCCTTTTCTAAATATTTGGCCAATACAGCTCACTTTTGGAATCGATTTGCATTTTGACTCCTAATTATGCCTCATTATATCTTATTAATATTCCATGTTGTAAGTGGACGTTCAACGCACTACATGCAATATAGCCTTTACTATAAATGTGCTTTTGTTATGCATTATTAAGAAAATAAGCTTGTGGCTGAAGAGTGAGATCCAGAAATGTGTAGGTTTAGCATCTAAAAGAGTTTCTCCCAGTGATGCCGTATGGGGCCGAGGTATGGACAGTGACTGTGGAGTTAATCCATAAGTTTAAAATTGTTCAATATTTTATGGAAAGAAATAGCTCTTCTCTCTTCTTCTCGTCTTCTTCTCCGAGCATAGGCTCGGAGTCTCTGAAGGACAAAATTCGCCACGAAGTGATCCGTCAGAGAGTATACATGACCAACATAAAGTGATCAGGTTGAAGTGGAAATGGGCTGACCAGTGACCACATATGTACCAGAAAGGATAACTGCCGGAGTAAGCGTGATCTGGAGTGGAGACTGCAGTATTTAAATCCAAAATGAAATTATTAGTAATAATTTCGAAAAGTCTCGCATCAGCCGAAATAGCTCAGTTGGGAGAGCGTTAGACTGAAGATCTAAAGGTCCCCGGTTCAATCCCGGGTTTCGGCATTAGCATTTTTGATTTTTCGCCCTGATTAAATTCTACACTTACATACATACATTTTAAGCATATTGCAGAAAAACGATAAGGCTGTATTAATTCGACTAAGCTTGTGCTCTAAATTTTTGTTGAGATTTTGGTTGAATTTGCAGACTTATCGGTACTTGTTGGGTATGTCAGAAGGAAGTGGCCGATATTTTGTAATGGGCTTTGATAATTAAAGGGACTATTGATAAGAAATTCTTCAAACATCGGTAACAGGTACCACGTTCTAAAATCGCTGGCATATTTTTTTTTTTGCTTTTTTTTCTGTATAATGATGTACTTGATTATGTTTAAGAGAAAAAAGCATAAATATTACAATACTGCCACCTACCGACTTTGAAATAAATCACTAAGCTCAATAGCTCACGTAAAATAATTGAAGACACTCGTAGTACTCTACCAGCTGACTCAGTTGTTTCAAATTACACCAATAGATGGCGCTGCATGAAACTAAAAAGTCAAACCAATAGGAAGTTAAAGCATGGAGAGGGCTATTTTAAAGATAAATATTAGCCCTAGTGGGTTTGAGTGAAATTTTGTAGTTAATTAAGTCAATGAAACTACAAATATTGGTTTTTTTCATAAGAAATTATAAATAATAATATGATGTGTATTGTTAAGGTTTTTCCAAATAGAAAATAGAGACTAAAATTAATTGAATTACATCGGTTTTCCGCTATGTAAGTTTTGGACTATTTGCAAAAATATTTAGCTAAGTAATCTGAAATCATATTCAATAATTACATCCGCAAATACTTAGCTATACAAAACTCGCAAATTCTTCAACTAAACTAAATTCAAACTAATTTCCTTAAGTTATAGTTTTAAGGCGATCTCAGACGGTGTGCATTATAGATGAGGTGTTTCATTACCAGTCGGCCCCCTAGCGGCGAGGTCGTGAAGGCGGAGGCCGGAACTCGCTTCATAAATTATAACTTCCGTTAGTTTAGACTTGAGATGGATTTGCACGTGAACATACGTGGTGATTTTGATTTTATTAATTACTTGCTTTAAAAGTAACTTCTGAAGGTCGATGATTTAGTTAATTTATAATTGAAATGGCCTATTTACAAAGGTATAAACATACATACATAAACTTACGCCTTGTTCCCAGAAGGTGTAGGCAGAGGTGCCAGGGGCACCCACATTTCGCCTTGTATGTTCCGTACCACAATGTGATAGGTGGTGAGCCTATCGCCATATCGGGCACAAATTCTTGACTCTGGGCTGATACTGAATAGAAAAATCCAGTATCACTTTGCCCAACCCGGGATTCGAACTCGAGACCTCAGCTTTGTAAACGTACCGTAGTACAACTACGCCACCGAGGCTGTCAGAGTAAAACATTTACTGCACATATTAATGCAAAGGGTTTTAGCATGCGGGCTGTATGGTATACGTGAACAGATTTCCGCACCCTGTATGAGAACCTAAACGACTAATGTGAATGGGACATACTTACAGGCTAGATTGGTTTCTAAAGTACAAAGTATTAGGTTTAGAAATGTAGTCTTCACGAGCCGATACTTTGAATTAAAGTACCTATGTATGTACCTATGTCCGCAGACAACTGATATAGCAATAATTGTATCTAGATTCCCATTGCAAAACTAAAAATTTATCTTCTTCTTTTCCTGCCGTGTGTACACCGCGCTTCGTTTGAAATCCGCGCAACGTATATTGTCTTGAGATTTGTATTTAATTAGCTCGACCTCAAGTTGATGCGTGGCTCATGTCGACCGGATATTAAGCCAAGCATGTAAACTAACGTTAACCCGATAGGCATTTAGTTATTCACTGTGGTTATGAGTTTCCAACCGCGTCATGAAGTCTATCAAAATAAATTATGAATAAACTCTATTATTTATACAACCTCTATCCCAAACAGCAAACTTACATTTTTTCTATTGAAACATTCAAGAAATAAACATAATATATAAAAAATAGCCCAAATATTCGTTTCTGTCTACATAACATTTTATAAATGGAATTAATAATTAATCAAGTGTATGTGTATTACATAAAATTTTGAATATCGACGGCGAAGTGCCAATAGCTCCTAACTGAAAGTCATAAATTTAGACAAAATGGAAAAAAAACGTTTAATTTTTTGTTTCATTAATGAGTAGTAAATATATTTATTAGTGGGGAATAGTAACAATGCGAATGTATGGTAAAAATCACTTAGTAGATTTCACAAAAACATCGGCTTAATACACCTTTACAATTAAAATAATAAAGAAGGTAATTTCTCATAAAATTTCAGATAGGAGGTATTGGTTTTTCACCGTCGATATCATTTGTTGCGTAACATACATACTCACATAACATCATATATAATACTACAGTACATACGCTAGTTTCTCCAACAAGCACACCCTGTATAGTCACCACAACAAGATCCTACTAATTAGGTCTGCCAAGTTAAGCAACTTAGTATAGAGGCGGTACCGAAACGCTAATTAAGTGATACAAGACTGTTCCCAAGTCCTACTGGTTAGTGGTTAGCAACTTGTATTGCTTAAGTTTGATGCAACTTTCTGGACAACTACTTAGTGTTTTGTTTGTTGATAGTGCGGATTATTTTGGTGCTTTAGAGGCTAATTTTAATGCTTATAAAACTATTAAAATCATTCTAACTCTCCGGCAAAATGATTAAAATCAGTCGCCAATTTTCCATAGACACTTGTATTTTATTTTTTCTCCATAGAAGCTCCTAAGAATCATAGTATAATGTTAATAGGATTAAACTTTAATCAGAAACTGAGCTCTCAAATTCGAAAATATTTACTCAAATTTCATAGACAATTCCATAGATTAGTGCGTACAAATAAACAATCTTAACCTTGACTAATTATTTTGGAGTTTGACAATAATAGATTGGCGTGTACAAATAAATATGTTTAGCTGTAGCTAGTGAGTTTGTCAAAGATACCAGAGTAAATTGAATTGTCAATCCAAGCATGTGTTTTACCACTTTTAAATCAATGGTAACGCCGCCATTGAAAGAACATAAAAACCCACTGTAGCGTACAAGTGAACAGATGGAGCACAATGCTTCGTTAGCCGCACGCGCCTCGCCTCTCGTCTCTATAACATAATGTGTCACTTAATGATGCGCATATGCGATTTTTAACTACAAGTACGTTTTATCGCTTTTTTGGAGGTACTTACGAGTTTTTGTAGGACAAGGTAGAAAATTATAATAGATTGTCACAAGGTGGTAAACGAAAATGTAAAGTCTGAAATAAAATACCCGAATTTAAATTTTAAATTTGGAGCATTCCCTTTTTTTTGCAAAATATAGTTAGCTTGGATATTGATGATAAAGGGCTGAAAAAAGGCGGTCGTATAATGTATAAAATAATAACTAAATTAATTTCGAAAAAATACACAACACTTATGACGTTGGTATAACCCTAAACATAAAACTAATCAATTAAAGCATTACACAAATCCGATTAATCGATTATACAAATATTGGAAGCGATAATCGATACACAAACCGGTAAACAATGCTTTTTTACCCACTGGCCACTCAACTGGCTAATGGCCCAGTAAAAAGCCATTGAACAGTGGGCTCGAGTACGATTATAGATGGCTACAAGCGGCGCTGCTTATTAAAAATGTGGCCTGAATATCAAATTGCTATCTTTCTATTGTGTTGCACCCTAAACAGCGCAGCGAGGCACCAGTGACCCCTGCTTTTGGCCGAAATATTGCAGAGTAATGACAGGACAGAGTTTTTCGGGACCGTAGACACTAGATATCATCCAGAAAGCAACAAAAGCTACTGATGGATTCTGACTTTAAGCTGGTGATGATAAACTATTAACTTTTATATTTTGAAAATTAATTGAAAAATATGTTAAACAAAAAACGCAGACTTTTTAAATATTGTGAAATAGTGCGTTATTAATTAGTACGTTTAGCGCATTATTGAATAGAAATTAATTTCAAATCAAATATTTTACCTATTTATTTACACATTTTTCTGTGTCATACAACCTTTAAGGTCTATCAATTTACATAAGAAATGCTTAGCCTAGTTTTATACTCATTTATCAAAAAGAAACAAACTTTTAAATCAAAGTTTTAATACCCCGCAGTCTCTGAACACATGTGTATTCTATGCAAAAAACAGTGGGCCGCGTTAAAATGTTATGATGGGGCACTACTGTGCCCTCAGTAGCTATTGTTTGTTATTTTTTTTATAAATAAATTCAGTTGTCACATCTCGCATGATAAATGGCTATCCTGACACCATGCTCATATGGCGAATTTAGATTCACTTGTTTATCTGTATGGTGGATTATTTTCTTACCATTCCATATTTCGAACGAGTGTACAATTGGGGTTCTGCGTCTGTATTTATTTTCTTGCGTTTGTACATTGCAAAAATAATCTTCAAGTTTTAGACATAAGTTTGAATAAGGGATAAGGATTAAAATTCTGATGTGCAGTTATATTCATATAACAAAACAATATAAATTTACGTAGTAGAAAATTTATAATTTATATAAAATTATAATTTATGCTGAATTTAGAATAAATGCTAATAAATTCCAAAAAGAAATCCACAATCTACTTAGAAATTATGATGCGAATATCTGTTTATAAATAAATTTTGAGGCGCTAAATAAATAATGAGCTCGCAAATCCATTTGCTTGGGTTTCCGCGTTTTTTCTCCTCCATTACTACGTTGCGCGGCCAATTTGAAAATATTGAATAAGTAAAACATCCCGAAATATGAATGCGAAGATTAAGTAGATAGATGCGACACATCTTAGAGAAACTCGCCAATGGTTTGTGCCTTTCTTCACGAAACATGTAAAATATAAAAATAAGTAGCTTAATTGTGAAGTATTCAGTGCATAATAAGCATCGAATTTGGTTTGTTAAAGTCTGTTGATGGTTTGGTTTGCCAACGTCTATAAGCGATGCAGTATCTCTGACGTTGAGGATGATAATCCATAAGATTTTACCTTAGCATTAGGCGGTCCAGTAGATGGTCTGCATGTCTTGGCTGTAACGATGCATTTGTAAGAATTATGCTTAAGTAATGTAAATAATGTACAGTGCTGTAGACAGTTGTTTGTTGTCAATCAGAAAACAAAATCATTTAGAATTTAGTTCACTGTGCCGAGCCAGTGCAGACGTTGCGAATATTAAGGCTAGTCTAAGGATTTTCAAAAGATTTCGGTATGCTTTGTCGAACAGTCCTTATTACTATCAAACGGCTACAGGCAGAATAGGCGACTTATCTACCTACTCTTGATATGTATTCTTCATTACAGCAATCAAACGATTTTAAATTTCATTTCAAACGCTGTGGATCTTTAAAACAATTATGAGTTAATCACGATAAATTTATCTGTAGAACACACATTCTAATACGACTTTAATTACAACGAAATTATTAGTAAATAATCTAATTATTTTACAACACTCGTAGGTATTTTTACACAGGTATAATCGAAAGTAAACAAGCACGTTTATCCCATCTGCATTTTTACTCTTTGGCGAGCGTCAACGCAGGGAAGGCTAAAGTCATTATGACGAGTTACCTTGTTTTAAAATACCGCAGCCACGCGGAATTTATACGAATCGTGTGGGAAACAACACCACGGAATTACACGTACAGGTGAAATGACAGCGGCAATTCTTCTGCACAATTTTTTCGAGAGGGCTGTAGTGAAGTAGACGTGGGTAGGACATATAGTTATTAGGGGTTAGTTTTCGTATGACAGCGTGTTCGAGAAAACATTTTGTAGTTGTTTGTAGTCAGTTTAGCCTACATTAAGACCTTTACAGTGGCTTTGTAGAATTCCAAATAATAATTTGTACTATATCGGATGTTGCTTTTCACTCTCTCTAGTATGTTTCAGGTAATTTTTAAAGGCCAGGGACACACCTGCATGTGTGGATTACTACGTGTAATGATGTAAGCTTATTGCTTGTTGGTTAGAATTGTGCATTAATTTAAATTCTTTAGAGATATGTATCAGGTCAGGTTAAAAGTACCCTGAACCGACGAGAATGCATGAAGACGTTGATGAAAGTGGATGAAGCGAAAGTAGTATGTCAGGATCGAGCAAAGTGGCGGTCTATTGTCTCTGCCTACCCCTATGGGATACAGGCGTGACGATTATGTATGTATGTATGTATTCGAATTGCGCGTGAAAAATATTCGGTCTTTGATGATCTTTATTTAAATTTTTATTTGATAATTTATTTATTTATTTAAACACTTTGTACCAATCAATAGTACAAGTGGACCTAATGCCTAAAATGCATTTTCTACCAGCCAATCTTAAGGTAGTGCGGAGGGACGGAAGCAGGTGCTTATTAATTTTGTAGAAAATAAATGAAAAATATATAATAATAACTTTTTAAATGATAACTGTTGTTTGTAGAAAATCCATTCAATTATTAGCAATATTTGTTTACTTTCTTATATGTTCACATTTCTTCGGAAACGAAATATGTACTTATATATGTACTTATAAGTTATATCTTTAGAAGTGTGGGGGTCAAAGGTTCCTTTTCTCTTTTCCACCCGTGCCTGCATAAAGGGTGGTTTATTTTTTCAAGTTTTCTAGTTTCACTTTGCCCGAGCGTGTTTCATAGTTAGCGTTAGTGGTCTTATTTTTTTCCAGTGACGTGTAGAACTGTTAGCATTTTTAAAACAGCCTTGTCTGTTTGGCTGCCCATTAAATTCCTTTCGTTTTATTCCGTTAGTTTTGTTCAAGTCGAAATATTTTTCGTGTACCAATCTGACTGTGTCTGGACGTTTTTTACAGCACAGTTTAAATATTTCCTATAGATGAAATTATTTATAAATAAATTGAAGAAAAATACATTCTAAATTCGATTTTTAAAAAGTAATTTATTTTCGTGTATGCTAACATTCCTAAAAGGTAAAATTTTATATACAAATCGTATATATTTTGGTTGGTATAATTGTATATATTATCAGTCCGTTACACACTGTAATAAGCATAATCAAAATAAACGATAATAATGGTTTCTTAGATTTACGAGAACGCTATAATGCTAAAAATATTACTTCCGTTCCGTGACAACGAAAGTTGTGAAATAATCGAAATGTAAACTATTATTATAATTATGTAGAACTTAAACAAAATTCAATTCAAGCAAGAATTTACATACACTACGATGTCATTACAAAAAGACTCCCTTATTTCATCAATAAGGCCCCGTTATTGAAATAACTACCAACTTTGTCCGGAACTCCGCATGACGCTTGCAAATAAATAGTAACCCGAAAAAGTCGGCATTTCCATGCATTTTTAAAAACACAGTAGTGTCGCTTTGATCCCTCTTAACCCTTTTACCGGCGGCGCACGTTAATGGCTCTTTATTGCTTATTTGTTTGGTGAAAGATGTCGCTGAACACGTATTTATGGGTCTTTTGTACCCATGTTTGAGGGATTTGTCTTCGCTGCGTGAGATTTTTTGCGGTATGCCTTGAGGAACAATAGGAGAAGTAATACTGGTTTTGAATTTGACTTCTGCAAATATTTTTTTATTATTTTTTCTTGTAATGCTATTCTAACGTAATAATAATCGAAATGGCTAATATTTTTTTACTAATTATTGAAATATATCACGTGATTTTATCCCATACAAAAATAGGATCACATATTTACAAACATAACATTTTTGTGGTTCGAAACAAAAACGAACATCCCGCTGCCCTTATCACTAACAAATTAATTATCCCAGTTTCCTCTTCAAATTATCCCAGCGTCAACACACAACAAAAAAAACATGTTCACTCAACACGCATCTGTGTCAAGAAGTGTGAAATAAAAAAAAGCACTTCACTCGCCGCAAAACATCAAAATTTGCAATTTAAAGTCCGCATTAGCATCCGTGGAGCACATCTGTCCGTTTTTGCCCGGACATTTCCTACTGTCCCTTCATAGAAAAGCAATCGGGTAGTCGTAAACGTTAAGGGTCTTCAAGTACCCCCCGGGGTGCCTCTAAAGGCACTACGATGTTTCTTGACACTGGTAGAAAAAGTACCCGTTGGTAGCCCCTTAATCCGGGACAGGCGTCGGGGGGGTTATAACGCCGGCAAAAAGTATAATTTAACGCTGACTTAAGGTATCGAATTAAAAAGATAGCGAGCTTGTGAACTGCGATTTATAATGTGTACACGAGTTTCATGTGTAAGCGTTCGTTTTTTATAGGAAGATGATATTTTTTGTTTCCTTTTTTAATGTAGAACTGATATCACTCGATGTTCAGTCAATATGGAGTATCCTGACGTACGACGTTCACGATTATTCTACTAAATACAAACTTTTTTAGTAAGTAGTTAATATTAACATTAAAACATGATATGTAAGATTAAGCGTAAATAAGATTAGCTATACAGATTTTATGGCTGCAAAAATAATTACATGATTTTATAACGTCATGATACCAAATTATTTGTTAAATTATTAGTCTACTTTCGAGCAAATAATGCGCCTAAAATTGATCTTCTTTAAAATGACATTTCTAATCCAAAAATTAGTTTTTTAATCCAGGATCTGCTGATTAAAGTCCATAGACGTGTATAATAAAACAAATGATGTTATGATCGTTATCGTATTCGCAGTAAATATTTATTTAAAACTCTTTGTACACTTGTGACTTACAAAATAGAAATAAGAGCGTAAAAAAACCTACAAATCTCTTATAGACAACCGACTAATTATGGAAATTATTGCGATTTCAAATAAACATCATCACCTCCTTTATTTTTCATGCCTTAGCATTTCGCCGCCATGTAATTCTATTCACAAACCGATGATATTATATTTAGTAAGTTTGTAATATTTAAGTAAAATGGCTTACACTGGATTATTCACAGCATTGTATCTGCGGCGCGGCGTCACGTGGTGTTCGATAATATCAATTTATTATTCAGTAGATCAACTGTCCAATGCAAATGCAGATTTCCCAACTGACCGCGCTCTAGTTATGTGTTGCAGTATTTTAATATACAAGGCATTTTAAAAGAAGGCGGAATTATGAGTTCAAATAAAAACTTGTGTCTTTTCGATTCAGCAGTCATACCGTTTATCAATTTTTTGTTGATTTATTAAGCTGGAGGTGTGGATTTTTTATAATGGCAGGTACCTATGATTGATTATAATGCATCGATGGTAAGTATAGTGCATTTGAATGAGAATATTGATGCTAACCAGCCCAAAACTGATCAAGAATCGAGACACTTGTATGAGTCACATCGGCAGGATTTCCAAGTACTGTCGTGTACGTGACGTCATGTGATCAGATTATCCTACTGCCAACTATAGTGAGTCTAACAATCTTACCGATCGAATGAAACGCAACATTGATACTTATTTTACGCAATCTTAATATTAAACAGTGGTGAAACGCTGGTCGAGCCGACCAAACGGCACAGAGCTTTAACATCAAGCTACTACCACATATAAAATTGGCCCTAATCGAGACGACATTACAGATCCAGCACAGTTTTTTTCACAATAATGTATCAAGTGATTTTTTATAAATTAATTAGTTGAATGGTTTCTTTCCTGGTCCCCGTAACCACGAAAGCTGTAAAGTAATCGAAGGTCGGAAAAGTTATACCCAATCCGTGATCAAATCCGTAAACAAATAGTTTTATTTCAATGCATCAGTTTATTTACAAATAGCCCAGATGATTGCCTCTTACAATGACTGCAACAAGAAGACTCAGCGCACAATACTGCCCTGATTGTGATGCCTGGATCTAAATCCTATTGTTCTACATAAGGTGAGACAGGAAATTGTTTTCGTATGCAAAGTGCGTGTGCATTAGAAATTGCGTTATTGATGAGGAATCATAAACAAGAGTTTCATGAATGAAACTTAAGGTCAATGGATGTACTAGTAATATGTGTAATCAAGGATTTGTTTGCAAACGTAGCGTGGGACGTTCTCTGGGTATATGGTAAATAATTAGAAATTAAAGAATAAAATTAATTAAAGATTTTATTTAGAAATGTAGACACTTGAATTTTTTTATATAATGATAAAAAAATGATCGTGACAAAATCTACTTTTTTGAAAATAGATAAAAAATCAAGTGCCTTTTGCAATATTTCCGTTTCATGGTTATAATGAGAATGTCATGTCAAGTGTACATAATTGCATCCTTAAGAAAGAAATTTACAATAAATTTTATAAAAATCGTTGTTTGTATTTAGTTATCTTTATAATTATCATCATATGTATTATATATTCATGACAGAAATACTAGAAATAGAAATAATCTAGTCAGTCATAAGACCAGGCTCCAGAAAATTAGCAAATCTTTTAAGGGTTACTGTATACATTTCTATAATAAAGTTCCCACTCACATAAAAGCCTTAACTATAAATAAATTTAAATCTAATATTAAACGACAGTTGTGTAATAAAGCATATTATAAAATTTCAGAATACTTAGAAGATAGTAAGGCGTGGGAATAAAACATAATATAAGTCCCCGAACCGGATGTGTGTGTACTCTGTTAAATATAATTAAAATAATTATCCCACTTGTTTCACCATAGTTGTAGGCAATTTGAGTACGTCATGCTCGCTTAAAGGTCTGTGCTTGCGGCGGCGTCGTGTGCCGGGTCGGTCACTTCCCTATAACACGGTTGAGGAGACCGATGGCTGGCACATGGGTCATACTCGTGAACGGGTGCTGCTTGTGTAGACTGGTCTGCTCGATTTGCTTATAATGATAATATTAAATTACTTTGTTTTTTTTTTTCTTATTTTTTTTTTATTGCCTTTCATTGCTTTTGCTGAACAGTGTATACCGATTCCGCATCAGGGCGACCACACTTAACTCAGCCGAACAATATAATTATTATTATGAATAATTTATGAACTGCTCTGAATTTCAACTCCTGTATGATCATTCTATTGTAAACTTATTTTGAAAAGAGCAACGCTAGAGTTTCTTGCCCGTTCTTCTCTGGCGAAAACAGCCTTGTGAACTGGGTGGTAGTGAAAAAAAAAAAGTGACTGAATCTAAATAGTGTATGACATTTTATGGATTCAATAAATATTTTCATTTCATTTCATTTCATTTCATTTCATTTCATTTCATTTCATTTCATTTCATTTCATTTCATTTCATTTCATTTCATTTCATTTCATTTCATTTCATTTCATTTCATTTCATTTCATTTCATTTCATTTCATTTCATTTCATTTCATTTCATTTCATTTCATTTCATTTCATTTCATTTCATTTCATTTCATTTCATTTCATTTCATTTCATTTCATTTCATTTCATTTCATTTCATTTCATTTCATTTCATTTCATTTCATTTCATTTCATTTCATTTCATTTCATTTCATTTCATTTCATTTCATTTCATTTCATTTCATTTCATTTCATTTCATTTCATTTCATTTCATTTCATTTCATTTCATTTCATTTCATTTCATTTCATTTCATTTCATTTCATTTCATTTCATTTCATTTCATTTCATTTCATTTCATTTCATTTCATTTCATTTCATTTCATTTCATTTCATTTCATTTCATTTCATTTCATTTCATTTCATTTCATTTCATTTCATTTCATTTCATTTCATTTCATTTCATTTCATTTCATTTCATTTCATTTCATTTCATTTCATTTCATTTCATTTCATTTCATTTCATTTCATTTCATTTCATTTCATTTCATTTCATTTCATTTCATTTCATTTCATTTCATTTCATTTCATTTCATTTCATTTCATTTCATTTCATTTCATTTCATTTCATTTCATTTCATTTCATTTCATTTCATTTCATTTCATTTCATTTCATTTCATTTCATTTCATTTCATTTCATTTCATTTCATTTCATTTCATTTTCATTTCATTTCATTTCATTTCATATAGAATCCACCACACAGGCTCTCGTAAATGTGCCGCATTTAAATTAGATCGTTGAAATACGGCTGCGAGTGATAATTATACCGAATGGCGATATAAAGGTCTTTTAGTAATTAATATCCTATTTGGACAACACTGTCAGTATACAATTCTCTCTTTAATAAATAAAATTATCTTAATAGCATGTATGGAAAATGATGGATTTGACAAGTGTCGAGGGTTATAATTAAGTTTGAAATGAAATAAAGGAATATATTTTTTATTGGGATGTATGGCGAGACGAGTATGCCATTCGCCTATTATAACACAGCCTGTTTTTTTTTACTGTCATTCGCCTATTATGACAGTAAAAAAAATCGAGCAACACCATGCATAACAAAGCAATGCTTGGCACTCCACTGCGCTCGCCATTTGTAGACATGACATGTTACGTCTCATTATGTCCTTTTACTCAGGCTAAAATGCCCTTTAGACCGGAATATAACAGTGCATTTATACTGTTGATTGGCGATGAAAATATACATTGCGGTGGCACCTACCCACGTGGCCTCTCACATATGACAGATCCACCAGTAACCATCAAGAAATAAATATAACTAGTGGTCGCCCAGGAGTCGAAATTCGACCAAATCAAGAAGAGAAAAAGTTTTTACCTGTGTGATGACGTTGTTATTCTGATAATTCGTGCACATTTAAATGTACGTATCTCTCAAAATCACTTATTTATCCTGAAGTATATGCAATTACTGAAATCGTAAACTACAATAATTGCTTTGAACCAGCAATAGTAAATTATATAATATATATATATATATATATATATATATATATATAATGTTGTTATTGCCGATTGCTGCTACAGATCTTTCTTTATGCATATAATGATAGTCCGTGTACATTTAAATGTATCTTACTACTACACAATTTGTATAAGCGCCCAGTATTTCACGTAGTATTCGTCAAATAAAACTTTTCTTTTTGACATTCAATAAAACCACAAGTAAACAAACTTTTCTGTTTGACATGTCAACTATGTCTATAATAAACAAAAAAAAAACAATTTGACCAAAGAGTATGAACAAATACTTGTGTATGCGTGTGTCAAATGCATGCTGGTTTGTGTAATGTTTAATTTATTGATATAATGTACTTTTTATGCATTATTATTAAAATCTTTTTTTATATTAAATGAGGCAAATAAAACTTTTTGTTCGATATATCTATGTCAGAAGAACAAAATGAAAAACAAAAGATACAATTTGACAACAGAGTATGTATGCGTGTACAAATACTTGTGTATGTACCTATGTGTGTGTGAAATGCATGGTAGTGTGTGTAATGTTTTATTTTTTGATTTAATGTACTTTATAAGCATTATTATTGAAAAATATTAGCATTCTCCACTTCTCCTACACATAAACTATAAGTGTGCCAAATTTTATGCTCCTGCGTCCGCGCAATTTTCGTAAAAAGGGATCCAAAGTTTTTGCATCACGTATTAATATATAGATAATATTGATTGACATATAAATCTTATTAAAATAATATATTACTTAAAATCAATTGATTATTTACAAAATGAAATAAAATATGTACAGTTGTAAATTCAATAAAATCAGCTTCAGCTAATAATTCGGTCGTGGTGTGTGAACGCCCTAAAATTTATAATACATCGTAAGTTAAAGTACTTGTATTTCGTATTTAATTCTCTAGGCACATAGTGGGCGGGGCGTGAGATGGGCGTGGCGAGAGGTGGGCGGTCCCTCTGTGCCGTCCCAGAGCACTCCGGCACCCGAGAGGCTTCAACAACTTGTTTGTTGTTGAAGTTATTCACATATTAGTCATTTTATACGTTGTACGCCGAGATGAACATGCTATACGTCTGAGTATGCATGAGTATTGTTAGATTTATTTTTATGCTTATAATACTGCACCTTGTAAATGTAGTAATGTCTAGACAAGGTATCGAACAAATACAGGCAATTATATCTCATTGGCAGCATCTGTAGCGTAGTTGTTTACACGTCGCGTCGGCTGGGAAACCAAATCATGCGGGTTCGATCCCTGCATAGAATTTGTGAGTGCGAAAAGTCATTCGTAGTTTCAAATACCCACGACATTAGTCTCGATCTTACGGGTCAAGACTATGTATGGCTGATTGGGTATATTTATTAATTAATTTATTTATACGACAAAATGTTCTTAGGGTGGTGGTAGGATATTGATTTCGTCAGGTTCGATCTTTGTACACGATGGTGCAAGTATGTCATAGTGACTTATGTATGTATGGTGCATTTTGAATATAGCCCAATATAGCCTGTGTATATGCGGATTTACGTAGGCACGTAAATTAGGAATCGCATCGAACGGCGACTAATAATCTTTTTATTACATGTACTGTTCTTACTACAAATTAATTGTAGTTAGAATTATGTCAGCCTGCTCAATTATGTAATCACGTTACGGTTAAAGCAAAGGTTTTAAAAAGAGATATGGGTGTTGTTTTTCATGGTGTTGTTTGGTTTTGCTACTGTCTCCGAGCGGTCGTATCGCTTACAATCAGTCTCGCCATCCATTGCAATAAGATAAAATAGACTACCTAATATAATAGATACAGCTTCATTATGTGCCATATGCAAAACTTGCGATTGTCGTCTTTAAATAAATTTTATTTATTTATTTATAAAAAAAATGTATTTTAAAATATGTCATGAGGCCAGTCCGGCCGGCCAAATATCTTATTTTACTAGTTTTGTTTTGTAGACATTAAAAAGTATGGGTTAGCTTTTCGGTCAATTAAATATGCCAATCCTCACTTACGGTGCTCAAACCTGGTCTTTGACTGAACTCCAGAGGTCCAAGCTCGGGGTTTGTCAAAGAGCTATGGAGCGCAGCATGCTAGGCATAACATGTATGGACAAAGTGCCCAATAACACTTTGCGCTCCATAACTGTAATTAGGGATGTTGGGAGAAAATCGGCCGAATTGAAATGGGATTGGGCGGGACACGTCACCAGGATGCACCCGAAAAGGTGGGCGAAAATTGCCACGCAGTGGACGCATCTGGATGGCAAGGGGCGACGAGGTAGACCTAGGAAGAGATGGCGTGACGACCTTGACAAATTCAGCTGCGTATGGACGGCATCGGCAAAAAATAGAGACAAATGGAAGGAGTTGAGGGAGACCTTTGCCCAGCAGCCCACTGCTGGGCAAAGGTCTCCCTCAACTCCTTCCATTTGTACCTATAGTGTCCCAACACTATAGGTTAATAAAAAAAAAAACAAAAATCAAAACAATTTATAAATCTTTCTAACATTTGGATATGAGGACCAAACCCGCTGTTTGGTTTGCTTTTCGCTCACTCAAATACGAAAAATCAAAACCATTTTTAAATCTCTCTAACATTTTAATATAAGGAACAAACCCGCTATTTCTCCTTATTAAACTGGCTTCTCTCCTTTTAAACTTCGAAGTAATAGTGATGTTTATAATTAGAGCACATGAATATCAAATAATTGAAATATTAACCACTCAAAAACACAATACTTTTTAAAAGGAATCAAATGTTGTATACAAGTATTGTAATATAAAGTAAACTTCATAATTATAAATTTTCGAGTTTAAGGTTGGCTGTATACACAATACGGTGACACTACACATAAAATACATACATCATAACAACATCGAACATGGTCACAATAAATGTCTCATCAACATTAAAGAATTATTATTTTAACACAAACATCACGCCTTTTCCAGAAGTCCTACCACAACCATTTCGCCTTATCCGTTCAATCTGGCAATGTGATAGGGCGCGAGCCTCTCATCAAACCGGGCACAAATTCCTCATTCCGGGCTTATAAATATTAATTAAAATTGAATAAGGGACTGCCCGACCCGGGATTCGAACCCAAGACCTTAGCTTTTTCTATTTATTTGGTTCCTTATTTTTTCGTATTATTTTCCCTTTTAAATAGATATATCTTAATAGATTAGTCCTGTCCTTTTTGACAGATAATTGTGTTATTTAACAATATTTTAGCAGGTTGGATGTCAAGTAGTGGTTTTTTGACTTGATGGCTTTTTCTGAATTAATTTTACATATATAAGCTGTAGCTGTAACCAGAAGGGTTTCGATGTAAAACACAGTTCACCCAGCTTTTAAAAGCAATGTAACTAACTATTAAAGAAAGCATAAATTAGTATAATAAACAGCCATCTTTCACATAAACGATATCTGTTTACAATTTACTGGTGGTAGGTCTCTCATATGTGAGAGGCCATCTGGGTAGGTACCACCGCAATGTCTATTTCTCCCGTGAAACAACACTGCGTAAATGCACTGTTGTGTTTCGGATTGAAGGACATTGTAGCCAGAGTAACTACTGGACATATTGAGACTTAACATCTTATGTCTCAGGATGGCGAGCGCAGTGGAATGTTGTTACTGTTTATGAGCGGTCGTATCGCTTACCATCAGGCGAACGGCTTGCTCGTCTCGTCATTCATTGCAATATAAAAAATAATAATACTTATTTCATCAAAAAAAACAAAAAGAGATAATAAATGTCGACAGTGCTAGTGAAACAGACATGCTGTCTACATAGTAATTAATTCTTTTTACATTCCATTTAAAGAGGAATACATACCGTGTTGGAGAAACATCCATATTTCAAACACATAATACTGAAAATGAGTGAATACATGCATTCATACATAAACTCATGCATTATTACCAGACGGGGTAGGCAGAAGTGCTACCAAGACACCCATGTTTTGCTTTGTGTGAACACACTATGTCCCACTATGCGAAAATTGGCGAGCCTATCGCATTTTGGGCATAAATTTCTAACTCCGAGCTGATAATGAATATAGAAATTCAATATCACTTTTCCTGACCTGGGAGCCGAACCCGAGACCTCAGCGTTGTAATGGTACCGTGGTACGATTACGCCGCCGAAGCTTACAAAGCCTTATTATTTTTATATTATTAGTTATTCCATCAGCTTAGATTGGCGCACTATGGATCTCAAGGAGAATACAATATTGAAGGTGATCACGGTTTGCACAAACTAAAGTGCAGGCAGCTCGGTTGACTTTTAAGTATTCAATTGTAATAAAATATTACCTCGCACTAAAATTACCCATGGGTACAATTTATAATCAACAACTACGCTCGAAATCATAGATTAGTACAATTAATTTAAAAAAGTACTCCCTCCTTGTCCTTGTCTTTAGCCGTAGGAAGTTTACTGTTGAACATATTTCTTCCCCATCGATTTGGCCTTTGAGCCACAGTCTGTTTATTAAAAAATGTTATAATAATGAAAACATACGGCCTCCGTGGCGCAATTATATTACGGTACGATTGCAAAGCTGAGGTCTCGGGTTCGAATCCCGAGTCGGGCTACGTAATATTGGATATTTCTGTTCATTGTCACCCGGGAATCAGGCATTTATGACCGATATGGCGACAGGCTCACCCCCTATCACATCGTTGGACGAATAATTAAGACGAAACGTGGGTGTCCTTGTTGCATCACTGCCTGCTCTGTATGGGAATAATGCGTGAGTTTATGTATGTATGCTATTATTATTTGTAATTATCGTTCTCAATTGTTCTACTCTCTAGCTGCCTTGAATGACGTCTGAATAGTGAAATTTATAAAAATAATAATACATTTTGGATAATAAGTTTTTCTGAGTCTTCTAAATATCGTGTTGATTTTAAATCTACTAAGATTTAATGATAATCATTATTTTCTACTTTGTATCAGTTACGATTTAATTTTATAACAATTATCGTACGGTTGAAGTAAAATTAATCTCGCTGTGTATAAATGAAGAAGCAGTAGTCTCGATCAATATGATGGTTTAAAATTGACCATCAGTGATACGGATTTGTCACCGACATAGCTCACACGCTTTGCATATAATTAATGAGTCGACAAAACCTCATCTCGCGAACAGTTACAGTCAATTCCCACTGAAATTTCATCATCGTCAATCTAACTTGGGTTTAATAAGTAATACTTGCGCTGTGGGCAGTCCCAGAGCAGAGGCCGGCTGGTCCAGCGAGATGCTGTGCGTCTCATCTCTCCACCCGTCCCTTACTCGCGCGCGGAGCCTGCGGTCTCAGAGGAAAACCTCCGAACCGGCCTCTCATTATCATATACCGCGTCGATATCAGCACACGTGAACACTCGGCATAGCTTTGAAAATTACGATTTTATTTTTCCTGATATTTTTTTCACAATATGAAGTGTAATTTCGGTGTAACAATATTATTGTCGCGGCGTGCTAGTGGCGCCACCAGGTCGGGTGTTGTCGTCCCGCTCGTGAGGCGAGGGCGTGTCCCCTGGGCGCCTCCCACAGTCCGCGGGGACGGACGGGGGCTCCGCAAAGCCCGGGCACTCGGCGCCGCGCTCCCGCGACGCTTGTTAGTGTTCCGCAAATCCACAGCGGGATCGCCCGCACAACCGGGACTCGATCCCTAAACGCACATACGATAACACAGAGCCGCCTACAGGGCAGCCGAGCAGTTTGCCGATATACTCACATTTCCGAATTTGATTCTATTTTTGAATTTCGTTCCTTTTTTGAGTGTTTTAAAATAATGGTTCGGTTTGAGAATTGCGTTTGAATTGTATTCTGTGCGAACGCGTTTGAATTTGGAACGCGATTTTCGGGAGAGTTCGCGTTTTTCCGGGGGTGTTCGTGCGCTCTCGGAGGACTGATTCGGGGTGCGTGTCGTGATTCGAGATTCGGTCGGACGAGTTAAACGCGGCGGCGGGCGGGTACACGGGCTCACCGTGGCCGCCGCTGGAACTCGACCCCGTGGGATGGGGACGGAAACTATATCCATCGGGAGCACCCAGGTCTTCAGGTATGTGACCCAGGAGATTATTTTTTGCTGATAGAACAGAATGGCATAGAACTTTATACAACAATAAATAATTATTTATTGAATGTAAAATGCCACTGACTCATGACAACAAAATAAGCTAGAAGAATTTAAAAAGTTTTCAATGAAGTGGCATTTTTAAAGAATATAAAGTTATATTACAGTCTAAACATATTTTAGTTACGCAGTAGAATTTAAATGTAGGTGTAGTAAAATTATTCTTAGTACTAATAAATGTTAATTTCCATCGAAGGAAGTAATTAACTGTGAATATCTTTATCTACGCAAATATAAAGGCTACGGACGAAGCGTCTACGGTCTACGGCGTAGCATAACAAATGAACTCTCGCTATTGTTATAATTTAATCTCATATCAGATTCAACTGCAATGGCCTCGGTGTTTTGTTAAATGGCTATATATTTTTATTATCTTTTTTGGAACATGCAGAGAAATTAAATTTAAAAAAATCTTCGATATGTCCTTGTTAATATCCGGCTTAAACTACATTTATAAAGTTTAGGAATGTTATTAGGAGTTATAAATTATCTCACAAGTTGTACTTTGAACTATTATCGCCATTAGCCACAGTAAATCTATTGCTAAACATATATTTAATATATTCCTAATACAAATATCTTTAAAAAAATATAGGGACTAATGAAGGTATTATAAATGATTTTCATGTTATTTTTTTGTAGGTATGCTTACATGCATTATATTTTATATCTATGAAAAATATTAAAAGGCGATATATTTAATTTCAATGTTTTAATTCTAAAACTCCTACAGATTTAACTCTGGCCATTAATGATGTAGATGAAAAAAATCAAATTATTTCTTTATTAGAAAAAAAAACTTTATAAATCTATTATATTTTATGTAATCTATGACTGAAGAGTCATTAAATTGTTCCAATTTTATATTTTTTAAATCTTGGAATATTTTTTTTATTTCAATTGACAAGATCCAATTTAATTCGTGATCTGTCATAAGCCCACTCATTTTTTTACCATCACATACTCAGCCACTATATCATGCCAGTATTTATTATAAAAGTAACCAATTCTTATTTTTTATGTGACCTCTTTTGTCACACCAATGTGCCAGGATTTTTATTTTATTTTTTGTGTCAGGCGGGCTGATGTTCGGCCTGCACCATCAGGAGGCGGCTGGCGGTCTCCACGCACAGCCGCGAGGGCCGGTCACGTCCCTCAAGGAAGAACCGCTTACCAGGGCTTGGATGACGCCGAGCTCGCTAGTTGACAATACCAAGTAAGTTGTGACTTCATTTCATACGGGTGGAAAATATTTTTTAATGTGGTTATAAAAAAAATACTTGGTTGGGTGAGATAAAATTGTGTTAGAATGTGTAATATTCGATTTTACAAGAGTAAAATACAAAAATAAATACATACAAACATATTCGGTTAAAATGAATACATTTGACTAAGGCCATCTGGTTTAATATTTTTGTAATAGTTTGTCCACTATACTTTATAGTCTAAATTAATGTAAGGAATATTACTCTTTTAATGGTAAATTTTTCAGTCGTCTAATGAAACTTATTCCTTGAATGAAATATAACACGAGTAATTTAAAAATTGATAATCTTGTGAGTGAAATTGACCAATGACATATTTATTATTAGTATCAAACTGACGATTAAAAATCAGGCCTAAATAGTATATTATGATATTGTATAGTTAATTGAATCTTACTAGAAGGAAGAAGTAGTTCACGAATACCTGGTAGATGGCGCTTTGCAAAGGTGATATTTCTTTAACAAGGATCAAGTCATCATCCTTCTTTTACTTTTTAACTATAAAGAAGTTTGGTTTAAGAAAAAAATATCCTAATTTAACATTCTCACCCTCCATGTTTAAGTCTCCTTTACTATATCATTCGCGTTTTAGTCAGACCAAAAACAAGTATTATTTAACAAAATATTTAATTTTTAAATATACATATTTTGCGCTTATTCATTAATATACATTAAAGCATAATAACTGATATTGTGTGTACTTACATTTGCTAATATTATTCTGGCGGTAGTAAATTTCACCTAATATGTCAACCATAGTAATTAATAAACACCCACATTTAAGATTTCTCTAATGTTGTCTGGAAGAGCTCTTAGCGAAAAGATCGCCAGTTGTTCACTATTTGTAAGGTTTCACTATTATTTTTGTAGTTTTATGTTATGTGGTGTTCAATAAAGTGTTGTGGAAAGTTGTGAAATAGAATAATAGAGATTATATCTTATTAGGCCACGTAATTGTGCAGGTTATTTTAAAATTAGCCTTACTCATGGACAGTTTATAAACTTATGTTAGATATCAAATGTTTTGTCTTCTTCGCTCAAACTGAATTCAATAGTCCTTCGAAAGGAACAAAACCATTCGATAAATAAAATAGGTTTTAAAACAGTCTTTAAGTAAAGCCGTACTTCAATATTTTTCAACATTTAACTGTTAGTTTTATTCTGTAATTTAATTGAAATTTCTGTATTTTTTTTAACTGGTGACATTATCACTTTCTGATAAAAAAGTTTAAAAAAAGAGCAAATAAATATTTCATATTCTGCACCTACAACACGATATTATTCTCTATAACATATTTACAATAAACAACTGTTATTTTAGCTACCGACCTTCCATTCAGTAACATTCGATACACATGGCAAATCTCTGTTTACACGCTCTTGATAATCCTTTTAGCGGTGGAAAGAGCAGCTAAGTATTATGAGCAACCGAAATTGTATTAATTTGGTATGGGCAGGCGGACAATACTGTGCCTTGTATTTAACATTCAAAATGGATTATACGCCAATAGGGGGTGGTTTTGATGGCTCTGTCGATAATTTTGTATTTTTGTGTGAAATTTGGTGGTTATTTTTGGTTAACATTTGTGTGGTTATTTAGAATATGTCAAATATTAACGCTTTATATGTCGGTTTTCATTATAGTTTCCAATCGTGTCTTAAAATATTTGAAATTCTTATAATAGTACAATTTAAAAATGCGGCCAAAATTAATTATTTTCCTATTTCTGAGTCATTATATATCATAGTTTTTGGAAGTATTGAATACATTTATTTTTCTAATTTGCTTGTTCAAACACTTAACTACTTTAACGTAGAAAAAAATAAATCATACCATATTTCATATAAATTATTTCAAGTTTCTAAATTAATAATACATGATAATAAGGAGTTTTTATACAGGTGGTAGGTCTCTCATATGTGAAAGGCCATCTGGGTAGGTACCACCGCAATGTCTATTTCTCTCGTAAAACAACACTGCTTAAATGCACTGTTGTGTTTCGGATTGAAGGACATTGTAGCCAGAGCAACTACTGGACATATTGAGACTTAACATCTTATGTCTCAGGATGGCAAGCGCAGTGGATTGTTGCTACTGTTCATGAGCGTTCGTATCGCTTACCATCAGGCGAACGGCTTGCGCGTCACGTCATTCAATGCAATAAAAAAAAAAAAAACGTGGTATATCCAGACGTCGACCGAAAATGAAGCCCGGTGGTAGCTAGTGAATTCAGAAAGAACACCACTATAGTATATAGTTACTGCAAAAAAGCGACGATTTTATGTTATTTTTACCGATTTCCTATTCATCATTTTTTCCTAAAATAATAATGTTCACCCTTTTATTGATAATATAGAGGTAAGCAATTGTTTAAATTATTAATTTAGCAAAAGCTATGTATTTACCACCCAAACATGATGATACTTAAAAACTCATTGAAAATCGCCGTTTTTTAGTTGCATGCGCTAAAACTTCACCTGGCTTCGTATTCGGTCGCAGTCTAGATTTACTCGGAATAAACCATTCCAACAGCCTGTTGGTAAACGGACTAGACGCGGCTGCCAACGTGTTCACGGTGGTCGCGGGTTCGAATTCCAGGGCACACCTCTGACTTTTCGGAGTCATGTGTGTATTGATAGTCAATCACCACGCACTAAAACGGTGAAGGAAAACATCGTGAGGAAACCTGCATACCATAGCGATTCATAAGAATTTCTATGGTATGTAAGTCCGCCAACCCGCACTAGGCCAGCGTGGGGGACTATATGGCCTAACCACTCTCAATCGTGTTCTCGATTGTAGAGTAGGCCCGTGCCCTGCAGTGGAACGTATATGGGCTGATACAAACCATTCCACTATCTATACTACCAGAAACTACAATATGTGGACTACATTATTAATCAAGTAATTCATATTAATTACAATAAAAAATTAACACCAACGCCAAACAAAAATGCAGTAAAACACCAAAAGAACCTGCAAACCGCTGCTGGAAAGTCCGCAATGTGCATTACGCGGTGGTGTCCAATCAGGGGCGAGCTACCGATAATGAACCGACCGTAACAAGTACGTATTCATAAACGCAGGGGCGATATAAATCATACGGGGGACGGCGATCTGTGCGCGACTGTACTATATGAATCATTTCAGCCAATTAGCAAGGTACAGATGAGTCGACAATTTTAAATTATGTAATTCTAAACTGGTAATATAAATACCTGTCATTTTTGGAAAAAAATGTTTAGAGTAATCCTGGTATAAAAGATTTAAAATAAAAATATATTGTTTAAGCACCTGGTATCGACACAAATATTGTGAATGTAACATTTCGTTTGGCAGAGGATTGTCTATGATCCTAACAATGTTGAGTCTAAGAGCTGCGACAACCGTTTATTATAAGGCATGTTGCAGGCTCGTCTGCATGCCGCTTACTATAAGGCTGGCTGCAAGCTCGTCAGCCAACGACGGCAAAAATCAGTGTGTGCATACATGTATATAATGAATGTTATGATTTCCTTGTCAGCTAAGTTTCCGGTACCAACGAAACAATTTTTTATAGACCTTAATATTTGGAGAGGTCATAGTGTGTGTCCATTATGTGTACGCATGATTAAGATTCCAACATGCAAAATATTAGCAAGATTTCAGTTAGTATGTATGTAATAAGTCATGTCATAGTCCGGTCATATTTTACGTATTACACTTAGATAAAATCATAATGCGGTGACTTTCAGACAATGTGAGTTGAGCCCTTAGGCAGCGAGACATTTGAGGCGGTTCTTGTCATAAAACAAATCTTTGTACTAATCGAGTAAATAAATCGAATCTCGTTTTATTCTTTTGTTATTTGGTAATATGTAAACCATTCAGACCGCAACCGATAAATATTATTTTAGCACAAACTTAAATATATAATATTGGACTTGACGAGGCACCATGTCATGGCTTCCGTGTTATCTATATAGAGTATTTATTTCGTAATTTTTACATTATCATTTTTATTCATTTTTTATTTTTTTCTGTGAAGTTTGTGAACTGTAAATATGATTACGTTAAATTAAGTACATGTTTATTGTTGTCTTTTATTAATATTGTAAATATTTTAAATAGAAGGTAATTATTTACATTATGTAACCACTGAAAACCAGCGTTGTTGTTGGAAAATTATCAAATGATTGTTTTTTTTTGTTTTGCAAAATTTTAGTTGCATTGCGTCTGTAGTCACTAAAACAATATGGCTTCGTTTTCATTTGCAGTCTGAATATACCCGGTGTAAATTATTTTTTGTTAATTTTATAATACGGATTTACTTTATAATAGTAGGTATACCATGGTAGTTGTATGTTGTGTGTTGTCCTTGTGTTGTGCACGATAGATAATATTTTGGTAGATGTATGTACATGCACATACAGACATTTCGCATCATACAAATTTATCGTCAGAATATAGAACAGATTCTTTACTAAATAGCTACATATATGATATCGGTAATAAATACATAAAACATTACTTACCAGTTTTAAGACTAGTTCGATGCGTAGTTGTGATACGATGACACCGTTTATGTCTTGGGTTCGAATCCCGTGTCAGGAAAAGCTATATTGAATTTTTCTATTCATTATCGACCCGGAGTCACATAGGCTCGCCCCCCTATCACATCGTGGGACGGAATACACACGGTAAAATGTGGACATCCTGTTAGACTCTCTGCCTAACCCTTCTAGGAAAAAGGCGTGAATTAACAAACGTATGTATGCATTATAAAATGGTCGACATTGTTTCGTCCTATTGTTCTATTAGTCCTTACTTTATCTTTGTATGTGGTAGGTGTAATATGACCTTTATGCATGAAGAATGAAGCTTTTGGTCTTTTAGGATAAGATTAAAATACGAGCAAACTACATTTCTTAAATGTAACATTAAATACAACAAACGAACCTGCAACTTTATAGTTTACTATGGAGCAATACACTATAGTGCGTGGTGGCCTGTTGGTAAACGGACTAGACGCGACTGCCAACATGTACACGGTGGTCGCGGGTTCGAATCCCAGGGCACACCTCTGACTTTTCGGAGTCATGTGTGTATTGATAGTCAATCACCACGCACTAAAACGGTGAAGGAAAACATCGTGAGGAAACCTGCATACTATAGCGATTTATAAAATTTCTATGGTATGTAAGTCCGCCAACCCGCACTAGGCCAGCGTGGTGGACTATATGGCCTAACCACTCTCAATCGTTCTCTCGATTGTAGAGGAGGCCAGTGCCCTGCAGTGGGACGTATATGGGCTGATACAGAATACACTATATCTTCATTACATACATACATAAACTCACGCCTTGTTCCCAGAAGGGGTAGGCAGAGGTGCCAGGGCACCCACATTTCGCCTTGTATGTTCCGTCCCAGAATGTGATAGGTGGCGAGCCTATCGCCATATCGGGCACAAATTTCTGACTCTGGGCTGATACTGAATAGAAAAAAGACGGGTTGCACTCCGGGAGTGCCGGCAGAAGTGAAAACTTGATTATTAACGTTGAGCATGTTTGATATTTTGGAATGGTTAGGGAATAATTTTGCACCAATTGCTTTATCAGTATAAAAGTACTATCATTTATGTGGTAGAATACAATATTCATTTATTGCGCTATCGTACACAAACATGACAATTTATATTACATTAAAAATTTAACACTTTAAAACTATTACAATTATTTTACATTAAAAAGTTTATCTCTCCGAAAAATCAACTTTCATCCATAATTTCAACGACTTTTTCACCATCATCATTACCAGAACTATCATCGCCAATCTCTACAACTGATACGATAGGTTTATGGTAGCTGAAGTAAGAAACGAACAGTTTTGATTCGAACCTATTTAAATGTCTAATAAAGACCGCATCAATAGTAGTTTTGTATTTCGTTGTGCTAAGATTGCGATCATTCGACATAGTTAAACCAAATTCATTGTTTAAAAATTCAATTAATAGTTGATTTTTATCGTCTGCGAAGTTTATGTTGAAATCTCCACTCAAAATCATTGGCAATTCATCAAAGCTTTATAAACTGACAGCTAACTGACAGCTGTCTACTCTCCATCCGTCTTACGCTTTTCGTCTTACGATCAGGTCACGTGTCCTGACGCGAGTTTAAGATTTTATACCCATTACAGAAAAAGTGCTCAACGCCGCTAAAGAAGTTTTCACTTCAAAAATCCAATATCACTTTGCCCAACCCGGGATTCGAACCCGAGACCTCAGCTTTGTAAGCGTACCGTAGTAGGTACAATTACGCCACCGAGGCAGTCGTCATTCATTACAATAATGAAATAAAAACAGAAATGATCTTATTCTACACTCCAATGAGATAATAACCGCACATTTGAATAACAATATTTTGCACAACAATGTACAGAGGGCGCAATATGACGTATTGATGCGTACTCGAATTAGAGCACATTGTTTGCTTTGCGGCGCACTGTACAGCATCTGTCGTGTTTTAGCTAAACGAGTTTCAGTTAAAATGTTTACTTGTACACTCAAGTGTTTGGCTATCCGACTCTTAATTTTGTTTGGAAAGAATTCTCTTTTTGGTGTTTTAACGGGGATTGCTGAGCTAATTTGAGGAGTGAGTACAGATGTTGTTTATTATAGGGAATGAATCAATGAAATAAAATTAATTGGTGGTTCCACAACATGTTAAAAAATCAAAAGCTAATAATATGTAAAGTATAAATATCTTATGCTCATAGTTTATTATGTTGTTAATGCGAACTATGTTCAATCACATTAAATTGATAACATATTATAAATGTTTTGATTTGGTCACTTTCTGTCTTAAATAACAATTATGATCCAACTTTCGTTTGCAATTACTAATAATTAATAAAATAAATTAAAATACTACTGTTACATAATTATTATTACCTACTGTTAAGTACTTCACGATCTAATCTTCACAATCTCTACTCGTAATAATTAATTTCTTATTTCAATAAATCCAGTAATTAACCGAATAGAATATCATCAAGGACGGCATGACAAATGTTGATAGATGCCCGTCCGTCCGCGATGACAGTTCCATTTATAAACGGCTTTAAATCATTAGCCGCGCCCGGCGATTACCCGCTACGTTTTTAATAAATTAAACAGTACCCGTTAATGATACCCATTTATACGTGTACGGGTATTTGTCATCTTTATATTGAATTTGGAATTATTGAAGGTTAAGTGGCATGGTTGTGTTTTAAAACGATAATATTGTTAATTAATTGCATGCACGTTTAAAATAATTATTGTATTTGTAAGCGCTTTAATAAAAAAATATGTTTTGAGTTTTTTTTACCGGCTGATTATTTACTACAAATATAGATAAGTCTGTAGACATACTAAAAATACTATTAAATTTTTTCGATAAAATATTTTTCAAAAATAAAAAAAGTGTTTTTTTTACCTATATTCCGCTCAAACCTACCGTAACAGGAAAAAACCTTGCCGCAGATTGACAAACCGGCCGCGATCTGTAAGCGGAAAAAGCGCTACGACCTAATCGCGGGCGCTTCGCTGAAACTGGTTGCGATAAATAAAACAATGGAGTGTCGCGTGCGAGAGTATAAAATGGCAATCGCGAAACCAATTTGTTTACGCAAATTCTGCAGCGGGGAGAGATGAATGGGCGACCATAGCGTAATACGGTGCTGGGCGTAATGTCGTGCGACGCCGCCGACCGCTGTCGATATCGATGTGTCGATGGAAATGGATATCATAGAATTAAATTTTATCTTTATCGTAAAACGTATTTTTGAGTAGGTATTGTACATAGGGACTACGGATTTTTTTTTGAGCAAAAATTATACAAGTTTATTATGTCTCGTCATCTTTCGGACAACGAACAACCTATTCAATTCCATATTCAATATGCTGATTTTTAAAACAGTAATAGTTTTTTTACCAACCCGCACTAGGCCAGCGTGGTGGACTATATGGCCTAACCACTCTCAATCGTACTGTCGATTGTAGAGGAGGCCCGTGCCCTGCAGTGGGACGTATATGGGCTGATACAGATACAGATATTTTGATTATGAAACTTTTTATTTTACAATTTTTATTTTTACTGTAAGCTTTATAGACGGTAAAATACATAGATTGTGACAACACTAACACACTTAGGTATGGATAAGATTTTAACATAATATCAAATAAATACTGATGAAATAAACGATATAATTAAACAATGGCATCACTCATTAAGTTTAAATATCGCATAGTGAATAAGTACACATACAACATACAAATACTATTCGTATTTTATAACCGATATTAAAACCAAAAACACAAGCCAACACTACATGGAAGCAAAATCAACGGAGCAACAGTGAGAAATGAGACCGAAGATTTGATGAACTGCACGCATTTGAAATGTTGTTCTATCGATGTATTTATTGCACACATTCAGCAATACCATATCCTTACGTCAACCGAATTTCAACCTTATTGCATACGTAATAAGGATTTATAGATCGAAATATAACTTTTGCGGCAGATTCCAAAATCAAGTCACCACATGTCGATATCGAGGCGTGTGGCACCATTTGTGTATCATCACTTCATTTATGTTATCGATATTTTAGAAAGGCGTTTAGATTTATGCCTTTTGAGTGAGGATGGCTTTCAATAATTCTTTTATTGGTGTGTTTATTTAATAGTAGACTACGTGTGAAGTAATTTTAAATGATGGGCCCTAAAACAATTTTAATCACGGATGGCTAGATACTATTACGTCGTGAAGGCATCATACAAAAGAATACTAGATATAATATCATTTTATGTTTTTTCTTTAAAAATTTCGTTAAAAATAGCAATAAGTAAATTACGCGGTATGTAGCATTAAATATTAAAGAATTCGGGCAGTAAAGCTGATAATAAATAAACTTCTAAAAAAAGTCCATTTTGCAAAATGTCTCAACTAGCGGTCACAGCAGTAAATCAATCTATGAAAAGATCATAATCCTTTACTGTCTTATACTTTGTGGTTATTCACAAAAGGCCACCTAATCGCTTTTGGTGGCAATATGTTCAATCCTTTTGACAAATTGTTGACTGGTAACCGTGAATAACGCTTAATTTATGACTTCATTATGCGTTCCGGCTTTTTCACTTGTAACTGTTTGTAAAATTATTGTTAAGTCATTATTACTGCTTATTCGGTGCTAATTTTACTTTGTACTAACAACTGAATAAGAGTGTATAATGCATACTCCATAATATTGTATATAGGTACAATTGTTATAAAATTATTATTGAATAAAAATATAAATATCCATGGCAACTTAGTTTCAATAAAAACTCGTTTTAATAAATACATAAAAATTCTAAGCATATTTTAAAATTGTGATTTAAAACACATTCTAAATTCAAACTTCACTTAATTTAAAATTAAGTTAGACGCATTTTTAATTTTAAAACAAAATTCTTAAAATTTTTATTACTGGCTGGTGTTCCATATTCAAAATATTTAAAAGAATTTCGAATAAAGTCTATGGAATATAGTGTAAGAAAGTGGCGGGAATTTTGACATATTTTTTTATAATAATTATTACTTGCATCAGTATCTACACTTAACCAAGGCTCCATACTATATTATGTTTTAAATAATTATATATTTGTATTTTTGGGTAGTACTATGTGTGAACTGCCAGTACATAATTTACTTTTTGTTGCGCAGTAGCGTGGGTGTCGGCCGGGCTCACTTCGAGAAGCAACCGCCGAGCAACCTACGCAAAAGCAACTTCTTCCACTTCGTAGTGGCGCTGTACGACCGCGCCGGCCAGCCTGTCGAGATCGAAAGAACTGCCTTCATCGGCTTCATCGAAAAAGATCAGGTAATTTAATGAATGATTAATTTTGATGCTTAGGTAGTATAACCAGCCGATAATCGCACGTGTTAGCACGGGATACCGTTACAATCGAGAGATAAATTCAGATAACTTTAGCAACAGGCCATCATAGAGATTTTCGGATTTTGTATACAATAGATATCTTTATGAAGATTCCTATGATACCCATGTTGGTTCCCTCAAGAGGTTATCCTTAGACTCTAAATACGTGGTTGTCAAACATACACACATAACGTGGAGAAGTCGGTTTGTCATGGAGCCCGAACTAGCGACTATTGTGACGGCTAATGGGGACTGTTACTACAAACAAGCTACTAGTGAATACGGGCTTATTTCATGCAGTTTATATATTTTTGTGAATTGGTACTATGAATAAAAGAAATATGAGACATTTTTACATGTATATGTTTATTGCTCAGTTAGTAATTTGTTAATTAATATGTGTAAATAAATACAATCAACAGTAAGATATATCAACCAACAGTCAGATACATAGTCCTGACCCCACATTAAGACCAATCAAATCTTTTTTTGTGGGTATCAGAAACTACTTTTCGCTCTGTCTCATAACCTCTCATCACATGCCTCTCGTTTCACAATACTCGTCAAACCAACTGCACTACGGAAACTGAAATAGTTTGTTATGGCTCAAAGTAACTGTTAATACCAAAACATTTAAAATCCAAAGCAGTGTCACTAGTATGAATTTAAAATGGAAACTGCTTTCAATACATAGTTATTATTGTTGATTTATCAATAAATCCTTTGGTGATGCATATCTCGAATCAGAGGCGTGCTTCATCAATCAGGATATGGCTGACATGATGTCTATTGTGTGCACAATGCTTACACATAATGCGCGTGCGTTGGTGGCATCAACATTAATAATTTAATATTAAGAATATTTTACGTGGAATTGTCTGTTTGGGTAAAGGTCAGCTGCTGCTTGTAGCGAATTTGGGTATAGTTACATGAGTGCAGGATATATACTTTTTGTTTGAAAAACTCTATGAAATCGGAGATGAATAGTTTACGATTATTTATTTAAAAACAAGGCGGTACATCATTTGTGCTCAAATCGAATACTCCTTATTTAATAGAGAAGTAATGTTAGATATTATCATACACTTAGATTTCCCTGTGGCTTAACTTTTAACTAGATTATATTTTTAGGTCTCAAAGGAGCCCAACTGCGATGTCTATATCGCAATGATAGAGCTTTGAGTTCAAGTAAATGTTTAATGCATTAACATGAAATGAAAGCATATGTGTTGAAAATTAGGGTCGGGCCAGAATCGAAAATTCACTTTTTGTTGATGAAGCAAAACTTGCTTGATAGGTTTCTTAAATGTAATAAGTTTGGTCAATAGGAGTATGATTTAGTACATTTATTTTCTTTCTAAATTGAACTTACATATAATATCAACAGATATAGAGAAAAGCCCAATCTGTAACACCACAAATAGATGTCAAAGCATTAAATATGACTACAGATACTTATGTTCATACAAACGAGTACAAAATGTGAAGTAAGGGGGGTGCGGTATGCGGACGGGGGTACAGGGGAGGGGGGGTGTAGTGTTCGCACGTCTTGTTTGTTGGCGCCGAGTGCTGTCGCGTTAATTATTCACATAGTAAACATTCATGTCCGCGTTTTTACGGCGCGTGTGTCGCACACTTTATGATGTACTTTAGTGAGTACACCGCCTTTTGGATGTCCGATGAATTTTCACTTGCGTGCAGCTAATTGGGTGCTATATAGCTAAACGGTTTTGGTTGTATATTATGTGTTTTATTGTGGTGCTTTAATTTGGGTTATTATGTGATAGTTTCGCTGAAATTATTAGATTACGTTGCCAGTATAGTAGTCAAGATGCTTGTTAAGATATAAGAATACTGAATACATTCTTTAAGGTAAATTACACAGACATGTTCATGCCTGTATTCCCGAAGGTTTAGGCTGAGCTTTCTCTAATGTCATCTAAGGGTTCCTAAGCGTATTTCTGTTTTATGATGTGATATGGAGCGAGTCAATTCTCATGCCTATATATTGTATCTGTATCAGCCCATATATGTACTACTACAGGGCATGGTCCTCCTCCATAATTGAGAGAACTATTGAGAGTGGTTAGGCCATATAGTCCAACACGTTGGCGTCGTGCGTATATTTAATATTGTAACACGTGCATACAAGTAAAGGCATCCTACTTCTTACTTTCTTATTGTATTGTAAAGGCGAAAGTTCATGTGTTTGTTACTGCCTCATGCTCAGCGTACTGGACCAATTTTCATGAATTTTGGTATGGAAGTACTAACCTGATACTCTGTATTAACACGTAACCTTATCTCGAAAAAATGCCATCTTCCCGTGTGATGAGCAAGGAGTTCAAATATGTATAAGTATTTGATACTCTTTCAAACTCGAAAACATGGGATTGGATGGATCATTTCGGCATCATTGAGCATCGTCTGAAGAGAAATATGCGATTAATTCAATACCTTGAACAATTACGTAAAATGTTAATTAATTGGTATTTCAACAAAAGCATGTTAGGAAAGGCAAAAATAAATGGTACTAATACTAATAACAATAGATTTATGACGGTTATTTTGTCGTACTAAAAGAAATGTTAAAACAATCTACTATTAAAAAACATACAACAACTATACCTAGAAATATTTGTTGCAGGAACCCGAAGGTCAGAAGACAAATAACGGCATCCAATATAGACTACAGTTACTTTATGCAAATGGTAAGTTCACTTAGTTCCTCCGTTTTTGACCTTGTATCGATTGTTTCGATATGTACCTATTTTTATGTGTTAAATCATAAATCCTATATTCTCTAATCTACACATCCATACAGCACAATGGGTAGTATAAATGTTTCTTTTCAAGTTTCAAATAAGATAATATACTGGTATAAGTAGATTATGGTTAGATCCCAAAGTTCACAAACGAATTATAATTATTGCTAATCACATTTCCATTCTGTATAATATTCTAGTAATATTATCTTTATATTTAGGTAAAATTGATTTGGTTGTCCAATACCTATTTCACATAACAGTGTCTTACGTTGGGTACCTGAACTTAATCCGCTATAAATAATTTATATATGCATCATAAGGCCCAATATTTAATTGTTATGATTTTTAATAAGACAAGAAACATTAACTTAATTTCTCCCTAGAACAGTTTTTAATACTTAAATTATCTTTATTGTATTTTGTATTGTATTTTAAAGATGGAAACTAAACATCGTGTGTGGTGCTTGCTATGTAATATGACAACATTTTCTATGTAATATCCGAATACCGATATAAATTTGCATTTACGTCGTATTTACATCTATGTATCAAAGACCTAAGAACATAGCGTTTGGTAAAGTCGTTAACAAATTATATCATTCGTGAAGGGTGAGCCATGGTTGTAATTTTAGGTAGTACATTCAAATAAAAATAACTAATATTGCATACAAATTATTGCCTTACATATGTATTTCATAAAATAGTAGGTAGGCATATACTGTAATAAATAAATAATACGCAACAGTTACACAAATATTCCTGTCCCCACACTAAGATCGAGTCTTGTGTTGTGGGTATCAGGAACTACGATAGAATTTTCGGTCTCACTAACACTCAGACCCGAAAGCAGTATTTGTTGGCCACTCAAACATTTCTCTCAGTACGGGGATTGAACCTGCTGCCTTTCGGTTCATAACCAACTGCGCCACGGAGGCTGTCAAATAATATGTAACACTTATAGCTAATAAATAAAATCATACACACAAATCAGAAATTAAAATTCAATATCAACAAACATGAAACCCTCAAACAGAAACAGTATATTTACCAAACCAATAAGATCCTTTATCCGTCCGAAGACATGGTATGTAAACCTTAATCTAGTATTCAACGGACGATGACAACGGTATAGATGCGGCGGCTGCATTGTAAATATTTGTCGTCTTGCCGTTAGAGAGGATAATGGAAAATTGGCACGCCGCAGCCTCTGGACTATGAATGACGATTGTATAGACTGTGTTATTGGCACTGTGTAAAATTACGTGCACACATAAAGTGTACGGCTTTGTTCGAGCGATCGTGCGGGGTTAGTTTTTGTTGATCCGAGGTTTAAATATCTTGTTAGTTATTTTACAATTCTCCTTGAAGGGTATTTTCTATCTAAAAAGAATTTTTTTCAACGCTCACGTAGTATGAGTTTATATTTAGTTTATTTTTCCTATGATTTTTGGAAAATCCGAAACTGTTGATTTTAAGACAAAAAATATTTTAATGTATAACACGAAAACAAAAACAGAAATATTAAACAAATATACATACATACATAAACTCACGCCTTTTTCCCAGAAGGGGCAGGCAGAGGTGCCAGGGCACCCACATTTCGCCTTGTATGTTCCGTCGCACGATGTGATAGGTGGCGAGCCTATCGCCATATCGGGCACAAATTCCTGACTCTGGGCTGATAATGAATAGAAAAATCCAATATCACTTTGCCCAACCCGGGATTCGAACCCGAGACCTCAGCTTTGTAACCGTACCGTAGTACAACTACGCCACCGAGGCAGTCAGTAAACAAATATATTCATTGGATTATTTATTTGATCAATATTTTACGATATTTGTATAGTAATATTAATAGTTCTGTATTACAGATTAATTATTTAAAAAATACCACTAATAACAAATTAAAACGCTTAAACTCCATTCGATAGTCTCACAGTGTTTGCTATTGTAATTCCTGTTGTGTGAAATAGAAAAAAGTAAAGAACAAATGTGGAGGCAATTTCAGGAGATTAACAAATTGTGCAATGTCTGCCGCTACGGCTACGCTCGTAGCCTGTAGCTTGCTACGATCTTTATTACTACAACGTGTAAATGTTACTACTATGTACGAGAATTAGACGAAACTTTAATGTATTGTGGTAGCAACGTTTGTCTTGAGACATGCTTATACTAAATTTGTGAGCAATGTATGCAGTCTGTTTGTCGCCCAACCGAGAATTGTTATATTATTCTAATTCATAATAATTAGAATAACAATTTTAGTGTACAATATGTTTTTATTTTATATTGGAACACAAAATAATGTTTTTGTATTTTACAGGTATTCGACAAGAACAGGATATATTCGTCAGACTCATCGACTCGGTGACAAAACAGGTAAGCGGAAACATAAATTATTTAAAACCATCAGCACATACCATATTTGTGTATACATTTATTTACTGATTCGCAAAACACTCCAAACATAATATATTTACAACTTTTGTTATGAATTCATCCACAAGAGTATTAATTGGCAAACAAGAAGTTTATTAACATATACATCACATGATAGTTTGTTCTGAAGCGGTGTAGTAATTTCGTTCATAGCTGTATGTTTAATAAAATAAATATACTAAAAGTTTTAATAGACACCGTCTCCTTTTCGAAATGATCTAATTACGTTCCAAATTTAAAATGACAAACAACCCGACTTTAATTCGGGCGGCCAGAGAAAATCGCAGACACCAGTGGGCGCCCAACGTGGCACGTGGCAGCCACGCGGTCGGCGCATGGCTGATTGTCATCGCTGGCGTCCGATTAGCCCCTAATCCACACGCCCCCTGGTCAACGGAATTGCATCGCATTTGAGGACAATCATTACGTTATCTCGTGTTACAATTTCATTCTAAGTTGCCTCTGAATGCGTCGGTGTCAAGTTTAGATTTTGACAGTTAAAGGGTTGGTGATAAATTGCTGATTTGTAATTTTGATTTTGTGATTGACAGTGGAATTGGAGATGATTTTAGATATAGTTTTGTTACTATTTTTCAAATAAATTTTAAAATGTTATTTAATACAAGTAAAAACGATAAGACGCAAATAATTATTTATGTGAAAATTTAGAAAAAAGTTTTTATTACTATTTTATAAAGTGTAACTTTATCTCGGTACATGTAGATATCATGCTATTCCACACTCCATTCTATGGACTTATGACTTCATGTAGAGTTAGGTTACATGATATTGAGTTGAGTTTTAATAAGATCCACACAAAGGTGATCTATTAAATTAATCATGCGATAAAATGCATATATTGAACACATTTGAAGAATTAATTCTTTTTTTTTACTACTATTTAAAATATTGTGTACATTATCGATGATAACATGCGGCACAAACAATATAAACAAAACCATGTAACTTCTCGCACCTCACATATATAATTTCAACACGTCCCGTGATCTTAGTGTTGTGAAACAAGAGGCCAATTACGAAAGATTTATGCCACGAACATAATTAACTTAGGCCGAACGTTGTTAACTAAGAATTACGGAATTTTGTATGTGTTTGTACGTGGGTGTTGTTTGGTGCAGTGGCTCTTTCGGTTATGTTTTAATGCAGTAGGTATATATTACTTACACCTTTTATTTTATAGTAACTGATATATTATTAGCAAGTTATTTCATGTGGGGAATTTAATATCTTTACTATAAGGCTATTGGTTGGTCGCATAATATAAAATGTTGACGTCGTAAACAAATAAAAGTTAATTTAAATGTAAATAGGTAGAGAATAAACGAACTAAGTAACAAAATCTATACCTATACTGTTTACATTATAGAGAAATAGTATCAAAATACTTTGTATTATGTACCATTACAAAATTAAAAACCATACACGGTAAACATACATTTGTTTTGAGTAACATAGAAAGCATTAATGTCAGACATGTCTAATGTCTATGATAGGAACGTTTATGTATTGACGCTGTGTAGATACAACAAACGTATTAAACGATTAACGATTTATTGGTCACCTTATAAAAATCGTTTACTACGCTTATCTATTAGTAGTCCAACTTTAAAAACAGTACATAATATACCACCGAAAATTAGATGATAAATCATAATAAGATCAAATGCATCAATTAAGACACCGTTTAAATCGCACAGAAATGACACGCAAAACAGTCATTCGGTAAAAATTGCGATGAAAAGATGTCGTCGGGTAATAGCAGCGGTCGATTTAATTGTATTAAAACGTTAGGTTTAGGGCGCACGGGCAATCAGCTAATGCTGCGCGGTGCATGCGAACAGGACACGCAACTCTTGTTTTTGGTAAGATAATATTGACTACACTTACTGACTATTGGTCAGTTTTTAGTCAGGGATTTGGATGGGATTTTTACTGGTGGTCACTCATATGTCCAACTGGCCACCTGGGTAGGTGCCACCGCAATGTCTTTTGTAGCAGTGTAAATGTTCTGTTGTATTTTGAATTGAAGGACATTGTAGCCAGAGTACTACTGGACATATTGAGAATTAACTTCTTGTGTCTCAGGATGGCGAGCGCGGTGGAATTCCAAGCTTTGCTTTGTAATCCATGGTGTTTAGTTTTGCTGCAGTTCAGGAGCGGTCGGATCACTTAACATCAGGCGCACGGCATGCTAGTCTCGCCATTCATTAGAATAAAAAAAATTAATGACTAGGTACTTGTTTTGTGGTTATGTATGTGTTATCTACACTAATATTATAAAGAGGAAAGATTTGTATTTTTGTATGTAACGAATAAACTCAAAAAGTACTAGACCAATTTTATTAATTCTTTTTTTATTAGAAAGCTACATTATCACTGAGTGACATAAGCTATATTTAGTACTAGATTACTATAGAAATCTTTAGAAATTCCTATTAAAACCAACCGAAGGTGTAAAAAAAATTAGCCATAAAATGTCTTTCATCAAGAGTATTAATGATAGGAAAAAAAATGTTCGAAAATATTATAGAATATATCAATATCTACAAAAAACTTCGCGAGACCATATATATTTTGATGCGGTTTTTTTAATAGATAGAGTGATTCAAGAGGAAGGTTTATGTGTATAATACGTGTATATTATTGTAGAGAAATCTACATGCACCCGGGCGAAGCTGGGCCGGGCCGCTAGTATTGATATATTGATGGAATTGATTAGCATCGGCAATCATGTATTATATGTCCTTTATAAAAGCTATGAATGGGAATATAATTTATGTGCCAAGCTTGTGTACAACACTTATGTATAAATAAAGTCAATTATTTACTTTGGATTTTTGTATACATTAAGTATAACTTCCTATTTTATAATTTAATTGTAATAAGACTTGACCATTCGGATTCATAGAACTTTTTTTTGGAATTAAAATATTTATTCGAAAAATGTCATAAATCAGGAAAGTAAAGAAACGTATTTATTAACAGTAGGTTTATCAAAACTGTACTCTATCGTATGTTTTACGTCACAAAAGGACCAAGTCATTAATACGCATTATGTTAATCGCAACGCCCCACCGATCGCAAAACAACATTTAATAACCGGATTATTTGTGTTCTCATACTAAATCACTATCATATCAATATCTAAAATATCAATCTGGCAGCCCCCTGTTTGTGCATAGTCTTAAGATACCGACTGTATGCGCGGCCGAATGAGATTCAGCCAAATCCCATAGAGTAACGTCGGTTGGTGAATAGAGGCGCGCGCGGCGCACGTGGCCTCGTGATTATGTTTACTTTAACTATGTTCAAACAACGTATTAATTTGGTAGGTTTTTGTTAGATGAAATGACTTTCTCCTGTGTGTTTTGTGAATTAGGTGTGTTTGCTGATCGTAATAAAGTTTTGCTCCCATGGTCTGTTAATTATGTATTTTTTATATAATAATTTATGATTAGAAAATATAAAATGAGATATAAAAATACACGAAAAAATAAAACAAAGAAGTACAAGATTTGCAGTGTAATTAAATATAATAAGTGATAAAAAGGTATTCATACTTTTATTTGAAAATATATTTAGATTATGCAGGGCAGCAATAGTATACTATTAAATATATAACAGATTTTATAAATTTAATACATATTGTTAGTATAAGTTGATATATTAAAATATTTCATTCACTTCCACGACAGCTTATTTTCTGATATTCAATTTCATTTACCTTGAAAATGTTCTAAACTCTAACAATATCAATCCGACGTGTTAAAAGTAATGAAAATAATGTTCACATATTTGAATGTTAGTGTAATGTGTCAATAAAACTGAAGTAAAGTAACAGCAATAATAATAAAACGAAACGGCGACAAAACTGGCAACGTAACAAAGCATTGTCGTGAATGTGGCCGCGTAAATCATTGCACTTCTCGTCTCTTTAATGTCTTCATATTTATTCTTTGTATTTTTGTTTTATTATGCTATTTTGCTCATGTTATTGATATAACGGTGATTGAGTTTTAACACTTATGTCTGAAGTAGTAGCGCATTGTAACTGGTAGTGGTATGATTTTTTAGAATCAATAATTATACACTCGACTTTTAAATTAGGGTTCCATATGTCCAACGTAAAACGCACCTTATGTGTTTTTTATTTAATTCAGATTTTTATCAGCCCATATAGGTCCCACTATAGGGCACGGGCCTAGTCTACACAATCAAGAGTCCAATTGAGAGTGGTTAAGCCACATAGTCCACCACGCTGGGCCAATGCAGCTGGGTGGACTAGTAATTATTTATAAAATAATTAAAACGATTACTGGTGTCGTATTTTCTGCTACAGTAAGAAAAAGCTATGATACCCAACCAAAAATGACTTTTCCTAAATAAACCTACATTACACCCAATAAACTCAGTACACATCGAAACAGTGAAAATACTTGTGAACTTTTAATCCAGTACATTCGTGTAGAGTGTTGTGCGAAATTTCTAAGTCTGCCTGTGTTGTCGTTCATGTAAATCACATGCCAACGTTGTTTGGCGCACACTATGTCTTACCTCGCTGTGCTGCAAGAAACTTTTTATTTCTTGTTTGTTCATAAATTCAGAACAATGCTCACGGCTCCACTGATAGAATAAAATTTATTTTGTCACATTTAAGACCATGAACAACTGTGTTACTGGTAAATGGATATGTTTTATTAAGGGTATAAATAGTGGCGTCGTTAGTTTATTATATTTTCTATTTTTGACGTAATTATTGTATTTATTGCGGTAGAACTCATTCGTAGATTATGTTAAAATCAATCTAAAAATACCTTATAATAATGGTGTTGGTAAATATGGTCAAATTTCGGTCAGTATAATTAGGTTTTTATCTAACCTACAAACCTTAGTAAATACGTTTGTTTAATATACACTCAAGACTGGCTTGGCAATCTAAAGCCCAAGATCCCTCTTATAATTTAGGGGAATAACCACACTGTATCATACATAGATTTATATAGCAATATTTTTACTTAGTAGCTTTAAATAGTTTGAAATGATGTAAATTTCGTTTCATTATAAACCGAAATACCTACATTGTAAAATTTTCAATTATTTCAAAATGTTTAAAAAATACGGAATAAGTTCGTACTTGCTTAAAGTTTATTTCAACTAACCATTACCACCAACGGTAGCGAAAATCCATATTTTTTTAAATCAAACAAAATTCCCAAGAGATTGAATCCCATGCGACGACGTATGCCCACGGCGGTCGGCCGGCTCGTCCCGCTGATCCTGTGGGACCGTCTCAGTTCAGGGAGTGAACTTGAAAAACGTTGCCCGACTCACTATCATTACCACTTGAGTACACGTTCGCTCTTGATTATATTGTGATATTTTTTCTAGTGTTTCAAATATGTTTATACGGTATATTTGAGTACCTATGCAAATTGGAATATTTCAAGCTGGAATATTTAAGGCTAATAAGACAGCGGTATTTTTAAATAGTTAGATTGTAATTAAATCACATACTCGTATACCTACGGCAATACATAAATATTGTTACAATTTAGATTTAATGACAATGCAGACTCTATCATACATTTATGTGTTAGTTTGCACTATTCCAAAAAAATATTTTAGTGCTGTAAAATATTCCAAATATACTTAAATAATATCAGTTCATGTACTTATAGATATTATACAATTATTTATTGTATTTACAAAATCGATGCGGACTTATTTGATTTTAAGTCACACCTGATGCCCCGAATCCTTGTAATCACCATGCAGTAACCCCAAGCTATTTTGTCTTCTTAACTACTTCTATATGACCCTTGAAAAACACCCTCATGCACAACAAAATCCTTACAAATCCTCAACACAAAGACGATAATACCGGGATATTTCATATTCAATTAAATATTTTGTCAGGGATAAAGAAATCTATTAGGGATTTTTGGGGAGTTAGGTTGCCATTGATGTTTTTGCATCATTTAGTAATGTTTCTTTTAAGATTGTGTTTTTATTAAAACAATACTTATCCATACTAATATTATAAAGAGGAAATATTTTATTGAATGTTTGCTTGTTTGTTTGCATTGAATAGGCTCCGAAACTTTTGAACCAATTTGAAGTAATATTTAACTGTTGGGAAGCTAGCTACACTATCTGCGGGTGAATAAGGTTGTATTTATTAAAAAAAATGGGTTCCTTACTATAACTCCAATAATGTAACTCCAGGTATAAAAGATAACCTAAAATATTCTTTACATGGTTGCCTGTTCTATAATATGTTGTTGATGTGGACTGGACACAAAAATTATATGCAATCCCGCGCGAAGCCTGGCCGAGCCGCTAGTAATATATAAATTAATGATATATTACGTAATATTATTGTTACGGCATGTTTGCTACTTATCACAAAGGTTTAAGAAAATATTTGCAACTGTTGACATTCCAAATACTTAAATAACCATGTGTTAATTTATAAATATAAATATGCCTAGAAAATAAATTTGGATAGTTAAAATTACAGTGCGCACCACCCCATAATTTAAGGGTTGGAGCTAATTATATATTAATAGATAAACGAAACCGACACGCGTAAGGGTACAACGTTTTGTTATCAGAAGAAACTTTTTATTTTATTTTATTTATGAATTAAAATAGTTATTGCCTTTTTAAATTAAATTTATATTTTCTATCGCTGTGTCATTTTGATGAATATAGAAATAAAAATAATATTTAACTATATTTTTTGTTCTATTTGTAAATTGTGTAAAAAAAGGATTGCATGGCAGTGCCAAAATAATGTGCCTGCCTGGTTATCATGCTATCTTCAATCTTCAGAGGTAGGTCAATGGGGGATCTATGTAAATTCGTTTTTTGATTTGATAAAATGTAATTATGCGTCAGCAGGGTGCATAAATTAGCAAAAAAAGTAATAACTTGATGAAGACAAAACATTTTACCTTATCTTTTGGAACTCATTTTAATTAAATAGTGTACCATATCCAATATATAATTAATAGAATATATTTTATATTTTTATTCAAGTAAGATGGCGTGAAATAATTTCAAGATCTAAATATATTTTTTTGTTCTAGCCCATCGTGTATGAAGGTCAAGACAAGAATCCAGAAATGTGCCGAGTTCTATTAACACATGAAGTTATGTGCAGGTATATAACATTTATATATTTAGACATGTAATTCCTAAGCAACAATAATTACTATTAAATCAAAATGATTAATTAATATGAAAAAGTTTGAAAGTGTGCTTGTCATATTTTCTTTTATGTATGTGTTTTTCTTTATCATGTTTTTCGTAAGATTCATAGATCTTCATTCAGACAGTTTGTCTCTTTTTTGAGCTACGTAGAACTCCACTGAACACTTGCGATAATCATTAATCATAAACATCAACTTCACAGTTACTGCAAGTCATGTTTCCAAAAATGTATGGTGTACTTTTGTGACAGCATTCTATTGTTAGTAATATTTACTTTTAACATTTTACTACAAATTTTTGTATACATATTGTGTGAGATTATTGATTTTATTTTCGTTTATAAAGATATGACGATAGATTACCTAATGGTTACGTTAACATTTGAAAGAATCATGGCTTATATATACATGCTCGTAATAATGCATATGTTATGTTATGTAGCTTGACTGTGCCCCTTACCTTATCTAAAATCTATGCCAACAACGGTACGGGCTTATGATGAGGTGGGCTGCAAATACGTCTGCTTACGCAAGGAAATATATTGTAGAGTAGTACTTGTTAGACAATTATACGTAAAATTTCATTCCAGATACTTATTTTGTAACCTAAAGTTACAGTATTACATAAATATAAAAGAAGATAATAGTCTTCAAGAATAGGTACTACACAAATATTTCCGAACTTCATTCAATACTTCAAAATAAATAGAACGTTTACGTTTCTTGTAACTTTCTAATTACAAAACACGCTTACAAAGAAGTGAACATCCTTATTAATTTAAACATTTTGTTTTGGGGTGGTTTTTCCGCTCGTAAATGTACCGTCTCGCCGCCTTATAGCGTACACAGTTAAAGTATCAGTAATAAAACTTTGTTACTTATTTCCATTCATGACTAGGTATTAGGTAGCGCAGTACTTTTTTTTGTTCCCAGCATCGTAAATATGAATTTTAATAAACATGTGAATGAGTTATATTTTTTTATTAATAACTGATTTTTAAAACCGTTTTTAAAACTTAATTATTAAAGTGCACTTTCATTTAATGGTATGCTTGATCGTAACACTATAAATATCAATCGTGGTATATAGAAAATATAAGTATGACTTTGACTCATATTATGGTCTTCGTCAAAAATCCCAAGAAGTTTAGGTGTACAGCTATTCTTAAAACTCTGATCAAGAATAAACTTGTACAAACTTACAACACTGCACGCATTTCACCTGTATCTTTATTATCCTACCAATGTGTTAGTGTTTGACAACAGACCGCGTCTGTGTGAGCAATTAAAATTTTATTCCACCTTAGACTGGATATCTCCGTCTCAGTTCACGGGGTATGTTTGTCCCTCTCGCACGTCTTCAGGGGAGGAGTCTCTGGGGAGTCTGTCCTTTCGATGTCTTTGCCCTTTGCGTCAAGGAGCCCCGGTAGGGCGCGTGCAGTGTGCTCGGCTAACGTGGATATGGCTTGTTTGTTTACAAGGAACTTCATTCATTGCGATGATCATTGAAAATCTAGATATGAAGGTCTTATATATAAGTATAGGATTTTATTGTTATTTAATTAAGAAATTGATTCCTTTGTTACAAAAAGGAAATATTAGTTAGATTTGTAATATTTTCGTTACGAAAATTTTTCATTTTTATTTTCAAAATTTACAAACTTTGTTCGTCATTTAAGTATTTTTCTTGTAATTTTAATATAATAATATACCTTAATCCAATTTCTAAACAATACTTCTGAGACCATAATTTTATTTGTATAGAAGCAGCCCACATTATTTTAGTAAATATTTAGCAATTTTTATGTAACATATAGCACTACATAAATGGCAGTCCACAATTCCTCCATCCCGATATAAGTCGTTCTATCTATGAGTGATACACTAGTCCGGAACCCTTCGGTACATTTGCTGGCAATATATTGATTTTTTCCCCGCGAGGATCCCTTTAAGCAGTAGTTTATTTTATGCAGGTACGGATGACTCCTGGGGGATGTTTATTGTGCCTCTCGTATCATGCACGGCAGCTAGTTTTTATAGGTGCATATAATGTTGAAATGCGTCAGATTTGTGAAAGGCAGACATAATGGTCTGATGTGTTGTGTATTAAAAATTCAACCTAATGAAATCTGATTTGAAATATTATGGTGGTCTTTCATATTTTGAAATATTGTTTAGTTCTAATATATATATAATATAATTGAGAAAATGGTTAGATGTGTTAAAAATTAAACTGATTTGAAATATTGTTAATTTAGTAATAATTATAATTTCATATTTTGACAATTTGTTTATTTTCAAAGTCTGTCTTTTTTGTCTGTACCTTTAGCATTGTAGAGTCCATGAGCAGCGGTAACCGCTTACCATCAGGCGGACCGACATCTCGTCTGCCTTTGACATAAAAAAAATAATGCTATATGCTATATGAAAATTTTGTCGATTGTTCTATGTAGAATTGTGCCGCAAATCGTGCCATAACCTACATAGGTCACTCTTGAATGCATATATGTATATACTTATCGGTGGCAATCAAATATAGTCTATTTTTTGCTCCATGCTGAGTACGAAAAGAAAAATTAGAACAACGAATTTTTTATACTTATTTTATCTTAAATGTATCTATCGTGAAGAGCAGCACTAATTTATTTACAATTTTCAGCCGGTGTTGTGACAAGAAGAGTTGTGGTAACAGAAACGAAACTCCATCAGATCCCGTTATTATCGATCGGTGAGTATTTAATTTAAATATATTAACTTATAACTATAGCCATTGACCATCGCGGATTTGTAACTAAGCTAAGCGTTTTGTTAAAAGCAAAAAAATATTATGTAATAAAATATATTGTTTGTATAATACAATGACGAAAAAGATGGGAAATGTTATGTAATAGCAAACTACCAACAGCGTATGTTTTAACTATACACAATAAATAATATTTCCATTTAAATTTTACCCATGCACACATCTCTAAAGAATATTCAACAAAAATAGACTTAAGAGAGTCACGTCATCGACCATAGAGTATAAAACAATACAGCGAGTTAGTGTTGAATTTCGCATTCACCAATTTACGGCGATTCATCTGCGCGCAATGACGGCAATCTCAGAACTTTGCGCTCCGTAATGCATTTTCACGATACGGAAAACTTTACCGCGTCTCCATTCGTATTGTTGTACTTCTGTTATGGTGGTTAAAAGGGGAAGGTGTGGTTTTATTTGGAACTCGTTTATGCGCATATTTTGTTAAGTTATCACATATAAACTTTTTAAAAGTGCCGCGTTTGGTATTGTGACAAAATTTCGCAAAGGGTGTTTCACTGTGTGGTCCCTTTCTAAAAATTAAAACAGGAACATTCAGTAACATGGATAATATTAATTATTACTCTACTTATGCTTAGTCCAGAGAAGACGTTGATAAGTGGTCTTAGTTAGTATTTTGTAATCATAGTTGTAGACATTTAACTGCATATGTTAAAACAAAATTATATCGACATTGACCCATCATAATATGTTACGCCTCGAAATCCCAAAAGACAATTTGTCTAACTTCTTCTATAATAGACGTTAATCCCTTATGAATAGAATGAGAAATATACCATGTTTCTTTAAGGCAATTTTTGCTTTCGCAAGAAAACTGCGTTTTAACAAACACTTGTCCAACCCACACCAATCACGTTACAACCACCAAACCCCACACCGCAGAACATTGATGACGAAAAAAAAAACAAAAGCCACTCAAAATTGCGCGGATGGATCTCACGCTGAGTCATTCATAGAGATTCGATATAGAACAATTTGAGCGGGAGGAGCGTGGGCTAATCAGGCTGACAAATATCGATGTATGAATAGAGCAGGGCACTATTTGATAGGTGAGGGGTCCGCTGCACTTACTCAATGCTTTTTGTTTTACTTTTTCGGAAATTCAATAGAGATAGGCGTCTCTCGTTTGGTACGTTCGATATTTGAAATTTAGGGTTGCTTGTGTTGTTGTTTGTAAGTTTTACGAATTTTCATGTAATATGCGCTATGTGACCACTGATCAAAAAAATCATAGTGGTCGCAATGATTGCCGTACATAATATTTGGTCAAACCAAGGGTAAATGTTTAGATAAGGTAATGATTTAGTCACTCAGCTGTTGCTGAGCGTGCTGCTTTTGTGGGTAAATAATTTTTAAGTGAATTAAATACTTAAATTATTATACACGCATTATATCGACGGACAAATTAGATCAGCCACACTCACTCCGAATCAAGAAGTACGTGTTTATTAGTGATTCTTTAAATCACTCCTATCTTAAGACGACTAATCGTTCCTAGATTCCTCAAAATAAGAATTAATTAATTCACACTCAAAACAATGCTACAAGACAGAAGCAACCCTACGTAGTAGAACGTCGCGCGTTGGTTTTGTAATTCGCTCGATTCAAATTTTTTCTACGTGGAAACAAAAAAATCAACGACGGGCCTTTGTGCCAACTTTCCTTTGCTTTCGGCGCATGAAGTTGATCGTGGAAATAAACTGAGCAGGTGAACTTGATTTTTCAACGTTTGATGTAAATTAAACTCCGCTCAAACGTGTCCGTCTCTCATTATTAGATGTGAATTTTTCATTGAGCTTTTCGTTAATATTCATTGCTTTTCGGTATTATCAGGTTTGACAAGATATTTGGTGCGTAAAATGTGTGTGGGCGTATTAATTATGTGTATATTTTTGATTGACCTTTCAGTGGTATTATTAGTCCGGTAGTAATAAGTAATGTACCAGAGGTATAATTAACTGTGACATTTGAGATCAATTTCTAGATAAGCAAAGTAATTTATATGATATTCGCGCATGAAAACTACTACTGGTGGTAGGTCTCTCATATGTGAAAGGCTGCCTGGGTGGGTACCACCGCAATGTCTATTTCTCCCGTCAAACAGCAGTTTAAATGCACTATTGTGTTTCGGATTGAAGGACATTGTAGCCAGAGTAACTACTGGACATATTGAGACTTAACATCTTATCACTTAACATCGTCTCAGGATGGCGAGCGCAGTGGAATGCCAAGCATTGCTTTGTAACTCAAGGTGTTGTTTGGTTGTACTACTGTTCATGAACGGTCGTATCGCTTACCATCAGGCGAACGGCATGCTCGTCTCGCCATTCAATGCAATGAAAAAATAAATAAATGAAAACATGTTTCTATACTTTTATAGTTAGGAATATTAGTCACTTTAGAAGGGTGGACTGCCATAAACTAATAAACCAACTTCTCCTTCTTCAGAATATTGCCAAATATACAGTAAAGGTTCAAATAAGTCTTACTATACCTACTCCTCTATTCCTACTTACAATTTCGTCAGTCATTCTCATCATCCATCTGCTGTAAGTATCCAAACATTATCTCAATTCTCTTAATTATACAAGAAAATATTTATTATAAACAAATGCGTATTGTGTTCTGATATAATCCATCAGGCCAACGTACGGCCTCGCCCATCCACGAGTACATTCGCCAACTAATGTGATAATTGAAATTGTGCAATTGCGTGCGAAACGTCCGACACCGAATTCATTACAGCCGTATTTTTCGCTATTTCTTTTTTTTTCTGCACTGCCAGTGTTCGCGGTATGATACTTTTTTGTTTGTTTAATCATTTTACGCGATGAGTCACGGTAATCGTTTTGTACAGAAATAGTGTAGACGAATAAAATTATGTGATGTGTTATGTTTATTTGTTTTATGGAATACGAATGTTATTTTGTTTAATTAAAAAATAGTTTTTAATTGGGACTTTGTGAATTATCTGATTAGGTATTTAATCTTGGTGGTTCAATTTAGTTACTGTTTAAATAAAACAATCAAGCTATTCTTGTATAATGAACAACATGACTTGTATTTGGCAATATTATAAAACAATATTGAATTCACAACTTTTTATAGAATAAAAGGCTTGAAAATCTCCTACAAAAGCAATAAAAGCAAATCGACTAAGCGTGAGTGAGTGAACATTCAGATTAGATTTCATGGTACAACCGGCGAAAAATGTAACAAAACGCTAAACCATTTGGGTATCGATAACACGGCGAATAATTGACGTAAAGGTAAAAGCGGGCAACAATCCAGAACCCTACGAATCAGCAGCAATTTGTTAAGTGGATTTTTGCCCGAGACACGCTCGCGGCTCGTTGCGCTCCTGTACACAATTTCATTATCTCTGCCTGTCTGCCCGCGGCCGACTATACTATTAACTTACGCGGTGCCCTGTACAGCTATGGAAATTATTTGAAATTTATTTTCACTTTTTACGCGTTCCTTTTTTAAACCCGGTTTTTTATTCTCGTGACGTTATCAGAGACGTTGACGTCATTCAATTTCTATTTAATAATGTTTAAATGTTTTAATTAGGTCATTATTAATTATATTTTACCGAAAAGTAGTACGTACTAGAAAAAAAAGAAAAATATGAAATTAGTAAAATTACAATACATTTTCAAAATAAAAATTAGACGATTGAATATTTAAATATCAATTTATTGCAACATTGTTAATATTTTCTTGAATGTAAATTAGCTGACAAAGTCTGGAATTCTTAAAGTGCACATGAACCCGAACTTCCCCTTAAAATTTCCCTTGTAACTATTACACAATTTACAAGAGCCGGGTACTTTAGAAGATGGACATATCAAATCAATTCGTGCCCACGCAATCGGGTCCCCTACGCAATCACTTAAGAATTTTATGAACCGTAATGATTAAGATGTTTTGTCGTGTTTTACAGTACTAGGGGCTGGAGTCACTCGTTAAGCTATTTGTGTCGAGAATATTGGGACTTGAATATCTATTAAAGTATTATGACGCTTTTATCGAAAAAAGGGTTAATTGATTGAAGAGATTTTGGTTTAGTGCCATGATAAAGTTATTAATTATCGTTTTCATTTTTATATTTTTTAAGTAATTATTTAAAAATCTAGTTAAATGTTTTAGGCTCAATGATTAATTCTACAAGTTCTAAGTAATAGAAAGTATAAATAAATAATAAATAATACACCCAACAGTTACATACATATTCTTAAACCCACACTAAAATCGAGTCTTGTATCATGGGAATCAGAAACTACGAAAGACTTTTCAGTCTTACAAACACCCAGACCCGAAACAAATACCAGTGCACTAGACAAATATTTGTTTCAGTGCTGGGATCGAACTTGCGCTCTCACGTTTCATATGCGGGGTCTAACCAACTGCACCGAGAAGGCAATTAGTATATCTCTCTCTCTCTAGTCGTTTCCTCAATGCTGAGGATCGTGACCCCTTCACTTGGTCGAGTCTTGGACAGCTGATCGCCAGGCTTGACGGTCCTCCGCCAAATAATTAATATAGTCAATTAATTAATCATTTTAATTCAGAATGAGTCAGATTAAATAACACATTTCTGATATGTTGTTTTTGATTCCTGTCTCAACAAAACTGGGGATAGTAATAGCCTCTTACTCATAACAAAGAATTAAATAAAACACATTTTTTCATGGTAACGTGCAGCAAAGAGTGGAATACCGATCGCCGTCGACATATGGCCGACATCTATGCTACAATGGCATCTTTACACCCTATTTCGGGTGCGACAAAATCGATTCCCAATTCAATATGACCCTCTCGTATTTATAGAGACATATTCTCTGTATTGATGAACTAGAAACGTTTAATGCGGGGTGTTTATAGTTTTATTATTGTAGCAATGTCTCTCGCCAAACAACAGTGTAAATGCACTGTTCATTTCGGTTTGAAGGTCATTGTAGCTTGAGTAACTACTGGACATATTGAGAAGTAACATCGTATGTCTGAGGATGGCGAGAGCATTCCAATGTTGCTACTGTTTATAAATCTTATTCTTGTTTATAAATGAATAATAATTATTGAAAATATGTCTTCAAAGTATTTCTCGATCTGGTAACGAACTGTAACTAAAAATAGAAAACTGCTCTATGAATATGCCAATAGGTCTTCTATAATTGATTTCTATTGTCCCCTTTCCTTATTGAAGTTTATTTGAAATCTATAAAATAATTCAGATTCAATTATAAAATGGGACTTTCTTATATAGGTATATTCGCCATTTTGCAGAGCTCAACAATAATATGTATAATACAATAAAATCATTGATGCAATCCATGAAAACCTGAATTCGACTCGAATGTTTCCATAAAACACATTTTATAATTGAACACATTACCTTATAAAATGTTAGCTTCAGCGGGTGCAGTTTTCTGGTGATTTTCGGTCTTGTGAACGGTAGCGCGAATCACGGCTATTATATTATCTCATTAGACACGCCGACGGTGCGGCGCGCCTCTTGCTCCTTCTCGCCAAATAAATTCCCCTTTTGCCACTCAAATCTCTATTATTTTTTGTATGATACTTTACAGTTTCTGCTACTGATTTCTTATAGCTATGCGGAGATTTTGGTGGGGAAATTTGGAAAGAATTTTATATGTATTTTATTTTACCTGAAAAATGTATTTACAGATTTTAACGTAGTTTTAATTTTATTATAGCGTAGAATAGTTAAATTGATAAAATGTGACGTCGATAAATTAAGTTCAGCCCGCACTATACTAAGAATGCAGTAGCGCTAAGACGATATTTATTAAGCACAGAAAGCTGGTGTCAACTTAATAAATTCATATTACAAATAGTTTGCTACCACAAGTTTGTTCGTGCGCGACCTCGGAACGGCTCGACTACAGAGGAACTTTCTATAACTTTATAAGCCTTTATTAATAGCTTTAGACTTTCTTACCTTCGCGACGGTGTAATTTAACCAAAGAAAACTTTAAAACGAATATGCAAAAACGATATACGACTCACGTACCTACTCCAAATAAAAATATTTCACGTAAAAGTGTTTCAAATACAAGTAAACACAATACAAATCAAGCGAATCAGTACAAAAAGGCGGTGGCGCAACAAAGAATTCGGCACACTTACAACGTAATGTAAACCAAAAAAGAAAACTGGTCCCAAAAGCATACCCCGGGGGATAGTCGAGCGCTTCGCCCGGCCCGATACAGACACGACGACTGGTGATTAGGCTTCTTATCCACGAGATAGCGACAGAAACTGTGCAAGACTTAACAACTAGGACCGTTTTCTTATTCCCTCCGACCAAGCATTTTCTGCCCGCGCCGACTTATCTAATGCTGCGCGCTGCTCAGCTTAAAATTCCTATGTAATGTAAGCGGCTAACTTTCGGAGCTTATAATTTTATTCTTAATATTAATTTTTGGCAAGATTTTATTTATTTCATTTAAAAATATGACGCAATTTATAAAAATATATGGATAATCTTTTGCTAATATTTTACCTTATACAACTCAAATTACGCAGTAATGAGATGTCCTATTTGTGATTTATGTTCGCTGCCCCCTATTTTTTTACTCTTATAAGTCCGGGTGACGATCATAAATTGAAATATGATAAACTCGATAATAAGGCCCAGTAGTCGCATCGACCCCTATATATTCCTTGCTTGAGATACGAAGTGGAAGATCACGCCAATTTAACAGAATCTATGACGTACTAATAGGTATATTATGTGTCGTAAATACCGGAGTATTTCCGATAATGATCTTTACTCTAGCAGCCATTCGTAATTATCATTTTTATTGCATACTTTTCCTTGGAGTTCCTTTTATTCGGCCATGTTCGGGTCTTCTATCTCAATTCCGACCTCATTTTCGATTCCAATACGTGATTCGTCGGTTCGCAAATTATTCGGTGAAAATTCACCATCTCGTTAGAATGTGCGATCCGGTCGGGCGCGGCGAGCCAACCGCTTGATAAATTGTCTGGAATAATAATGATGAATTGCAACTACTCCGATCCTGATGTTGGATCTAATCTATATAGCGTTTATGGGATACTATTATTGAATTATATCAAATGGAAGTATTATTCTAGTATAACATTTATTATAAAATATTTAGGTGTGTTCATACGTCAATATAATAAAATAATTTTATGACTAAAATAAAACTATCAATAGTATTTTTTTAAATTATTTTTGTAATTCTATTATATTGGTTTGTACTGTTATTGTGGAAATTAGTGTTTATATTAACAAAGTAAATAATAATGACAGCAAATTTGAACGTATTGTTTAACATAAAAAAGGTAAAGTTGAATGAGATGTGAAAAGTTCAATTAATTTAAATAGTTGATAGAGTTAAGTTAAATAATGATATATATTCAGGCCTGTCCAATCTCATTAAGCAAATAATATTTTTAAATATTCTTCAGCAAAAATAATATCCAAATTAAATTTAATTCGACGTTTGATATTACGTAGAGCTCGGCGAAATTACTTCAAATTAGCGACAAATCTATTAAGAATGGGACGTCTCGGGCCCATTTAATTAGTGACGGGGTTTTATCATCCCCTCTTTGCTTCCATTCGTTCAGAATTTCAACCGTAATACGGCCATATTGTCGAAGCTTAAATAATATTGGACGTACCTAATAATAGAAAATTTCTCGAAAAAGAAAGCGTATTTTTATTACGCGGCATGTTTCGGATTTCGCCGTAGATATCTGGTTTTGTAAGTGTGTTTTCATTAAGTGCGGTCATAAAAGCGGTTATGTGGATGGCACATTAAATTAAATACAAATTTGTTGGTGACATCTCTTTTGAAGCGCACCACACCCGCTACCTAGTACCGGGTAGTAAAACAAACTAACGTTAATTGTTGTTTTTATGATGACATCGCGTGAGTTGGGGTCAGATGCCGAACAAATTGTTACTTTTATCCTGCTCCAGGAATGTTTTGTAGTCTGGATGTGGTACACAAATAGATTTTATCTGTGTGTGTACGATTAAAATATTTTCTTGTCATTGTTACATGAGAGCTTAAAGCTTTTCAGGACGTTTTTTAAAAGGACTTCTTGTAGTAAGAGTGAAATAGGCGAGCATATTTATCACTAGTATTCATTTACCACAATGCATTGGAATTATAAATCACGCCTTTGTAAAGGATTGTTTTTTTCACTGAAGTATAAAAACTGGAAAAGGGATTCGCGTTAAAGACTTTCAAAACTCTCCTCCATTTAAAGACCTCGATTATTAATATTTAATTCTAGCATTCTAATATTAGCACTTCTGAAATCCGGTATCGGAATCCATAATGTAGTTTTGTTAAATGTCTGTTTATCTCAAGTCGCAATACTAAATGTTATCTACTAAATCACTTCATCAATCACTTAAATTATTCTGAACTTCTATGAAATATTTTTCTATTAAAATAATGCAGTACTGTCGTCTATAAAGTTTGAAAGAGCCACACTTCCTAATTCATCATTTAAAAATTAATAACCAGACGTATCACGAAAAAGCAAAACATCACTTAAATTCAATTTATACGAGTGGCTTATTCATTTACTTATCTAGATTTGAATGTAATCATGCCTTTTTACTTGATTGATGGCCTCTTCAATCTTCTCCAATTTTACGTTTAACTAATTGAAGTTCACAAAAACGAATGTTTTGTTTCCACTGTGTGTGTCCATTAGTTTGATGATAGTGATTATTTTAATCAAATAGTGAGATTTTACTTCTGTGTTTTGTTTTGATATTGTAAAGGTATGGATTTATTTTGAAACTTCATGAAATATTATCATACTTTTCAGTCGCTAATTACGTTTTATTACGTTACAAGATAATTTTCACATATGATGCTATGAACACCAATTTAAGCTAAACTATCGATTATCATTAATAAAATTTACTCTATTAAAACAATCCGTTCTTCAAAAGCTTTTATATTCCACATACATAAAACTATACAGAACCGCTGAACCATTTTGTAATACTAATAATTTTATTCTGTGTAAATTCAAAACAAGCCCGAACTTATCTCTGTTTACTCGGGGCATATGCACAGAGCTGTTATGCCCCGGCCCGGCAAGACGTCAGCGCATTTAAGCGCCAATTAATTATTAAGGAACACTGAGCTCCTTCCTTTGGCTCTTTGACGGCGACTGTACAACAATGTGGCTGCTAGTGATTGCCTGCTTTGTAAATTGCATTACAGTGATTTGATTATGTTTGTTTACGTGTATGATTACGTGTGCTTTGATGTTTTAATTACTTTGTTTTATTAATTCATGGATTTCCTGTAGTTTGTTGTTTAAATTAATTTACTAAGACATTATGTTTTACTTTTTGTATAATATTTTTATACGTGTTCTAATACTGTAGTATACTAATATTCAAAGTTTTTAGCTAGAATCAGGAACAAAATTGCTTTGTCTTTAATTCGCATTAACTGTTTAACACGGTTTTATAATTTTAATTTAATGATTCAGAGAATATATTTTTAACGACATCAAAGCGGAAATAAAACTATTTGGGGAATTCATACAATTATTACCTTACACCAAATGCATTTCTGGGAAAATTATGATCTTAAGTTTTAAACCACGCGTGCCAAAACGACATTGTTCTAATTTTTTAAGTAAATATGAACTATATGTATAATTAAAATGAAATTAATAGATAAAAACGCATTATATATTTTCTATATTAAGCAATTATTGCAAATAACAATGATTGTTTTCAACTACCAACATAGAATCCTAGTTTTTTAAAATTTAATTTTGGGTATCGTTTTAAACACGTGACAACCTATCTAATACAAATATGAACAGTATAAAATCCCGACAGAATACCTCGGCGTTGTGCACATGTGTAAGAATAGAAAGTGCTTTTAAAGTGTATTTCGGCAAATATGTAGCGGGGTCGCTTTTGATGGAAGCGCCTTCTTCAATTGTCAGTTCTAAATCCAATTTTCACTTTATATTGCTAGTTTCACACGTCGAAGGGTGCGATACTATAAATAGACACGCGATGACGTAGTGCAATGTCATAGAGGTTGACTGAGGTAAGTACTGATTTCTGAAATAGGTGGTGGATTTGATTTCAACAGGGCTAATTTGGAAGTCTTTCCAGTATAAAGCAAGCAATATTGTGTGGTTGAAAGAAAAACAAAATGAGGCTTATGTTTGTCTTTCATAGTGTACATACAAATAAATGACGATATTATGAAGATATTGTTTTGTATCAAATCAATAGGAATATATGCGTAGTGGATTTTTTTCTATAAGCGATACTAAACAAAAAGGAATTCAGTTACATTTCGAGTGGGGTAGATTAAATTGCATTGAGCACCTATTAACGCCTTGTCAGATCGGATTTCGATTTTGTACATTTGATAAATTGGATATATTGCACCCGTAGACGGGAAAAGACCATGGGGTGTATTCTTTTATCGATCAGTGCTGCCAATGATGAAAAAAGTCAAATTAATGAAAGGACATATCCATCAGAGTAAACAGAGTTGTTTTGAGCGAAGTTCTGACTTTTGATCGAACTAATTTAGAATTCTTTTTTTAAGAATTCTTATTAATGAACAAATTAACATATAAAATTAAAATTTTCTTAGAACTGTCCTACGCTTAATGGTGTGAATGTGGTGATCTATTATTGAATATTACAATATTTATTTGCAAGTATTTGTATTTAATTAAAATAGTTACACATCATTTAAATTGTATATAGCGAACCCTACTTGCTCAAGTAGTAAGATAATTGTGCAAAGGCATGTTCTACATTTGTTTTCGTTTGCCTTACATTTTTTCCCCGTTGTCACGAGGAGTTAATGAAAGAATTAGCTTTCATTACATCTGATACGATTCCTTAAAGGGATTCCCGAATGAAGACGAAGTGCCTTCGTAACCTTTCGAATGGGCGGGGATCGATGTGTGAGAGAGGTCGTCTTATCTGTGATTAGATTTTTACACGTATGAACTGCCTGCGTTTACGTATAGTTTTATAGTTTTTTTAACAACCTTCATTCGTATTCATGGCACAGATTGAAATTTAGAACAGGCATTTTCTTTTTATTGCTACTGATCAGTTTGTTGTTTGTAATTTTCAGAGGGATAAGAGTGATGTCTGTATTTAGTGTAATTGTCCACATACTATATTTTTTTTAATATTCTTGAAATTAAAATAGTTAATGGCTATTTCGGCGATATGTTTAACAACAAAACAAAGTGTCAATCCGTACCCAGATTGAACCCCAAACTCGCGCAAAAAGTCAATTTACCAACCATGGCTCTAATTGCTTCTTAACTAAATATGGGAATGTTTATTATAATTGAGAGAGTTTTCATAAGGCAAATTTAATAATATTTTGAATTTTTCATTTGACAGCATATAATTAACACAAGCTTGCAATATAAATTCAGTAACGAATAAAATAAAATTACATTTAAAATATAAGCATACAATTCATACTAGTTAGTATGTGTACATAACTTTATCAATATTTGGTCTAGATATTTGACTTAGCTATTCTCCGTCTTCATCGTTATACTTCGTGTATTCCATCTTTTAAATAATGTATCAGGGAGCTATTTAAATACATGACAAAATGTAAGTATAGAAATAGGCTTTCACAAAGTGAACTGAACGCAGAACTTTCAACCCTAATGCATTAATTAAGTCGCACCGATCCCCGAAAATCGTCTAGAAACTCACTCTGTTTAAATTAGTGCGGTATTCATTTTCTTTTTTTAATTCGTCTTCCAAATTCAAATAAGATTTCTTTTTTATTGCGCCGGTCCGCATAAAAGGGTAGACCAGAATTCGTCGCTCAGGCCGCCCGCTTCCAAACGCTAATTCCTCCTCGTTCCCTGATACTGATTGGACGATATATTTAACAATGGTACCGACACGCTCCTCTGCGAAAAAATACATCTTACGTCTTTCCTTTTTTTCTCAGGATTCCTTTATTTTCTTATTTTCTACATTCCACCGCGACTAAAGGTCAGATAACGCGGAGGGTGGTACAAGCGTTAATGATTCTAATACCAATTAGTGGAAGGTTCGGTTTGGCTTGTACCTTTTTGGTGTTTAGTTATTCGCTTTACTGGCTGTATAAGCATATTACGAGGTACCCAGCCCATGGAGGGTCTTAACGGGAGGTCGTTTGCTGCGCTGCCAGCCTGCTAAGATTAATGACATTACGACAAGACAGTTTGTAAGAGACAAAACGTGACAAAAAACTGAGTTGTAATTAAGTGGATTGTGTATAATAATAGATTTATAGTTTATCAATTATTTATTTCAAACAAATATTTAAATAATTTTAGTTATTATGAAATGTCAGATGAATAAATTTTGTCCCATTTCGGGTGGTACAGGGGCGTAAAGTTTGAAGACTGCGTCAGACTGCAAACCTTACGTCGGCGCTGGACATCATAAAATATTTAACACTCATATCTCGCAGAGCGGTCCAAATATTATCGACTTGCCTATAAAACGGAAAACTGTAGAGAAAGAGGGATATACATAATAAAGTTATGTAAGACAAGGACGCGAGCACCGTTATTGTACGATCTTTGGAAATTCGACGGAAACGTTTGGTTTCTTTTCCATCGTTTTTATCGCGGTCGTTATATTTTGATAGAGCAGTTTGGTAGGATCGTCGATATAACGTTTATGTTTTGGTTTTCGGCATACCTTTAGCGGGGTTTTTGTTTCAAATTTTTCTTTAGCGTTTATTGTTTATGATTTTTGTATGATAGTATATATGATGACATCACTTCTCAAGCGGTAGAGATATGATATAAACTGTATAAATATGCGATAGAAAGAATATCGCATTTTATCAAGCAAGTCATGGAGGAACGTAAATATGCTTACCTTAAAAGTTTCCAGTGATAAATACTCTGCAGGGCTCACGAATATAAAGCACCCAGTACAGTCACAGTCAGTACACATGCGACGTTTGTTCTCCAAAAGTATTTTTATTATATAATATCATAAACATGATAATACAGAAGTTTTCTTTGGTTTGATTTCGACATAATACTGGGTTAATAACTATACCTTTAAATGTGCCATTTATTCAATTTCATCCTAAAATCCTGTGGGTTAATTATATAACATAAAAAAAACTTATATACTTTCTTTTAATTAAATTGATAAATAATCGTGGTTGCAAAACACAAAACATGTTGTCTCAAGTTCAACTTATAATCCAGTCGTAACCCGTCTATTACGTACAAAACATATTCCATCGAGTCACAAGGATCAAAGATTGTTTATACACATTTGTATCGTTTGTGAGTGCGAATGTACGGCGGTACAATAACTCAGAAGCGGGTCTCTCTCGCGGATATGATACAGTGCGCATTGCAGCTAGATATATTTTTGCTTCGACGGTCAAAACGTTCCATATTTATGTACGACAAAATGGTCATTACAATTCTATGTAGATTTAAGTAGCTTGCTATTTATTCAGGTTCTTTTTATTTTACGATGTTTTATTATTGTAGGTGATTGACAGATATTGAGAGTCGTTGAGGAAAGAACGCAGTAGAATGTTATGTTTAAAATGGCTGCAATGCTGACTTCTCAAGAGAAACATGTTGTAGGAAGTCTAGACAACATTTATATTGTTATGCTGTACCATAAAAGTTTCCGATGCAATTATAGATAGAACAACGTATGTTGAAACCACACAGTAAATTATGAAAGCTCAATTTAAACGCTATCGCAACCTATAGTATAATCCTCTGTAACAGCGTATGAAAATACGCGTCCGCGAATTTCCCAATAATAAATTATACTTCTTGTCCGCTTACCTCGGGTTAACCGGCTTTTATAAACTACCCGGGTAATTTATAACTATTACCCGGCCGAAAACGATCACGTGATATCACTTTATAGCGTATTCACCGGGTAAATATGAGGGAAGCCTGTAATAATATTTATCCCTGTATGGCGAGTGTGTGTGCGTGTGTGCGAGTGAACATCGACATTTTTATGGGTTATGGTCAATGTTAAATTATTAATTGTTATAGGGATTATATAAGACATTATTATTATTAACGTTTTAAATAATTTAGATGTTTGTAAATACATTTTTATATTTAAAAAACGATTACCATTCGTTGATGTTGGTTTTTGTTAATATTATGACTACATTCGCTTTTAATATTTGGACAAAGATAAACACATTCAAACACCCAGTAGGAACTACAATATTATTAAAACAAAAGTAATAACAATCTGAACACGTATTGAATATTGGTTAGTGTTGTAATTGGCACGAAACTTTACAACAAACAAAATAATCATTCTATAAACACAAGAAAGTTTCGATATCCGCAAAATTGAAAGTAATTCCGTGCGGAAATGTTCCTATAACCCGACTCAACACATTGAAAACATCGCCAACTATCTAACCTATAATACTAGAACTACGTACTTAATGTAATCGCACTCAATATCCTTTGTTCACTTTCAGACTCATTAAAAAGGCGATGCAATTTAATGAGTTGATAGTGTGCGTTAACCCTCCGCTACGTTTGCAAATACTGCTCGGCGCGGTCAATTGATATTTGACTCTGTTGAGAGGACATAAGGTTGAGATTATTTTGTATTTTTATAGCGGAGTATTGGTATGTAGGGGTCGAAGATTAGTGGCACACGCCTACCCGCCGGAGCGCTGAGCGGCTGATGGCGCCCAAGAGTGTAGTTACAATTAGAGCGGTGCCCACAATGAAGTGATGCCCGCGTAATGTTGCCCCTTGTCTTTGTATGTTGATTGTGCACGAAAGAGGTCGATATGTTTGTACAGTCACTGTATACACTGTAATGTGTTAGTATCAACTAACGCCTTATGAATATTACAAGGCCGCTTTACATGTTTGGAAGCGGCGACGGTTAGTTGCGGTGCTGCGTACATCGTCAGGTGTAAATGTTTTATGATATTACTATGGAGGATTTAAGTGATATTTTTTGTACTGTTTTGAGTGTTCACAGAGACGTTGCACATTTTGTATCGTTGTTTTATAGAACGAATTAATAATTGCCATTCATTTTATGTAAATATCTTCTCACACCAGCAAGTCTTGTTAGGTTCTGCTTATCATATTTAAATGTGCACTTAAATTAACCGACTTTTTACACTGAGCACAAACAATGCGTACGGGGAGCGAACAGCTAAATACCTTATACCTCGACGTATTAATGATATGCCTACCGACTTAGCTAATAAAATTACACCATATAAATTAAAATAAAATTACACAAATATAAATTGAAAACGTTCTTTATTAACAATCAATAACTTTATTTTGTATAATGTATCTACAGTGTCTACTAAACTTGGAATTACCTACCATGTATTTGTGAAGTGCTAATTGATATTATAAAGTACATTTTACTGTCATATTGTTGCTGTTGTAAACTCTGTTAGCTCTAGTATAACCTCTGTGGTTTGTTAGCAGCTATATTGTAAATTATGTATATATATTTAAAATAATAAATTAAAAAAAATTGAAATTATCCAATTATTAATCGATGATTTCTTATGTAAAAATAAATAAAACACTTTTATAATCATATGTTGACAGTTCAACGCACTCTATAAATTAATTTAAAGATAAACACCTGCGTACAATAACATCAAATTCTAAAATCACATTCAAAAGCGCTCCATAAGCAAGTCTATTATAAGCAAAGATAACAAGAAATCGCATTATACCTGTATAATACCCGATATTTTTAGGCAAATTCTAGCAGAGCAGGTATTGTCTGCAGCAAATCTTTCATTTAATATATATTTATGTTCTATTTAGATGAACAGCGTTTCAACAAAATTTTTAAATTAAAATTATTGTAATAGATACAAGAGCTACGTAGTAGAGTAGACGTCAACGGTCATAGGGTGACACACATCACATATATTGTACCCATATATGTATCAGTCGTTTGTTCATAGTTACATGAGAAATATTTTTTACTGGTGTACAACCCCATATACGTCCCACTGCAGAGCACGAGCCTTCTCTACAATCGAGAGTGATTCTTAAAGTGGTTAGGTCAGTATAGTAGGGTCCACCACGCTGGCCTAGTGCGGGTTGATGGACTTTACATAACATAGAAATTCATACAAATCGCTATGGTATGCAATTTTCTTTTGTGTTTTGCAGATTCACACATTCACCCTGTACTTAGACTGCCAAGAGAAATAATTTCACGCGACTACTCTATCAGGACTATTCCCTGCATCGATTTCCTAAGCGTAAAAACGCGTGTCAGTGAATCATAATTAATATTCCAATGTAATACAACCTATAGAATCTCCTGCACTTATCACTCTTTTACTTAAAATTTGTCAATCCTACCTTTGTATATGGTATTTCCGCTGACCGTCGCACCCAAGACACTTGGGAGGCTGGCTCCCAGGACAGTTCTTTGCTTACGTGCCTGCGGTCGAGGGGGTAAAGGCGCTTACAAGCCGCGAGCGATTGCCCCGTCTCTACCAGTAGGTATATTGTCAATTGGAAACTACTCGGCTCCGAGAGCACAAGCGCTTTTAGATTTGAAAGAGTACGTTGTGCAGTGTAGACTGAGTTTACAGATACATTTTATATGACCGAGAAAGTTATAGGATGAGGTACATATAAATATGTTTTCGTTTTGTAGTGTATTTATGTATTTTTAAGCGAATTAATAAGTAATGTGCATAAAATATAATGTTCTGATTGTTGGTAGTACAGATATAAATGTAGTAGCAAAGGTGATATTAAAAGCCGTCCGGGGCGCAGTGAGTTAAGAATGGGTTGTAAATTGACAGGCTGCGGGTTCGTTCCACGCATCGCGATAAATATTGATGTGGCAAAAAAATATTTGTTTAGGATTTAGGTGTACCCAAAAAGACTTTTGTAGTTTTAGTACCCAAGACTTCATTTAGTTTTTACTCTAGGATCAAGAATATGAGTACAACGGTTGTTTGTACTTGTTAATTTGAGTAAATAATAGATTTATAATATAGATATAGACAGATTTATGTACATTTCTCCACTAAAATGTCAAATAAAGGTGTTCTGTTTTTGTAAAATTTACTTTAGGTAAAAAACGTGAAAATCACTCAAGTTATTAATTACTTTTAAAAAAAATTACTTAATTAAATATCAGTTGAATTGCAATAATTTCTAATATTTTTAATCAGCGTGAAACTCCATATTCCTCAGTATATACGCACGTGTATTCTCTGAACTCGGCGTGCACTGTGCGGTGGGCTATGAAAAGGCGAGGTTTTATCGCGTTGCCATGACGACGGCGGGATGCTACGTCGCCCGCGATACCCCTCGCACTCGGCACATTGGAAAAACTACTACAGTGCTTTATATTTACTGCCACTCGATATGTATACCGATGCATATACATAAGTACATGTTATGAGATGTGAAAGCGGAGAGACTTTGTACTTACAATTTGCGTAGGCCTCGTATTTGTATAGCTTTGGTGATGTCCTTTTTAGTATTTTTTTCATTTTACATGTTAGAGCTTTTGTGATTATCTATTAATCTATTGTCATTTTTACTGTTTAGAGTATTTGATTAAATAAAAGCAACACCCGCAGGTTTTTGATGTTTTCCTAGTAAAAATATAATTATAGGTTTATAGCGATCTTATACATTTATTAAATTTTAGGTCTACGTTGTTTGAATTGTTATAAATATAACAATTGAATGCTCAGAACAAAGGTCACAATTATCTTAATAATTGGATGCTCAAGACAAGATCTTATTTATCTTAACCTTTGACAATGAGGAATACTTTATGACAATACTTTTACTCATAGTTTGGTATAAATTTATTTCATTACACTTTTGTGTATGATTCCCCTTTATAGTGCATACATACGTATCTATATCAGTCCATATACGTCCCACTGCAGGGCACGGGCCTACTTTACAATCGAGAGTACGATTGAGAGTGGTTAGGCCATCTAGTCCACCACGCTGGCCTAGTGCGGGTTGGCAGACTTACATACCATAGAAATTCTTATAAATCGCTATGGCATGCAGGTTTCCTCACGATGTTTTCCTTCACCGTTTTAGTGCGTGATGATTGATTATCAATACACACATGACTCCGAAAAGTCAGAGGTGTGCCCTGGGATTCGAACCCGCGACCACCGTGCACATGTTGGCAGCCGCGTCTAGTCCGTTTACCAACAGGCCACCACGCACTGTGTGCACATACATACGTATACAGGCAAGCAATTTGAAACGCACGTTAACATTTTGTTTACTTGCTTTTCTATTTAATCACAATAGGACATGTTTGCGCCAATGGAGTAGGGGCGCAGTTAACCCTTGAATTCGGTACACACTGAAATATTAACGCCTGCTGTGGAAGCACGCGGAAAAACAAAGTCGAAAACTGGGACCGTTATGGGCCCGTCGCATGTTGGCCAAAGATTAAGTGTAACCTCGCGTTTTGACTGTACAGAATTGATACATCTCTGAGTTTAATATTTTTTATCGATTTCATAGATAAATATAATATTTTATGTATGCAACATAATGCTGTTTGAATGATACATTTATACAAGTACATATACGAAAACAATAAACGGGCTATTGAAGAGCATTTTTTATTTCGTACTCGTTTGAGGTTGTGGCTTTGTACGATCTTCAGCAATACTCATGGGATTCATATCTATAATTCAACTAACATGTATGACCATAAATTAACATTAAACAAAACAATTGGAATTAATTGATCGGTCATCAGGTTCTAAAACCATTGTTTATTGCAATTTGCCAATTAGTTTAAAACGAGACATGATGTTCGTTTAGTATTTATTAATTGACAACTAAAAACGTCACTTCTCAATTGTCTGATATCGAACACATTACTTAACCTGTAACTCGCCGAAAACATAACCTGAAAAAAATCACCCGTCCATGCATAATCTTTGTCCCCGCGTGGCGTGTCGGTATTGAGTGCTGGCAGGGAGGGCGTCGCTGGGGAGTCGATGGCGGCCCCGGGGACCGCCTCCCGAGGGACGCGACGGCCCGCGGGGGACGAAAGGTTAAAAGGGAAAAGTTATAAGAGACCGCTTGTTGGCAGATCGCGCTCTCCTAGTTCGCTTTGCGAATGTATTCCGGATTTTTAATAGTTTGCGTGGAATTTTGTGTTTTATGACTAGTGTTTTGGATTTAATTATTGGTTTTACGTCATAGAGAGTCTGCGTTTTAGCATTTTTGATATTTGTGTACTGATATAAATATTTCTATATAGCTATGATATAGTATTATAATAGGTTTGTCAATAGCGCGGAGATCTGATGACCGATGGGGTCGGAAAGTGCTCGAATGGAGGCCGCGTATCGGAAAGCGCAGCGTAGGACGTCCACCCACTAGATGGTCCGACGACCTGATAAAGGTCGCGGGACGTCGCTGGATGCAGGCTGCCTCCAACAGGTCTCTGTGGAAATCATTGGGGGAGGCCTATGTTCAGCAGTGGACTTCCTTTGGCTGATGGATGGATGGATGGATGGATGTCAATAGTGATTTTTGAAATGAGGCAATTTTATTTCTATCAATCACCTAAAATTTTTAAATTTAGTTTTGTTCATTTCAATTTTTTAATATTATTTTTAATCCCAACCATGCATCATTTTGATTTAAATTCACTCTGAAAAAATTAGCCAAAAATATAAATGTTAAATTTTTCAGTTTATCCACAGCATATCGGATGCAAATAAACATAGTCTATGTAGGGGTTGGCAGTGGAATGGGGCGGGTGGTATTCAAGTGTTCCGACTTGAAAGAGGGCAACCTACGCCTCGCCTCCTACCGCGACTTAATGCCGCACTAGATTTTTTCATCGAATAGTGGAAGATGTATCAAATCAACGTAAAAAACGGGAACTGGTTTCAATTTCATATATTTAATGCGGTTGCCTTGGATTGAGCAAGCAATATCTTGTAATATTTTTGTAGGTTATTAAGTAAATGTATCAATATATTCTTAGAAATACGTGGGGAAATAATACATTTATATTATTTAAATTTCTTTACGGTTGAGCCAGTCGGCTTCATCCTAATAAATTCGATTTAAAATGTAAGTATTTTGATGATTATCTAGATAAATGGATATATTAGATTGTTGTTTTTATTGCCCATAAATAAGTAAAAATACTTTATAAACAATGTATTTTTTATCGGTCAGTACTTTTAATATAAACGGAACAAACAGACAAGTTGTCTATGATTGTATGTAAATAAAACGTCACATGCCCTGTTACATTTGGAAGGAAACCGATAAGCTGCCGCGGCGTAGGGTCGTCTAGTAGGTATACCTGCGTAGGGATGAAAAGTGAGGGCAGTTTTTACGACGTAAACACCGAGTTTTTGTTACTCTCCCTGATGCGATACGTATGTACGTATTTTGTAAAATATATTTTGCCGATATTTGTTGACCTGTGCTTCATCTGAAGAGAAAAAAATGTATTTTTGTATAATATTGATTGATGTATGAGAAAAGATACAAAATTAATATGGGCTATGATCAGTATTAAGTATTTCATACCACGCGCTATTCGAAAACTTATTTTTTGACCGTTCAATGAATTGATAAAAAATATCATTTCCTTCAATCTGCGACCTTCAATAGTATTTGGACGTGTGTAGGCTATAGAAATTAAGAAAAATCTGTAACCACAAAACGTTCACGCAAATCCAAGGATCGTTCATCAAGGTACATACACAAAGCGTCTATAAATAAACTATGTATAAACGTTGTGTCCCCTAAGCCGAGCCCCTTCGGCCATCGCATAGATACTATTTACGGAGCAGCCATAATTTTTCGGCTTACCAGTTCCCGTACAAGAGCGATACTTGCGGATAACGCAACTGTCAGCCGCCCTTGCAACTGTATTAATGGTCGAGGCTTTACATGACCAGGGGAAGTAGGGATTCTTTCACGATGTCCGAGTAATTCTGAGGAGATATACAGGTGCTATTTTATACACATGGTCTTTGGCTATTTTGTAAAGCAGTGTTATAAGGAAGTGATAAAATATTGATGTAAAAAAATCAAGAATTCGTATTCCAAATTCATACAAGATGTAATCTTTTTTTTTTTCAATTATTATATTAAACACAATTTTCATAAGTACACTCTGGTGTTCTACGACTTCATTGAGAGCATTTCCATTATGTATTTGTTCTATAAATATGACAACGTAATACTTCAAGGAAATGCACTTTTAAGAATGATTTTTGTGACTCTATTGAATTGAATATCAATTTGATGATTAATTGCGACTATTTTCAATTTCGCTCCACATTCACAATAGAGGGATATATTTTACTTACACATCTCTCAATCAGAACACAATGTAAATACATAAGCACAACATTCTTTCTGTATCGGTTTAAACGTAAATAGGATTGGTGCGTATTCGAACACTGCCTCCACGGCTCACCTACATATCTGTGTTCTCAAAATAAAATTTCCATTCATGTTCGGAGACAGTCGTTTGACAGCGGAGCAAACTCCTAACTCGCAATATTGTGACATAAGGTGTTTAACATAAATAATGCGGCAACAGATGTGTTGTGCCCGAGGCGGCGTAAATACGTTCGCGCCGCACCAACCACTGTTCGTATTTGGACGCTTTTTAGGATTAATATAGAGTTGTAGTGCATGCTTATTTTATTTTTAAAATCATAAGAGATTATTTTTAGCCATATATATGAAACCAATTTCAAAGAGAGTGATATCACATCCAAGACGTTCTCGATTAACGCGTACCTAATAGAATAATAACTGATAGCATCCATTGAACGTAGAGTGAACTTATAGGTATTTATGCATTTGCATTTTCTACTACAATTGGAACATATAGAAGAGGTTCCCTTAGTTATAAAAACTTTGGTCATTATAATTAAAAATATTATATTGTTAGTCACTGAGAACCTTATAAACAAGCACCTTTGTTTCTGTATATTGAACTATAAAAAAATTGAGGAGATAAATCTTAAATTATTATCTCAATGATTTTTTACGTATTCAAGTGTTCAGTTTCAGTAAATGTTTATTTGTGATTAAATTATCATCAACAATGCATCTGTTATTTGGTGTTAAGTGTAGCTGCTCTGCAAAATCCACATATTATGTTGGCACAGCAATATTCAGCGGCGGCATCGCCGGTGCCTCAGGCTATGTAAAATATTTCTGCTAAAGCATTCATCGTGATCGCCCGATCGTACGCTCAACATTACGCGTCGACCAATTTACGTTGACCCGTCGCGAGTTCCTTAAGTCTTCGGTATAAAGATCAAAATACAAACTTACCGATTCGGAATAAAATTGCCAAGTTGAACTATTGTGTGTAATCCGATATGGCGATAGTTGGCCCGATAGACTTTCCGTTGGAAATTGTTTGATTTCGTTTCGAGGTTTCGTTTTGACAGGCAATAAAGCAAATCCTCTTTTTTCTGAAAAGTTTGTAGTTTCAGAGCTTTAGCGGTTTCAATTTTTTGTGTGCGTATTGAAAACGCAACTGCTGCCAATAGCACATATTTCCGTATGTAATCTTATAAAAGGGTTTACTTACGATCTGTATACCTACATTTTAGGCAATTAAACCCCTGTTAGAAATGTGACAATGATGTTGAAGATAAAATATTGCTTCTTTACTTGGTACAGAATGTTAAATGAAGTTATTTGCTTACGATTCTAAGCGTTTGTTTACGATGCGATTATGAGTAGCTTTTTAGAGTATTATTATTGTGTTTTCTAAACTGCAGTGAGTGGTGTAAAAACTTTACAAGATAGAGTAGATTTCGCACTTTTTGTACGTGACTACTGCAAAAAAATCTCAAGATTTAACGGAAGAGCGGAAGGTACAAATTTGTGAACACGAGAAACAAATTAATGCTTAGGGAGATATGCAAGCAGTGAAGTGGAAACATCTGGAGTAGCTTTTGAATAGTTTGTCAAATCGATTGAGATATTTTGATGAACCTAAATGTATTGTTAAGAATACCAAAATAATTAAAAACAAAATATATTATTGTAACCAAATTTAAAAAGGTGAAGGAAAACATCGTGAGGAAACCTGCATACCATAGCGATTTATAAAATTTTCTATGGCATGTAAGTCCGCCAACCCGCACTAGGCCAGCGTGGTGGACTATATGGCCTTAACCACTCTCAATCGTACTGTCGATTGTAGAGTAGGCTCGTGCCCTGCAGTGGGATTTAAAAAGAGAATTACTAATCATTAAGCCATTAAATCAACTTTTTAAAATTTTACATTTATAAAATACACATATTCGCATGAAAAAATAAAACCGTAACGTTTTAATAGGAAACAACATCTTGTCGGTAATTCGAATGGCGTCGCGTCGTGATTTATGTGTCCGCATCATTTGCATCCCATTATCTGTTCACACGCCGCCTGCTCGATACTTTATGGGTCACTCAATATTTCTGTACCGCGTTATAATTAATAGCCAACAATACTGTTTAACCGTATTTTAATTGTAGTATTTTGTTTCAGTTTTTTTCTCAAGTTCTTCCTGAAGTGCAATCAGAATTGTTTGAAGAATGCAGGCAACCCACGGGATATGAGACGGTTTCAAGTAAGTTTATAGAGCTTTGTTTATGTAATATGTTTGTAGTAGATTTTTAATACCTAATTTGGTTCTTATTATTATAATGATTATTGTGACATCAACAGATGTTCTGCAAATTATACTTACTGTAATATCCGTTGATACGAATCCCTAGTTTGCAATCTAAAAATAATTAATTAATTGATTCGTTTCTCTGACAAGAGCACGCTGGTTGTATCTTTATACCTTTGCAGTTTCGTCAAAATTTGACATAACCACAGTACTAATTAAGGAATGCAATAATTTTATTTACCTGTAATAGATTTATGGGCATTGAGGTTCTGTTGACAGGCAAATGATGGCCTAATTGAAGTCCTATAAAACCGAAAAAAAATTTGCTACAGTCTTCACAGAAGTATTTCTGAATTGCTGTTTGTGTATGGTTCAAGTTACAAAAGATAATATAGAAAACCCTTGAGATGTTTTATCCTTGTGCAGCTTTAAATTATTGAAGCACAGAAACTTATATTACTATTTCTGACATTTTAATTTTTAGTGGTTGAACTTTTGTTAAAAATTACATTTAATCCTAAAATGATTAAAATGTTAAAAGATTATATTTATTCTCAAGTTCTTATCTTTAGGATTCAGTGAGTTTATGATCATACGGGTGGATTAGCTCGTCAATACGCAATAATCTCGTGACTTACACCAGCCACGTCGCTATATCGCCCTTAACTGAAGGAAGGGTTGCGTTCACGACTCTTGAATATTTGAAGCGGCTCCAATTTACGGGAGGGATGAAATTAAATTTATTTATACGAGTTTATTTATTTACTTTTCAACCGATTTGTGCTTTTTAAGCATATTTCCTTTAAAGAGGGAACACAAACGTGATCGCTTAAGTCAAGGAGTAATACTCGTAAAAAAGTTACTGTTTCGTACAGTGAATATTTGTGAGCGTCTTTCATATTACACAACATTACGTTACATATTTTTGTACTTCTAACACATAGAATTCTGATGATAATTGTTAATGAATAACGAAAAATCATTACTGCAGTTATAATAGTTAGTTGCACTGATCTGACTGATTATAATTTTATGCCCTCATCGTATTATTAGGCAAAAGCTACATTCAAGAGTCCTAAAAAAATCATAACTTTTTTTTTGGCAGCTTTTTTATCCAGTACTCTTTTATATTTCTTACTTGCCCTTTCGGGTGTTTCAAAATAATTTAGGTATAGTTTAATTGATGTTAAAATATAAGTATGCATTTGATTAATTAGCACTTGAAGTATGAATATCATTCCAATTTTTAAATATTTTTAGCGAGAAACAAGATATTTGTTTAAATATATATTTTTATTTATCTTATTTTCGTACCAGTAACGTAGCAAAATCAAAATTGTTATACGTCAGGTTATATTTCTTTTGTTTCGTCTGGTAGAGGGTGGTTCGAACGGTTTCCATACTTGTGCATGTGTGAGTGTAGTTATGTCTATATTTGGGCTTTCTGTGTGTCATTGAATAATTCAGTGGTCGTTCCCCAACGTTTCAAGGGTAAGAATATATGTATGTAGGTAGAAATGGCTGTAGGTGCGCTGAGGAACTGAAACAGTGCAGTACGTTTAGTCACCAAATCATTTGCGAATATTTGAGATGTTAATGTATAGTGTTTTATGAAACTCTCTTTAATGTTGTGTCAAATAAATTCAAGTAGTCAAATGGTATAGAGAAAATAATTTGTAAGTTCTATATTGGCAGATTATAAAACTAAGGGTACAATATTGACTAACTACATTTTTCTTTAATCTTATATTGAAATTCAATATAATATTCGCAATCAAAACCCGACAACACAACAAAATGACACAAGAAAAACCAATTGTACCCAGCAATCTTCGAAAAGCTGTGATTTTTAGGTTAGAACGAAACTCCGCTTCAATATACAGATTTAAAAAAGGTCCGATTGAACGGCACTCTATCAAACGGCCACCCACACAGAGCAATACGTATGCACACAATGCATTTCCTTGCACACCTATACGTGGAGTTCGTCCATTTCTACGTCCCGAGACATTGGCTCCTCCTCCCAAGAGACTCTCCCTTTCGGATCCCTTCGTACATGAGTTGTTTGTGTGCTAAATGCGTGCCGGATGTTTGAGGTGTTATTCTTAGTATTGACCTTGAGAAGTTTGCTAAAGAGGACTTCTGCTTACTTTCGTTCATACACAAATAACTTATGTTGATTAGCCTCTATAATGTTTCAATGTGTTATTTTATAAGTAGAAAGAGTTTTGTGATTGCTGTAAATTTTCTGAGACAATAATTAAAAAATTACATAGCTATGTGAAAACTTGTAATAAAAATATTATTATTAAATCTATCCCGTTTGTTGCAGGTGGTAATATCAACGCAAGTGATGGTCGACGGTCCTCTACTAGCAATATCAGACAATATGTTCGTCCATAACAACAGCAAACACGGCCGTCGGGCGAAACGCCTAGACCCAACTGAAGGTATTGAGGCAGCGCCAGAAAACACTTGTACGTTTTTGTTTTATTTTTTTATGTTCAATTTTTGTTTATTTTCCGGCCAGTTTATTATTTATAGTTCGATATAATAATTTAAGTATTTTAATTTTTATACCGGTCAGCAATATTTCGCTCTAACTGCGTGTTGAATTTGGCTGTCGATTGGAGATAAAATTGTACAAAACTCATAATATAACCGTTTTAAGCTGTCGTTTGTATTCAAAGAATCACTGTAGACATTTCGCAAAGAAGTTTGGCGGGGTGTGAGGCGGCGCGGGTGGGAGAGGGTGTTGAAGCGAGCATGAACCGAATAGGGATAATTTAGTGAGGAATTATGCCGTGTAAAAACTTGGAAATATGCATTTTGTAATATTTTTACGCTTGTTAACTTCACGATTATTTTATTAAGACATTTTTCCGGAATTTCCTTATTTTGTACACCAAATACTAAAGCCATAATAATTTCCCATTCTTATTCTTAATCATATACAGCTTATATTCATTATTTTAACTTTAGAATATTATTAAAATATCTATTCCATATTATGTGAGCGACAAAAGTTTCGGATGAGACTAGACGGCGTGAAACCGACACGAAGGGATTACACGGTGCGAATGAGAAAATTTGCACAACTTCCGTTAGCTTTGCCATGAAACTCAGTGTCTTGTGTATTGTTTCCTCTTTGTTCACTACAAATTTAAGAGCGTACTGATTTATTTTACTGCATTTCTAAAAGATGTAACAGTTAAGAATTCTATAAATTTAGTAATTAGAAACTCTATAATATAATCAGCCGATATGCAATTTTAGAATTTAGTCCAAATAAAATAAAATAGCTGGTTTTCGTGCACTATTCTGTATTAAGTTTTCATTTGTATTTTCATCGTTAGGTACAAAATTCCAATTTGGTATTTTAAGGAAATTACCACAGATACATAGAATATTTAACGAGGTAGAATATTATTAACAAAATTAAAAAACTCGGAGCGATATAATCTGCTTTCCTCCCCTTAAATTCACTTTCTCTCCTCTTTATTACAACGGAGTTTTGTTCGCAAGATTTGAGATTCCCCTTGTTGTCTTGCGACGCGTGTCCCCCTCAAAACATTCTTGCATACAATGTGTAGTATCTAAAATGTCATAACTGCCACAACTACTTCACTTCATCTCGACTCTAATACGCAATGTTAAAATTCATTTTCAATTTTCACAACATATATCATAACATCTTATTATTTTGTGTGAAATAATTCGTGACTTTTACGGTATACAATTGTCCTTTTTCCGAAACGCTCCAAGATATTTGTTCAAGTAAGACGAAACGAGTTTTAGTGTTCTGGCGTTTATTCAACTTTTAAGTTGTCTGGCCACACAATTCAAGATCTTGGTTCGCAGGCCAAGAGGCTTTCGCAATGGCTGTGTTTACAACTCCGTTACTGTTGTAAATAATGTTGTGGAATATATTTCGAAAAAAGTACATTTCAAATACAGAAATATATTCAATATGGCTTTGGAAGTCTAACTTGGATGTTTTACATAAGATTCATCCAATAATGGATAAAAAACTATGGATCTATAATAAGCTTTGATAATCTCGATGTGATTCAGACTTGACGGTTATGTTATGTAGCATTTGTATAAAGATAACCGATTCGACTACATACCTCCCTATAAATATAAATATTGTTTGTCTCCAATAGCCGGGTTATATCCACCGCTGCCGGTAGCGACGCCGTGCATCAAGGCGATATCTCCTAGTGAAGGCTGGACGTCTGGCGGATCCACAGTCATCATAGTAGGAGATAACTTCTTCGATGGTCTGCAAGTCGTGTTCGGGACCATGTTGGTTTGGAGCGAGGTGAGTAACACTTTTATTTCAGTAGAAACTGATTAAAAGTATGAATGTAATTTAATTTTCTTTTGCATTAATGGATCTCTCATCTATGCATAATCGTAGGTTTGACTCTCAAGAGAATACCTCAGGTATTAAGTCCACCCATACAAATACGTAGGTATTTATATGAATTTAAATAAAAAATAATGTTTCAGTTCAAACCATAAGTAAAACAGTATATTCTGTTTGTAATTTTATAAGCAGATCAAACCGAAATTTTGCTTGTAAAAACATGTCACTCTTGTACCTACATTTAACGGATCTAAATGCTTTCCGTAAATTTTATGTAATGTAGATTGAAATAAACTTTCACTGTTGACAGTTAATAACATCGCACGCTATCCGAGTTCAAACCCCGCCACGACACATACCTGGCGTAGTAGAAGTAACTTTATCATATAAAAGCAAGCAGTTCTGCAAAGGAGCGCCCGGGAGATTCGTTTATGTTTGTGAGTATGATTCAATATTGTATTAAATGTTACCCACATTCCTTCAGTTTTGCATTGTAAATTAATTTAAAGGACACCTCTTCATTTTGAAGGTTAAAGAAAAAAATACAGGCACATGCTTAAATTTAGAAAAAAATATTAAATACATTTTTAGTTCGAATTTAAACTCTATGAGGAGGGCGCTGAGCTAAAACTTTTTTCTTGTAAATAATGTATAGCACATAAATATTTGGTATTTGTTGTTGTTATAGTCAAGAATTTGTAACGATTTCAACTCTAATTTGCATTTTGTCACATACGAGTACCTACGTACAAAATAGTGAGTCCTTTAATTGGCTTGTATGCATTTACAGATTACACATTTCTCTAATCTGTATTGTAGCTGGTAGTGTTACAACACAGAAATGTATACATAATAGACCCACGATGTAACCAGTATTTAATACTTTTCTTAAATGAATAAAGACGCTAATTATTAATCAAAGCAAATTATATTATGTGAAAATAAATTACACGCTAAAAATATATTCGTCCGAGCATTTTATTAGACAGTTTTAACGGGAAAAAATCTCGTTCTATAATAAGACGGTCTCATTATTTTGCAAAATACGTATTTTCCTCAAATTAAGATGTAATCAGGGAAACTCGGCGCAATCTCTTGTACGATCCATCAATTAGGGTTCCATTTGTTAGTGGGAGCAACCTAATGATTGATTTTGTTTTTGTCTTGTTCGCATAGCAGCACTCAACGAGCCTACGATAGATTACGGCTTTCAAAGACTGCAGAAACTTATCCCGAGGCATCCTGGTGATCCGGAAAAACTACCAAAGGTATATTTTGCTGCTTTTATTTCATTGTAATAATAAATTGTTGAACTAATTTATCAGACTTTTGATTAGTGTATTATCAGAAATGTTCTGCCAATACATTCACTGATCTAGAAAATAGTTGCTATCATTTTCATTTGAAATGGTCTCTAATTATAATTTTTAATTGACGTCTACTCGACAAAAACCTGAACTAAAAGCTATCTTTTGTCCAAAGAAACTTACCGTGACCCCAATTAAACAACAGTCAATGTTTTAAATTTTAAACTCTGTAACTAAGTAACTCTAATAAAGGGGCGTCATAAGAATTCCTTACACAACCATTTACGTTGCAGCACTTGATCCATCTACAACCATATTCAGTTCAAAAGTATCCAATCCACCTTAAAAGTGATTCATTATCTTCGACTTCCCTAGGAAATAATCTTGAAACGAGCAGCAGACCTGGCCGAGGCGTTGTATTCAATGCCGCGGAACAACCAGCTAGGCCTGGGCGCACCTCGCTCTCCGCCGGCTAGTATGCCCTTCAACTCGTACACGGGACAGCTGGCAGTCAGCGTTCAGGACACCGCCGCCTCGCAGTGGACTGAAGGTGGGGATTGGTTTATACTATTGTAATTTGTTTTAACTTTTAGTAAGGTCTTTTTAGGCAAGATGTTTGGTGAAGATACAATGCTTTGGTAGAAAATTGTTATTGGATGATGCGTGCTTATTATACCACTCACATATGATATTAGTCAGTTTATAAGTCGCTACCTCACTTAAAGATCACATTTCACATCTTCTGCATCTTTATAAAAAAGGAGTGAACTAAACTAATTTATAATTATGCCAATATAAGTTTCCATATACCCAAGTGTCGGATCAACCATGATTTTTAACAATATCCTTATATTTGCCTACTTGCAATTTTATAATGACGAGCATACTTGGAAACCGCTTTCCTGATAATATCACAAGTGTGACTAGTTAAATTCACACTATCAAGTCACTAAATCCACCAGGTACTAAAAACCCTACCAAAATCTAACCCCAGCATATGCTAACGGTAATTGTGTTGACCCCAGGCTTTTTCTTTTAGAAGAGTACGCTCGCAGCGGCGGCGGCGGCTCGGTGTCGCCGCGGTACTGCTCGGCGGCGAGCACGCCGCACGCGCATGCGCCGCCCGCCTCCTACCCGCACCCGCAGCACTACCCCGCGCCGCCCACCTCACTCTTCAACACCACTTCCCGTGAGTAACTCTGCTGGTATATCTGTTTTAACTAAGGTCGCAGGAAGTCGCTGGATGCAGGCCGCTTCCAACAGGTCATTGTGGAGATCCTTGGGGGAGGCCTATGTTCAGCAGTGGACTTCCTGTGGCTGATATGATGATGATGATGATGATATCTGTTTTAGGACTTAGGAACTTTGTTGTATCGTTAGGAAGAGCATCATCACCAATGGAAAGTTGCTACTGAACATTAGATCCACTTTGATTTTCAACATCACTTCTCTTGAGTACTTCTGCTGGTATATTTGATTTGGGATTTAGGAACTTTGTTGTATAATTAGGAAAAGCATCATCACCAATGGAAAGTTGCTACTGAACAATAGATCCACCTCGCTTTTCGACACCACTTCCCGTGAGTACTTTTGATTTAGGAACTAGCTATGTTTCATTATCAGGAAAATCATTCTCGCATACAAAAAGTTACTTACTGATATTTAATACCACTTCTCGTGAGTACTTCTGCTGGTATATTTTATTTAGGTTGTTGGACCTTTATTTCATCATTAGGAATATTATCCTCACCAACAGAAATTTACTTACTAACATTTAATACCACTTCCCGTGAGTAACTCTGCTGATTTATTTGATTTAAGAACTAGGATCTTTGCTGTATCATTGTACGCATGTAGAAAAATCATCCTCACATACAGAATGTCACTACTGAACATTAGGTCCACCTCGATCTTTAATGCCATTTCCCGTGAGTACTACTACTGGTATATCTGTTTTAGGATTTAGGAACTTTGTTTCATCATTAGCAAAAGCATCCCCACCAACCGAAAGTTACTACTGAACGTTAGATCTACTTCGCTCTTCAATACCACTTCCCGTAATTTAGGATTTAGCACCTTTGTTCATTAATAATGTCATCTTCACCTACAGAAAGTTACTACTGAACATTCGATCAACCTCGCTCTTCAATACCACTTCCCGTCAGTACCTTTGCCAGTTTATTTGATAGGAACTAGGACCTTTGTTTCTTCATTAGGAAAATCATCCTCAGCTACAGAAAGTTACTTACTGAACACTAGATCTGCCTCGATCTTTAATACCACTTCACGTAATTTAGGATTTAGGACCTTTGTTTTATCATTAACAATATCATAGTCACAACAGAAAGTTACTACTGTTATTAAACCCACGTCGCTCGTCAATACCACTTCCCGTGAGTATTTCTGCTACTATGTTTTCTTTAGGAAGTAAAACGTTAGTTGCATAATCTCCAAAATCATCTTCACCTAAATGTTACCACTGAACTAGCACTGAACACTTTGCTTTTCAAAAACACTTCTCTTGTGTTCTTCTGCTGATATATTTTATTTAGGAATTAAAGCGTTTATTGAATCATTAGCAAAACTTTAGATCCAACTAGCCCTCCAATACCGCTTCTAATAATAATTATTCTTGCTTGAGGATTTTTTTTTTCACTTTAATTTACCTCTACCAAGTCTACTAGTATAACTTTTCAACGTACCGTCCAGTGAAGGATCTCTTCTCACAATTTTTCTCACAGTGAACTAGCTTTTCCGGACCTTTATTTCATTATAGTCTAGATCTTTTACTGATTTAGCTCTGTAACACGAGTACACGGGAGTTCTTCTAGCAATATAGGTTTAAGAATCAGTTTTTTTGTTGTGTAATTAGCAGATCTTACATTAGATTTAGTTCTTCATCCTAGGTTTCTCCATTGCGAGACCAGTACTGAACATGGTGAGGTCCACTTTGCTCTTCAACACCACTCATCGTGAATCCTTCTAGAAATAAACCTGCTTTTCAAACTAGAGGGTTTGCTGCCTCAAAAGCTACGTCATTATCGTTGTGATCCATCCATTTAAATCCACATGTAAATGCATCGTCAAAAATGTCTACAATTAATTCCCAACATCAACAATCTGTGTCGAATAATGATAGAGGAAGATTGTTTTTCTTCTGTACTACATGCGGAACCTATTTAACTATTGAGTTGATGTTAATGTTTATTTATAATAAAGCTTTTGATTCTTGAGTGAGAAGAGACTTGGGCCCAGTATAATTTTGTTTATAATCTTGGACATTTAAATACAGGTCGTTTTGGGTTAGTAGGTAAACTCACTCCTTAGCTTTGCTCTTTAATGTTTTGTTTAACGTTTTTAATACTTTTCATTGTTTTCTCTTATTTTATATATATCACGGTTTAAACATTATTAGCCTAATTATGCGAGATTAAAGTTATATGCCAAGATTGAGCAAGTGGCGTTTTATAGTCTCTGCCTACCCCTATGGAACCAGGCGAGACGATTATGTATGTATGTATATGTATGTGAGATTTAGATAAAAACTAAATGGTTTTCATATTCAGTTCACAAAGATCACAGCAAATGTAATAATATTTAATTACTATTATGGCTTGATTAATTCGTATTTACTGAAAGTGTAAACACAACCTAAGTTCACAAAGATCACAGCAAATGTAATAATATTTAATTACTATTATGGCTTGATTAATTCGTATTTACTGAAAGTGTAAACACAACCTAAGTTCACAAAGATCACAGCAAATGTAATAATATTTAATTACTATTATGGCTTGATTAATTCGTATTTACTGAAAGTGTAAACACAACCTAATTGTTACATTTCACGAATTCATAAAATTCACACAAAAAGTATTACTAAATTAAATAAATTTGTTTCTTCGAACTAAAATAAGAAACAAAGAAAAGTATAAGTACAGTACATAAACATGAGTAGATGGAGTAACGCTAAGACGTAACAAACAAGATTTAAGGCAACACGAATGCTTCGCAGCACGCTATACCGCTTTGTTTTTAACCCCTGTTTTCTTTATCCCGTCCAGTGTCTCTAGGCCCGTACCATCCGGCGAACATGAATGGCCACTTGTCATCTGACCACTATAACGCGTATAATACGAAAGATAGCGCGCATTACAGTGAAAGAAATGGGAATTCTAAAAGCGCTGACTGTCCGGCAAACACTCATTCCAAATGCACCGGGAGTATGAAAGGGCCGGATAAAGAGGCAAAGTCGAGGAGCGCCTTTGCGGTAGTGAGACACAGTCCGCCTCGCGTGCCCAATGTTCAACACCACAATTGGCAACATCTCGCCGTTCAATGTTAGTAGTTTTGTTTTATTTACGTGTTCCCGCTTGTCTTGTTCCGCTTTGTTTTGTTTGTCTTCGTTTTGCATGTCCTTTTTGTTTGCTACATTATCTTCGTTTGCACCGTCATAGCGTTTAATGGTATTATTACTTATCGCGACATGTTTGACTGACTTTGAATATTTTATCATAATAATTATGGAACGTTTTCTTTGTTATGGAATCGGATAACCTTAAAACAATTTAGAATGTTGAAGTTTGGTGATGTGCTTAGGTCTGGTGAACGTACAAAAACCACCTGATTGTGAGTGATTACCATCGCCGGTGATCATTTACGCACCTTAATCGTAGCCGGCTTTTTCAAATGCGAGTAGAAATGAAAGGAAAAAAACCGAAAGTTGTTAACGTCACACACCGAATGAAACCCGATAGTAAAACCGTAGTTTCACATGGCTTTTTGTGTTTTTTTGTGAGAAAAGCGAGTCCTTTCTCTCTAGTCCAAGGTGTCCAGTGTGGCTAACACTTTATTGCCACATCTTCATTATATTTGACAATTCACTCTATTAAAGTTTTGGTATACCTCCTAAGTCTAGTTAAGGACACTGGAAGTCGCCAGATACAGGCCCCTTCCAACAGGTCTATATAGCGACACAAGGGGGGACATATGTTCAGGAATAGACTTCCTGTAGCTGAACAGAGAAAGAGGGAGAGAGAGACACACACAAAAACACACATATATATATATATAGAAAGAGAGAGAGAGAGTTTCAAATCGTCGTTTGGTCTCCAGGAATGGGAGGTCTAGTCTCGTCTCCATTCAGCGTGAATCCGTTCTCGCTGCCGACGTGCAGCGCGCAGCAGTACGCGCAGACCGCGCCGCTCGCCTCCAAGTAGCCCGCGCTGTGCGCCTCCATACTCGCCGTCTCATAGTCTGCATATCAGCGAAATGTTGAGAGATTCTACGTTTGTGGTATGTTACGTATTAGATATTTCTGTTTTTTGGAACTTAGGGTTGTTTTTATAGTATTGTACTTTAGAGTTGTTTATAGTATTTAGAAATGGATACAGTTTGTTGTTCCACATTTTGTTTAGGTTTTATTAATAATGCAAAACAAAAATTTTCTCTTTTTCTTCTTTGGGTAATTTATGAAAAATAGCTTCTTTGTATATTATGTTATAAATATAATAGAAGAATCTGAAACTAGTTTCAGGACACGGGATCTCTTAAAATTTTGCTTTTATAAGACCATTGTGAGGACAGGAAATATTAAAATATATTTTATACAATAAGGGTCGGTGTGGGTTTATGTATATAACAGTGTAATTAACATGTACATACATAGGTTAACTCACTTATTCAATAGTTTGGTTGCTAGATTAATAGTGTAGATTTTTATATGTAAAATAAAATATGCTCAGGACGACATTATATTTCATAATTACATTTCAATCAATTTTGCGTGTGTTATGTTCTTGTAAAATCTGTGATATATTTATTGTAAGTAATGTAAATTTTAATGTAACCGTAATTATGTGAAATTGTCTATTCTTGAATTATGAATATTGTTTTATCAAGCTTTAGTACCACATCGAATTATAACGTAAGCAAATGCTCTTCTGTTTTGTTTTTGTAACTTTACAAGAATTAATATCTTCTGAAATATTTTTATGGGGGAAATGTGATTTTTTTATGAATGTCATAAACATAAAGCTTGGGCTGTGTATTTCTAATAGTCAAGCAAAAAACCAGACTATATTTATGAGAGAAGTAAAGCTCAGTATGCGGTACGTTCGGCCTTTCTGTATTGTCATACAATCGTTTTATCTTTTTTATTTAAATATTTGTTGATTTTAATGTTAATATCTGCTGCACAATCTTTGCTTTATGTATATGATTAAACAGTGTTATATAAAGAATGAAGAGTTTCGACATCGGTAAAAAATTACTGTTGAAACAACGACCATATCTTGAAACAAAACATATCCTGTAATGTAATGTTGCGTTCTATCTATAAGAGAAATGACGAAAATATTAATATCACCGAAAAAATGTATACGAATAACCGGAGAACAGTATCGGTACACGAAGCGTATTGTTTTGTGAGTTATTCAAATAATGGAATGTGTAGTTATGTATTATTTAACGAATTGTATCAAATAAGAAATGTAAATTGTAATCGTTCATGAAACAAATTATCACGAAATACAAGATTAAATTACTTAAATAACTGTGTTTTGTGTTATTTATTCTTACTGTTATTTTACCAAAAATATCAAATAAATGTGTTATGAAAATCGGATTTGTTAACAACAACAATATAGCTGAGCAATTATCAAAAATCTTGACATTAAAATAGCCATGATCCTGTTGTAATTAAAACCAAATATTCAATAGTTCCTATACAAACTTATTGCGATACTCAGACAATTGTATGTTAATCACTTTAATATAGTGTACATATGGCGAAGAGAATCTTTACTAAGGAACAATTTCTTTACATTAAACATTTCTGAGTGGGACTGCTAGTTTATTAAGCCATTTAAATCAATAATAAACACCTAAACAGACTAGCAAAATATCCATACTACAAAATAGCCCAATCCATCATTCATAAACTCAAACAAAATCATACCATTGTGATTTCACACATGGCACCGTCCGACCCCTTGAAATATTATACTAACAATTTCTACAACGGGTAATATTCTATTGTTGCTCGGACTAGATAATACATGGGTTTATCTGCCTCTAATTGTATGAGGATCGTGTTACTTAGATTAGCATAAAAATGCACAAGTGCCCCGTCTTTTAGCATTGTAAATATAAATTAATTATGGTAATTTAATATTAGTTTACGGAGGGCTTGCGTATGGGTAGGTAATAGTAGTAATTGAAATTGAATTTTTACAACTGTCGATCTTAAATGTTAGTAGTGTAAAGTTTATGGGCTTTTACGACTCTCTGTTAGTATCACTGACCGATAGAATTGCAAAGGGTAATCAATTTTGCGTAAAAAAATAGAATAATGTAGGCGCATATTCCAAACTAAGATGTTATACATCAGTTCTTGGTTTGCTGTATTTCTACAAAAGATAATACCTCCGTATGTCAGTATCGAGCAAAATGGTGTTCCATAGTCTCTGCTTACCCCTATGGGATACAGGCGTGACGATTATGTATGTAAGTAATACCTCCCAAAAATATTATATTAATGACATTAATCGCCACAATGAACAAAGCACAAAATAGTTTAAACAAAATCAAAACAACTTACCCTATTCCTCTGCCAACTTAAAAACTCCAATAAGTTAAGAAATCACTTTAGCTAAATTGATATTCAATCCCATATAAGGCTGCACGCACACGAACCACTTTGTCTAAGTTGATTGCGACGCAATAATCTAAATAGCGATTAGCCGAGCTCGTTTGTCGTCGTGTGCGGCGCACGTGGCGGGGGCATTCCACGCGCCGGACGCGGCATACCGGTGACTCGCAATTGGAGCATGCTGTATAAGGTTTGTCGTAGATTTAGACTAGATTATCTGATGAGGATATCCGTGGGTGAGGAAGTTGAATCCGTTTCTTGGAGTAATATTGCTCACGGCCACACTCGGAGAAATTTTATGCATTGTTTTAATTCCTTAGTTTCGAGTTTATGAAGGAAATCAAAATTAATTAGATATAATAAGCAAATAATTCATTATGATAAAATGTCTTTGAGTGTAGCATTACAGTACACTAAGGTAAGACAAAAATTAGTACATTTTGCCCTGACATTTGTAAAGATTTGTTTTACCTATGTGATGTGTATATATTTACATTTATATATATATTTAATGATTTGTAGATTCTTGAAGACTGAGAGACAAGACGATGCGGATCATATAGATCTTGCCTAAAATACTCTTTTTTGGATGGATTTATGAAGGGATTTAGTCTTGCTAAATCTACAAACACACCTCAAATATTTTAGCCACGCCACTACATCTGAAATGACATTTTCATTCCACTGTCCTGCCCATCGTTCATGATAAACAAGTTAAGTGAACAAATCGTGTGGCCCCGTCAATCTGTCGCGTGGCGGTCGCGATGCACGTGGCGGCGCGTGGCCTTGTTGCGCATTACCAAATTACCGTCCGGTGTGCACCTAGCCTTAAATCATATTAACTGCGGATCATGTTGCCGATACAAATTACTTTTGCAGAAAATTCAAATTTGGAAATACAAATGGTGGATGCAAAAATGTATTGTTTAAAATAATCAGAGAAAATAAGTTAGCAGTGGATTTTGTCCATCGCTTATATGTATTATCGGTAGTATATTACAGAATATGGTACATAAATAATACTTTCCTATAATATTGAAATCTGTTTACTCCAACATATGCAAATAAACCATAGAGTATAATCCTTCCACTAGTAAAGTATTTCGGAACTGAAATGTAACAAATGAAATAGTACCTAACGGTATCTTGGTAAAGGTCGAACGCAACCGCGAGACTTTTCGGAATTTTGTATGTGTTGATAGTCACTTTCCACGAAATTTAACGTTGAAGGAAAATATCGTAAAAAATTCTGTGTACAATACAGTATATAAATTCCACCAATCCGCATTAGGCCACTGTGATGGACGATAGCCTAACCCCTCACCATCGATCTTCCGTACTCAGTACGATATTATAGGCCGATACTGTACAGAACGGTACTTGTGACCATTTAATATAAATCCAGTACCTACCAGACGAAAAATAATAATAAATCATGCACTTTATACAAAGTTAAATTCCAAAATTAAACACTGGACGTCTTCTTACAAATACTAAACACAATCATTTTAAAATTTGAGTACCCTTAATTTTAACTATTAAGATAGAAATCTAACAATGACCCATAATTTTCTAAGCGATTTCCCAACCGTAACAATAAATTTAATATTTCACAAATAACTAAAAATACGGCTGAAAAATCTGAAAATAAAAGTCAAAGCGCATAAGAAAGTGGAGTGGCGAACGGAAAGCCGGTGGTATGAGGTGTGGGGGCGGTCGACAATAGGTGTACAGATAACTTTCCTTCCATAGTAGAGTCAATACCGACCCTAGGGAGTTTTACCCTCGGGGTTCGGCCGCTTGGGAAAACTAGACCCAACAATATAGAAAGAGACGGAGCTATGCGTCTTCTATGCGTGGGAAGAGTGCATCTACGTACTTATGTATAAATAATATATAGAGGAAAAATGCCGTGGACGTACACCGAGTGATATGTTGCGACTGTTAGCTAGAGAGGGATGGATGACATCAATTTGTCGTGTCGTGATGGGGTTTTATTTTGTTTCTCCTTTTGGATTTTTTTTGTTAGATTCTACGTTCTCATTGAACCGATTCGGATGTTAATTATGTTTTGAAGTTGGCGGGTTTAGAAGTACTTGCGTTTGTAGAGAAGTACGTTTTAGAAATGACTGATAACAATATTACGATTGAAATTAAATTTTATAACAAGGATTTTTATATAAAATTACACTGTGATTGACATAAGATAATTTAATTTTCTAAAATACAAAAGTTAATGAATTTCTTTTGTATTCCCGACTGCACCCAGGGGAAGCTGGGCCGGGCCGCTAGTATAACATACAATGATTTTATGAATACAGCAAAAATGGACTCCTACTTAAATTGTATGAAACAATAATTATAAATATAACAATTTTTATCTTGCTCAAATGAAAATGGTAAACTAAGAGTAGGATTATTTAGAAGAGAATATTGCATTGATTTTTGGCGTGGATGATATAGTACCCTAATTAGCATCATAGCTTTTGTTGCTAAGTATGAAACTGTATAAAAATTATGAAGCAAAATATATTATTTGTAACCCCTTATTACAAAAAGTCTTGAGCATCAAACCGCATTCCTTCTCTACAAATGAAATATTGTACTGTATCAGCTCATACTGCATAGCCTGGGCTGATACAAATACCGCAGGGCACGAGACTCCTCTACAATCGAAAATACGAAATAGAGTGATAAAGTTCACCATAAAGTTCACCACTCTGACCTAGTGTGGGTTGGCGGACTATATATATATCTGTATCAGCCTATATATGTCCCACTGCAGGGCACGGGCCTCCTCTACAATCGGCTACCGATTGAGAGTGGTTAGGCCATTTAGTCCGCCACGCTGGCCTAGTGCGGGTTGGCGGACTTACATACCATAGAATTTTTATAAATCGCTATGATATGCAGGTTTCCTCACGATGTTTTCCCTCACTGTTTTAGTGCGTTCTGATTGATTATCAATAAACACATGACTTCGAAAAGTCAGAGGTGTGCCCTGGGATTAGTACCCGTGACCACCGTGCACATGTTAGCAGTCGCCTCTAGTCCGTTTACCAACAGGCCACGTGATTTTGACGTTTTTCATAACCGTTGTAGTGCGTCGCGATTGAATATCAGTATACATCAAAATGAGATACTGCATAACTAATAAAATATGTAAAAAATGTTCCATCTACAATAGTTATCTATGCAAGAGTTTACAAACCTACCACTATAGTTTAGGTTTAAAAGTATTGTTTTCATTAAGCACACCAATATAATATAGATTCCTGGAAGTTCAAGTTCGGCAACATAACAGTAGTAAAACAGTTATAAAGCGATACAGAAGCGGCACCGAGGCGTGTCAACGAGCGGAGGCGTTAAGCGAAATTGAGTGAAAGTCGAGTTAAAGTATTAAAAGTTTTCAGCTAGCGATCTTTGCAGCGAGACGAGACGCCGCAGACTTGTTTGTGTTGTCACTGCTGGCTGTGTCGATGTCGATAAACGTGGGTTGATAATGATATCAGAATTGCCATGACTGTATCGATAAAAAATATGTCCTCATACGCATGATAAAATAGATTCTCAGACTTAAATGTCCAGGAGTAAAATATTTAAAAGTGTACTTGATTTTTTCACTTCGTGGAAAAACGCTTTTGAGTGCAACGTCGTTAATATAACCATCGTTAACATTAAATATAAGAAATATACCTCCTTTACGTATAATACTTATTAACATTTAAGAGATAACAAAACCATCTGTGGTTTTAAAAATTCTTTGACTAAGTTATGGTAGAATTCAACTTCTGCACTTAATATTCTCAACGTTTGTACCTCATGGTGAGAATTTGTGACATTTTTGGCGACACTGTTGCTTATATTTGTATCCGTGAACCACATAAGTCCGTGCTAAAAAGTGGTACCAACTCCGTGCAAGCTGTGCTCTCCTGATATTGAAGATGCATGCAGATACATATGGGCTTCAAATTACATGTAATGTGTTATTTTTATTGGATATTTTGATAAATAATATTATTATAAGTCACGTAAGGATTGTAAGAGTCCATTGTAGCCAAATTTTCACACCAGTAAAAATTAAATATAAACCGAAATGCCAGATATCGATACTTCACCCATCCCTACTTCCTTAACACGGTGTAAGTTAATAATGTAATAGAATTACGAGGGAAAAACTGTTGAACCCCGCTCGAGCGGGTCGCCAGTTAATTGTAGCACTTTGTTTTGTGCGTCTGAATGTACACTAGTGTCTGCTGCGTGTAGGACTTGTATTTTACAGTGTACACGGTGTTTGTATGTTCTAGAACGCGCATAGATAGTTTCTGTGTGTAGTATTTTGATAGTATTTCGGTTGATTTATTGTTTTTGTTAAATAAAAAGTAATAGAAAAATCTACAAACCAAAAACCCGTGGCCGCCAGACTTTCGTCATTTTATAAAAGCTGAAAGTTTGTCTGCGCATGCCTCTGACATAGGCTTCACACAATCAGCTATTATGAAATTCCGATCGTGGTTGCTTTGAAGTTGTCAGCTTTAATATGTCTGGCAAGATTAAAGAACCATCAATAGTATTAGGCTACCAAGGATTTTATCTTTCTTACTTTCGATAGTTGCATTAACAACATATATGAAATTGAGTTTTTTTTTTACTTTAACGCTGGCAAAATTAAATTTTATTAAAGTTTGAGGATATCGTAATATTTCTGAAAGTCTGGCGGCCACGGGCTCTTGGTCTACTACAGAAAAAGAGACTCCGTAGTCGCTTATTAACTGAGTGAAGAATGTTGAAGGATATTTAAAACACATAAATTGACAGTTTTATATAAATTGATAAATCTGGCGTAGCGACCTACGTCTGTGCATCACATAAACATAATTTTAAAATCTATGAACAACACTTCACTTTTCTTCCGAATGTCTAAAGTTAATTTGCCATATCTTTATAAAAAATACTATCCATATCTTACCACGTAAAACCATTGAAAATTTAAATCAATCTAAACTAAAAATTACCATTTAAAAACGCTTAAATAAATATTCAACATAATGCAGATTGATTTAACCGCTCGTACTGCGCAGCTTAGTTAACACAACTCATTCGCGAAACAAAAACCAACTATTTGAATATGCATAGACGTTAATAACGTTGAATTCAAATATAGTACGAGTAGCTGGAAATGTCTGAACGCGGCCTCGACGGACGCTAACTAACGGGCAAAAGTTTCAAAATCATGCGAAATTTAACTGCGGCTTACTAAAAATTTGTAACTCCGACACGAGCTGTCCAAAACTTGCGTCAAATCCAAATGACTTTTGCAAAAATAGTGCCCAAAATTTAGTGCACATTTGTAGAGTAGCATCGGTGTTGCTTCATACTCGTACAATGCATGGAGTTGGCAAGTAATTTTAGTCATTGTGGTCAGTGAGGGAAATTGAGGGGGATTTTGCAAAATAAAAAGAATGCATAATAAAATTGAGCCTGATTGAGGTGCCATGTCAAACAATACTGTCGATTGGATTCATAATAATTATGAAGTTGTTTAAAGTTCTGGTGAATAATGTAGCGGTCTTATGTGTGTGTTATTTGAGAGTTTCTGAGTAAGATTCTGAATCAGACAACTAACTCCAAGCGATTTTTTAGACTTGACAACGTGGTATGCTAGATCTACTTAGTCATCTGCCGAAATTTTTCGTAGAGTAGCAGTCCTAAATCGTAATTCTGAATGAAATGATGTTACGGAAATATAGTACTATAACATAGAAGAGCAAATTCAAAGAGGGATTGTCGGACAAGGACAGGTAAAATAATGGAAAAAAATCTAGTAGGGTTTATTATTTGTTTCATCATCATCATATCAGCCACAGGAAGTCCATAGCTGAACATAGGCTTGTTGGAAGTGGCCTGCATCCAGCGACTTTTTATTTAGGTTCACAAAACTGGTTACAAATATTTGACATTCTTAAAATACTGGACTTATATTAAAATTACAAAATGTATGCTACTTCCTGCAACCTTAGCCAGATCGTCCGTCCACCTTGTAGGCGGGCCTCCGACATTCCGCTTGCCTATATATTATTTTTGTTATTTTGCTATATTATTTGTTTCAGATAATTATATTGTTAAGCAACAACTAGGCAGAAAGTTTTTCAAATGACAGAACAATGTAATCTAAATCAATTTTTAATAGAGTTATACACCTATACTCAATACTTTCTAAGCACAACTAAAAAGCAAAAATTGTAGGCAGCCTTACTCCTATCTCACATTTGATATCCAATTAATCACCTTAGAAATAGAAACACACCTTCAACAATACCAATGCAAAATTCCATTTTAATAAATCTAATTTGCATTTATCCACCGTTGGTATCATAAATTCTAAACAAACGCTTTGTGCGTACAACGTACGTGCGAGATACGTGGCTTGTCGATTTTCGCGCATCCCTTATCAAGATCTCGCCGAGTTTTATGGGTCTAATCGGGGCTACCACAAATAGGACCCGGGCGGGTAATTTTCTAACCTGCCCGATTATGGGATTACAGCTAATTAGCTATTACCGATATATACTCTGCTGCATTGTTGTTTTATGTCGATGGTTTAATTTAGAGGCATTTTAGGCACTAATATTTGAATATACTTTAGAAATATTAAAATATTATTTTTTTCACCAGCGATTAAGATTCCACCCATACAGCAAAACCACTCGTCCTAGGATTTCATAGTCGCTGATGACAAGAAATGACATCGCATTATTGTGTGTATTCAAAAAATATACGAGTAACTTAGAAACTATATAAAATAGCTGGGTTGGAGTAATATTTTTTCATTACAAAAGAAAGTTGGAGATAAAAATAGTATTCTAGAATAATATTTTCTTATATTTTAAATAAAACGAAAGATGCTATACACCAAGGAATCAATATTTACATGATATAAAAGATATGTCCATTCAGAATCTAAACTAAGCACAGTAAAGAAGTCTTACAATAGTCTGGTTATGTCGATATAATTCTGGTCATAGCATTGCATTACCAAATTCTCACGAAAAACTTAAAATTAAAATTGATTGCATGAGACAAATAAACGCAATTTTATAAAAACAAAAACAATACGTAAAGAAAAATGCTACGGATTTATATCTTAACAATAGGAACGACATAAAATGACTATAGATGCATCAAAATCTTGAAATAAAACTACAACGTTACCCTGCGAAACACAAACCACCTGTTCAATTAATTCAAAAACTTGTTCACAATGTTCCATTAAAGAGATTTAGCATTTCAGGTCAGCCAAACAACCTATAATAAAAAGAGCTTTATGTAAGAGATAAGCACTCAGTACCTAGCTTCTAAGCCGTCCCTTATAAATTGATAAGCTACTTAACAGATATCGATTTCATAGATGCCGAGTGCGTTTGGCTTGTTTTATTTTCACATTACAATATCTTTAATATAGTGTAACTATATTTTCAATTATTATTATTTCAAAGTGCGTGGTGGCCTGTTGGTAAACGGACTAGACGCGACTGCCAACATGTTCACGGTGGTCGCGGGTTCAAATCCCAGGGCACACCTCTGACTTTTCGGAGTCATGTGTGTATTGATAGTCAATCACCACGCACTAAAACGGTGAAGAAAAACATCGTGAGGAAACCTGCATACCATAGGGATTCATAAGAATTTCTATGGTATGTAAGTCCGCCAACCCGCACTAGGCCAGCGTGGTGGACTATATGGCCTAACCACTCTCAATCGTATTCTCGATTGTAGAGTAGGCCCGTGCCCTGCAGTGGGACGTATATGGGCTGATACAGATACAGATACAGATATTTTCAAAATATTTAATATACGGAATATGGTTCAGGCCATCCTGGTGGCTAACTTTTGGAATTTAGCAATTATAGTATAATAGTAAATTCAATAGTGGATAACACTGAGGTCTCAGGTTAGAATCTTGAATCGGGCATATCCCGTGATATTGGATTTTTGTATTATCAACCTCGATTCAGAAATTTGTGTTCGATTTGGCGATAGGATCGTTCCTTATCACCTGGTAGCACCTCTGCCTACCCTCTCTGTGTGTAATATTGTTCAAATCATTAATCTGTCACCATGGCGGATTTATCATCGTGTCTGATGCGCATTATATGATCAGTTCCTAATATCCCATCACATGTTATGGCGTGCCCAGGAATTTGTTTTATATAGGTTGGTAACATTAAAATTACGTGAGTTTCCTTTGAATCAGCAGCAACTCAACATCAAATCCATTAATTTGCACTGCAACTTTAATAAGTTACAATTTACAACCTCCGTGGCGCAGCAGTTGGTTATGGCTGTGAAACGTGAAGTCGTGGGTTCGATCCCCGAACCGAAACAAATATTTGTGTGATCCAGGTATTTAACCCGGCTTTATGTGTAAGCGGAACAAAAAAGTCTCTTACAGTTTCTGATACCCAAAACATAATACTCGATGTTAGTGTGTGGTGTTGTTAGGTTAGGTGACTAAGTATGTAACTGTAGGGTGTGATTATTTAATATTTATACGAAAATGCTCTACCTCTTTCAAAACTCGACCACGTAGCTCAGTGATATCACGATCTGGAAACGTCCAATGTAAATTCAAACAGTCAGTCTGTTTTATTGTGTCGACCAGCCAGAAATGCCACAGACTACAGTCCATGACTCATGAGCGGTCCTATCTCGTCATTCATGGCAATAAAAATAATATAAACTACTCAAACTTCAAACAAGTATACTTTGATATAAAAAAAAATGTTTCAGGAATCGTACCAACTTTTCATAATTTTAAGCCAGCTCTTCATGCACTAAGCCACAGATACTCATTAAAAGTGGACAGAATGTAACCTTGGAGTCAAAACAAAAATAATTTGATTACCTAGCTACAGTATTTCAGTAGTCAAAAATAAAACGTAATGGACATTAAAACTATTCATTAACTATACTCATGGGATATACAAGTTAATTTGCAAATGGTTTTATTGGTTCATTCGAATTAAGTTTATGTTAAATTAATTGTGGTATTTCAAACATGTTCGTTAATTAAGCTATTGGTACATGTTTGTATTGTTTTAATTAGTTGTTATAATGTTATTCAAATTTTATGAAATTGTATAACCTCATAAATATGAATAACATGAAATTACATTTATGAAACACATCAGTCATTATTTATATTTTAAATTCACATTTACAAACAACTTCTTACCACTTTTAAACACTTTTAAAATTACATCACTTTGTTTCTTAAAACATTTTCAGGCTTTCACGGTTAAAGCGGCGCCATCTTGCCGAAGCCTCCCGCCACGTGGTTCCGTACATTTCTGCAAGATGTCGCTGTTCGGCCTCGGGGGAACTCAGTTTCAGTGGCGACCGTCCTGAAACGCAACAAAGCGCCTTGAGAAAGGGAGAGAGAAATTCTCAAGGCTCTGGTGTTTGGGGACGTCGAGCGTTGTATTGAAACATTCCTTTTTGTTAGCGAGGTGGGAGGGAACGAGATCCACCAATGGGAGGTACTTTCCCTCCGACCACACCTACCCAGTTTCTAATGCCTACTGGGAGTTGGATCGAAAAAAAATTGTTGGAAATAGGTAATTCTGTACGTCGTTCAGTGGTGCTGTAATTGAGAATTTATGGTCGACGGACCGGCTTGTTTGTGAAGGTTTATTGAAAATTAAATGAATAATAATTAAATTTATGTTTAATAATTCTGAGTGATGGTATTTCAGTATTTTATTTAGCTTGGCGTGTGAGCCAAAATATTCGATGTCAAACTAATTTTAGTTGCGTTATTCTTATGATGGATCGTAAACTAAGGTGTTTTCTCGCAGTAATTCTTGTAATGATTATTTGAATAGCCTGTGTGTCGCTGGTACATGCGTAGTTTTAGCTATTACAAGATTAGAAAGAATTTCTTCGATTGGCAATCCTACATTGCTTCTAAATACGTGAATAAAATATTTTAGAATTAATAGCTATAATTCGATAATGAATCACGCCGCGTATACTTATATAGATTGTATTTAGTAATATTTATTCTTATGATATGATGATACAAGTGTTCCAAATATCTTGTATTTAAAAACCAGATTATATTGAAATACATTAATTCACTATTACAATTTAAGATTTAATTTACTGGTGGTAGGTCTCTCATATGTGAGAGGTCATCTGGGTAGATACCACCGCAATGTCTATTTCTCCCGTGAAACAGCAGTGTAAATTTACCGTTGTGTTTCATATTGAAGGCCATTGTAGCCAGAGTAACTACTGGACATTGAGACTTAACATCTTATGTTGCTACTGTTTATGAGCGGTCGTATCGCTTACCATCAGGCGAAAGGCTTGCTCGTCTCGCCATTAAATGAAATAAAAAAAAAGAATTCTACGAAACATGTCATTTCATTTTTTAGTGGCTTAATGAACTAACCGTTTTAATTATAAATACATTTCCCAATACTAATTTAATCAGATTTTTTCCATGCAGAAACCTTATTATCTTCATAGCTATCTATCTATACATAAATAAATATAGATATACGGAATCGTTACCGCATAAACTCAGTGCTGTACTTAAAAGGTATACGTAAGGTATACCCATATGCAAAAGGTATATTGATGGATAAGCGCCGTGTCCCTGGGAATACGGCGGTCCCGACACGACTTGGCACTTTTAACCAAACCACACTTGCCAGTTTAAAGTGTGGAGTGCGGTTTTTAGTGGCAGTTTCCTAATAGTGGCTGGAAGTTATTTATTAAGAGTTTCGGAGTGGATAGACACTCTCCATTTTGTTTGATATTTTGTAGTTTTAGTTTAGTTGGCGATATTTGTATTGATTTACATGTAGATACAGAGGAAGATATGTTATTTGTATTGGTTTATGAAGACGAATGATGGGAGGATTTCTTTTTTATAATTATTTCACTTCCCGCGAACAGTCACACTTCCCTTAAGTTATAAAGCGCAGTATAAAATCATTATTATTTAATCAATGTGATGTTTTAAAATCACATATTTCTTTTTCGTGGTTGAATATTTTTGTTACTAAACGCAAAATAATTGTTTTATACCGCTTCAATACAATGTAACTAGTAATAATATTCGAAGCATTTATCAAATAACCATCGTCACCCCTTTCTCGATACCATGTGTTATAGCAATTACCGCACCACAATACCAGACATAACAAGTGCGAAAATTTGACAAGCAATAAATTCAATTTTATGCCTTTGTTCAATGTTCGAAGAAATAAAGACATTTAGGGTTATGCATGTCTGTGTTTATGGTATAAACGATTGTGGCGATTATAAGTCTAATATTTATTTTAATAGACTCTGTGATTTCATGGTCATAAGTATTGATGATGTTTACGTTTTGCTACTGACTAATAAATTGAGAGAAGTAAGGTTTAACGTATTGCGTGAAGTAAAAAGAAAGCTTGAATATTTGGTAAATGGTGTTGATGACATGATTAGCATAAGTACTTTCAAAACTGTTATTCGTTTCTCTTGTATTATTTCATTGTTAAACACTAAAGCTGGATTTTAAGCAATACAGTAAAAGTATAAATATTATAACTTCGTTTATTTATCGTTTCATAAGCGACGGGTAAAGGATAAGATATGATTTTTCTATTTAATAAATGTGCGAACAATAGATACGTCTATTAAATATTTAACATATTAATTGCAATATCAGTTTTAAAGTAATAATTAGGCAGATAGATGTATTACATTTCACAATCATTTAAACAAAATATAATAAAACTGGTGAATCTCGCATTTCACTTTATTATCTATGAGAAGTATCTTTCACCTGGAAGTTACTATTTCCACAAACCAATTGCGTCATTTTATTCATGTACATTTGATTCCTATATGTAAGTTGTTACATTTGCTCAAACTTTATTTAATAGTTGGCAATTTAAAAACTTTGGTACATATAGTAAAGAAAATACTTCAAAACTAAGAAAATATAAAAGCGAACACAAAACAGTATTAAAAAGCAAGTGAGGCGAAGGAAGCAGTGCAATTACCTTGTGCCTGGGTGTGGCTAAACGTCTGCGATGTGCAGCGAGATTGCCAAACAATCTGCACCGTCGCTTCTATATTGTAACTGTTTAGTCTAATGTTATTCTTGGACTTTCTTTATCCTGTTAAAAATTGTTAGCGTTTTCAGATTAAACTGTATATTACCTATATTGAAAATAATTGTTCTTTCACTTTGTTTAGGCCTATGGTCGTCGCTTTGTAGTATTACTGTACTGTATCATCCCATAAACGTCCCAATGTAGGGCACGGGTCTTGTCTATTATCGAGAGTACGATTGAGAATGGTCAGACTATATAGTCCGCCACGCTGGCCTAGTGCGTTTTAGTGGCCTTTACATATTATAGAACATACCTTGCATACTGCAATGAATGCCGAGACGAGCAAGCCGTTCGCCTGAAGGTAAGCGATACGTCATACGACCGCTCATAAATAGTAGCAAAATTCGACTACGTTCGCCATCCTGAGACATAAGATGTTAAGTCTCAATATGTCCAGTAGTTACTCTGGCTACAATGTCCTTTAATCTGAAACACAACAGTGCATTTAAGTTGATTTTTCGTTTACTTGAGTAGATCTTCGTTAAGTTTCAAGCGGTGATAGAAATAACAAAGCATATCCATTCCCATTGCATTTAAAACCGTTTGAATAATTTTACATCAGATAAGAATTAACAAGGAAAATCTGCAAAAAAGTATTACGGTGTAAGCAAGTAAGGTATACCTTGAAAACCGTTAATATCAGGTAACAACCCGCGACAGGCGGAGGCGCGCGGCGTCGACACGCGCTCAAATTGAAATTCTTTCAAATAAACAAACGCACTTATCAGATTTACCTTGCTTGTGTTCCGTAGATTCCTGTCTCCGTTTCATTTGCGTATTTTATACCTCATGTAGGGCAATTTTTTCCAGCGACGGTAAAGAATTTTCTTTTAGAAAGAACGCTAGTTCGTCTGAGATATACCAAATAATCTTACTCCGGTATGATTTCGCGAACTCAATACTTACAGTATTACTACTACAGTATATTGAAAACTAATAACTGTGCGTCGCGACATATTGAGACTTAACATCTTATGTCTCCGGATGGCGAGCGCATTGTTTTGTAATTCCAGGCGTTGTTTGGTTTTGCTACTGTTCATGAGCGGTTGTATCGCACACCATCAGGCGAACGGCATGCTCGTCCATTCATAGAAAAAAATTGGTACTAATAAAAAGTTAAATCTAGATAAATAAAAATCCTTTTACGAAAAGCATTAAAGTAATTTAAGTACAAAGATTCGGTGACAATCACCGGAGTAACCCCTGTTTCCGTATATTTAAGCAACATGGAGTGTACGTTTTGCTACACCTCCTTGTGAATTTAATTTATTACGTTTTCCAAACAAGACGAGACAACACTCTCGGTGTAGGGAAATGCAGGCCAATGGTTGGAGGAAACAATTTTTAAATCAGTGAAGACGGTGGGCCTTTTGTTGAGTATAGAATGTTAACCAATTTGTTTTTCAAGATACTGCTACTTACAGGTATTATTTGTTATAGTTAAAGTGGGTAATGTTTTATTACCCTAGATATTGTTGAAAATGTTTCTTAGGTAATTTATTTTCCTTTATTTAAAACCAACATGGGACTTTGTTATCAAGCCTCGAAGTGTGTTTAATAAGTGTTAGATATGATGTCTGTGAACCAAAGTTTTTTTTTTCTTTCTGGTCTAAGTGTTAGGAGACCGAAAAGTCTCTCGTAATTTCTAAGGGTCAGGACGATGTTTGTATAAGATAATTTATAAACCTGTTTTAGTTATCGGATGTTTTATCTTTTTGGCAGAGACTGCAAACAAAAGTCGTTCGAAAGTGACCAAAAATTCGATAACTAAAGTAGCTGTATGAACTAATTATGAATAAGGCTGTAAGTCTTTTAATTTGTTCTAATTTTGATTGATTAGGCACACTCCGATCAAACAATCAATTTTCAACCCAGCACTGGGAATTAAAATACAATCGTCCTTGAAATTAGTCCAACAATACGCGAATACCATTTAATGCGTTTAGTTTTCGCGTCATTACAATACACTATAAACACGATACGATTGTAAATTGCGTTCGTATGGGGTAACAATGCATCACTGTGTCAAACAAGTATTGTACCAGATGTATTGCATTACAACTTCATTCTGTACGAATCGTAATCGAGCGGAGGGTAGCCGGTCTCATATGCTGCATGTAGTGTGGATACGACGTTGTATTATGTAGTGAATATTATTGACAGTCAATCACCACGCACTAAAACGGTGAAGGAAAACATCGTGAGGAACCCTGCAATACCATAGCGATTTATAAGAATTTCTATGGTATGTAAGTCCGCCAACCCGCACTAGGCCAGCGTGGTGGACTATATGGCCTAACCACTCTCAATCGTACTTTCGATTGTAAAGTAGGCCCGTGCCCTGCAGTGGGACGTATATGGGTTGACACAATACAATACAATTATAAAAAAGGTATTTTTTTTTAAGAAAATAATATGAATAGTATAGAAATGAAACTATGTTACCTCAGCTTAGAATAAAAGAATATGAAAAAAATGTCAGAGAAACATAAAACAACGTTAAAAGGTGAGAAATTACAAATTAACATTACGAGGTATTTCATTATGAAGATTTTTTGTATGAGAGTTAAATAGTGACAATAATTCCATGACGATTGATTTACACCCTCTGTGATCGTAATTGATACAGTCCATATTTTTTCCTAAATGTTATTGCTGGTTATTTTAAACTAATTTTTACGGATATATTTTTAGCTTGATTTAATTTAATTTAATTTTGTATCACGTAAGTTATAGATGCTCAAATTGTAAATATATTTGGATAAACGTCGTATACTTGTAAAATAAATTAAATAATAGTACAAGTTATCATGAGATAATGAGGAGTTAACTAAATTAATTATGGCTCATTAGACCAATGACAGATACAATGACACCTTATAAATTGTAGTAAAAATTACTCTAAAATTCTGCAACGTCGTATCCACTACATACCGCGCGTCACCCCTCAAAGTCGAACGCGTATGCGCACCATGCCCCAAAATTGTGTAAAGTACAAAATAATTTCACGCATCACGTGTCCCGCTCCCGGATAATGACCCGAAAATCTCCCGAGCAATGTCCCGGCCAAAACAAACAGGACTAATAACGGAATGAATAAGTTTCCCTTAAGAATCCATTTTGGAAAGAAACCGTCACGGTCCACGGGTTAAAAGCGATACGCGGACTGCGTGAAATAACGCGTTAGAAGTTAATACAATATTGTTATTATTTGACCAGTTTTGTTTATTGCTGATATTTTCATACAATTCTGGATAAGGATATGATATTATAATTTGTACCAACTGGTGGTAGGTCTCTTAAATGTGAGGGCGCCTGGGTAGGTACCACCGCAATATATATTTCTCTCGCCAAACAGCAGTGTAATGCACTGTTGAGGTCTGGTTTAAAGGACATTGTAGATTAATATTGAAACTTAACTTCGTATGTCTCAGGATGGCAAGCGTAGTGGAATGCAAAGCATTGCTTTGTAATTTATGTTGTTGTTTTGTTTATTATAGTCTACGAGCGGTCGAGTCGCTTACCATCATGCGATTGGTAATTTGGACTCACCTTTCATTGGAATATAAAAAATGTAAGATGTAATAAGAAGATTTATTGAATAAAGCCAAAATACGCAGTTCTTAATACCAATGAGTATGAAGATTTATGTCAGGTGATGGAGTGAAAGAGGTATGAACCGAAGAACTTGGCACTGTCTCTACCTACATCAATGGGACACACGCGTGTTTATGTATGTGTTAAATAAATCTGAATAAAATGTTTTAATTATTGATTTCAAGAATGAAGCGAAGAGTGGCTAAGTCACGTTTTTTTATACTAAAAGAGTGGGCCAATATCTATTTAATTACCTTTACAAGTGTATAGCGGGATCAGACGTAAATCATTTGATGTGTTGATTTTACCAATAACCTTATAATTGAAATACTTAAAAGAGCATTTGTGTAGCAGTGACGATTCTGCGACTGAGGACAGAGTGAGAAATACCGAAGGACTGAAACATTAAGACGAATTATAGAATAAGAAATATTTTCTGTCTTGCATAAACGTGACCTTAATACTTTCAGCATTATTCATTATTAAACGTATATGGTAGAAGGTGCTCTTCAGTTCTTAAAATTATATGTGTTTTATCAAACCAAAACAAACAACTCAGAAACTACCCTTTCAATTTAAAAAGAAATGTTTAAAACCACAAGGAAAACCAATAAACCTGTGCCCACAATACATATTGGAAAGATCAAACAATTGAAACCCTCGCAATCACACCGCGTTGGCTCCATAGATTGTGTTGACAAAACCAATGAACATTCTTAATTATTTGCCATGTTTGGGTAAACAATGACCTCAAACAACGACCAATATTTCCAGACCTTTGACTCGTACACAAAAATTCAATTTTTAAGTAAAAGAAAGGGTCTGTGAATGTTGGATGTTTGAAACTATTGTTTGACAGCACGCGTAGGGTCTGTCTCAATTAAAAATATGGCAAACAACACAAACAGTTGTCGCTACGTATTTCAGATTTTTAATTGGCTGTTTGGATAGATATAAATCTTTGTGGATTTTAGAATGCAGTGACATTTGGTTGGTACATTTTATTATTCAATTATGTTTGTAGATGTCAGAATTATCTAGTTGAATTTTATAAAATAAGGTATATAAATCATACGATATTCATTAGGTTTCATTGAGTGCTATGGATCATTCAAAATGTTGTTATGCATTGATAAACACCTTAAACAGTATTCATTTGCTTTGACGTAATAAAAACATGATTACAAATTATCGATATATCAAATTATAAAAATACGTTATATTATTAAAACTACTCAAGTGTGGAAAGCCATGCTTAGTAATTTTATAAATATCGTAGTGTATTTAATTTCATCTCATTACGTCCCAATGAGATCAGATATTTAGTTTCTATCTTATGTATAAATGATGTGGATGACTCAACAATCTTAGCTATCGAAAATTATTCCTCCTGTAATTTTTAGTAATTCCTATGTGAAATCAATCGCATTTTTCATTTTTATACATAGGATTTTAAAGATAGGGAGTGAATTAATTCCCTTACTTTGTATGCACACGACCTATTACGAAACTAAAGTAGCACTCAATTTGGTTGAAGAGCTTCGGTGGTCAAACATACTTTGAAGGGCGCGGCTGAATTAGGGTTGAAATCATTAGGCATCGACATTAGTGTTATATTTTGTACGATCTGTTTTAAATATTAAGTGTGTGTATATTTTATAAATTAAAGCTTGTGTGTAAAGTTTAGGCTTGATGTAAATGTGATATAGGTGGGCAAGCAGGGGCAGAACCATAATTATATTGTTTCTTTTAAATAAAATGTATTGAGATAAATTAACGCCCTGTGACTATTATTGACATTATATTATGATTTCATAATTCCGTAGGAAGTTTACCAGGTAATTAAATATGTATAACATACGTAGTAACTACATGAAACTTCGTTATTTGTGTTTGTTAACCGACTTCAAAAAAAGGAGGAGGTTCTCAATTCGACTGTATATTGCTTTTTTTTTTTTTTTTTTAATGTTTGTTACCTCGTTACTCTGTACTGTGTGAACCGATTTCGATCATTCTTTCTTTTGAATTGAAAGCTGGTGCTTGTCGTTTGGTCCCATAAAAATATGATGAAGATCTGATGAATATCTTCGGACCTGGAGAGAGGAACTCCTTAAAATTAAGGAGAATTGCAATGGTTCTTTTTGCATTACGTTCATTAGAAAAGTTACGTTACAGTGAGAGAGGGAAAAAGGGGTGGGGGTGAGGGGGAGTGGGTGATAAAATTAAAATACACGTACATTCTAATATCTTCGGCAGCTTTTAACCGATTTTAGTGATTTCTTTTTCATTGGAAAAAACGTATTGACAGGTTGATCCCAGGAATACAACATGAAGATCTGATGATTATGTTCGGACCTGGAGAATAGAACTCTTCAAAATTTAGTAGGATTCCAATGGTTCTTTTTGCATTAGGTTTATTATAAAAGTTAAGCTACAGTGAGGGAGGGAAAAAGGTGTAGGGGTGAGGGGGGGGGGGGAGGTGATAAAATTAAAATACACGTAAATACTAATATCTTCAGCAGCTTATAACCGATTTTAGTGATTTATTTTTCATTGGAAAGAACGTATTAACATGTTGATCCCAGGAACACAACATTAAGATCTGATTATCATGTTCGGACCTGGAGAGTAGAACTCCTCAAAATTTAATAGGATTTCAACGGTTCTTTTCGCATTGGGTTCAGTATAAAAGCTAGGCTATAGTGGTTGAGGGAAAAAGGGGTAGGCGCGAAGGGAGGGGGGGGGGGTAGAAAAAATAATAAACATGTGAATATTCCAATATCTTTGGCAGCTTTTAGCCGATTTTAGCGATTTCATTGTCATCGGAAAGAACATATTCCTTGTGGGGACCAAATCTTCTTCATTTAAATGCCTATCAATACTAAAAAGATAAAAATAACTAAAATTTTTAGTAAAAAAATAAAAACCGACTTCAAAACAAAAATCCACTAAAAACCAAAAAATAATAAAATTATAACTACCACTCCAAAGCAAAAAAATAATATTTATTTCATGGAACTCGTGCATGTTGTTTAATTTGCTTAATGACTTGACTAGCCAACAAATCAAAATATATGCGTAACATATTGAAGGCGGGTCGCCAAGTACCAAACATGTAGGAAGTATGCCTTATATTAATTTAAATATCTACATGTTTGGTACTGGGCGACCCGCCTTCAATATGTTACGCATATATTTTGATTTGTTGGCTAGTCAAGTCATTAAGCAAATTAATCAACATGCACGAGTTCCATGAAATAAATATTATTTTTTTGCTTTGGAGTGGTAGTTATAAATTTATTATTTTTTGGTTTTTAGTGGATTTTTGTTTTGAAGTCGGTTTTTATTTTTTTCGTCATTGTTTCGACTTATCGATGTCGATAGTGAATTACGTTTTTGGCAGCACTAATTTCTCCCCTATTTTTAACGTGTGTGACATTTAAATATTTAGAAAGCTTTTTTGCCATAATTACATTGATTTATTAATCTAGTTGAGTATTTGCATAATCCATATGTGATCTTCCACACTTCTTTTACAAAAATAATTTGTGTTTTTAAAAAACATTTAAGCGATAATAACTCGAAACATATACTTACTCTAGAAATAAAACGCATTGTCTATCTTCTTTATCTAGTTGAAAACAAACCGATCCTAGACTAACAATGCTTATGAGAAGTTGAAAAAACTACAATAATATCATCATGTTTTTTTCTCGTTCCTACAAAAAACACACCTTTGAACATAGGTCTTCTCCACAGATTTCCAGAGCGACTAATAACCGACCGGCATCTAATAACCAATGACCTTCATCACATGACCCGTCTACCTTTGTCAAATGTAATGATCTAAAATGAATAATATTAGATTAAACACAGGGGTTTAGTGGGTGTCTTTGGAACATTTGGCTTTACTGTTTTATCAGCTCGTAGCAGGACATTTGAGCGTTATCTGAGGTTGGAATCAGCAGGGGTCGGAGTTGGTCAGCGCGGCGGTCTTGCGGCAAAGCGGTGTCAAGATGAAAAGCTTGTTCGTTGTGAATAGGGTATGTATTAATGGGTTTAACGCGTTTTGAATTTTAGTTAATGCGTTGTTTACTTGTATGGTCGAAGATTTTAAATTGTTTTGATGTGTTTTATTGATTGTTGTCACGTATTGTGCGGTGAAGTCCTAAAGTAATAAATTTTAAAAAAAGTTTTAGTATTTCACAATAAACCCATAGAAACATTCAGGCTCTTTTTTAGTTTAAGGTTATCTATAAAAAAGTGCTACATCATCTTTTCTACTTTTAAATTGATAATTTAAAAATTCAGTAAATTATAAAAAATATACTACCACCAAAAGAATAGAAAATCAACACCTACATTTTTGATAAAAACTACAGGTAATTGCAATCAATACAGAATCCATTTGAAAATATTGGAATGTCGAACCGTATGTATTATATAGCGTATTATATTGTTTTCCCCCACGTCAGCCGTGACGCGAATGCATAATCAATCAGCGATACTCGCAGTACTGTGACGTGCGAACCACAGGGGAATCCGCGCTCACAACCAAGGCTTCAAACTTTATACTTCTTTGGCGTGAACAGTTCGATTTGAAGCGAAAATATTGGCATTTTCGAGATTCATTGGTTGTTGGAATACAGATGATTCTCGAAATTCTTACTAATAATAATTTTGTTGGATGTAATTACGGCGTATCGTAAGTATTGGCATAGTCCTTAATTTCCATTTCCATCAATTACTATTAAATTTAGTTTAACCCAAGAAGACAAAACATTTAAGAATTAAAATAGGTTTATAAATGGTTTATGGATTAGTCTTTTACTCTTTAATAAACGTTAATTATGCCTAAATTTAATGATATACTTTTTATCAAAAATGTATCTACTTATATTTATTGAATTTTTTGATTCGTCAAATAGAAATGTTCTGGGCAGCAGATATATTATAACCGCAACATTATCTTTATTCCTTCTCGAAAAGACTATTAAAATATATTTACTCCGTAATACATAGGGTTTTTATTTACATAATTTATATCCACAACAGTATTTAGATTTCGGAACTCCGTCAGACCGTTTCATCCCATTATAACAAAGCACCTCCTGTTTATCTTTGGATTGTCAAACCTCGCTAAAGGGAGATGACAAAAGAAACGGGATGAATGGGCTGTAATTTTAAAAGCTTTTGCGGATGTTTTACGGAATTTGCCTACGGTCCTCAGGGACCATCTTCGGTGATTATTGATGTTTTGACATCTTGTGATTACTGGGAATGGCGGCACCTTTTTAACTCATGTTATATCAGAAAGCAGCTTGCGCAGTTAGCAATGTGTTGCGTCTGTATTTATAGTCAAATATCAGGTATACTAGAAAATAAATGTTACACAAACAGAGGAAAATTTAGTTTTTATTATTGCAATAATTGGCGAGACGAACGTACCATTCTTGATGGAAAGCGATACGACCACGGACAGTAGCAGTACCAAGCAACAGCATGAATCACAAAGCAATACTTGGGATTCCACTATACTCGCCATTCTGAAAAATAAGATGTCAAGTCTCATTATGTCCAGTAATTAATTTGACTACAATGTCCTTCAAACCGGAACACAAAAATGCATTTGCACTGCTGTTTGGTGACAGAAATAAATATTGCAGTGGTACCCATCCAGGCGTCCTCTAACATATGAGGGACTCACCACCAGATTTTTAAATGTTATTCTAAGTTGGATAATTTTTTTGTGTCAATCCGAAACTATTTAAGTAATAACACTACTACATTTTAATTTGCTATATTAGTTTCATAGCGATAATCTTTGTAAATTACTTAAATGCCATTCAACATCAACCTTTATGCTGTAGAAATAAAGATCTTATCGGGAAGAAAACGAAGTTTGTAAGTGTGAAAACCCGTCATATTCTCTGAGTGAAATTGGGGAAAGCGTGTGAGATAAATCGTGTTACAGATGTGAACGTTCATACTAGGGTACCTCTACCGTGCAATGAATCTATATTTACTAATATGTATATAAAGCTGAAGAGTTTCATTATTTGTTTCTTTAGTGTAGGTCTACGCACTAAAACGGTGAAGGAAAACATCGTGAGGAAACCTGCATACCATAGCGATTTATAAGAATTTCTATGGTATGTAAGTCCGCCCACCCGCACTAGGCCAGCGTGGTGGACTATATGGCCTAACCACTCTCTATCGTACTTTCGATTGTAGAGTAGGCCCGTGCCCTGCAGTGGGACGTATATGGGCTGATACAGACAGTGTAGGTCACGTGTTTCTCACAAAGTAAAATAAAAAAAAAACGATTTTGGATTTCAGGTTCATTTTCATACATAAACTAACTCAATTCCAACTCAATCCCTTTTTCCCACAACGGGTAGGCAGAGGTGCCGATAAGAACCAGTCCACCCACGTTTCGCCTTATGTGTTCCGTCCCACGATGTGATAGACGAGAACTTATTGGGCACAAATTTTTGAGTACGGACTTACAATCAACTGAAAAATCCACTATCATTTTACGCGACTCGGGATTTAAACTCATTACCTCAGCTTTATAATTATACAATTGTACAACTATGCCACCGAAGCAGTCATTATCTGATTCATTTAATAATTTAATATTGCTTAATTGAGTAATATCAATTTTAAAAAGTCACAGGTGTACTATATCCAATGTTTGAGTCATACATTGTTTTTTTTTATGTAACTATGTTGTCTACATCCTACAACATAGTAAATTTTCAACTAAACGTCGAGAACACATTGTGGTATCCTAATATGGTCATTCACGGAGCAATGAGCAATTCTGCTCGCCGTGATTGGTCGAATTTCCCACGAGGGTAGTGATGCGACTCAACTCTTAATTTCTTGCCTCTGCTATCTGTTATCGCGTTGTTAAACTTTATAGAACAGTTATTAAATCTAAAAGTATATCATAGAACTTAAATTAAATAAATGATTAGATTACCTTTATTCTAATACAAATGTTTGAAGATTAATTAAATATGGCTCATATTCTTCAAAAGCTATTAAGATAATGATCAATATAACTTACCCTAAGAATAATACACAGTTAACCGATTTTCACAGCATCACATGCTCAAAGACAATACTAACCATGACTCTACCCCCGCCGCAGCGACGCGGAAGAGTGAACCCGCGTGTTTTGTACGAATTAATGAATATTAAGCTCGCACGTCACACGCGCCTGCCTAACAGCGCCATCTCGCGGCGTTACGCACTTAATTTTCCTAAAACCTATGGGACTTTGGAATAAAAGGTGGCATTCCATTACACGGATTGTTTGTTAAGATTATGTTGGACTGACTCTTGTGAATTGCGTGGTGTTGGATTTTTTATTGAGAATTCATACGTATAATCAATTTTGTAATTAATTAGAAAAACTTTTCTTTTAAGCAATAATAAAACCTGTATCCCATATTTCACAACTTCTAGGCCAATGACTAAAAAAAATATTTACTAAAATCATAATTCTAGTCTTATCTAATATATCCATATATACATATATACTTAAACTCACGCCTTTTTCGCGTAAGGGGTAATCGGTAGGCAAATGTGCTATCAGTTGTATGTACCTTTTGTATGCTGTCCCACAATGTGATAGGGGGCGAGAGCCCATCACCATATTGGGCACAACATGACTCGCAACTGAACCTGACTCCGGGCCGATAATGAATAGAAAAATCAAACATCACTTTGCCGGACCCGTGATTCGAACCCGAAACCACAATCTTACAATCATATCATAGTACAACTGCGACACCAGACAGTCCATATTTCCGTATCTATAATATTATAATTCATTAAAACATTACAAATGAACCCGCAGATAGCACAAATGCCCACATTGTGTTATTTTTTCGTTGTTATTCGGAGAGTCGGCATTATTATAGTAGCCGTCGTGGACGATGATGGATTGTACGCACCAAATCACATGAGATTTGACTACCCTGCTACGCGGTACACAGTTTGTGGCGTGCGGTACATATATGTATAAACTCTGCACGAGCATTTATCGAATAAGACCAGCTATATATAATAGAGTCATATCAGAAAGTAGAATTACTGCAGGTTGGTGGACTTTACATAAAATAAAAATTCTTACAAATATTTTTTCTTCACCGTATAGTGCATAGTGATTGACTATAAATACGAAAAGTCACAGGTGTGCCCTGGGATTGGAACCCGCGACCACCGTGAATACGTTGGTAGCCGCGTCTGGTTAGTAACCAACGGGCCACCACGCACTTCCATATACATATTGTATGGTAAACAGTATAAAATGTTTTATTTTTAGGCATACGTATTAAGATATAAAGGACATTGTAACTAATAAAATTACTGCCTAAGAAGTTTAAGATCTAATATGACGGGTCGCGAGCTCATTGTCATATAGTGCTTAGTTATAATAAATTTGGAGATGTATTGCTCCTCTTTGTGGAAAGGCTTGAAGCTGATTTGAAGGTAACATCAGGCGAACAACCTACTCGTATGTTCTGGGTAAATACTATTTGTTATTTGTAATAATCCGCAAAAGCCTCAATGAAAATAGTGTTTTAATATTATGGTAATATTCCCATATTACTTTCCAAAACATAATGACGGTACACTTAATAAAATATAAACAAGCAAAAATATTACCACATCTCTGTGCCTGGTAGCAGACTGCATTATCATTGGCAACGTTACGTGTCCCGAGTAACCCCGGTGTAAATATTTGACAACGTTGTGACTACTCGCCACAGACTGTCTTATGCTTAATTTATTTTGACAAATCATCTTTTCTTTGTCCGCGTTTGTAAAGATGTTTGTCGAGGGGCTGCACTGGCTCGATTGATGTTTGTTTGTATGAAAATGTTCTGCGGTTAAGGAAGAGGTTGAAACTTTTGACCCATATGATGTATGAAAATATATTGGAACTAAGTTATGTAGTAAGATATTATTATTCCTTATAGACTAATAAATAAACAGCCATGCTCTTGCAATTTTTGACCAAGACATGAATGATTAGTATCTTATAAAACAGTACATTATACTCGTATTGCATGAAGGCTAATTTAGTGAGACAATCGCCCGAATACTGGAACGCCATTCAAATAATAAGTTGCTCTTAACAGCGCACGGCCCACTTAGCCAGTACATTTAAGCGGGATTAACGTAGTTAAGCGCAACTTATATTTAAGTTGCTATCCAGTATTCGGGCGAAAATGGTTTAAAACCTATGCAAATTTAAGTGTGGGGAACTAACGTCTAAATCCTCATATATAAGATTAGAAAATGATTATGCCGAGAAGCATGTCGTATATAACTCTAAATTGTAAAATAAAAGTGACTGTTTTTACTATCGCTACAATATAAATTAAAAGTAAACTTTTCGAGCACCCTTTCTTTATCTGTCCAGACTAACGGCGTATTACTTAGCTGCGTGTGGCGGCACACATGCAAATATTTGAATGGTAGATAGTTCAACTTGAAGTTAAATAAGTAAGCCGCGAGCAAATCCCTAAAGGTCGCGACATCCGACATTCGGCGAGCCTTTATTTTACCTCGTCTCCGAGCACCCCCTATAAGCGGATATACATGGTGATTTATTTTCTTACTGATGACCAGGCTTCTAACTTAACGTATATTTTTTCATAATTCCATTTTATCTAAGGCTAAGAGGTATCTAATTTTTGAATGGAATTCAGAAATGTTAAATTAAACATTTGGTAACAAGTACGATATTTTTTGTAAGTGTATCATCGCATAGCACATTAATACATAAAATATCCATAATATGGATAAGTATCATTCGAAAACAGATGAATATCGTTTATAAGATCGATTAATCAGTGATTTTGTCACTCCCCTTAATAGTCCTAAGGTCTACTTTAATGTTAAATTAGTCAATAATAGCAAAATAAAAAACTTGAACTTTGTACCTAATTTCGGAATCACGCTGTATAAGCCCAAAGCGAGATACATTTGACACAGCTTCATAATATATGAGATGAGTTAACAAGCATGTAGTTACTGGCTACCTCGGATGTCGGCGGGTCTCCAGAGATCTCCCCGCAAGTATGGAAATAACTTTATTTTAAATTCCACTGCACGGTTAAAAACTGAAATTCAGTACATCCAAATAATAAATTGGCATTTATGCTATTGACATTATTTAAATAAGAATGTGTGCTATAAAATAATTGATAGCAAAATTTTGTAAGTAAATGGATAACTTTTAACTGTATATTTTGACCGATTTTATAATTACGCTGTCATGTGTTGCCAGGGCCGTTTTTGTGTCCCGTTGTTTTTCCTTGATATTATATCTATAACGTTTGAAGAGTAGCATGATGGTAGCATGATGTATGTACATATAAACAGCCAATTAAATCATAGTTTAAAAAAAATAACATGAAGCCTATCTTTATGGGATTTGTATAAAGGCACTTATTGAAGCGCCTGATTTCTAATAATACATAGTAATAAACAAAATCAATAGGCACACCCTACTAAGTAATTTAAACATAACGTCCGTCTCTATTCATAAATGTAAAGCAATCGGACCACACTTTATAAAATTCATACGGCGAATCCAATTTCGAGGTCCTATCTCGAAGTCCTTAGAGTCCGCATGTCCGTAATGTTTAAGTATACATTACCTATCGAACTCGCAATTACGAGGGGTCCGATATTCCTAAATGTCATTTGTTTAATATTTCAGTAAAGTTCGGCTGGTTATTTGAAAAGGGACTTTAGATGCGTGGGTATGGACTGTTTGTTTTTAATTAGTTGTACACTAATGTTTTATTTGTGAATTGAATTTTAAATTATTGATAATTTTTGTGCAATTTTATTTAGCTGCTATTTGTGGAAATAAGTATCAACAGAGGGCATTTTTAAGAATGGTCTTAGGGTAGGTGGATTTATGATCTTAGAATAGCTTTTTGTTTTTGTTGCAATTGATGGCGAGACGAGCATGACGATCGCTTGATGGTAAGCGATACGACGGCTCATGAATTGTAGCAAAACCAAATATCTTAAATTACTACGTAATTGCCATCCTGAGACATAAAATGTTAAGTCTCAATATGTCCAGTAGTTCCTCTGGCTACAATGTCCTTCACTCCGACAACAGTGCATTTACACTGCTATTTGGTTGGAGAAATAGACATTGCGGCTCAAATGATTGAGAGAAGAATGAGGTTCAAAGAAGCCTGCGTTGGATGCTTGTGATTTATGAAAAGCTACTTGCGCTGACTTTATTATATTTGCATTCACATTTCATAAGCATTATTTATGTGTTAAATTATAAAGACATCAACATTCAGTAATTTTACAAAACTAACCTCAGTCTATATTCAGCTAATCACAACCTAAAACCATTCTAATAGCAATTAAACTAATCCACGACGCGAATTAAACTAGTTTGTGAACAAAATTAATAGCAGCGCGGTCAGGTAGGCAGCTCTGACCAAAACTAATCCGTCTCCCTAATTGTGTTAGCGACAACTTTGATCCTTGGACGGCGGCTCCCCCAGGATATGATCCGACAAGATATTATATTAGTTGTAGTGGCTTCGGTAATAGGACGCTAAGTTTTTGGATGAGATTCCGGGACGCGTGCGCTCGCGAATTATATTTTTGTTGGGGATTGGGTGGTGAAATTATTATATTTAATATAAAACTTGTGGATTAATTTAAGAAATAAATTATATTGATTCATAGCTGAGTTTGTGAAAGGAATTTCGTTAATATTTAACATTAGGTATATTTCAAGATTGGGTATAATTTGTGAGAGATGTTTTAGGACCGTAACCTAGCTATGAAAGCTGTCTGGTCGACAATGTATTATTATTTATTAATATTGGTCTTCATCGAATATATACAGCATTTCATTATTATGAATATTATAACGGCGCTATGTAGCAATCTACTGACACTGTAGCCGGAGTAACTACTGGACATTTTAAGACTCATCTTAGAATGGCGAGCGCAGTTGTATGCCAAGCATTGCATTGTAATTCAAGGTTTGGTTTTGCAATTGTTCATGAGCGGTCGTATCGCTTACTACTCGTATCATGCGAATAGCATGCACGAATCGTCATGCATCGAAATAAAAAAAAAAACTGTATCAACCCATATACGTCCCACTGCAGGGCACGGGCCTACTCTACAATCGAGAATACGATTGAGAGTGGTTAGGCCATATAGTCCACCACGCTGGCCTAGTGCGGGTTGGCAAAAAAAAAAATAGTATTACGAATAGAGAGTATTCGTCCTCTCTTTGGCCACAGAAAGTAGACCACTAAACATATGCCTTACAAATACTTGTATCAATTGCAGAACTGAACCATAACATCTAACTAAAATTTTCTAAAAAAAAACACCAATTCGCACACACTTTCCCAAATGCAAACACCAAGTAATATCGCGCGACAAATTTTTAAAACGAAAAATTATGCATGAAGCAATGTTATTCAATGAGGTGAACAAAATTCCGGCACTCCTTGCATCTTGTTGAATATTTAAAAAGGCCGATGTCTCGCCATCGTGAAATTCATTACATGGCCGCGTAAAAAACCTCCCCCTCTTTGTTTAAACGCAAAATCACAATAAACTTGCTCTTGTAATGGGCTATGCATTTTGAGGAGACTGTAAAGCTTCCGCTGAGTGTTTTGTTTATTCTTTTAATCGACGTTGCCTTTTCTCTTGTTGCGTGGTTCCAGACTGCGTATAGTTTGAAATACTCAGGTATAAGGTATGAGAAAGGTCTACGGCATAAATATTTTATATTAAATATGGTTTAACTTATTTTTTTAAATAAGTAATCATTAAACAGTTATCATTTACTTTATTAAACATAGGCCTATGAGAAAATCCCGTACCGACCAATCATATAGGCTACAACAAGCGACCTTTTATGATCCTTTCATCGCATAAACAATTATTGTATCTGCCTTACAAATATTACTTTACTTAATCTTCCGTGTACATAAAATTATAAGCTAACATTACAACTATGAATAGACATGAGATTTTCGGCCAACTACGTAAATAGACAGACAATGGGAAGCCGATGTAATCTAATTTCTCCGGATTGTGGAGTCAAGCTGAAGCCTTTAGCCGGCTGTCTGGTCAGTCCCCGAGGTATAGCCAGTCAAATATCACTGCCAATGTCCCCTCCAGCATGTATTAAAATTATAACAACACTCATTGTATAGTTTGTTTACAAAAGTGTGTATATTGTGGTATCTTGAGACACAATGTTATGTAGAATTCGATTCGGAATTAAACATATTAGCAAAATTCGAGATTTCATAATATTTCTTAATTTAACAAAGTTATTTGAAGCTCGATGAGGTTAAATTTTCGTGCAAAATTAATGTTTCGACTAAAATTTTATATTGTAACACGTGACAATGATTGTGTTTCTTGTTACTCTTTCATAAAATATGAAAATATACTCTAAACGTTTACTAAATTTTGCATTCTAATCGCATCGGAAGTACAATAAGACTGCCAAGTGTACTTTTTATGATATAGATTTCCGTTTATTTATATTTTTTTGTGTGTAATTAAATGTATAAACAAACATAATGTATTCCCAGTAACATGGTTGTACAAGTTTTCTCTCAAAGCTTCGGAAACCGAAGTTTGCCACAACAAAACAAAAACTAAAGCAAATAAAATTGTATGAAACCCTGTCGAATGCCATGATAACTACATTTAGCATATTACCCGAACCCGTAATGAACCGTAAAACATTTCAATTTGCCGAATTTATTGGCAAATCAAGCGAGACTCGCCAATTTTGTATCATTATTGGAGTACGTACCTGTGGATAGTTGTAGCAACGCTCAGGGGAATATTACGCATTATACTCCATATTAATAACACAAAGCCTTTTGTATTCACATCATTAAGGAGTTAGCGTGGAAATGGACAAGCGAAATGATGTGGAATTCGATGGAATCGCTGTATATCTCGATAAATGATGTTCAGTTTGAAGTGTGGGGTGAGTTTTCAGGTTGGTATTGAATATATATGTTCGTTACGATATTGTGATATATATTTACTATACTTGCGATGGTTTAGTACAGTTTATGAAGATTGCATCTATAGCTATGAACCATAAGTAAAATTAATTAAGGAAGATAAGAATAAATGCGCTTTGAGAAATACAGTTACCTATAAGGTTTTGATGTGTTATGAAAAGTACAATGAGGACACGAATGAATCACTTTTTTGTTCCTTTTTTCCTTATGTTAATTATAATATTTGTTCCTTATTTAACATGCATCATCAATGCGTTCTGTTATTGTGCATAATAAACCTTGAATGATATAAAAATCATAACACATTAATCAAGTAATACTAAATTATTTCTGGGTTTGAAATATACTGCATGATTTACAATATAATGTAGTCCAAACATAATATATATATATAAGCCTCTCTTCTGAGTGAATAAAAACGTTACAGCTAGTAAACCAAAGTGGCAATATAACAAAAAAATATGTAATTTTAATACAGTGATATGCTCATAAAACACACATTCTCCTGATAATGAGCCTATAAATAAGGGTTGATAAAGTTGCGTTCATCCCGCTTTATTATTTACGCGTACAATTTACGACGAACAGAATGCGCGTTGTCGCGATTGGCGGGAATTTGTCGACGATATTTATGATCGTTGCCGCCTTTCATCTACGAAATTGGATGGAATTCGTTTTACACACGCGAATAATTTAAATTACAACAAATTATGATCAATGACAATAAATCGTGATGTGTTTTTCATTGCCCTTCCTTGTATATCAAAATTCAGATATTTATCGGTCAGCATCGAATAAGAACACACACAAATCAATGAAACGCATTATAACTTTACTAGCCTTTACCATTAAAGATGTAAAGACCAGCTAGAAGAATGGTAAGATAAAATAAAGCAGTTCATGTCATTTCTTAGGAAACAATGACCCATCCCGTACAAACGCCAGCCTAACTAAAACCGTGGCCTTATCATCAACGACAACTGTACCGATAATTGGTAAATGCTTCCGTATGGTGATAATTAATTTATAAATTGTGAAATTCATATTATTATAAACCTTTCAATTTTTTTTTGTTCAAAGGCCATTTACATAAATATTAAACCTTCTATTTTTAAAATGTAGTCAATTTTCACGGACGGCAAAGATGCTTTCACATTAAATAAATAAATAAATACACCGCACAGTCACATACATAGTGCTGATCTATCACTAAGACTCGATCTTGTGTTGTAGGTCTCAGAAACTATGAGAAACTTTTCGGTCTCACAAACACCTAGACCCGAAACGAAAACCTGTGGATCACACAAACATTTCTTTCAGTGCGGAGATCGAATTCTCGGCCTCACGTTTCACAGCCGGCGTCTAACCAACTGCGCCACGGAGGCTGTCGTTGAGACGTTAGTTGTATTTACCAGTACCAGAGTTAAAAAAAAACTCTTAATAAATCTCTATTCATGTATGTGTCTAAATAACATTATTTGACTGATTATTTAATTAATTAATAACTATGCTTCCTATGTTTTTTTTTTTAATCATTGCGACCACCCGATTCTTCCATATTATAGTCACTCTACTCCATTTTAAGGTTTTTTGGAAGACATCGCCATTTTGCGATAACACCGCAGATTGTTACACTCATTTTTACATTTAGTTCCTAGTTATTTTTAATTTGTGTGGTGGTATAAAATGAAGTATAAATAAATAATAAATTTACTATAGTGCTTGAATCATGGCACATTTTAATTTGTTTCGTTAATCCTCCACTGTGCGTAGTAAACAATCAATATGGCATGAAATTTATGCGCGGGTAATTAAACGTATCATGTTAATTGCAACCCTCTACCTACTTGCAATGTTCACCGTCCACCTATGCACATGTTGTTGTGAATATGTGTATATGATGTTTATTCTTATATTTGATATGTCAATTGTTTGTTATATATTATTTTATATGTATTTAATGTGTTCTTGTCAAACATACATACATACATAAATTCACGCCTTTCTCCCAGAAGGGATAGGCAGGCGTGTCTACAGGACATATTAGTAAAAACATGAAACTCAAATATAAATAAATATCTCTACATCATTAAAAATGATGTATATAGTATCGTGCTAAATGCATTAGTCTGGACACAAGAGTTTTAGGATATTAGTTTGAAGTTGAGAGTGCTCATGTTTAAAAAAACACATTTCCAGACAGTGACATCTTGTAGTTTTTACTTGGACAAAGACAGACCACAATACCATTGTATTGTGAACGTAATTCTCATATAGATAGCACTGATTATCTTTATCTGATTTTATGGTTGATACAAACGAATAACTGCATCCTCGTGTCATAGACGTCACATTAATTTATGTATCTTTCGCGTATACAAATAACCTATGTAGACGCCGGATACTGAGATTCACCAACAACCCTTCATTGACGGCAGCAAGAAATGTAATTTATACGAAAAAGTTGAGACGGGGGCCGTAAATCGGTGAATTCAAACGTTTTTTGGTTAAACAAATGCGGGCATAAATTAACCAAACACTGACGAGGGTAATACTGACACGTGGACGAATTTGTACACGTATTAAGTACCTACATAGCTATAATGCAAACAAATTGGTTATCTTTTAAATGTTTAAAATATTTTTATATTTGGCAGTGAACATACTGCAGCTAAGAAGGAAGATGATTTTAATTTATTTATATTATTACATATTAAAAGATTTTTAGTTTGAAACTTAAATCTAAGTACATAATTTGAACCCTGATATCTATTCATGCAATATTTACTGATGATACTGCTTAAAATATAGGCGTCTACCAAGTATTTTTTAATGCATAGGACCGGCAAATCTGCAAATAGTTCACCTGATGGTAATGGATCACTTCCGCCAATGAACATCCACAACGTTTGGATCATAGATGTGTTGCCCATCAAATCGAAAGTGGAAGGGAAAAGGCTTAGAAGACGATCGAGTACTGGGTATCCAACAATCTGAGTATGAGACGAGGCCGCCGCTTCACGTCGATTTCCGACGCGACCAATTAAAATGTTTTATTAAATTATTTATGTTTTTTTACTATCCCGTCCTCACTCCTGCTACTGCAACTCCTGTAGGCCAGGATCAACAGTGGCACGCATTTTAATGGAACCGAGCATTGAAGCTCCGGAAATTTCTAACTTGTATTTAACCCGCAACGAAATTAATCATGAAGTAAATAATAGCAGGAGTTGGAAATATTTTTTGTCCACTTCCCTCTGTAGCAAAGCGGGGGACAAATCAATCGACTATAGAGGTAAATAACCTCTGATAACTTTTACAGCCAGATTTATTATTATTTGCCAAAAAATCATATGTATAAGCAATTGAAATATCAGCCAGTTCAATCCATCAGTTACATTACGCACTGTAATAGAAGTAAGAATATCGGTGCGTGTCGGAAAACCATTAGATCCTATACATTGTTTAGTACAATACAAACATAACTATTGGAACATTCGGCGACAGTGACGTTATGCCGCTGGACAAACGCTTCCCCAAACATTTATTAACGAATTGGGAAATGTTAGGAGTAGACATTCACACTAAAAAATAAAAAGGCCATCTTTAATTTACTTCTTCGTCTTTTACTTATTCAGTCACAAGATACTGCTGAATCAATATTCAGTGGATATTAATTCTACCCTAAGGATTTTCACAGTTGTTTGTTAGAGTCGCTTATATCTAGTCACTATTTACATTAAGCATTGTTACAACCTCTGTCCACTTTGTGATAGATTTACGACAATACTTATTGATACTTGGCCTCTGCTTGGCCTCCATTTGAATATAAAAGATAGCAGATAATTCATGCAGCCTAAATTTATTATATTGAAATGTACAAAAAATATTTGCAATATTTTATATCATATAATATATGCATATTTTGGAAAAGATCCGAGATTCCCAACCTTTGTGTCTGTCTTCTTGTTTGTGAAGATGGAAGTACTCATATAATTATGATTTGCTTCCTTGATTGCTACCGCTGAAATCTCTAAATGCACTCTTGTGTTTCAGTTTGAGATATTGTAGCCAGAATAACTGCTGGATAATAAGATATCAAGGCTCATTAGCCTTGATATCTTATTTCTCATGAGTCGAGCGCAGGGGAATGACAAGCATTGCTCTTTAAATGGGCTTGTTTGGTTTAGCTACTGTCCATGAGTGGTAATATCACTTGCCATCAAATATTATTATTGCTAAATCATCTCCACAGCTTTCGATAACCTTGTCACGTAGTGCATACATCACGGCGCGCGAGCCATTATTCTAATTGGTCACAAATTATGCCTGATCGGGTTAGCATTTAGCTCAGTTTAGCTGGGGGGACCGCTCCGGTCCTAATTCAGTTTATCTATTGCGCTTCATTATGCTTGCGGCACTGATTATTGCTTTGTTTGCAGGCACTTGTGTAGGGATGAGGATTTAAATGTTTTAACATTATTTTTTACTTTAAGAAAATGAATGTCTAACTGCCAATATATTCTTCACTTATTTTAAAGACTGAATGTTTAGCTAACTATATTGGAATATTGTAGATTTGTAAAACGAACTATATACTCGTTTGTATAAGACCAATGCAGAGTACGAGGCTCTCCTCCTAAACACATGAGTTATAGTTAAGGTTAAGCACAATGATCTGACATAATTATGTATTGGTGAAATGGGCTGATATTATGATACAAAAATGTTTATACCACGTTTGGTAAACAATCAAAATCTTTTTAAAAACGCAGAATACTATACTAAAAACTGATGTTAATATATAATAAAAGCATTCGACGTCATCTCACATTTTTTCTTGAAGTATCCTACAGTATATTAAATGATATTCATATAAAAAACCAAAGCCACATTCACATTAACATAACACGGAAATCCCATAAACATATGACATTTGTTTTAAGCACCCTTTTGGATGAGCGACAACGGTTTGTCAAGGTTCCCCCTTTTGAGAATGAAATTCACTGCATAATAAGCGTTTGTATAATAAACATGTTTATGTAAAGCTGTTGGAGTTTACTTTCTATATTAATTTGAACTGTTTAAGTTTGAAGAAAGTACTGATAAAACATGTCAGTATCTTTGCCATAACTTTTTAGTGCTAGGTACTGAAATTGATCGTCATCATCAGCTCATCCGCGTCCACTGCTGGACACAAGCTATTGAAATAACTATCACATTACAGTTAAGAGAATATTAGTACTTCAGAAATACTATCAACGTTTAAGATAATTTTGAATATTTTCTCAGACTTGTATGGTCGTATTGAAATCTCTATTGGTTAACTTACTTCTTAGGCTACATGTCATATCATTGTTAAGCAAAAGGCTCCCTCCTCAGTATTTGAAAGGCTTTAGCCTCAAGTCTCACATTTTTTCACCTTTGCCTTCACAATGCTTATGCATATAGCAAGTCCTCAAGTTATAATTTTTTTCAATTTTTTTGCCCAATTTAGACGAAAAGCACTTTTGCACCTTTACAGAATTATATTGTATTAAATGCATTCTAATTTATGCAATAAAACTGTATGTAATTCCTACGATTTTCCCGCCAAACTCATCAGCTAAGTTTAATCTATCTATCAAACTTCCCACATACATACTTTATAATTTTGCTTTACCTAACTTCACGCTACCCATTGATATTGCGAAATAGCACGAGGTTTCGTCAGTTATATGTACCATTCAGATTATAATTACTGATATTTTTAAAATTGTAAGCTATTTTACGTCATAGCTAGCGACATTATAAAATTTCCCCCATTACCGCACCCAAAATTGTCGTTGGAATTCCTGTTATAAAATTTTCCACTTGTTTTAAACTGTAACACGACCCAATAATATTATTAATAGTAATTTATCATACATGTACTAAACTCATTTCGTTAATAACTTAAACACTAATAAATTACATTAATATATTCATAGTTGGTCATTCGTACCCATTTAAGGTTCGTACAACACGCATTTAACCCTTAAACATGTAGTAATTAAATAGCAAGCTAAATAAATGGGCCACATTAATTAAAATAAAGTTAAGTACCTTGTTGTCTTTGGGTACATCCATATCTACTTAACCCTTTTCGTTTGTTCCTGCTAGCTGTCACTGTAATTTATATTGTTTCAGTTGTGTTGTTTCGTATGTTAGCTAGCTCCATCTAGCGGTGAGAATTGAAAGCTTTGTGTGATGAAAATATTTCAAAATAATTAAGCATTTATTGGATCAATAGTTTAAGTTACGCATCAATATACAATTACAACCTTGCTTGGGTTGTGTATTTTTAAGTTCCAGGTTCAATTTCCAAACGAAGTTGTTTTGTTTGCAAGTATTTTATTCAATTTTATTCATACTGGAACCAAAACCGACACCATGTGGTAGTTTAAGGGACGTTAGACACAATACAACTAAAATGCCCTGTTTTTTTTTCTATCGTGTTATTTAGTTGGTGAATGCAAAGTTTTTCCTAAACTAATACTGTTATCTGGCGGGTGACGAGTAACGATTGGTCATTAGTCGGTATCATATTTCTGATTGGAACTGATATAACCACAAAACTGCGAACACAAAGACCGACTTTGCCAAGTCACAAAAATGAGCCAAAGAAATGACAAAACTATATCCCACTATACAAATTACTATCTCCCGCGTACATAGCCTTCGGGATTTTAACAAAAACACAAAACCCCCGCACCGTCCTTCCGTCCAATGTTTTATTCAAATTTACTTACATTTATACTAACGGGAACGACCTTTGCTATCCAGAATTGTATTCCCCCGCCACACCATATATCTTCTTCACGCTGTTGTATTTATTTCCGGAGCCACGGAACGGAGAGAGAAAAAAAAACTTTTACATTATGTATTTTGGAATGTGAGTAGAATGGATTAGCTAGGTACATTTGAAAAAGGAATTCGAGTGATTTTGAATCATGCTAACAGAACATCAAACCCATATTAATCAATAAAGATTATAGCTAATTGAGGATTCAAGTATAAGAATTAGATTCTGGTATTAGCGCTTAGAATATTTATAAACAAAAATATATTATAATATATATGGTATGATATAATAGGTGGTATCGGGCCATCTTTTTCTGCCTCCCCATTATCTGGGCGGACGGCTTTGGTATTCGCTTTAGTATAACACAGTCCTTAAAGTGTCTTCAAAACTTTAAGCAGTTTGAACATTTCATGACCTATATTATGGTCAAATAAGATCCATTAAAATTTTCCCTATTACTCATTGGATAACACTAAATTCACAGTACCAATATATATTCGGGAACTATACTCAAATATAGCAAGCAAACATACTCAAAGTTATCCTGAAATTTTCCCACCTGAACAAGCGGTGTTTGCTTTGATAATAAATAATACAGCGTGTCTTATAAATTATTATCGTGTTAGCTCACTGCTCATTTGCTGACGAAGTTTGATCCCCCGAGAGTCGAACCAATCACGGCACCGACGCGAGATGTGAACTTATTACGGGAAAGTATGGATGAAACGCTGGCCGGTTGGGTAAATAGAAAAAATGTTGGTGGAAAAATTCTATATTTAATTTACCGGCCATTGTGAGAAATTTTTCAGGGCGATGAGATTTTGTTTATTTTTATATTAAGTTGCCTTTATTCAGTCGGTTGAGTAGTACGGGTTATTGATTGAGGAAAGAAAGGTTACGAAGCGACTATTTATAGGGAAAAATACCCTACTGTTATTTGATTGCAAAAAATACGTGCGTGAGACCAAATTTTTTAACTCATTGTTCATACTATGTAAGCAGCCGATATTCAACTCGCTTTTTAATACACAAAATACATACAAAACTTTAATATGTATGTATATATATACATATATGTAACTAACTCACGCGGGGCTTACTTAGATCAGACACATTATTTAAATATATTAAATTAAATTGATCAGTATTTATTGTAATATCAACAGGAGAGCACAAAAATTGCTTAAAGTCCATTCCACTACTTACTATTATACTTGGCTACGTCAAGGAGACAATAATCAACACCAAACATGAAAAACCGAGCTAAATAATAAAGATCAAAATAAAAGGCTCGACTCAACAAGGCGATGCATCATCGGTTTATAACAGAGGAGACGCCGACGTCGGTGACGGTGACAATTTTTCACAGCCAAGTGGGAACGAACAATCCCTGATTAATCCGCCGGTGAGACCGCCTATTGGAGCGTCAATGGTAATTTGGGCGATCAACTTGTCTTGATATTTCACGCTCTGTGATATTCGATTAAAAAAAGTACAAATAAATTAATAAAACGTGCGTATTGCTTGTGTAAATATTAATACAACTGGTTTAGTTTTTTATGATCTGATAAATCATAAAATCCCTACAGGATCTTCAACCAACAAACACAAGTTTCCTTGATGGACAGGAATTTCATTAGGTCTTAATTTGAATCGTTTTTTGACATTTAATATCTACTGCTTAATTTTCTAATGAGATACATATAAATATAGGTAATGTTTATTGATGCTTGAAAAAAACAAAGTTTATGTTGCAATTATGTTTAACAAACATGGGCAAGTTAACAGACTTAATTGTAATTGTTTAATTAAATATTTAGAAATTCATCAAATTAAAGTATCAAAACGTTGAAAGCGCGCTACATATTCGCGCCAATACTTACCGTAGCGCCGTTGCATTAATATTTTGGTTGAGTTTTTCACCGCCGCCAATTCCCGGGAGCGAGTCCCGGACAAAGTGGGGGGAAGTTGGAAATTACGGGAGGAAGGTATCATACTCCGTCTCAATAAATTATCGGCAACGGGAAGGCACATTAACTAATTAAGGAACCGATAGCTCAACGATATTGTTTTGGAATATTATGTAATGTAATAAGCTGTATAATATTTAGTTTGTTCGTGGTATACAAGTTTTAATACCTACATAGTCTTTTAACATGATGAAATAATAGTGGCTGCTAGTTAGCAAATTTTATGAAATTTATTCAATAAAAAATCTAAATGTCACAAGTATTCATTTATAGATATTTAACCAAACAATGAACTACTGTAGGCTAATAACGATGAAAGAAAATAATGAACAACAAACCTGCAAATTAATATACCTTCAAACAGTAAATATTAAACCTTTACTTTTTAGACAGAAATATACAAAAAGCAACAAAATTTGCTACAAAAATCTATTCAACATTACACTCCAAACAAGGTAGCAATGCAAATGCAGACGTTTCACCCTTTGCCCGATATTTAATTCAGCAGAATGCAGGCAACAATCGCCGAACACCGGTAACTGCTGTAAGTGTAAACGAAGGTAGAGAAAAATTTCCCCTGCACGAAAAAAAAACAACAAAGTGAAACCCTGCCTTCCTTATTTCCCCTGGCGAGGCCCACCGCCGTTCACGGTTTCCCGGAAATGGAAAATATTGCGATAAGGCGCATTATAGATTAAGTACGACGCGTTACTTTAATGCTTTTTATTCTGATACCGGTAAATAATGGTCGATATGCAAACGATCTTTGATTTTCAATGGGTTTTGAGAGATAAAAGTCGTAATTTTTGTTTGCAATCTTAATGTTAAGCGTGTTTGAAAGACTTTTAAGATGCCTTGTGGGAGTTGTTTTCACGTTTGTTATGAACTTCATATGGAAGACAGAATAAATGTACATTTTATAGCATAGCGACATTGTCTTTGGATATTTTGATGGTAAATTTGTTTATGACTTCGTAAGAATAATTGTACAATTGTAATAATTTGTTGGTTTATTTGTTTGTCTCGGATTTTTAAAGAAACGTAAACTTTTGAAGGTCTTACAAAAATATAAATATTATTTATTATTGTGGACCTTACAAGTTTTAAGTAAAGATAACTCTATAAAATATAACTAAATAACCAACTAAAACCTTATTATAAGTTGGTTAAAGTGCTTGATTTGATAAAAGAATATCCATAATAAAAACGGCATTCTACATATTTCACAACTACGGAACATGTGTAATTCAGAAAATAAACTCTTCAAGACAATATTTTTTGTAATATAATAATAATTTATTTAAGGGGACACAAACGAACTACCTTAAATTCTATAGTGATAAGAATATTTTTAATTCGAAATTTTAAAATTAATCAATATTTAATAACAATAGATATTATTTATCATCGACATACATACATTCCATATTATCTTAAGTTTTACTATGTGGCTGATAATAAAAATACAGCTTTAAAAAAATAAAATTATCTTTCCCACCGCAATACAAAAGCGTGTACCAGTAGCCCGTACTTAATGTAAGTAAAATTGTGCATTAGCGGTGCGGCGTAGTAATCGGTATTAGATCAAAATTTAAAGCCGCACACACATGTTCCGTACTCGGATTACTCAGTGTACCACCACCCTAATCATGTGTGCGTTGTGCTGGCACAGACAGTGTCTGTAAATGCAGTTTCGTTACATATTATTCTGATGTAACAGCGAAAGTTAAACGAATAATATACTTTTGGTTTATAGAGATGTTTATATTATCATAAGAATAATAACATTAAATCTGTTGTAAATGTAAATGTATTTAATTTAGATTATAATAATGCGTTAACGATAATAAATGGTTACTTTCTTTAAGCATTTATCGAATATTTGATGAACAATTTTTGTAGTGGCGGCAAAACAATTAATGTTGTTAACTGGCTCTAAAGAAAAAAATCCTATTATGGCATACAATTATATTTTTACAAACATATAAGATAACAAATAATGCCTCTCTGCCATTGGAGAAACACATGGAAAAATAACAACTTTATACAACATAATAGGAGCATAAAACAGCGTGGTAACCATATCCCGTTACAATGCATTTACCACCAGGTATAAAATAGTCACTTCATTTTCCCAAAAAATACGAAAAAATATTGTAATAAAAATACATCAACATAACCCTAGTGTCGACGCACACCACCCAAATGAACAGTCGGTGCCCGAGTAACACAAGTAGGAGCGCATATGGTAAGACTAATTCTACACACTGGCCCCTACGTAGGGGTTGAAATAAAATAAAAACCAAATTAGGGGAAGATGATGCAACGACACACCCCTTCGATTCTTGATAAATTCCATTATACTCTTATATCGCGATGCATTAGCTACTTAGCTTTGCTGGGTTGTTGTTTCTATTTTGCATGTATTTATTTTTTTCAGATTTAAAAAAATGTACTGGTTGGTAAAGAAAATTATGCAATAAAAATTAAATTCGGTTACTCATTTTTAAATCAGCGTACATAGTCTAATTGATTACTTGAAAATCTCATTCATGTTTAAGATTGCATGAGTAAGGAATCATACTTCAGGTGCTTATATCATGCACATTTTCACAAGACCAATGCCATGCAACAACATTTAATCAAAAACGAAAAATCAATAAGTACCCATCTACTTTTCTACTACTTTTCTATCTACTATCTATTTTTCTAAATGTTTATTTTGTAGGGATATTTATTCTACGCTTGAATAAATATCCCTACAAAATACACATTTAGAAAAATCATAAATGTATCGATTTCATAGCGGAGGCCACATGTTAGCCAATTTGTATCGCGGATCGCCCGCTGAGCAGAATAAATTATTAACATCACGCCCCTCTGATTATAACAAAGAGACTTGATTATGACTATCACAACTCATATTTTATTATTTTTGCACATTTACGATAATTGTTAGAACAAGTGGCGCTTTATATTTATTTTTATATTCTGGTATTAAAAGACTATAACTTGATGATTTGTACTGTTTCAGCCCATATACGTCCTAATGCAGGGCACGGGCCTCCTACACAATCGAGAGTAACATTGAAAGTTATTATAAATAAATACAACCAACAGGCACACATAGTCCTGACTCCACGTTAAGATTGATTAAGTCTTGTGTCGGATCAGGAACTACGAGAGACTTTTCAGGCTCACCAACATTTAGACCCGACACAAAGACTTGTGGATCACTCAAAAATTTGTTTCGGTGCGGGGACCGAACCTGCAGCCTCGCGTTTCACAGGCGGCGTTTATTATTTTCGTTTTTCTTTTTATTGCAATGAATAGCAAAACGAGCATACCTTCGCTTGATGGTAAGCGATACGACAGTTCATAGACAGTAGCAAAACCAAACAACACCTTGAATTACAAAGCAATGCTTGCTATTCAACTGCGCTCGCCATCCTGAGACATAAGTCTCAATAGGTACATTAGTTACTCTGGCTACAATGTCCTTCAAGTCGAAACAGAACAGCATTTTTACACTGTTGTTTGGCTGGAGAAATAGATAATGCGGTGATACCTAACCAGTGGCCTCTCACATATTAAAGACCTACCACCAGTAAATCTACATTTAACCAACTGCCCCACAAAGGCTTTTTGATAATGTGACAGTTTCTCCATCATCATTTAGGTTAAATTCCGAGGAGATATAAACATTCTGCCATTAGCCAAACCAAAATTGAATGAGTTTAGTGTTTTAATTGCAAATCAAAACATCTTCCTTGGAAACATGAAGCCAAATAAAAAAATATAAGTAGGCTCAAAAGTGTAAACTACACATACAAAACAAACAATGTCTTATGATTAAATGTACATATATTGTGGGTATAGTATCTAGACCTATTTTCAACAATGAAAAACACTTTCAGGTCTTTCAATAATCTTTAAATATTACAAGTCAATCACGTGTCTGTAGTCGATACAGCAACAGCGGCAATCAGTCCTACCGTTCCCGGATAATGAATCCCGAAGGAATGTCCCGGACGTTGCAACAATCGTGACTTAACTCCTGATCAATTCCCAATACATGCCCGATGCCCGCGCGGTCGAACCGCTCGCCCTGTGATTTATTACCCAGACCTTTGTTAATACTAAATACTGAAACAATTATATATGTTGGATAAGTAAATAAGGTGCATTATTTATTTATTTATTCTTAACTGTACCTAAAGAGGAAAAACAATTAAAGACATTTAAATTTAAAATTATGTATGAATCATTACCAACATTATAAAACATTCCTGTTTAATTATAAAAATTCCACTGTCCTATATTCTTCAGTTCATATTCTTCCGATTTCTTGCTAACCATAAATAGACGTATAATTTTATATTTTTTATTAATTGAAATGCATAATTATTTTATCAGGAATTAGATATCCACTGGTAAAAATAGACTTCTGAGCATTTTTACAGTTTAATGCAGTCACATACAGCGATTTCCTTAATAATTAAAAGTAGTATAAAAGAACCTATGCTCGATAATGTACTCCCAATAAATAAAATACAACATATTATTAAACAAGATATTTGGTTGTAGAAAAATCACGAAATGTTGGTAGTTTTCCATATATTTTAATCTAACCCGCTCAAAAACGCTTTTATCGCGTAAATTTTTCCTGTAATTAATTCAAAAGCGGGTCCATTAAGCCCCGGTATCGATCTACATCTTACGGTAATAAGTTGATCCAAACAACCCTCCCGTGTATTAAGCCAATAACGCAAAAAAGAGGGGCACTGAGTCCTAAATGAGCCGTCTCGTGTTACTTGTGAATATTTATGAGCGGCGATCTGCCTGTAAAACATCACGGTCTTTTTGATCCAGTTTGTTAGTTTGCGATAAAATTATGTTTTTGTTCTTGGAAAAGTGTTTAACTTGAATACAGATGTTGTGAGACGTGAGAGTTAAATAAGACGTATAATATTTATTTGGAAAATCAACAACACAATTTTTATTTTGGAAATCACGCTAGTAAAATCAATTAGGAGGGTCTCATCGAAAATGAAATGTGGGAATTAATAATCTTGATTTAATAGAAATGATTTATTTCATATTCATACACATTGATTTAAAATATATTTGAAGTCCAATTACCAGGCCAGCTTGTTACCGTATCCGCTGTATCCGTTCCCCGCGAGGCCGTGGGCAGCGCCGTACGCGCCGTGAGCAAGACCTGAGGAGCCGTCATGTACACGGAGTACGGACACCTGCGACACCGCGGGGGCACCAGCGTAGCCAGCACCGTACCCGAGCCCAGCGTGACCGTACCCGCCTGCGTACCCGGCACCGAGCCCAGCGTAACCTGATCCATGACCAGCGTAACCAGCGCCAAGACCACTGTAGCCTGCTCCATGACCAGCGTAGCCTGCTCCGAGACCAGCATATCCACCGAGATGTCCAGCCCCGGTGTTACCAGCGCCGTATAGCCCGCCATAACCGGAGTCATGGCTGGGGATCACCTTGGTGACACTAGTGTGAGAAGTGGCGAGACCAGCTCCTACTCCACCATAGCCGTAACCTCCATAGCCACCGTATCCGCCGTATCCGCCATATCCGCCATATCCAGCATTTCCACTGTATCCAGCAAGTCCACTGTAACCAGCGCCGCCAGTATGGCTAAGTCCACCAGCATTGGTCAAGCCAATGACGCACACAGCGGCAGCGATAATCTGTAAACAGAACATTTTGAAGATATAAAACCTGTTTAGAATAATTGAGTTTAACGGGCATGTTAACATTCTTACCTTAGCGAACATATTGTTAGTCTCCAAGTATGATGAACACAATGTTTTTTGCTTGCAGTTACAGGCTTTTATATTAAAAACGTAGGAAAGAACATTCGTTTTCAAGGTTCTATTAGATTTTTGGAAACGAACCGTGACGAGAATTACTCGGCTTGAATGCAATTACATGTGTAATCACTTACAATACTGCCCAAATTATTTCACGCAATTAAGTACGATACTGCGTCGGCGAAAAGGTGATAATTGCTTGTGTAGTTTTATTAGATGCTATAACAAATTGACGCCTATAAATGATTGTATCAATATTACGTTAGACAAGGTAGGTAATTAATGTCGAAGGTTTTTAATTTGTAGCATTTGTTATTTGTTTGAAGGAATCCCAAAATCTTTCTGATCCTTAACAACAGAAATTCTACAACTGAAATAAGGTCTCGCCCAAGGTTTCCTACAGCGACCTGTTGGAAGTGGACTGCATCCTATCTTGCTTATATAATATAGTAATATTCCTAAGATCTTTTGTCCACCTTTTAGAAGAGCGTTTGATGCTGCGTGTGCCAGAACATGGTTTCCACAAAAGACTCTTTTGACGCCATAGGTCATAAGTTCTCACAACTAGGCCACTTCAGATTATTATGTATAGGATGTATTGTTTATATAGATTGGTCTAACACTAGTCGCTACCATGCGTATAAATTTTGGATATCTAAAACCTGACTCATAATCCAGTTTAAACAGATTAATTTGTATGTTTTATTTTATTCCAAAGACATGAAAAAGAATGAAGAAGATAGCCACGGTATGCAACTTTATCACGGTGTAAACCTGTTTATAGTAAGTAGAAATTATATTAAAACTCACGTAAATGAATTATAAATTCGGGTAAAAGAACATTTTGTAGCACCATATTATTTTAGCCTCGTTTTTTGATTTCCTATTTACTAATTCCAAAATTAAACCAGCCAACAGTCAATGACCAAGAATAAACACCCAACAATTGGAAGTGTGAACAGAAAACATAACAGAATTAGCATACGCCCGAGCACAATTCCAAGTACAATAAAGCAATTATAAATGTGATATTTCACCCGCACTGTCTATTTACATTTATATTGGAAGGCGTGATACGATGATGCGGCGAATTCGTCCAACGCACGGAATGTAATTTCAGTTTCGGAATTCGGAAAGATTTTTTTAGAATTCGCTTTCGAGTGAAGTGGTTTAGAATTTCAAGTGAAAATAAAAGTAGAAATTGCAAAGATGCTATAGTTGTGCAATGAAAATAAAGCTTTGATTTGAAATGGATTTAACACCTACAGTAATGAAGATTTAGTTTCATTTAATTTGAACTACATTTTATAACAAAGATCCATAGAAGCTCTTATTTAATATAATAATTAAGGGACTGCATAAGTCGAAGTAAGACCTGAAAACAATTTCTGTATCAGAGAATAAAATATAAAACCCAAACTATTCACACAATAATTCCTATCAGCTTAACGCTCGCGTTCTAATTAATACATTCTATGAAACTAGTTTCACCCTATACCGAAATAGTATTCTACAGTTGGCGTCTAATAAATGCAAAGTTTTAAGTGAAATGAAACGCGTTTATTGGGAAGTAGTAGAGCCACTCTGTTGTCAGTAATGACTGAGCATGAATGGGCAGGCTTGGCCAGGGCGGTACCACTGTCTCACAGGAGATCGACAAGATGTGACAGCTTAGCTGTCGCGTTCTGTTCGGTTAATGCGATCGCCGGATGCTCAACCCCCTTTCGTCTTCCTATCTTTTTTCTTTCACTATCCCCTCCCAATTGGATGGTCCGGCAACATATCTCTGGTCCAAGCGTTGTGGATGTTCATTGGCGGCAGTGATCAGTTACCATTGGTGACCTGATCGTTTTCCGCAACTATGCAAGAAATAAATCATCACAAAAGTAATTACTTATTTATTATTAATTTTTTTTAACTTTATTATTAATTACTCTTCAAGTAAGTCCCCTGTAAGCAAGAACACCCCATGAATACGATAGCTGCTATAAACGAAAAGTTTGAAAATGTAAAAATAAACCAAATTCGCGATAAAATCCGCATGAATTAGTTTTATTTCGATAAATTTAGATAAAATATAGGTAAACGTTAAACAATACTTTTAATCATTGTTACTAGGCTGAGTGTAGGACTATTTTAGTGAAGAAATCAATAAGCAAAGCCGCAAATATCGGTACAGTCCACATATCCAGTAAAGGACGGCATAAAGTCGGCGACGTATGCGTATTTGCAATTCGGTTCACGGCAGAGGCTGCACTCTTCCTGATTCCATTTGGGAATTACTTTGTCGCCGCAAACTCACAAATCAGTACTTTCATTAGAAACAGACATGTTTCGTGCACCAATATTCAAGCACTATACGGGAATTTTGAGAGAGACAGAAATGAAAAAAATAAATAAAGTTAGATCCATCTTAAGCCCACATTACACAAAAACACACGGGCATTTTGCAAACATATTTTATGCTTAATTTTCAGCTAAATTAAATTACGTGATGGATTTGAAATTGACTAAACAAATATAATATTTTGTTTCAATATTTTACTACACACATCAGCTTTTACAAAATAAAGAGTATTTTTGGACTTTGATGTTTATAGGTCTTATTTCATTAAACATTTAACTGGAAATCAAAATATAGCTTTAATATACTGCCTAGTATACGACTGATGGCATTCAACTTCGATTCAATTTTCACTTACAATACCCCCAAAAATCATGAAACCTCAGGTGTATTGAATCCAACTCGAAACACTAATGTCCAATAAAACTTCAAATCCCATGATGGAATAAAAATTCTCGGCATGCAACACCCAAATAAATAACATTGACAGTGGGCATAATAGCTTTTCTGGTCAAAAGTGGGGGCACGTTTTTTATCCCATTATTGTTTCTGAGAAATTGTTACAGTTTTGACGAGTGACCGGGCCGTTTTTCTTGCCTCCACACGGTTGGAATGAAAAATTTTCAAGTTGGTCCCCCTACTGTCCCTAGGGTGTCGTAAAATTCCGTCGGACGTAGGAAGGCTGACCGCCGGCGGACAATTTGTCATATTCATATGTTAACGTGTCCGTCTTTTCTTGCAAAAAGTGGATAACTTAATTCCGGGACACCGCGGCCCGGTTATTCGATTTGTGGACATTCAAATTTTCACGTCTTGTTATGGTAATACAGGTGTTATTTTGCCTGTAGCGGATTTATGTTGTTTTTGAGATGTGGAGAAGTTGCGTTTGCTATTGAGGGTTCTGTTTTTGTTTTTATAGGTATTTTCGGACGGCTAAGCCTGGGTCCGGGTAATATGTCTTCTGACTATTTTTAGACTTGATTGAAATCATATTATAAAATTTTTGTTTTATTAAACCATAATATAAACCATATGGTAATGAAGATTGAACTTGATTAAAAATTAAGTAATTGAAAAATAGGATCTACTAAAACAATTTAAAACCACATAATAAGTTATTAAACTAATTCATAATGCCTCACGTTGGCCAAGATTATTATAACATAGAATGATTAAGAATTGTATTTTTTTATTTAGTACGCAGATCACATTTTATTGCATATTTACTTTCGGTGCCCATAATAGCATCTTTAATTTCGTTCCATAATATTACTACGAAAAATACATAAGTAATCTAGTAGTGTAAGTTAGGGTGACCACACGGTGCACAACCGGCCGCCAATATCAATAACGTACAGCAATTGATGGCTTGTCCGATTTGTTCGGAACACTCGTCCCTCACCGGTTTTACGACAGCCGTGTCCCATTCCGACGTTATAGCTTGGACACCGCAGCTATCACTCAGAAAAGAGTTGATATGATTGATATGTTTATCTGTTTAAATAAATAAATGAGAATAGTGATATATTATGTCATACTGAAATAATATGGAGATGGAATAATAATTATTTTGCACAAAATTTTGAACAAATGTTTTTTTATCATGTTTACAATATATAAAGCCTTCGTGCTAATCATAACAATTTAATGTTACTAAACATTATAATTATTTCATTTTTATAAAACACGTATGGTATTTTATGTTTGTTGCGGAAAAGAATTTGTTGTAACGATTATTGTTAATAATATCCATTCGATATTTTAGCTAATATCAGATTATAAAGCCTGGTATTTGTTTACTATTTTATATTGTATTATTGAATATATTGTTCAGTTTATTTTTTACATAAAAAAAAATTGTGAATTACAAATCACAAAATTTGTTTATCAAGAGTTTCTTTAATATCAACATCATTTAAACACCTAAAAATATCATCAAAACAGCGGGAACCACTCCAGAACTCATCAAACAAAAAAGCCCAAAATAATTAAATTCACTTCATTAGCATGCTTATCATAATGGCTTATTACTAAGATCGCACACTCACTATAGGGGGTAAGGTAAACAAATTTTTTGTCACCATGTCCAATGAAATTACATCGGTACTCTTTAACTTATGACGCGAGGGCACGCGATAGTGTCACAGTAATGACAGAATAATAAATTATTCGGTAAAAGTATAATAAATTATTCCATAATAACTTATTATAATGCGTTTTGATGCTTATAACCCGTGTCCGGCTAATGGAAGCGGTCGAAGTGGGTTTAATTAGCGAATTTTGTAAATTAAAATGTTGTGTACGTTGACCGTAAAGGGTTGTAATTACTGATGATTGTTGTACTGGGTGGGTACATCTTTTGCATTGAATTTAGGGCATACACCACACCCTAGTGAGTCATTGATGTTATAATATTAAAATATTAGAAAATAATTGGTTAATATTTTCATGAACACTTGAAAAGAAAAAAGCGCGTCAGTTTTCATATTCACGGATGCGACGGAAGATTATTCCGTCGGTAGCAGTTTCCAGTATTCATATTACAGTTATTGGTAAAAATAAACAAATTAGAGTTGTATGCATGTTCTTATAATATTTTTTTATTCGGGCCATAAGATCATTTTATATTTTATTTTGTATAATACAAAATTTCACTTACTGAAGAGAAATACTTATGGTTATTATTTAAAGACAAACTACAAACAATAATTCACAACTAAATAAATAATAAATACACCCAACAGTCACATACATAGTCCTGACCCCACATAAAGGTCAATTAAGTCTTGTGTCGCTGGTATCAGACCTACTAAAGACTTTTAGGGGTCATAAACACTCAGACCCGAGACAAATACTTTGTCTTGATGTGGGGTCGAACCCGCGGCCACTCGTTTCACAGTTGGCGTCTAACCAACTGCGCCACGGAGGCTATAAGTATTGTTTTCAGATGATAAAATAAATATAAAAAATATCGCATACAGAAGAGAAATATATATTATGTTTATTATTTTAAAAATATAAACAATACTCAAATATAAGGGCAATATTTGAAAAAAATAAATTAACAACTATAATCCACTATCCAAAATGTTGAATATTTTTACTAACCAGCTGAGTTACGTTTCAAAATTTCCCTTTCATTACTTAACTAGACAAAGCCGTACTAACAGCGTTGTAAATTCAAATAGTTTATTATAGTTTCCTAAACAAATGTGCGTTGTATTTATCTACAGCTACTTAGTATGCACCCTATGGCTCAACTGGTATAAAATAGTTAATTTTTAATTACAATTTTATTACGCACATCCCATCCAATTACCGAAAGAAATATTTGAAGCCGCCCAAAGCCGGGGTATTAGGCACGGCTTATTGTACTCAAAACGTTTTATATCGGACAAACAGTGGTTCTTTTAGGATTTGCATTAGTAAAACTAAAAAACTCGCTAGTACTCGCTAGTAGTAGTTTGGGAGGCAAATGATTAAACGATTTAGTTTATAGTAAGCAACCAGCCTTAAGGAATCCCGAATTCACCTTCCTACCTACGTGGCACGTCGATGCAACTTGCAAACTTCTCACATTTTTTTTGGTTTATGTAAAACTATGTTAAACGAGTGTGTGTTTTGTCTCGTGGGACAAATAAATGTGTTTTTTTGTCTTTCTTTCTTCTAATTCCATGTTTTAAGGGTTCCCTAGTTAAAAGGTAGACGGGACCCCATTACTAAGCCTCCGCTGTCTGTCTGTCTGTCATCAGGCTGTATCTCATGAATCGTAATAGCTAGAAATTTGAAATATTCACAAATTATGTATTTTTTTACTACAATGAATGGTAAGCGGTGCGACCGCTCATGGACAGTAGTAAAATCAAACAACATCATGAACTGTGATATTTTAATATATACCATCTATTGTAAAAATAAAAAGGGGAATGATTAGATTGCTTGCATTGGACTGGCTCCGAAACTACTGAACCGATTTGAAATTTTTTTTTCCATCAAGCCTACATTATCATACTTATGCGGACAAAAAACCGAAAAATAAAACAGAGTTCACAGACGTAGGGTTTCCCCATGATTCACCCAAAATCGGTTTCCTTTGCCTTGAGAATATGACTGTAAAACAATAATTTATTGTTGAAATGGCATTCAGAATATCACATATATATCAACTCATGCCTTTTTCCCAGAAGGTGTAGGCAGAGGTGCTTGGGCACCCACATTTCGCCTTGTATGTTCCGTCCCACGATGTGATAGGTGGCGAGCCTATCGCCATATCGGGCACAAATTCCTGACTCTGGGCTGATAATGAATAGAAAAACCCAATATCACTACCCAACCTGGGATTAGAACCCGAGAACTCAGCTTTGTAGTCCTATCGTAGTACAACTACACCACCGAGGCAGTCCAATATCACGGTCCAATACCACATATCAATTTTTATTGGTTTCAAATATAATCTATTTGAGGGTAGTTAGTTATCTTGTCATTATTCGCTAAATGGTTCAGAACGCGAAGCGTGTGCTCTGTTGCCGCGCTGTTTCTTAATATCGTGGAAGATCTTGTGGAAGTGATGTTTTGTGCTACAATAGACTATCATTCTCCTCAAAAAGGACCATCCAACTTTGTCAGCAGGACTTCGGTAAGTCTTCTTGATGTACTGTATAAATACGATGTGAGTAACTAGGAATTAGGTTATGGCCTCTCGATGGATTGTTTTGGAATTTGACATTATGTGTGCCCTTAAATTTGTGGAGAGTGTGTAAAGTTGTACTCACTAATATAAATAATAAGAAACGTATGGTTTTCATACTAAATAGGGGGTTAGTCTTAGAACATTTCCTGATAACTTATATCCAGATATCTTCGCTGTAGAATAATTTCCATATTATACTTAATCTCCTAGGGATCCGATATACAAAACAATAATCTTGTAATTTTCATTGTCTTTGAGAACAAATTCACTGTGTTATAAAATCACCAAAATACTACTCCACTATAACCTCAAAAAGATGGCACACGTTCAACTTGATATAACATCAAAAATTGCCATTCACATTATCCAATCGCAATTCGTATCGCGAAATAGGTCGTCTGCAACTAAAAAACTCCTTTGAAATTCGACTCGCGATCTACCACGATGTAAATCTGTATTCCCCATGCTTTTACCCGATCCGAATACTATATGTGTTATCTGTTAATGCCGCTTGGGATACAGTGGAGTAGTGCTTTGCGCTCAAAGGCACCTGTTTTTTGTATAAACAGAATTTGTTTACTTATTTCGTTTGTGACGCTGATAAAAATATTTTTTGCGTTTTGGTATGTAAAATGATAAAAATGTTGTAGTTAAAGGGTTTCGTATTTTTGAGGTTTAAAAATAAAATAATTGTATAAAAGAATCGTAATAAAACCATTAATATTGTAGGTTATTTTTTTTCCACATTGTATTTCAAAACTCTCACTTTGACAGTATGTAAAAACAATATAACTTCATAAAACTTTCTTTTGTTAAAAAATATATAGAACACCCATTTTAAAGAACGCATTATACATGTATTATATATTTAATTTAAAGTAGCGGATGCACTTGCCATCGTAAATGTTACATATTGAATTCCATAAATACTATAATATTTTGACACTCGTAAAATTTCGATAGCTGAAGGTAAGGGCTTCCTTTAGTGGATCTTAAATACAACGGTTAAAAAACCACCGTCTTTTAAGCCATCCCATGTAAAGCCAAAAAATATTTTCTATGTATCTTTTTCACTACGTAATTTATTATACAGCGTGGTGGACTATATGGCCTAACCACTCTCAATCATTCTCCCGATTGTAGAGTAGGCCCGTGCCCTGCAGTGGGATGTATATGGGCTGATACAAACACATTTATGTTTAGGAATTCAAACATCTGTTTTTGGGACATTCAGTGTCAAAAACACAATATTTAATAAAGGTTTTTTTTTTCAAGCTGGACTTACGAATATGGTAAAATTAATGACATTCCACTTGATGCTAAGTGCAGTGCCATGCAAAAATATTATTAAGGTATGAGTTGACTAAACTATTAGGTCGGGTGTGGCAGCATTTGAATTTGGGGACGCTATTGCTCTGAAGAATGAAGTCTTAAAGATTCTCCGAAAAAATATTTGAAATTAAGTTATACGTACGCTTGCATGAAGATTTTGCTCTTAGCGATGAGACCGCCGATTTTCGGACGCATTTTTTTCTGATTGATCTTATATTGTTTTGGTAACGAATTATAGTCCAACTTAACCTCAATTTAACAAATCTCATCAAGTACATGTTTTATGTAAGTACTATTATTACGATCTTACGTAAAATTTTTGAATTCAGAACCGAACAAATACAAAATGAACACGTTCAAAATTACACAGCCAATACGAGAAATTACATTTTCACGAATCTAATTTCATTGCATATTCACAATCCAAATTATTTGTAAAGTGAAAAAATATGTTGAATTTGCACACCCGAAAATTATTCGAATCCCCCATTAATCTCCACAGCAAAATCGCATTATCCTTTAAAAATAAAACTAAGTTAGAAAAACATACAAATGCACTCGGATACACGTTACATTTATCAGTCAATAAATATGATAAAAAGTATTATTGGGGCGAAAATGTTCCCGTCGGGACGTACCCGCTCATATTGTTTTTATTTTCACCCTTTATATGAGTGTAACTGAACGGGTATTTTATTGAAATGATGTTTGATAACAAGATTTATTGACGACGTATTGGAGGCGATGAATTGGCTACATTTGTACTTGTAACACGATATTGAAGTACATTTAAGGCTTTTTAGTTCTGTTTAAGACTGCGTAGAATATGTAGAACTCAAAATACTGTAAAATAAGTGGCTACGACGCGACGTAGCTCTGTCAAGTGATTATTCTTATACCGTTTAAAAGGGACCGTTCCAAAGCATATTATAATTATTTTATTGTAACCATAAAGTACATATATAATACATTAACTAACGCTTATTTTCCTAGAAGGAGTAGGCAGATATGCTACTAGAACACCCACTTTTCGCCTTGGGTGTTCCGTCCCACAATGTATTAGGGCGATTCTATCGCCAAATCAGGCACAAACTCCTGCCTCCGGGCTGGTAACGAATAGAAAAATCCAATATCACTTTGTCCACCCCGGATTCGAACCAGAGACCTCAGGGTTGTAACCGTACCGTAGTACAACTATACTACCTAGGCAGTCGGCAACCATAAAGAGAGTGCAATGGTCATATACTGACGATGATGTGACTAACACTTGGTGTTCTTGTATTGCGATTCGATTCGATAGATGTGACCAACTCTTGCGGTTCAATACCGCCACGCCGACCAGGTCAAAACTGGATTAATAGCTGCTTCTCCCGTTCGGCTTAATATATTTTGACAGATCTATTTTATTTAACTTTATCATTTTATATTAGTGTAGGGACGCACATAGCTTGGTGGAATATAATAAAAAAGTCGATACATGCGGTGACTCAGTCACTCTCCTACCTCGTTTGTATATAATATCTATATGATTGATTCCGCGGAAATAAATTCGGTTTACGTAAATATATTTTAAATGTGTTTCCTGAAAAAGCCCAAAATATGTAGAACACGCAGAACAATAAAGTGTCTGTGTAAAAGCAGTATAAATGCACTTTTGTGTTTCAGTCTGAAGGATATTGTTGCCAGAATAATTACTGGACATATTGAGACTTAACATCTTATGTCTCGATGGCGAGATCACTGGAATACCAAGCATTGCTTTGTAATTCAAGGTGCTGTTAGGTTTGCTACTGTTCATGAGCAGTCGTATCGCTTACCATCAAGCGAATGGCAAGCTCGTCTCACCATTCATAGCAATAAAAACATTTAAAATACATTACATTTAAAATAAAATATACATTCTGAGAGAAGAAAATCTGAGTTAAAATCATTGCTGAACACATACATGGCGCATACGTTTGGGGTATATCGCAAATCCCCTGACAATCACCGGTGACAGACCTTTGTTAATTAACTTGACGTAGGTTGTTCTTGCCTCCTACTTTTGAATAACGATTTACCGCAAATTAAATCCAAGATTTCCGTCAAACAAACATTATGATGTGTGTGAAGTGTTTTATCAGTTTAAATGAATTAGGCCTTTTAAAAAAATAGTAAACTGGTTTAAAGTGCTTTAAAATGTTTGGTATTATCCACTTGTTTAATAAATACATGTTGTTGTTTATTTCATATACTTACTACATGTAACTTAAACCTAAGACAACATTCTTACATCTGACTTCAAAATTTAAAAATTTTAAAAGGAAAAGATTCTACTTTCCTTATAATCCGACAACGAAAGGACAAATCCTCCTGTTCATGGATGATAGTACTACTCACAATCATATTCCCCTTACATACATATACAAATTCACGCTTTTTTCCCCCAGAAGGTGTAGGCAGAGGAGATGTTAGCAACCAGTATACCTACATTTCGCCTTTTGTGTTTCGTCCCACGATGTGATAGTGGGCGAGCCTATTGCCATATTTATTTCACGTCTATTCTATAAAATAACTGTTATTGTATGACAAGAATCTTAACAAATCTTTAACCTATTTTTAACATTTGTATTTTCAAAAAACACAGCCATACTTCCAACACCAGTCAAACAAACATTCAATCAAATTAACAATGACACCCCATAATCACAAATCCCATAAAATACGCCACCCTAGCTAATAACGCGTTAATTTTTCATACAAACAAACCGTCCAATATTGTCGCCAATAGTGAGGCAATAACGAGGTAAACGTCCCAGTCGGTGGCACGTCCTTATTTACTTATTGTAAACTCACATGACAGGTGCCTTAATGGGCGAAATAACATGGCGGGTGCGGCGCTCTTGCGGAAACTTCAAAGAGTAGCCGAATTTGCTGAACTTATACTTGTTAAAAAAATATATAAATAATTGAATGCATTTTTTATAAGTTCTAAATTTAGTACAAGATTTTATCTATTTATTTTATTAAAATTTCTATTAATAATTCCAGGAACAGTATTTTAAAATGCAAAGACATTTGAAAGTATTGAGTGGTGGTTATGATAATTCATAATTGTTGTATCTTAATAATCCAGAAGAAATTTAAAGTCAATAAACAAAGAATAAATATAATATTATATAACTGCACAGTTGTTTAATATATTTTGTCTTTGTTAACTTATATTGTTTTGAATTTAAGAGAAATAAAATTTAAGACGATAATACATCGTGCCGGTTGATTTCTCCAATTTATAGAATTTTGTAAAGAATCATTAGTAAAAATTTGCACTAATTGCTTCATCATAAAGCAAGGAATAAACTCTAATACTACATTGTGTCTCATCTATAATTACTTAATCTATGACAACACTGAACGTGGACCTCATGGGAAATCGAGTGTTGCTCGCTAGTTACGGGTAGGTGCTACGATGTAACCCGGGCGCGGCACTGCCTATAACCGTAATTAATTAATTATCGATTCCACGTAACTTTATCATAAACACAATATGCGAAACTGTACGTACAGTGGTGGATTGATTCGGTATTTCGAATTAAGAAACTATAACTTCTTGATTTATAGTCGTTATTATAATAAGAAGAATATTATAAGATGACATACTCTTAGCAAATGCCGTGGTATTTCGGCAGTTAAAATAATGCAGATTAATAAGTGGGTTTATGTCGGACGCCCGCCTACAAGGTGGACGGACGATCTGGCTAAGGTTGCAGGAAGTCGCTGGATGCAGGCTGCTTCCAACAGGTCATTGTGGAGGTCCTTGGGGGAGGCCTATGTTCAGCATTGGACTTCCTGTGGCTGATATGATGATGATGATGATAATGATGATGATGATAATGAAGTGGGTTTATATTTCTCGAATATTTCAATGGTTCATATAGTATAAGAAACAACAAGAATAATATATCTAAATTCAAAGCGAAATTGTAAGATCAAATATTTAATTTGAATTTGTATTTAAATCTCCAGTCCAATGCACATTAGAATGTATTGGAACCCAGTACCAACTATATGAATAGCGTCTGCGTCTGTAAGTGCTAACAATGGGGACACTTACTCTATGTTTCACGAACCCATAGCGAAGCATGTCTTGAATCTTGCACTAAAGTAAAATGCCTCTGAAACCTTTCCTTGGAGAGAAATATTATTACTAAGAGAATAGACACAAAACATTCCAATTTTAAATAAAAAGTTAAATTAAATATTTAAATTGAAATTGTGTTTTAATCTCCCATTTCTAGTGTGCAACACTAGAAAGTGTCGCAACCCAAAACCAACGATATGCATTGCGCCTGCGTCTGTAAGTGCCAACAATGGGGACACTTACTCTATGTTTCACGAACCCATAGCGAAGCATGTCTTGAATCTTGCACTAAAGTAAAATACCACTGAAACCTTTCCTTGGAGAGAAATATTATTACTAAGAGAATAGACACAAAACATTCCAATTTTAAATTAAAAGTTAAATTAAATATTTAAATTGAAATTGTGTTTTAATCTCCCATTTCTAGTGTGCATGCAACACTAGAAAGTGTCGCAACCCAAAACCAACGATATGCATTGCGTCTGCGTCAGTAAGTGCCAACAATGGGGACAGTTACCCTATCTCCACGATCCGATAATGGAGCGTGAACTCTCCAGCGTATCCGTCTGTCTCGAATGTCTTGCACTAATGCAAAATGCCACTGAAACCTAGCCCTGGGACATAAGGTCTGTTTCAGGTCTGTTTTAAATTTAAATAAAATAGTTTGATATCACATTTTGCAAGGAAACTGGACATAATTTTCTTTTCGATTTATAATAAATAATCTAACCTCATAAGCTACCTTAGACATATTCTGATTCAAAGATTTATGATTATATTTTATAATGGCGTAACGATATTATAATTGTAATATTATCTTGCTGTCAAAATATAATGGCTAATTACTATTAAACTTTTCGTAGACGCAATAATAATTGAACACGTAATTTTTTAAAATGAAAATAATAGTTAAACACCTAAAAACCAAACATTTAGGTAAGCAAAACCAACGGCAAAAATTCAAATTTGGAATACACGCAATAAGACGAGGTGGAGCAATAACAGAAGGCACAAGCAATATAAACATTGGCAACGTAACGACTAAGCGAATGCGACCTGACGGACATAACTGGCGCGGTCAAATTGTAAATACCACCGACTTCCGTTTAGTTTGCAATATTTGTGCGGTGCTGTGTAAATGGAAAAAGGATGCTACAGAGCAGTGCTAGGTGACTAACTCTCTAATATATCAAGATTAAAAATATCGTAAATGCACCGAGAAATATAATTGTATCTCGATGACGCAGTTGTACTACGGTATAATTACAACGCTGAGGTTTTGATTCGAATCCCGGGTCGGGCAAAGTGATAATAGATTTTTCAATTAATCAACAGCCCAGAGTTAGGAACTTGTGTCCGATATTCCACCCTTGTCACATCTTGAATCTTGAAGCTAGAGCATAAATTAAAAACCATTATAGAGTGTCCTGGTAGCACCTCTCACTACCCCTTCCAAGGAAAAGGCGTGATTTTAGGTATATATGAATGTATGTTTCCTGGTGCACATTAGGTAGCTTAAACGTTGTAAGATAACATTGTGAAAACCAACATCACTACATACAATTCTCTACAAGAATCTGAAAGACATGGCTGAACTCTGAAGTACGTCTCTTTGAAGAGTGATTCCTACAAGATGGCCGTTTTTTATTCAAGGAAAACATACTTGAATACTCAACTGTATTCTTCTTCTTCTAATAACCAACTGTATTAGGCATACAAATTAAATTAAAAAATACTGTATCAGCTCATATACGTCCCACTGCAGGGCACGGGCCTACTCTACAATCGAGAGTACGATTGAGAGTGGTTAGGCCATATAGTCCACCACGCTGGCCTAGTGCGGGTTGGCGGACTTACATACCATAGAAATTCTTATAAATCGCTGCGGTATGCAGGTTTCCTCACGATGTTTTCCTTCACCGTTTTAGTGCCTGGTGATTGACTATCAATACACACATGACTCCGAAAAGTCAGAGGTGTGCCCTGGGATTCGAACCCGCGACCATCGTGCACATGTTGGCAGCCGCGTCTAGTCCGTATACTAACAGGCCACCACGCACTTATGAATATATAAAAAATACTAATAATCGAAATTTAAAATATATTTTTTCTCTTCTCCACATTTACCTGGTGTAAAACTAACCTACGCAAAGGGAGTACAGCGGTATCGGAAACGCTGATGTGTGTAAGTCGACGGGAATTAGACGTTACGAGGGCTGGGAATTGGGCAGACGCCGCGCTGCCGCCGTATGCTACCTCGTGTTTTTGTACTGGCTAGTAACTATTAGTATGTATTAGTTTTTAAATATACGTATGTTGAAAATTCCCGTATGCTCGGTATTGAGTTTGTAGACGTCAGGGTGATAAGTTGTCATCATTTTATCATAAAAGTTGACCGCAAATCTTTTGATATTTGCAACCTGCGTAAAATTCAAAGCTAAACCCCCTTCCATCCATCCATCCATCCATCAGCCAAAGGAAGTCCACTGCTGAACATAGGCCTCCCCCAATGATTTCCACAGAGAGATTTAAACCCCCTTAGGAACTAGAAAAAAGCCTACGTTAATAAATTTGCATTATACTAATAAGATTATCCAAGCCCGGTCTTCCTCTACAGGAGATGAGGAAAAGTGATAGGAAATATTTTATATGTATATGCCATTGAAACTATAATTTTCCATCTAGCTGGGTCGATTATACCTCCAAATTAAAAATTCCTAACAGTGTAGGGTTAAATATCGCACCAAATCAATACGTTAAGTAACAGAGCAGACGTAACACGCGTTAACAATGATCGAATTAGCACAAATTACCTCGTAACGTGTGTCCAATTAAACACGTCAAACGCTAGTCATTGGTGCGTGACGCGATTAGGCGAGCGCGTGACGGCCGCGTGGGCCAGTCTGACCGTACGTAGCTGGAACGGGTTAGGTATGGCTGATTTATAGGTAATACTGTGATGGATTTAGCTAAGACTGGGTGTGATGGCATTAAATGTTGAGCGATGGGAAGGGTTATAAAATACAATGGCAGTTTTATTTGATCGATTGCAACAGAAGACTTCTAGTAATTTTATAATAGAATTAAATTACGTTTTTTAATACTAGGTATATGTTTCGATTTGCGATTAGTAACCGATGTTTGGTGAAAAATGGTCACCGCTACTTATAAAAAACAAAATTGAAAAATTCTAGGTGCATTGCAGGAAGGGCTTCCTAAAAATATTAGGTATAGAAAATCTAATCATCTGGTGTTACACATAAGCAAGTTCTAAGTGAGAGTTCCGAGCTTTAGCCTATGTCTATTTCTCCCGTCTAACACCAGTGTAAATGCACTGTTTATTTCGGATTGAATTACAGTGTAGCCAGAGTAACTACTGATCATTTTGAGGCTTAACATCTTGTGTGTCAGGACGGCGCGGCGTGCGCAATGGAATGTCAAGCCTTGCTTTGTAATTGAAGGTGTTGTTTGGTTTTACTACTGTTCATGAACGGTCTAATCACCATAAAATACAATAAAAAATCTTAACAGCTTGCCCATAAATAGAAGCAAGACATCATTAGCATCATTCATTCATCATTAAGCTTAGTCAACGCTTAGCTTTATTTCAGCCACCCATCATTATCGTAAATAAAAAATTGAATTTACAATACGCTCCAACATTACATAAGTCATTATTGAATGTAACTTCTTCCAAACAAACAAATGCCTATCTTTTAGATACACCACCCACAAAACGCTCGGCAGTTGGCAGCCCTAATGAAAATTCACCGTCCGTAGTAGCTATTACGGGGTGTTTTCTCGGCCGCAGGTGATTGCGCAGGGTTGTCACGTGTGGCTAATCACGAACGTCACGCGCCTCATATTCACACCTTCGCACGTGCGCGCAGATAAATGTAATCAACACGTAATTTGCTTTTACATTTAGTTGTAGAATTAACTGTATGGTGTATGCTGTTTTTGGATGAGATTGTTTCATTTGAAAAGTATGATAGGTTGGATTTATGGTCGGTGATCTAGAATAATTAGATATTTTCTTGAAAAATACATTTCTTAAAAGAAGGATAAAGATGAAATTTAACATGCCGGCATAATTTGTGGTGCGAAAGAATGATTACAAATTACAACTTGAAACCCTGTATGGTTGATTACAATGCAGTTAACCAGTTTGCTATGTCAATATGAATGATAATAACATAAATATGTATATTGTTCATGTATCCTATACATATTTGGCAAGAGAATAGAAATCAATTTTAAAAAGGGCACTGAAAAGGAAATATATTTTTATTTTTATTTATTTTATTAACTATATATACCAAACAGTATACAGGCGGACTTAATGCCAGGGGCATTCTCTAACAGTCTACCTTTGGGTGAAGCAGATCAAGCAGAAATGGAGGGCAGCAGGTTTTATCTACATTTAAATAGGGGAGAAAAATAAATTGGTAAAATATTTAAATTAGTGTACACTGTACTAAGATTAAATTGAACATACATACATTATACATACAACATAATATATATCTACATATATATAAATATATACACATACATACATACAATAATATATAGAACTTACTTAATCTGTCAATTTAGCTACTTTTCTTTGAAGAAACAGTTCCCGAACTCTTACCTTAAACACATAACGGTTAGTGTTTAGATTAGATTAACTTTTTTGTGTATGTGCATATTGAAAATATGAACGGAAAGCCTACACTTTCATATAGGATCTTGCGCACACTATACAGTCAATACACTTTGAATTGTCCTGTTAATAAGTAACCAGCTTCTATTTTGGAAATCTACCCCTGTAACGGGGGGTAGGCTGTGATTTTAATAGGCACCGGCCATCTAGCTAATTGATGCTTTGAGGGATGCACGCTTCTTGCTTACCTATTCATGCTGATAGCAACCATAGATAACGCATAGACTGACCATTAAAGTATGTATGTACGTATGTATGTATGTATAAATCTATCAGCCCATAAACGTCCCACTGCAGGGCACGGGCCTGCTATGCAACCGAGAGTATGATTGAGAGTGGTTAGGCTATAAAGTGCACCACGGCGGACTTAACACACCTTGGAAATAATTACAAATCCCATTAAAGTTGGATAGAATAAAATTGGCCTGAAAATATCAATGAGGACAACTTGTCTACATTGTCATTGCAATCAGTTAGTTACACGTTATAAATCTATGAATTATATTATGCTTTATTCATTCTTTAGTTACAGGATATCAACTGCTAAACACGCATCTCCCAACAATTTTCTCTCGGTAATAAATTATTACTACAATTTTTTTCTCGACTCTCATTAATACTTTTACTAATGATGATTTCATTTTTAATATTAATCAAGAATATTTTTTATTATTAATCCGACCGTTCTAAACTCCACTATCGAATTTCCTATTCATGATAGTTTTTAGCGACATATTTTTTTTTTGCCAAGAGAGAAGAATACGTCGTGTTGACTTTCTCGGTACAGCATCAGCTTAATTTCGACTACCTAGCTCACAGCAAGAACTTTATGTAATTCGATTAGAAAAATAAAATGCCCCTTCTGTGTTTTTTTTTCTATGTCTTCTAAATCGCGAGGGTGTTGTATACCGGGTGCGAGTAATTAACGCGATGAGGAATAATTCACGGACCTACAAAACGAGAATTTTAATACGCAAATGAAATAATTCGTCGGATTGATGACGCCGGATTACTGGCGCGTTTTTTTACCCGTATCCGATTTTTTTTCACGGAATTGAATTTTTAATTATGTTTTACGGGCTCGCGATTCGCAATTTGCCGGATTAACTGCGTTTTAGAATGTTCCGCGGAATCGCGTTTTTATTGCTTTTTACTTTTTGATGGATCGCCTTCGGTAGGTACTGTATTATTTTTTGTGTACTTGACTCGATAAGTCGTGTACTCTTTATGAATGGTACTATCAATTTCTCAAATCCTACTTTTCTTAAATCCTTTTCAGTCACAATATACAAAAATGGTTTCGACAACCGAATACAAGCTTTAAATAAAATACCATTTATTTTTACTATGACTGAAAAATAATTTCAAAAATAAAAGGAAACATATTAACACTTTTAATATTAATTACCATTTACCATAAGTTCGTGTATAAACTTAATATACTAAGTATGTACATCAATCATGTTTATTATGATTAACTGGCTAATAATTTAGTTTATAATATGAGTCCCATGGTCCACATTTAAACCATACTCTACTATATACAAAGTTGCTCAGTTAACGGGTCTTACAAGCTCTCTACATTAGACTAACTACGGAAACTTCTGATGGTGACCTTATGGGCACTTCTCTAATTGAGGCGAGTCCCTCTTCAGGGTTTCAAAGCGAAAGTACTTAGTGTGCACAGATCTTTTTCAGTCAGGAGAAGTTTAAAACAATTGTTTTATTTTGAAAATTAATACATGATAATAAGATAAAAGGTATAAAAATTTCGTCGTGTCTTTCTATAGATAAGTTCTTATGATAAGGTTATAAATCCAGTGTACCTATGTAAATTAAAATTTCTTTAAAATCTAATTGATCACAATTCTTATTCGTGAATTCCTACAGAACCTTTACCAATATATCGTCACTACGTTTGATCCGAATATAATATGATTTACTTTATGTTTTTCACTGTTGATAGTCCTGTTCGTCAACAAAAATTATAAGGATATTAAAAACCTACATCTATGCTCCTTCTGATATTGTCTTTACTTCGCAACATATCTCAAAGTTTGCACAAAATAATTTAATGAAAAAAATATATGTACCTAAATGTTTGCCTTGACTACATTTTGCGTCACAATAGGTACATCGCATACAAAGGGAAAGGTTTTAAAATGATATGCGTTTCATTTATAAACAGAGAGACGAGCTCAACCCGCCAAACAACCTCCCTTAGGAGCCAAACTTTCCGTCCACCTAGCGACAATATTTGAAAGTTATTTCAGCGTTCACAACCCTCATAGGCGCCGTTAAAATTTTCCCTGCCACCTTATTCATAATACACATGATGCGCACCTCTCACTCACACACCAATATAAACCCCCAAGAGCAAAAGAGACACAAATATTTACAAACTGACATCTCCAAATTAACGGTGGTCGGCTCATGATAATTTACATATTTAGGTGAAATTAACCTCACAACGTTAAATTGTATTATGAATATTAATAGGTGTAGGTGTGCGGGAAATGTATTTTGTCATATACATACGAATCCCTCTTTATGACTCAGATTTTGGTTCCAAGTTATGACAGTCCCATATAATTTATGTCTTGAGTGTTGATGGCTTAATTAAACGTATAATCTTTATGTGACAATATTTATGGACATTTAATTGAACCTATTCACTTAATTTTACCTAAAAACAAAGAAGTTGATAATGTTTATAGCCATCATATACAATAAATAGCGTAGATAGTGATGATCCTCACAAAATCAGTTAGTCGATAATACTATAGACCTCATCGTATTAAAATGTTCCATAAGTTCGTTATACTCGAACTTCGTGACAACAGCTTATTCTTAATGTTACAGTTATTTGAACAAAATTCAAACTTGAATATATTTTTCGTTATTATTTTGAATATATCATAAAATAAAAATGTGAAAACTTTACAGTTCGTTTAATAAATACAAAAGAGAAATTCAGCAAATCTGGTTTGGCAACATCTAAAATAAAAATTCATGATGGCCCCGGGCAAAAATTTGCAAACGTCGACCGGTGAGTTTTATTTGGTTATCTAATAAAATATTACGAGGTTTGACAAGTGCCTTGGAGCTGCCCCCTCGTGGCCTCTGCTTCTTACCTTTTCAGTTATGGCCCCGTGAGCATCCACGACTTTATGCCAAACAAAGTAAATATCTTTTAGGGAAATTGGCCGCCGCCATATTTAAAATGTTGCCAGTGAAAATTGAATTATACCTTTAGGCTTTTTCATTATATACAACAAATTATAAAAGTTAAGTTGGACCAATCAATTTCTTTTAATAAGACATAATTTATTTTAGTTTCAGATACATAAACAATGAGCATTATTCAATTGAAGGTGCCCACAACTACGTAGCAAATTAATAAAATCAAAGAGCAAACGTAACATTTTTTCACTCTGGCAATAATTTGACGGGCGGAAAGAATGTTAGGGGATTTAAATTTAATTTTCGAACTGGAACGTCGTGAAACATCCCCTGTGGCATGCCAAGTTCAAGCGTAAAATAACATCTTTTAAAAGTCATCGTGTAAAACAAAATAAGTATTATATAATATAAACTTTTCCGAGAGAATCACGTGCAATATTCTTATAATGTTTATTTATTTAAGTAATAACGAAGTTGAAAATACTTGTTGTACTTTAACGTTTATTTACCAACTGAGGAGAAGTATCCTAGAGTTTATAATGGTTTAAAGTATTTTGTAAGATGGTTTCAGGCTGACGTGTTTATTATAATATATATACATAAGGCATAATATAATGTATATAATGTAACTAGTTTGGGATCACGATTTCTTGAAGATGAAAGATAATATGTCCCTAATATCACAATTACAATATGAGGTCTGCTTACACGATTTATTAGCCATGCTGTAAACGATTTCTTATAATTTTCCGTCCGACTACTTGTCTAACACCGTAAAATATGTTACGTATTGTATAATTATGTAATTCTAATTATTATTGTAAGAATTACCGAATTAGAAAAAAATGAGTATTGTTTTCGAGAAAACAAAAGATACCTTTACGTCTTAAAAAAAACAATGTTGATTTAATAAAATATTTTTCGTAAATTTCAGTAAATATCTAAACATTTTCAATAAATAGAAACAAAACATTAAAAGGCGTCCCCCGGCGCGACAGGCGACTTGTACTTGATAATTAACAGGGACTCCTTAGGGATACCCTGGGTCCGGCTAACGCAATATATTATATTCCAGATGACACCCCGAAACGAGGGGTCGCAGTTTTGAAGGATCATATCTGACTTCCAGAACTGTGTGTGATACATTTGTTGTTTGTATGTAATTACAAAGTAAAAGTCTGGGTTTGTTTATTTATAAGTAGAAGGAGGACGTCTATTACTCGAATCACTGAATACTAAACCGATATCTGTACGAGTATACTTGCTACTCAGATGTACTGTACGTTCTCGGAAAAACTAACAGTACGACAATAATATATATTATATATATGTGGTATATCTTTAAATATGGTATAACTATAACATAGAAGTGCGTGGTGGCCTGTTGGTAAGCGGACTAGACGCGGCTGCCAACATGTTCACGGTGGTCGCGGGTTCGAATCCCAGGGCACACCTCTGACTTTTCGGAGTCATGTGTGTATTGATAGTCAATCACCACGCACTAAAACGATGAAGGAAAACATCGTGAGGAAACCTGCATACCATAGCGATTCATAAGAATTTCTATTGTATGTAAGTCCGCCAACCCGCACTAGGCCAGCGTGGTGAACTATATGGCCTAACCACTCTCAATCGTATTCTCGATTGTAGAGTAGGCCCGTGCCCTGCAGTGGGACTTATATGGGCTGATACAGATACAGAATACATACACCATTAAAGTTAAAATATATTTCTCAAGCGTATTTTTATTATATCGAATTGCTTTAAATTGATAATGTCTATTTCTCCCCGCCAGACAGCAGTGTAAATGCCCTATTGCATTCCGGCTTTAAGGATATTGTATCTACCTATGGCACTTAATATCTTATGACTCAGGATGACGAGCGCAGTGGATTGCCACGTATTGCTTTGTAATTCAAGGTATTTTTTGATATTGCTACTGTACATGAACGGTCGTATCGCTTACCATCAAGCGAACGGCATATTCATCTCGCCAAAAAAAGAGAGATAATTTTGTAGATTGTCATAATGTAAATATAAATGCAGAGTTCAATCATTTCTAAATGTATTAGTTATTTGGGATCATGACTGGTACAAGTTTGTTACCGATATCGTAACAAGTTAATCAATGTTTATTTATTACATAAATAGTTCGTTTCTATGCAGATACCCAACGCCACTTTTCAACCATTACACCACAAAACTTCCATGTTTTAGCCCCCTATAGCAGTACACAAACTTCCATTCCAAATTAATTTACTAACAACATATTCATAGTTTACGATTCTGGATGTTTTTACGATGAACGATATAGCCGGGTCCGCCATTATGCGACCTACTCCGCCCATAACACTGTCTGCGATTAATTCTTTAATCTTTGATGAGATATGACTTCGTAAAGTCGCAGGAAAGATTGAGATATTAAATGAATTAATGGGGTTGTAAAGCGAAGTTTTTATTTCTGTACTTTCTTTGAATGAAATATGTAGGATATAAAGCAATTAGCAACTAATAATATGTATAAGAACTTTTTTTATTTATTTATTTTTTTCACTAATATTCTTTCCATCTAGGCTTATGCTTTTCGATTTCAGTAGCCAAAGATTCGTCATCTCGTTTATTTAACTTGTTTCCTTCCGCGAAATTATTTGAAATTATGAATACTTAAATAATATTTATCTATTTTAGAAATACGACTAGTTGTTTCGTCATTTAAAAATGAAAAAGTTTTATTTAGTTTCATAAAACGGCTCTCCACAATTTACTTACATGACAAAGAATTAAATTTGGGCTGTTTGGAAATCAATTTCCAATACTCTCCATATAGACGTCATATCACACATAAAATGTATCAAAAAACCACAAGAATATCCGAATGAAAGTGGTGTAGCGGCAACAAAAGAAATTAGTATTATACAACACATCCCAATACACACGGGTACCTAAATCTTATCCTGACATTTTTATAAGAGCCTCTTCACCCCTACTGCTTAGCCGGAATTAGGAATTACGGTACGGTCGGCAGAAAAACGCCGACGCAAGAGAGATACTTTATTTTGTTTAATAAATTGTTTTCTTTTTCTAAATCACTAGTAGTTATTTGAAATAGAAAATATAATAATTACAACTCTACAAATTTATGGGTGTCTCGTGGTGTTTGACCAACTTTCCTTAAGACGTAATGTTTTCGATCTACTGGTGGTAGGTCTCTCATATGTGAAAGGCCACCTGGGTAGTTACCACTGCAATGCCTATTTCTCCCGCCAAACAGCAGTTTAAATGCACTGTTGTGTAGCCAGAGTATCTACTGAGTATATTGAGACTTAACATCTCATGTCTCAGGATGGCGAGCGCAGTGGAATGCCAAGCAATGCATTTTTTTTTTTTTATTGCAATGAATGACGAGACGAGCACGCCGTTCGCCTGATGGTAAGCGATACGACCGCTCATAAACAGTAGCAACATTCCACTGCGCTCGCCATCCTGAGACATAAGATGTTAAGTCTCAATATGTCCAGTAGTTACTCTGGCTACAGCGTCCTTCAATCCGAAACACAACAGTGCATTTACGCAGTGTTGTTTCACGGGAGAAATAGACATTGCGGTGGTACCTACCCAGATGGCCTCTCACATATGAGAGACCTACCACCAGTAATGCATTTGTAATTCATGGTGTTGTTTGATTTCGCTAATATAAAAAGCCAAAACAAAGAGACACAACTTTGTTCCTGCTAAACAAATTGTACATTGTGAGAATTTTAAATTAATAAATGTAGAGTTTCTAAATGTATTAGTTGCATAGGATCTAGACTAGTACAAATGTGTTACCGTTATCTTAACAAGGTAATTAATGTTTATGTAAGTTTGCCGCTGTTTATCAGCGGTCATAATGCTTACTATCAGGCGAACGGCAAGCTCGTCTCGCCATTCGTTGAAAAAAATATATACTAGGCTTATAATTGCACGTAATAGTTTTTTAGTCCCTAACAAGATAAATGATTTTACCTAAATTAATCAATATTTTACTAGGTGTTCCCCAACGAGAATCTGTGCCATAGACAAAAATATCAACACCACTTACAATCCTCTCCATTATTTCGCTGTCCTATATTTCGTACTTATTTGGGGTCGCTGAGTCGTGACATCCCTGTACGTTCCATAATTATTATAACTTTACTAATACATATCTATCTTTCTATATTTCTGAAAAGGCTCCAATTTTACTAAACAGTTCATTTTTTTTTCTGACCTTACCTCGCGCCCTGTTCATCTACACGGTGTCCATAACTAGTGTTTTTCACGCAAGTTTTATGTGCTATTATTTGCAACGAGATATAAAAGCAACCCTGGATAAGTTTACGGCTTGGCCAGACTAATCCCGACAACATAAAGCCGTGTACAAACCCCTTTATGTTGTGTTCGACAGTAAAATCTTTGCGCTATGTATTGTTTATTTATGTTATGTGCTATCACCACTTACCTTTGCGAATGTTGGTGATGAATACAGTGAAGGGGATAATATATTTTGTATGTTAGATTGTTTATGATGAGAACTTGAAGGGACTAGTGACGCCATCTGTTAGTATTTAATATGAAATGATAAATACTATGATTTTAGTTTCCAAAATATTTGTAAATTAAATTACATTTCCAAAGGATTAAACAAAGTTTTATCTATTCCTCCTTCTTTCCTTTCGCTCGCTATAAAGCAGTGTAAATGCACTGTTACATTCCGGTTTAAAGGACATTGTAGCCAGAGGAACTACTGGAAATATTAAAACATTTCGTCTCAGGATGGCGAGCGCAGTGGAATGCCAAGCATTGCTTTATTTATGGTGCTGTTTAGTGTGGCTGCTGTCCATGGCCGGTCGTATCGCTTACCATCAGGCGAATGGCAAACTCGTCTTACCATTGATTGTAGTAAAAAATATATTTACTAAAACTATTTAAAAAACATCTAAGTTAATACTGGTGGTAGGTCTCTCATATGTGAGAGGCCACCTGGGTTGGTACCACCGCATTGTCTGTTTCTCCCGTCAAACAGCAGTGTAGAAGCACAGTTGTGTTTCGGATTGAAGGACATTGTAGCCAGAGTAACTACTGGACATATTGAGACTTAACATCTTATGTCTCAGGATGGCGAGCGCAGTGGAGTGCCAAGCATTGCTTTGTGATTCGAGGTGTTGTTTAGTTCTACTACTGTTTATGAGCTGTTGTATCCCTTACCATCAGGCGAACGACAGGCTCGTCTCGCCATTCATTGGAATTACAAAAAAAAAAATACAACTTAGAACATTCGTAATGTATTCTGTATTTCTACAAAATTTTGATAAATTTAAAAATAAAATAGCCCTATTCCGGATAAGGTATCGTAACAATTGCTTTAACGCGACGCCAAGTGATTTCGTCTCATTGTGAGCCATGAAGTGCGCTACGGGCGAGGCGCTGTGATTGCGTGAAATTTTCATCGTATTGCCACGGTATTGCGGGAACGTAAACGTGAAAGTTAACGTTTATAGTATACGTGGTGTCGGAATTAGCCGTGAATTTTGTAAGGGTCCTGCTGTTTTGTAAAGTTTGATTAGATATAAAATGTCAAACGCTGTTAGTATTTATAATTAAAAGTTGTTAGTATAGAAAATTGTGGTTTAAAATTTGTTTAATGTAATATTGTATTTTGTTATTAGAGTTTATTATGAGAGGATAATGCCGATTTTTCATGAAACTTAGTAACGGTGAGAAGATTATGGTTCCACGATGAAACCTACTTTTTGTGTAGAGAAAAAAATATATTTTCTATAGATATTAACATAATTGCGACCCAGGCTGGGATTTCTTGGAGAATTTTGTTTTGTCTTCAGCTCGGTTAACAAAAAGTAAAATGTGACGATAATTGCATTACTTTATAAAAATCAGTCGCCCCGGTAAACGTTAAGAACAAACCATACATAATGCTATAATGAATTTTAAGTAGTAGGTATCGGTAATCTGTGGATCAACAATTTTTTGTACCGATACTAAGAATGGCCATTCTCCTTTAGTGAGCGATAGCCTAGATATGGTTTTGCATTGTTACGTATACACTTTAATAGTGGAGGGAGCCATCGTGGGGAAACCAGCACACTTACCTATAGGTCTGCATGTTTGACCACCAGGGCTTTTAGATTTTACCAAAAACATTCTATGTTTTAAATTATATGAACACTGTAATGTTGGCCATCGTGGGGAAACCAGCATATGTATAGGACTAGGTATTTGACTACAAGGGCTTTTACCAAAAACATTCTATGTTGGAAAATCCCAAGTAAAAGAGTCTATGAAGGTTACATTCGTGCTATATCTACATTTATTGGGTCCTAAATAAAATTAAATAAAAAATAGTAAATGACTACAGAACATTTACAACAGAAAATTGAATTCAAACATTCGCAATTTTACAGACGTCATACCCCTACCATAGTCGCGGGCAATCCAAAAGCCATTTTCTAACATAAATAAAACCAGTCTCGGGCGCCCCATACCTTTCAATTTGTACCTAGTGTGCACCTACAATATTCCCGGGCCTGTACTAAACAACTGTCATTTTATTTTATCACCCGGCTTTCGCGTAAACTCTCGCGTTTGCGATAAATTTTAATGTCGCGCACGAATTATTGTCGCGTAGTAGGGGTGTTTCTTACCTTGCCACTTTTGTGACACTTGGTAAGCAAACAATATACAGTTACAGATGCATTGGTGTTTTCAAAAGAAGTATTTAAAAATATATCACATTGAGTATGTGATAAGTATATTTTGGTTGTTCCGGATTTGGAGCATGATGGTGGTCGCTTTGAGGACCTGGACCAAAATAATAGGAAAATAGCTAGCTATGAGATAGTATAAGATTTAAGTTTGAAGAGCATGAATGTTCTTACTTCATGGACCATGTTTGTTAAAACTTAACTAATGCATATTGCACACATTTTTTTAATCGGTCCATATCTTTGATTCATTCCAATGAATGGTGAAACGAGCGTGCCATTTACCTTATGGTAAGCGATATGACCGCTCTTGGACGGCAGCAAAACCAAGCAACACGATCAATTACAAAGCATTCGAATGCGCTTACCATCCTTACTTCCCGAGACAAAAGATGTTAATCATATCACATATCTGATAATATTGTTATTTTACATAATTTGCTGAAACTTTTTTCTGACGTTCTCCGTAGTATTTTCAAACTCGAGAAGATATCAGAGAGAAAGTTAATGAATAGACGCCATAAGGGAATAAAATTGCTTAAGTCAAGCAACGTAACCCATTGTAAAAGTGACTTTTTAAAACTCTAACTTTTCAACTTGGCAGTAAAACAAAATCTGCCATCGGTCTCGCGGGGTTTACCGTAAAAAATTAACTCGGGAAAAAATAAAAAGTTTAAATGTCCCCCTCTTCGCTAGAGTAAACATTTTACGTTCGCTTGGAAAGTGGACGAATTAAAAATCTTTGCGGGCTTCAACAATGCGAGCACTTTGTAATTTATTAGCATAATATATGCGTTTATATTCGTTCGAAATTACTTGGAATATACTGCATTTTTAATACGTTTATTTTGTTACAGATTAATTATTATACATACAAAATATGCATTGTGTAGACACGCATAGCCTAGCGGTTTCTAGGATAAAGAATTATACAAGTTATACCATCCATTCCTATCCACAAACTATGTTCCATATTCACGCCTATAATAGTCTCGAACAAACAAACTAAAACCCATGCTTTCTCAACTATTTTCCTCTGATTCCGCTCACGATTACAGCAATTATTTAAACATTAATTACACAGTCTTAAAACATTTTTGTTTAATCTGTAAGCTCACAAGCGCCTAATTAAAAGGCAACGCAATGTGTAAAAGCAGAAATCTGCCGCGCGATTACCGCAACCGAGGGGCCGCGGTTAATCCATGTTGAATTCATTAAGTTTGAAGGAGCCTTAACTAGGTGTCTTGATAATTTAATCCTTGCAGGCTTGTCCAATTAAAATGTTGCCAACGACTTTTTAAATATTCAGTTCGGAAGGGTTGGGAAATCTCAAAAACGGGACAGAATTTGTCACCGTCGAGGCTATGGGTGTAATGACATTTTAGGTGTCGATTAGTAAAAGTTCGCCCGTAAAAGTTCGGCGAAGGATTTAAGTTGTCGAAACGAGGTGTGGGCGTGAAATTATTTTTGGGTATCGGGATCTGTGTTTTAATATTCTAATTTACAATTAATTAGGAGATTTGTTCGTGAATTTCGGGAATTTTTTATTACTTTTATGTTTTTAGACAACAAACGACGTAGAAGCATACGTGTTAGATGATAACTGTCACAGACTAAGACGTAAAATAACTGTTCTGTATTACCTCTATCCTTATCTGTATAAGACACAGAGAATACTTTGAGTATCGGAGGTGCGACGCCATACTTCGCAGAGAAAGTATACTTATTTATATTTCATCATCATTATCATCATTCATTATCAAAGCAACTCCACTGCTCAACATAGGCTGCACTCAAATATTTAAAACACAACATTTTTACAGTTTGCACAGAAAAATAACACTTACAAATTTTTATTCCGCTTGCTCCTAAAAACAATTGTTGTAGATGTGCAATTGTTCTTATAAAACTCAATTAAGCTATGCAATGAAACTAAACTGCAAAGTGACTATTCAAGCTCATATTATATGAATCGTTTTTTAATATTTATCTTTAATGGAAAAGCTACAGCTAACACACTTCACAATAGTTAGTTATTATAAAATAATAGAAATAGCTCTAAAACGGTGAAGGAAAACATCGTGAGGAAACCTGCATACCATAACCATTTGTTTGAATTTCTATGATTTATAAAAGTCCGCCAACCCGCACTTAGCCATCCTGGTGGACTATATGGCCTAACCACTCTCAATAGTATCTTCAATTGTGGAGTAGGCCCGTGCCGCGCAGTGAGACGTATATATGGGCTATAAACAATAAAATACAAAAAAAAATATACATCAAGTACGTGCCCGTATAGAATTATTACTGAAGTCTCTACCGATTTCTGTATTCAGCATCGGATAGTCAAGGGATTGTACGTGCTGCGTGGACAGACGGACCGGCCAACTTGTAATATTTTCATTAGATTCCGAATCCCATCGGTATGTCTGGAGTCTGGACGTTCTTCAGATGAGTTACCGCTATTGTTTCGAGTATTATTTGAAATATATCAGCGATATTTATTATTACAAATTGCTAGAAATCTATATGTATAACAAGTAGGATTTTTGTACGCGTCCGCACACTAGCGGCTATATACATAGGCATTTTAAAATCATATTTAGTTATCGAATACTTTGTCCCTTTCCTTTGATTTTTGAATTCAATTATAGCGGAGAAGACACGTCCACCCACTAGGTAGTCAGACGACTTGATAAAGTCGCAGGACGTCGCTGGATGCAGACTGCCTCCAACAGGTCACAGTGAAAATCATTAGGGAGGCCTATGTTTAGCAGGGGCTTCCTTTGACTGTGGATGGATGGATGGAAGAAGACAAAACATCAGCATTAAAACGTAATAGTTAAAATAGGTTAACAAACTTCTTTGAATAACGACGTAGATAATTGTCGGAAACTCATCATAGTAACATACGAATGATGTCGCATTTTGGATTTCGTTTGTAAATGTTGGTTTTCGGCGAAGACGGTGCACAGCTGAATCGTAGTTATAAGCGATACTACTACTACATTACACTGCAGAAAGCGTCAGTCAGTATAGAAAAAGTCCATAATCCATAAAATTACCTAGAAATGATTACGTATCGGATCGTGGAAATCTATACCTACAAAAGATTTTTGACCTTATACACCGAGTTTTTACAGATATGTTGTGAAAAGGAGAATGGGTATTCTCCATTGGTCTATGAAACATAGTATCAATGCAAAGTTTTTTGTCCTTCGATGAAACCTGTATGAAACATAGGTACAGAAAATTTGTTTCATAAAGATTAGAGAATAAATAGTGTAATTGGTATGTTACGACACTTTTGACGACATTACGCAAGCCTCGGTAGCGCAGTAGGCAGCGCGTAAGTCTCATAATCTTAAGGTCGTGAGTTCGATCCTCACCCGGGGCATACGTTTTTGAACTTTTTTAAAATACGTGGGTGTGTATCAAACGTCTCTATTTCCATTTAAAGTACTGGGAGCCATTTTTTTATAATTATGCTTGCATACCACCTACTTATTCTTTTTAAAAATTAATTATAAAAGGGCGTTATCGCTTATACGATTATGACGCCCGGTACAGAAAATTACATCAATTACTTAAAACTAAATGGAAATAAGAAAACATTCTACTTTCTATCAACTAATTTATAAATTGGGTATAAATAAATGGTTGGTTAAAATAATTTTGATCGTAGTTCGTAGTCAAATAATAAAATGGTTAAAGGGATGTCTAACGACAAAATAAAAATATTGAACTTCTAATATTAGAACTAACTAATAATTGCTACAAGCTAGCTGAAAAGTATCCTGAAAACTTTGGAAATCAAAAACTTGTGATTTAAAGACACGGACATCTATCGGTGTACTGTGTAAAATTAAACTCTCTGGTTGTAGTAAATGAACTGAATAAAAGATGGCGCTGTTCAACATATTCCTCATGTGTAGCAACGCCATCTATTGGATCATTTACACTTTAAATATTCATCGTGCTACAATAGTAATGTCCATATAATATTATAGGTGGCGTTAAATACAACTTATCTTAATCATTTCATTTTATATAATTGCTTTACAATTGATGACCCGCATGAGACAAATGGTCAGTAATATTATTATAACACTAGCTGTCGGGCCCGGCTTCGCCCGGGTGCAGATAGTTTTTGAGTCCAATCCACATCAAGAACATATTATTTCGCGTGTCTACTAACTATATTTCCCGCGTGCCGTCGACTATATTTCCCTTCCGTAGGAGAGGACATCCCGTGCCAACAATTTGAATTTGAAAGAGTAGAAAATATGTATATTTGGTTTCCTGACTCATCCCACGGGAACACTACATTTTTCGGGATAAAAAGTAGCCTATGTGTTAATCCAGGGTGTCAGCTATCACTATACCAAATTTCATCAAAATCTGTTGAGCCGTTTTTTCATGAAAGAGTAACAAACATCCATACATACATACAAACTTTCACCTTTATAATATTAGTAAGGATTTGGTTTCCTGACTCATCCCACGGGAACACTACATTTTTCGGGATAAAAAGTAGCCTATGTGTTAATCCAGGGTGTCAGCTATCACTATACCAAATTTCATCAAAATCTGTTGAGCCGTTTTTTCATGAAAGAGTAACAAACATCCATACATACATACAAACTTTCACCTTTATAATATTAGTAAGGATTTGGTTTCCTGACTCATCCCACGGGAACACTACATTTTTCGGGATAAAAAGTAGCCTATGTGTTAATCCAGGGTGTCAGCTATCACTATACCAAATTTCATCAAAATCTGTTGAGCCGTTTTTTCATGAAAGAGTAACAAACATCCATACATACATACAAACTTTCACCTTTATAATATTAGTAAGGATATAAAACATAAAATACCTAACAAATTTATTGAAAACTTATTGAAAATTTATTGAAAACTGACGTCAAGTGGTATCGACGAAAACAACGTGTCATCGGGGTAATTTATTTTATATCACCATGGCATGTTATTGAAGAAATTAATAAAAATGGCAAAAAAAATTAACGTCCGTGTTACGCTTATAATTTAAGCTTGATTTATACATTTTATAAAGAATTTATTATATTATTCATTCGATTATTAATCTTGTCATTTTTTTAGTAATAACTTTTTTATAACAATCAACTGGCGCCAGTGAGCTTCAAATTCTTTTGCGATGATGGAAGAAACTTTATTTTGTTATGGCATTCGGGAATTTACCATAATCGTCGGTTTATTGATACAAATAATAAACAATATGTACTCTGACAAGATGATTTTGTGATTTTATGCGTGTAATAAATATTTAAATTCCAGTTGATTATAATTTATGTGCTAGTTGAGCAGATTTTACTGCTGTCCGGCTTATCGTAATGGTAAATAAACCCATTTTGATACAAAAAAAAATTTAATTGTCAATCTTCGGTGGTTTACATTAGCTTTAAATTTTCTTTTATACATTGTTATCTTAAATTAAGTAAGACTTAATTTATTTCCATCTATATTGATAAATAATAACGTCTTCATTTGCTTATATATACATATATATCTGTAACATTTAGTTCAGGCTATGATTTGCTTGTAAATAAACACATTTTATTTTTTGTCATATTTTTAATAACGATCATTACCTATAGATAAGCAAAGCAATATAATTAACAAATTATTATCTCACGAAAAAGAAAACATATTGCACATTTCAAAGAGTCTGGTATGAAATTATTGTCATTCATATATTTTACGAATAAAAGATAATTTGAATTTTGAACGCAACTAGGTTACGTTACTGTTAGCATGGCAACATTCAGAAAAAAGTAAACATTTGACAATAGCCGGCGAGGTGGCAATAAAAGAACAAAATCCCTGCACAGCAGTTTGATGGCGCATTGTTTCGGATTCCATCACGCGTTGTGAGAAGCGGACGTAGGTTAAGGCCGCTGGTCACCACTCGGGTCCCTACCTCACAATCTAAACTCAAACTTAGACATTTTAAACGCATTCCTTTGCCATTCTACTTTCCTCGGACTTAGTAAAATCAACTTGGAACTACTATCTAGGTGTATTTAAGAAAGGTCATACATCCATGAGGTAACCATAATCAGCCTAATCGCCTTCTATAAAATGTTATAGAGATACCAGTTTTTACTTCGAATCTTTTTGTAAAAAAAAACAGTTTGCTGACTAATAGATGTCTCTATAATCAGGAATTATTACGGTTCCATTTTTTTTAAATTATATACATCACCTACAGATAACCTGAAAAATAAATACCTAGCTGAATGTACTTTCAAAGTTTTATAATTTAGGTAAAAATATAATACATTTTTGAAATAAGCAATTATACAAGGTAATAGTGATTTATAGCCGTAATAAATGTTATCTGAGTCTGCATTTTCCTTTACTAGTAACGCAAATTTTAGTCAAAAAGTAACTCTAAAGCTGGTTGTATCCTGTCGAAGTTAAGGAACTGTGAGATCTGAAATGTTTTAATTTTATTTTTCGACACAATTGCTAAAAAAATATTAAGAATTTGATTAAACGAGCGTTTTATACTCTACATATTATATACCTACTGAGTCGATCTTTTGTGTGTTAACAGATATTAGGAAACACAGAAATTCTTAAACAGATATCTGCAGCGTGTATGTTATCACATTAACTTTGGCTATGAAGGAATCTGTATCAGCCCATATACGTCCAACTGCGGGGCACGGGCCTCCTCTACAATCGAGGGTACGATTGAGAGTGGTTAGGCCATATTGTCCACCACGCTGGCCTAGTGCGGGTTGGCGGACTTACATACCATAGAATTTTTTATAAATCGCTATAGTATGCAGGTTTCCTCTCGATGTTTTCCTTCACCGTTTTAGTGCGTGGTGATTGACTATCACTACACACATGACTCCGAAAAGTCAGAGGTGTGCCCTGGGATTCGAACCCGCGACCACCGTGAACATGTTGGCAGTCGCGTCTAGTCCGTTTACCAACAGGTCACCACGCACTTGAATATGAAGGAATGGCCACAAAAAAAAAAACAAATTACAATACACGTCATAATATAATTGAAAAGTCAGAGCTGTGCGCGAAATTTGTACCCTCGATTATTATCTCAGCAGTTTGCTTCCGATTACGATCAAGTTCACGCACTTGTAAATTATAATTATATCATAATTACAGTGCGAATAGTTGAAATTACACGTATGAAGACACCCGCGTCACGACTAAACGATTAACTGGGAAAAACACTACTTGTCTTATTTTGAAGGTAAATGTAAAACAAAGTATGAACTTTAAACGTAAGGATGTAATATATCGATGCTGTGATTTATAGTTCCTGTGTTATTACAAATTACAACATGTTAAATATACTTAGAAATATAATGTTGGCAATACACGTGTAAACTTAAATTGAAATAAAATTTTAAGGGTCGATATTTTATTTTAAATAAATAATTATTTTCACACATATTAAAGACATATAGATATTACCAACCCTAAATTCAGGTACTATGGCGTCTTGTGTATTTGGTCATTAGAAATTACTAAAAACTTTTTGGTCTCACAATAACCCAAACTTGAACCAACCGTTTGTTATCCTAGAGTGCATTACACATCAAAGTTGATCTATATCGAGAACGTTTGTCGGCGGGCTAGATGACGACTTCACCCTTTGTAAGAAAATTAAATCAGCGAAATATCGGCAGATTGGCATGAGGAACTTTTTTGTGACGTTGTGGAGTTGCGCCGGTGCAGGGTTACCGAGGTGAGTACTTGTTTCACCGACATGCCACCATTGTGTCGGCGGGCAACATATGCGGGGGCTTATTACTTACATGATTCTTTTCTTATAGGCCGTTATGTCGGCGGGCTGTGTCACCGGGCTAGCGGATTTGGTATGTATTGCGATAAACATTTCTCAGTAAGATGTTGGAAGATCAGCGTCTGCTCTACCTCCGGTTTTATAACTAACTATAGGCTATCTATATTTGCAGGGTTACAAACACATACAAACTATCACCTAATAATAATTAATACCATACTAGCTTATCCATAATGCGTCACGGCATTATTAACATTGATGATAAATTGTATTTTTTCTGAGATTCCATTCGTTCATCAGTCATACCTTTGTAGGACAAAGGGCGGCGTGTTCATATAAATCACAATATTAAAACTATGCCAGATGAGCCTTTGCACTCAAATCGTTGTTAATAGGAAGTTCTTCGGAAGACTTAAATATTTATACTTGATATTAATTATCGAATTTATATAATTTGTCAAGTGTAGATAAATTTAAAGTTTTAGAACTCTTTTTTGTGGACTCTTATGACTACCAAAATTATATGGCTTTCATTTAATCGTTTTATATCATCAACAAATAATCATAAATAATCATTATGAATAATTGGCATAAATACAAATATATAAGTAACATTTTAAGATAACAAATTTGTTCTAGTTATCAATACGCAATAGGGAATATGCATGTCATTTTTTTATATTTTTAATCAATTCTGTATGTTATTACATTATCGGAAAAAAATATAAGTCTTTGAAAATATCAATCAAAAGAGTACAAAAAAATAATCAAAACTGCTATCAGTTTCGAAGCATTCAAACGCCATGTTGGCGCGAACTCGCTGTGACGTCAAAGGTTGCGTTATGAACAACGTAGTATTTGGATTAAGTTTCTTTAATGAATTGCTACAGAACTGTATTTCGCGACAAAATAATCCATTTTATTTAATAGTATAAAGAAAGCACAAAATAACTCATAAACAAACGTAAAACAACAAGCTAAAACTTCATAAGAACGCAACCATTGTCGTCACTTTCCTTTTCAAGCAATAGATCGCGTTTCGGAAAAAATACGCGGCAAATTTGAAATGTCATTTTTTAAGTATTTATTTTACCGATTTAGAGTTGATAAATTAAAAAAATATCTTGAAGGTATAATTCTATATTAACAAAGATTACAAAAAAAAATTTTTGACTTAGTTTAAAGTCTGGTGCATGTTCCCTATTAGTCTATTACAATAATTATAAACCATATTTGTATTTTTCATATAACTGACATATAATTTACGACAAGTCTTTTTTTTAAATAAGTAAAACGTGCCAAGGATTTAAATTTAGAACAGCCAAGCATAATATTTATAATTTGCGCATAACTTTAAAAAAATATCAGATTGCGGCAAAATCAAAGTTAAAGATTGATTACTGTAAAAGCTTCTCCTTAACGCGTCAGTGGTGACGATGCACCCTTAAAATCACCCAATTATACCCCTTTTAAAGGGCGCCGCCCTAAAACACTATTAGCTGTTAAACTACTGATTTATCTACGGTCATTATGGTCTTTGACGAGCGGCACAGAAGGTAACAGTCATCCGGGGGATCAATTTAACGCGTCTATAGTTAGGTTATAAATTTAATTTTAAGGTATTATGTAGTTATAAATTAGATGTTCATTACATACATTAATTAAATAGGGTATATTAAATTGCACATTAAAACCAAATGAATTACATTTTACATATTGAAAAGGCTGGTTATTTATTAATCAATAGTAAATCGGAGAATTTTTTATTCAATTTTCAACGATAAAATAATATATATGCGAAAAATATACACAAAAAAATAATATGCAGTAATAATAAAAAAGTCCTATTGTGATAGTTTAGTATTCATCAATTTATAATTAATTAAGGAATAACTTCTATACATTTAGTGGAAAAGTCCTTACTAACGTACTGAAATATCATTTTTCAATCAACTGTTAGTCACTAAGATTAATCGTGACAAAATTGATAAGGATTCGCGGATAATAGAGTGACTAAACAGGAAATTAGTATCCGCCCTATGTAAGCGAGCTATTACTGTCACATCCGCCTTAAAATCGATGGATTGTAATTAAAAGGGGTAGGCAGAACAGATTGCAATATTCGTCATAACGAGGTAAGCTTACCTAGTTTTTTTTATGCACCTAACTTTCGGTTGTCTCAACATAAATGATCGCAACTGTAGATACGCTACTTTACACCAATAAAATACATAAAAAATTAGGCACAAAAACACATGAAAATGCCAAAAACATTATAAGTTGCAGATTCGATATTTTAGTACATGTGCATTTATGCACTTTCAATTTTTATTTGATTGAAAAATATCAATAATTTTTATACAAATATCTGTATCAGCCCATACGTCCCATTGCAGAGCACTGGCCGCCTTTACAATCAAGAGTATGATTAAGAGAGGTTAGACCATAGAGTCAACAACGTTGGCCTATTGCGGAATGGCGGACTTTTACATACCATATAAATTAATAGACATTTCTATAGTATGCAGGTTTCGTCACGATGTGCGTATTAACTATCAATAGTCAATGCACACATGACTGAAAAGTCAGAGGTGTGCTCTAGGATTTGAACCCGCGATCACCGTGAGAATTTTGGCATATCTTATATTAATACAAATATAATAAATATAATTTATTTTAACGCCGTAAGGACAGGACATATCCCAGGTCAGGCAATTTATAAAATTAGCAATGGCTTGCACATAACCGTTATCTAATGAATCGTCCGTGTAGGTAAAGCGATCGATATTATTAATGTACTATTATTATTCAGCGTGTATCTTTTCACAAAAGATGCCGCCCGTGATGAATTAGTATGGGACAGGAAAAGAATAGAGTCCTTGTTGTATGAATTATTTCAAGTTTATTCAGCATATATTTTAATATTCATTATGGGAAATTGGACACAAATTAAAGGGCATTTTGCTTATATTTTATGAGATTTTTTAAATCTCTTAATTTGTAATAAGAAGTAAAAATTTATTTTTTGGAGTAAAAGTGATTATTCAGCCAAGCAAATGGATAAAACAATAGGTTAGATACACCAATAAATAATCAACATTCGTAAACTTCTTACGCGTAAAAAACATGAACAAATCATTGACTAAAACATAGTTTTAATTTATATAGTCAGCCTACCGCCGTAAACCGCTAGAGGTAGGCCTCCCCAAGTAAACGAATCCCGGTCTTGAGCAGCTCTCATCCATCCGCTACCTGCCGTCCTTTTCAAGTCGTCGCATCCGTCCATCATGCAGCAGGACGTCCTACACTACGTTTATCAAAGTTTTATTTTACCGTAGTAAAAGCTGAATATAGTTACATTTTTTTTTTGTATTCATGTATTTTAATGTAACAATCAACAACAAATACTTAATGATGAAACGTCCAAATCATATCTAACGTAAATCGACTACAAATACATTTTAACTTTTTTACATAACACATTAGGCATAAATAATAATCTTTTTTATACTTTACCAGAATTACAATAAGAAATATCAGTGATGTCCACACTAGGCAATGCCTGTCTTGTGGCCATCGTGAACAAGTAGTTACGTGATATAAAGTATAATGGGCTATTGTAAACTTCAGTAATTAAAGTAGAGTGTAAAACAATCTTAAAATTAAGTTATAACTAATACAAAGTATCAGATGCATTGTGGAGACAAAAAATAATAAAAATACAAAACATTGAATTATATAAATGTAGTGATAGTGAGATCCGTAAGCATAAAAGCTAAAGGAAAAAAAAACACTAAATAAAAAATAACACATTATGTTTAACTTACATACCAAGATAAAATATTTAAACTTAATAAAGGTCATTGAGATCAAAGAAATTATATTAAATTTATAAGAGCTGAAAAAAGAAAAACTGTGTTGATGTGTGTGTATTGGCTCCACGACTTCTCCTGTTCCCCGCAGGTCCAAATTGAGTTATCAACTTTGGTGAAATTCATTGTTTTTAATCTTTGCCTTTTTGTGCCGATACGTTTAATACTCAATTAATGAAGCTACCTGCGGCGCTTTTTATCCCAAGTGATCGCGACTTGACCAGTCATCGTGAAGCCTTGAGGCAAGCGCGGTCGGATGGAAGGAAAAATATTTAAATATATCAGTTCAAGTTTAAGTTTTATTGATGCCAGTCTATTGAAATTATAAAAACAATACAATATTTTATTTAAACTTACATTTATTTTTCATAGTTGGTGAGACGCCAGGTATCTAATGTGCGGTTGAGGGTTCGTTCCTCGCACCGAGACAGATATTTGTGTGACCCACAGGTATTTCTTTCGGGTCTAGGTGTGTGTGAAATTAAAAAGTTGCGCGAAGCTTTTGATACCAACGACACAAGATTCGATTTTAGTGTGGGGTAAAGAATTGTCTTTATGTCACAAACATTGGTTTGTGACTTTTGACCGTATTTATTTATTAATGGTTTACATAACGTAGAGAAAATTCGAGTCAAATCGCAGAGCTCCGGTTTGAACCCGCACTTTGCTATGGACCTTACGTAAGATTAAAAGTGCATGGAGTCTACAATTACATTTGTTGATAAGCTGATTTATTTTTAACCGACTTCAAAAAAGGAGGAGGTTCTCAATTCGACTGTATGTTGCTTTTTTCTCGTTCGAATGTCACTTCGATGTTTTTGTTATAATCTTATGCGCTCTACATTTAAACTGATTAAATATTACTAGCTACTACTACTATTTCAACCACCTTGTTATTAATATTTAACAAATATACTTTGTTTTTTTTTTTTATTGAACGTATAGTATTAGGAGTATTGGTTTTGTTCGTGAAACAAAGAATGAAGAAAAGCTTATGTAGAGTTGATTTTAATCTTATATGGACAGCTAGATGTCACTAAAAATTCAGAGTTATTTTACTGATTAATTATCCTTGGAAACCTTTAAGTATAAACTATTCTCATCTTAAATATTATTTAATAAATTATTGTACATATAAATAAAGTGTATTTTTGAAGTCTTTTAAATTACTGTAACCAGTAAATTACGATGTTGTTTTCGAATGAAATTCATCGATTTCTTTATTATTCAAATCAATAGAATAACTATATTATTATTTTGTTTTATATAAATATAAGAAGTTTTGTAGCAAATTAGTAATTGATTCTTATAATGACGGTTGTATTTTACCTGTGATTTTATCTACTTATAACCTTGTTGGTGGCGCCATCTACTGATATTGGCACAATATAATTATATATTGAGTATAAAAAATTAAATAAAATAAAAAAAAATATGTTAAAAATTTACATTTCTATTAAAACATTCTTGATTATTATATGTGTTTAAACTGTTTTATAAGTGCAAGATGCGAAATAATTTGCAACTGACTGATATAAAATTATCAGGAAAAGCAACAAGAGCCAAAACAGCTCAGTTGTGAGAGCGTTAAACTGAAGATCTAAAGATCCCCGGTTTTTTGGTTTAAACATGCAATGAATAGTTTTAATAAATAAATACATCCAACAATTAGTTCATATCATATTTGCAGCACTTATTTTTAATTTACTTATTTTCTTTCTATCTTTTTTTTTCATTGCAGTAAAAGGCGAGACGACCATGCCATTCGCCTGATTGTAAGCAATATGACCGCTCATGGACAGTAGCAAAGCCAAAATTATTTTTACTTGCTCCTCCAGAAACTTCCCAATAAGGGTTCCAATAGGTTCCACCGATATTTTATTTTTAAAATTCACTTGATAGTTAAATATGTAAAAAGTGCGTGGTGGCCTGTTGGTAAACGGACTAGACGCGGCTGCCAACATGTTCTCGGTGGTCGCGGGTTCGAATCCCAGGGCACACCTCTGACTTTTCGGAGTCATGTGTGTATTGATAGTCAATCACCACGCACTAAAACGGTGAAGGAAAACATCGTGAGGAAACCTGCATACCATAGCGATTCATAAGAATTTCTATGGTGTGTAAGTCCGCCAACCCGCACTAGGCCAGCGTGGTGGACTATATGGCCTAACCACTCTCAATCGTATTCTCGATTGTAGAGTAGGCCCGTGCCCTGCAGTGGGACGTATATGGGCTGATACAGATACAGATACAGATACAGTTAAATATGTAAGATGGATAATTCACTCATACTCTCGATTGTAGAGAAGGCCCGGGCCCTGCAGGGACGTATGTGGGCTAATACAGAAAATATTCAGCTCTTGCCGGTAGACAAAATAGTATAGTCATCTTTAGATATATTGAAGACCCCATGTGCAAATGTAAAAATCAAACCAAATCCGCGATAAAATCCGTTAATAATAGTTTTATTTCAATCAAATAAATAGAATATTAACAATCTATATTCGATATGAGCTAGAGTTAATCATAAAATGATACAACATTTTAAAAATATTAAACATCAATCAATCCGGACATGCCTAATGGAGAACCACGTTAAAAAATGTTTAGAACAAGGAACTAATGTGTAAACTTAATCTAATTGTATGATCTCATATTGTATCAGCGTTAGTTTGTAAAAATTAATAAATATTTTTACATTTTTTCTTCTAACAAAATCTTGCAAATCAAGCTAGGTGAAAACATTCGCAGCAAATCGACGATAGCGTTCATTTAAACTGTAGATGAACAAGAATTACGTACGGCGAAGTATAATCAGTGTAAAGTGGCTAAGGCGTTTTGTCTATAAGCCCCGCCAATGAATCAAGCAGTTAAATAGTTGGTAATTACGGAATCTCCCCGGCAATCCATTGGAATGAATATCAATTTGCGAAGATCGCACTTGAGTCTGTAAGCTATTAAACTTGCTACATTTCGCACTTTGTTTTGTTGCTATGTGCAATGTTCCTGGTGTTTTAATGGACTATAAAATACATGTAATTCTATTTACGGGGAAATACTTGAGAATTAAGGAATTTAGATTTTATTTTGTTATAAAGTTAAACACCTTTATAACAAAATAAAATCTTCGGCGGTATTCTTTTTAATCGACGTATGGGTTCAAATGAGTGAATGCAATTTTGAAGCTTAGAAAAATAATAATTGACGAGCTTAAAGGCGTGCATCAAGTTTAATGACATTTTTTTCTTTTGAATTAACAATAGAAAAATAAAATAGATTTGGAATGTAGAGTACAACCGTAATATTTGTTATAGAATATAAGTAAGATATAGATCTTGTATCAAAACATATACAGAAAAAATATTTTTTCACAAGGAAAGCGGCTTCCCTAACAGAAAAATAAAAGTAACCAGCCATCACGCGAAACACTTCCGAAAAATCACACCAACCCCATTCCCATGATATCAATCAATTTATATTTATGATCCGCCTCATTACTTGAAAAAGGAACTCGACAACAAGCTCGCACGCCTCACGGAAAAAAAAAACAAAATATTCCGATACAAGAACGAAAATAATTACGAGCGATCATCGTCGATTAAACGTCGTATATTACACGCGTAACGTAATCGGCCCACTAATTATAAAGCGCGCTGTGTAATTGAGCCTTAAATATAATAATAAATTTACCTACTTGTGGAAACCAATTATGGTGTTAAGAAGAAGGATAGTGTTCATGTTTGCCTCAGTAGGGTTGCTTAATTCTTGCATTGCTGATAAACATCAATGTATGTGTATATCTTCTAACATAGGAATTCCACTGCTTCCTGCAACCTTTCGTAGGTTTGAGGTCTGTATCAAACCATAAGCGTCCCATTGCAGGGCACGGGCCTACACTACAATCTAGAATACGATTGAGAGTGGTTATAGCATAGTATAGTCCACCACGCTGGCCTAGTGCGGGTTGACGAACTTTTACATACCATAGAAATTCAGACGAATCGCTATGTCATGCAGGGCACCATGTTTTCCTTCACCGTTTTAATAAAAAAAAATATATAATATACTTTTTCTTTTTTATTTAAATGTGTGGCAGTACTAGCAATCTATTCGCCTGATTGTAATCTATATAAGCGCTCATAGACAATCGTAAAACCAAACAACACCATGAATTACAAAGCAATACTTGGCATTCTACTGTGCTCGCAAGTTTGTGAAATAAGGTGTTAAGTTTCAAAATACCTAGTAGTTACTCGGGCTACGATGTCCTTCAAACCGAAACACCAGTGGATTTACACTACTGATTGGCGGGAAAAATAGACATCGCGGTGGAACCTATCCAGATGGCCTTTCACATATATGAGAAACCTGTACAGTCTTTGTACTGTCTCTGTACAAAAAAAGTATTCTGACATACCAATATGGCTGAATCCAAACTTCTTTAATTGTGTGTGATGATTTCCATTTCCAGTGATAACATACGGCACTAAAGCATAGCCTTTCATTATGGGTTTTTTAAGTACAATTATCCTCATCTCTTACCTTCCTTCCCTAGCTTATTACAATATTAAAAAGTTGGAGACACATTTGCTAAAGCTTACTACTCGTTGGTTGTTGGTTGTTATCAATTTCAATATGTAAGATAGGAGAACCACTAGTTTAAAACTGATATAAAATGAAATATTTAAGATGCCAATTTGGATTACGATAATTTTTCCTACAACTCATGAATTACCCAAACAATAGTTATATAAACGTCATAAAAATGTGTGTTTGTTATCAAGGTATGTGCACACATTGGCCCAACATCACAATTTTTATGGCAATTACTTTAAATAATCTCAATTCAGGATTAAAAAAAACAGAGATCAATTTGTTTGGGGGATAATATGATCGATTACCAATCGCGCCATTTAAGTATTTCCTGTTGAATATGTTACGATTTTAAAACTAACTAGTGGTCGCCTAGTGATCGAAATTCGACCAAATCAAGAAGAGAAAAAGTTTTTACCTGTATGATGATGTTGTTATTCTGATAATTCGTGCACATTTTTTGTACCTGAATGTTGTTATTGCAGATTGCTGCTACAGAACTTTCTTTATGCATATAATGACAGTCCGTGTACATTTAAAATGCATCTTACTGCTACACAATTTGTATAAGCGCTCAGCATTTCACGTAGTATTCGTTAAATTGCGTTAAATAAATCTTTTCTGTTTGACATTCAACAAAACCACAGTAAACAATTTTTTCTGATTGACATTCAACGATGTCTTTAATAAACCAAGAAACAATTTGACCAAAGAGTATGTATACGTGTACAAATTCTTGTGTATGCGTGTGTCAAATGCATGCTGGTTTATTTATTGATTTAATGTACTTTTTATGCATTATTATTATTATTTTTTATATTACATTTAATATTAGGCCTAATATTAATATTATTGCCTCATTTATAATTAATATTCTCTTTTAATATTAATATTATTACCTCATTAGGCAAATAAAACCTTTTTTTTATATGTCTATGTCAGAAGAACAAAATAAAAAAGAAAAGAAACAATTTGACACCAGAGTATGTATACTTGTGTATGGATGTGTGTGTGAAATGCATGGTAGTGTGTGTAATGTTTTATTTTTTGATTTAATGTACTTTATAAGCATTATTATTGAAAAATATTAGCATTCTCCACTTCTCCTACACATAAACTATAAGTGTGCCAAATTTTATGCTCCTGCGTCCGCGCAATTTTCGTAAAAAGGGATCCAAAGTTTTTGCATCACGTATTAATATATAGATTATAGCTGTGGATTCGCGTATATTATTTATAGAAATAACATTAGATCTTTAATTAAGTTTTTAACTTTTATTGCAAGTATTGACTGCCTCGGTGGCGTAGTTGTACTACGGTACGGTTACAAAGCTGAGGTCTCGGGTTCGAATCCCGGGTTGGGCAAAGTGATATTGGATTTTTCTACTCAGTATCGGCCCAGAGTCAGGAATTTGTGCCCGATATGGCGATAGGCTCGCCACCTATCACATTGTGGGACGGAACATACAAGGCGAAATGTGGGTGCCCTGGCACCTCTGCCTACCCCTTCTCGGAACAAGGCGTGAGTTTATGTATGTATGTATGTATGTATTTACTTCAGCTATGAGAGGGAAGAGACCAGATGTGCCGGCCCAGTGAAGATTTGTAGAAAAATTAAAAAAATCTTAATTTTTATTCATGGGCCTTTTTAATTTTACTACTGTCCTTAAGCTGTCGTAAGTAACACGTACTATCAGACTAATCCATTGCACATCTCGCCAATAATTGCAATAAAATCTACAGCATATTTAAAGTACTGGTGGTAGGTCTCTCATAAGTGAGAGATCATCTGAGAAGGTACCATCGCAATGTCTATTTCTCCCGTGAAACAGCAGTGTAAATGCACTGTTGCGTTTCGGATTTAAGGACATTGTAACCAGAGTAACTACTGGACATATTGTGACTTAACATCTTATGTCTCAGGATGGCGAGCGCAGTGGAATTTTGCTACTGTTTATGAGCGGTCGTATCGCTTACCATCAGGCGAACGGCTTGCTCGTCTCGCTATTCTATGAATTTAAAAAAAAAAGTATTTAATATAGTTGCAGTATTTCTGAAGTCCCTAAAACTCCCACCCATCCTCGTTGTTGGTCGCAATCTTGATACACGTTGTATATAGAGTTTCTTCTAGTAATAATTAGTGATTAGTGTAGCTTCTGTTTATGAGCATGATTATTATCCTAAGGTGTACGAGTAACAACAACAAACAAAACTTAATTTATATTCATCGTATATATTAGGCGTTTCTGCATATCTAGAATTATAATAGGCTATTTAAATATCAAAAAGATAAACTAATGATAAGTTTCAGTTCATGAAAATTCGCAGAATTATCCCTATAATCTTATGAATAATAAACAATTTGACAATCCATCAAATTCATTTGGCCATCTGCGTTATCCAACCGTGAGATTATTTGCTAATAAATTCAATATCTTATCGGTCGTCAGGTTGATATGGCGCGTGCTAAGGTTTCATACAAACATTATTTATGAATTGCATTCCATGCAGTTTATTGGATTTATCGAACCTTAAGAGTTAACTTTTCATGTGGTTTAGATTTTATGAGCAAGTAAAATTAATTAATTTTTGAACTCTCTCAGGCTTATAATTTGGTGCTCAAAGTTGCTTAAAAATGACTTAATGTGCAAGACGAAAAGGCGAGAAGGCAAAATTTATTATTTTATTCATATTCATTATTTTCGTGCTACAACACTTACTTCTTATTAACTTATTTCTTATATGTCGCAAAAATATATATTATTTTTTTTAATTTTCATTTTGGCATATTTGTAGACCTAAACGAGGAAAATACATATCATTTTGGTCTCAACCAGTATGGGTTTTAAAGCAAACGGCAGAAGCCATCCATCTAATCTAACTCCTCAGCGGATAATATATTTCAATTCTGATAAAGGACATACCCGTACCTATGACGATGTACCGTTCATTTTCTCGTTTAGCATAATAAATAGAGAAAATCCCAGATTGATGAGCCGGAAACACATTCATGATCATGGACGGCAATGATTATTAACCGTCACGTGACCTGATTACTCAAAAAAAAAAAAGAATTTAAGCACGAGAGAACTAAATCATCCATTATCATCTTCATCACCTTCCGTGTCCTACTATACTTAGGCCTCTTCTATGGCACGCCAATGCGCTCGATCTTCAGCCCATCTACAATCATCCACGCAACAGCCAAAATTTTCTTGATTACTGCTATATTATTATTTTATCCAGCAATTTACCATAATATGATCAATTATCATTGAACGTTAATGAACTAGGAAGTATATTTAAGTCACACACTGAATAAAAAAAAAGTCACGACTATATTACGTCGAAAATCGAGTGACGTAGGCGGTCGGCGCCAGCGCTCCCACCAGACCATATTGTATGCTAATTTCCAAGATAAAAAAATTAATTAAATACAAAAAAATAATTTCCAAACGTCTTTAAGGAGCACCGCAACGGGTTTTCTAATCATTGTCATTTTTATAATCTCGTACCGGTTTTTATTTGTAATATAACTGGCCCTTAAATATTCAGTGAAGTTACGGAACTTACGTAATGTGTGAAACTCTGTGTGTGATTTATCCTTCATAACAATAAAGGGTTTTACGCTATTAAGTTGTCGAATTATTAACAAGACGTGCTTATTAAGGATTAATTGTGCCAATTGGCTCGTGTGGACATTCTTATTTCTTTTGTACCAGATGAATAAGAAAAAAAAACAAAAGATTTTTCGGGCGAGCTTTTTATGATTTTCTTCTTCGCATTTACAATTTTGCGTAGCTGTGGGTAAAAATATGTTGGAAAGTCTATGTCATTTTTTTTTACTTCTTTATTATGAATAATTCCTGAAGGTGCACACTGACTGCTTCTTCTGAATGGCGCGGTCCTACTAAAGTACGTAAGTAAATACAACCCTGAGGTCCTGGGTTCTAATCTCCGCTCAGGAAAAGTGATATTGAACTTAACTATTTATTATTATCAGTCCGGAGTTAATTTGTGCGTGATATACTATAAGTCCGCCCCTATCACATCCAGGGACGAGACACAAGCCTAAAACGGGGGTAATCTGGAAGCACCTCTACCTACCCTTTGTAGAGATAAGACGTGATGTGATTGTTATTCTTTAGATAGCAATTATTTCACGAATAAACAATCAGCCCTCCGTCGAACGCAAAAGTAAATTAATCATTTATTTCACCTAAATCATACAAGCCGAAATAGCTCAGTTGGGAGAGCGTTAGACTGAAGATCTAAAGGTCCCCGGTTCAATCCCGGGTTTTGGCATATCTTTTTTTTAAATAAAATGTGATTCACATGCGATTTGGTTAAAAATTTATAAAAAAATCATAAGATTTTGGAAGTTTGAGGCCCATAATCATATCATACTTTATACTATACTGGGTACTAATTCCAATCCCAAGCATTTAAAATAGGTTATTTTTTACATACATTATTATTAAATGGAAAATAGAGAACAATAAATTATCGCCCACACTTGCTTCTACTAGGTTAATTAATTAACAGTTTTTAATATTAAGATTTACATACTCACGCCTTTTTCTCAGAAGGGATAGGCAGAGGTGCATCTAGGACACCCACATTTCACCTTGTGTGTTCCATCATACGGTGAGACAGTGGGCAAGCATATCGCCATATCGGGCATAAAGTCTTGACTCCAAACAAATAATAAATAGAAAAATTGCCCGAATCAGGATTTGAACCGAGACCTCAGCGTTGTCATGGTTCCGTAGTACAACTGCGCCACCAAGTCATATATATATTTTTATTGCAATGAATGGCGAGACGAGCATGCCGTTCGCCTGATGGAGATAAGACCGCTCATGAACAATAGCAAAACCAAACAACACCTTGAATTACAAAGCAACGCTCGCCATCCTGAGACATAAGAGGTTAAGTCTCAATATGTCCAGTAGTTACACTGGCTACAATGTCCTTCAATTTGGGACACAACATTGCATTGACACGGTGTTTGACGGGAGAAATAGACATTGCGATGGTACCTACCTGGACGGCCTTCTATTAGAGACCTGACACCAGTAAAAATAAGTAGTAATGTAGGTGCAATTTGAGTGCATTCGTGTTTATTGATAAGTGATAATGCTACCGTCTATTGTTTGACATACAAACAGGACGTATCAACAGTTCACAGACGTTTATCGTGGAATCTAAGAAATTTACCTTCAATTAATCGGTTGATAAGATCGAGGGTGATAAACAACATTCCCAGTTTATATCAAATTGACTTAAATTTATAAATGGTTGAAACGTATTTTTATTAATTACGATTAGTTTACTTTCCAAATGGGCTTATTAATGAATTAAAGATAATGGTTTGTTAGATTTACGCGAATGCTAATTGAAATAAAACGATTTTTTATCAATTTTATCGTGTATTTTGGTTTAACTTTATTTTTACATAATATATTAATTTTCCAACGTTTTGATTAACACTGCGCTTTTAAGGTTTTGTCTTCACGAGGCGGACTGCAGACATAAAATGCTTAAGTTTTTGCATAAATAGGGTCGTGTCTTATACATATATTGTCTGTAAATAAACATTTCCAAGTGTACATTATTCAACGACAAACAAAACTAAGCATGAAAAATGTCAAAGAATCGAAAAATGATATGAAAGACGCGACCATGTCACAGCTTTAAAACAATTTATAATATACTTTCCCGTAAGTGCGACACACGCCTTTAAAATGTATAAGAAGCGTCCAATAAATTATTTTTAAATAACACCCGTTAAATATGCTCATTACATGATGGAACGCCTACCAAACTGTCGATGCATATTTTAGTAGCGCTGCAGATACAGTTAACTACACAGAATAATTTATAACTGTGGTAATAAAAATGTAATATATTTTATGCATATAACATTGATGCCTCTCAGAGACAAAAACATAAATTGTGCGCATGACTCGTTCGGACCATTCAAATAAAATTTATGTCTGTGCCTAATGTCGAAGACAACGCACAAGAGGAAAGTCATTTGTATTCTGTATTCCCATTTCCCATGATTTCTCATTTGACAATATGACAATAATTTAACATAGTACTTATTCTGGTACAATGATGATGTATGGTTTTTTTGCCTTAATGCCATTTCGTGTGGATAAAAAAAAGCTGTTTCTTCTTCAAAACTATGATTCTCGAACCAATGTTAGAATTGATTGACAGTTTATAAGTTGTTAAATGAAAATTGTTTTATCAAAATATTCTTTTGTTTTGACTTGTTCAAGGATTGATTGTGATTTAATTTTTTTTAAAGAAAAAATGCCTTCCTTCAATATATTTCTAGACCGCGTATACTTAGGAAGGATTTGCAGTACAGAATAAATCATTTTCTGTTTTTTTGTAGCCATAAACGGCTGCTTTATAAATATTAAGTTGATTATGATACATGAAAATGGAAAATCACTTAAAATATTAATAAAAAATAAATGGACAATACACGACTTAAAATACTGCTTAGGAAATAATCGTAGAAATTTAATATTGTATGAAAGAAAATCTAATAAATTACTTATTTTTAAGTGTATTGTTTATTGTATACTTTTCGGTGATGTTGTAATTATTTTTCTCCTTCTAGAAAGAGTCTCTTCAGCTATAGGAAACTGCTGAACATAGACCTACCCATGGCTCGCCAGATAGACTTGTGGCATGCGATCTGCATCCAGTAACTGAAGCTGTTGTAACATTTCGGTTTGTTCAAAATAACAATGCTGTGTGATGTTACAGGAATTTGTTCCAATCACGTCGCTGTCAACAGATCGCTTTGTAAATTCCTTTATGAGCCTATTTTATTATATTTATTTTTAACATAATATTGAATTTGTGCCCGATATGGCGATTGGTTCGCCCCATATCACACCGTGAGACGAAACACTCAAGGCGAAACGTGGGTGACCTGGGGGCAGATTTTTTCCCCCATCTGGTTAAACGGCGTGAATTTACGTATGTATATATTTATAAACCTTTTACAAATTGTGTATAGGCGGATATTAGGTATTCTCTGCCAGTCGAACCTAGATGATAAACCTGTGATACAGACATGAAAAGAGGTAGGTGTGTAAACAAAAAAAGATCTTAATATATATTTGTGTGTATGTACCACATGTTAAAAAGACGCATCATATTACTTAAAATAATAATGAACAAGCTTTAATAGAACATATTGTCACACTAACAATTATATCTTATCGTTAATATTTTCGATAGGTGATAGTTTGTTAGTTTAGAGTCGTTCGATTAATTATTCTCATTCTTATCGTCATTTGTTAGTTGCAATTTGAAAATCGATTGACATGTTGTGATTCTGGTGCACGACGTCAAACATGAAATGAATGTGATAGTATTAGCTCTAGAGATTAGTGCAAATAGTTTTTCGTGGTAGAAGACATAATTCTCGCTAATGGTGAGTGATGGAATTTGGACTCTAGTGAGTTAATTACACAATATTACATTCTAATTTGATTCATTGTAATTCGTTGATTGGTTACATCTTACCCTCGAAGCGAGACAAGTCTTTGTCATTGACATCATGTATTTAAGTATTTGTTTTGGGTCCGAATGTTAAAATTCTCGTGTGATCAGTGATACAAGTCTAGTTGTACCCTTTTTGATGTTCTTATATAGCAATAATTAGAAGATAGCGTTGATTAGGTCTAGCTCACGACTTTCTATCTGCTATAGTTTAGATGATAATTTTGTGTAAAGTGATATAACTGCATTTTTGCGATAATTCTGTGAGTATTGATAATTCGAAGTCGATGCCCACAAGACTTGCATCATAATAAGGGGTCAATATTAGACATTATCCTCAGTGCAAAAGAAAAACCGTTCAATATAATCTTATTTTAATAAATCTGAATTGTAAGCAACATTCGCATATCATCTAAGTAGACAAATAAAATACCTTTAAGAAATGTCATGTTTGGGGTTGCGTCATGATTATAAATTTTATTAGTAACAAGATTATTTTATTGTAGTCACAAAGTTCCGTGTTTTTCCCGCCAATCGGCACTTCGTTGTTAAAGTTGGCTATTAGATCAGCTCTTGCACAATAGACTGTACCTACATCGTTAATTGATGTTTAGAAAAATGGAGGAAACATTGTTTCTGTCGTTGTTTTGGAGTTGATAAACATCTGAGTGAAACTGATAAAAACCCTTAATTTACTGTAAATTATAAGTTAGTCTATAGAGTTGGTAAATTCCAAGGAAATTATTGTATTATAGGGCCATTCATTGCTGTCATAGATAATCAAAATGTGTGAGCAAACAAGTCATATTTTTTTGGGTATTTCGTATGTTACATTTATGACAAAGCAATGTTTTAACTTCAAATCGTGGTTATAATACAATACTATTGTTACTGTTATTCTTTAACATAAAACCCAATTTAATTTAACACGTTAGCTGCGGCACCAATTTTTGCATACTTTCCGTTCCTGCGGCACGAGGTATAATCGGCCCGTACCGTGACCAGACGTTAAGGCGACACGCGGTCTATTAGACCCCACCTCCTTTTACAGACTAAAATCCATTTTCTGGCGCGAAATCAAAGATAAATGAGAATTTTGGTCCTTATTGATATAGACAGTGAATTGATGAACCCTAATCCACCGTCGCCCCGGGATCTGATGGCTAGTTTAGGAATTATTAGCAAAACAAAATATGGGATCTTATACACCTCGTAACGCACTGAAATAGGGCAAATTTTCGCTGCGATTAGTGATGGGAAAAATAATATCGACGTTTTTAAACTGTCTTAACTACGCAACGACTTGACCGATTTTGATCAATTATATCTCATTAGATCGTTTTAAGGGCAAAACCTGGCAAAACAACACAAAGCTATCAAAGGATACATTTTTTTTAAATAATCTAAATTGTGCTTGAAGGCGCCATAAAGAAAAAAAAACCGGCCAAGTGCGAGTCGGACTCGCGCACGAAGCGTTCCATTCTATACCATTAAGAGGCACCTATTACAGACTTATTATTGGAAAATAATGGATTACGGTTTATGCATAAGGTTTATCTTTCTATTTGTATATGAAAATCTTAATGCGGTTCACAGAATAGAAAAAAAAGGCAACCAGAAGTAGAAAAGAAACTGTCCTATTTATTCTGCCTCGGGCTTTAAAAATACAATTATTAGAACTTGAATTAACATTAAAAAATCAGTATCAATATACTTTTTTTATAAAAATCTCAATATATATGTTGTACTTATTTATGAGTGTTTTTCATTGAAACAGGGTAGACAATAAGATTTTTTGCACTGAGTGCACTGAGTCAAAATCTTTTTGGATTTTTTATCAGCTTCACGAGATGGTAAAAATGTGCGTAGTTTTTGGTAACAACCAATACATCTTCTCCTTTTTTCACCCTTTTCGAGGCAATGGCGTGCGCTTTCAGGTGCTGAAAAATAACAAAAATGTAAAGATAACGTAATAAAACTGACATTGTTACTTAGGTTAGATCGTAGATGAGAATAACAATGATAATGTAGGTATAACTGCATCAAATGAATGTGTTTGTTTTATACTTAAAATGTTGAAAGAGTAGGTAGGTAAGGTAGCTTAAATTCAGAATAATTAAAAGGAAACAATAATAAATAACTTAATAATTTCTGTACTTTTACCATCGTACAATAATATACTCCGCCTGGTGCTCTCTTCCGACCACGTGACATATATCGTAAAATTTACATAAGTCGAATCTAACACACTTAACAAACTTGGTGATTAAAAATATCCCTTTACATAGGTATTTTGTTGTTTTTAACTTTTTAGTATTATTGTAATAGCGGCCTACATAATTTGAGAAAACTTCAACTATCTATCTATCGCGACAAACGGACAGACAGCGAAGTCTTAGTAATAGAGGGTCCTGTTTTTATCCTTTCGATACGGAACCCTAAAAATCTTTAATATTTATATACCTACTTTCAAAACCTAGACAAAGAACTACTGAAATATTAATTATATTACTTACCTGTTTTGTCAACGGCTGCTTTGCGTTTCTTGTGGAGTTTTTCACTACCTACAAAAATATCAATTAAGTGTTAAGTCCTAATAATAATAACATTATTATCACGATATAGAATAATAGGTAATTCTAGATATGTTGCAAAGTATTAGGTACGTCAATAATCGTTATTACCAATAATATCTTTAGGTATAATATACTTAAGTAATAATATCGAAGTGCGTGGTGGCCTGTTGGTAAAGAAGTGCGTGGTGGCCTGTTGGTAAACGGACTAGACGCGGCTGCCCATATGTTCAGGGTGGTCGCGGGTTCGAATCCCAGGGCACACCTCTGACCTTTCGGAGTCATGTGTGTATTGATAATCAATCACCACGCACTAAAACGGTGAAGGAAAACATCGTGAGGAAACCTGCATACCATAGCGATTCATAAGAATTTCTATGGTATGTAAGTCCGCCAACCCGCACTAGGCCAGCGTGGTGGACTATATGGCCTAACCACTCTCAATCGTATTCTCGATTGTAGAGTAGGCCCGTGCCCTGCAGTGGGACGTATATGGGCTGTCACTATCACTACCAATAATATCTTACACTTACTTTAGGTACATAGCTACCAAGATAAGAAAAAACTAGGTACTTACTGAAGATTTTTTCATTAAAAACTTACCTGTTTTGGCTCTGTTTCTGGGTTTTTTAAAATTAACTTCTTCCGACATCGTTTAGACATGTTCGGCGCTGTAAAAGGACGTGCTCTCCAATCGACGTGATGCACAACACTGGTCGCGGGAAGCTCGCGTTGAGTGCGGTACGAGGTCAGGGGGGATATGGGACGTTTTAGCCTCGTTCCGCACTGCATTAAAATTATATTATTTCAGTGCGGCACGAGGCCTAAGACATCCGGTACCAAGGTAGGTACACCACCGAGTCCGGAACCATTAGTGATCTCAAATATATATTTATCTCTTTCCTACACTGGACTAAACCAAAGCTATGCCATTCGCACGACAGAGAAATTCACTTTTTTGCTTGCCGCACCACAGGGAAGTTGCATCAGGGGTGATTTACGCCTCGCTTCGCACTTAACGTGTTAAGCTTTATTAAATGTCAAGTATAAACACATTCCTTCGCGACGTCGCGTCATGTTGTTTTCCATTATAAATGACACTTGCATTGAACGACTCGTTTCAAATTTATCACAATCTTTTTTCCACCTTTATCTATGCTAATAACGATTGTGCATGCTCATGTACGGAATATTTAGTGAAAAAAAAATCGTATCTTACTTCCATTAGCTCCTCATATCGTATGCAAATTGCCAACAACACGGGACCTACAATTACGTCTTCCGAACGACGGTTTCTCTTAATTTTTCGTCATTCGTTTCACATAATTTTTGTTCTTTATCTACGTAGTTTATGATCGCACAATGATGTACGCGTGGTGGAGGTGATGATTTTGGGTGGTCCAGAGTGTAATGATGTTATTATACGGAGTTATTAATGGTTCATTCGAGGCAACCGTCTCATCGAGATAACTTCTCAACTACCTCTCATTAGCTAGCCGTATGAGCGTAGTTTTTCTTTATCAGTTGTTTGATGATTTTGATTTGATTTTTGAATGTCATTTCATGGAATTGGAGCATTGGTTTTAAGGGACATGTTAGTTAGTAATGAGTATTAAATTCTTTACCCTGGATGAAGACATTATCTTGGTATAAGTGATGACTTTAAAAAAGGTTAACAATCTATTTAATTTACAGTCAAAAATATTTATCATTCACTTTTCGAAAACATATAAATACAGAACAAATAAGGCCAGAAATGAAACTTTAAGGCCATTATTGTCATCAACGAAACTTGAAATTCGATTTAAAAAATTAAACACAAATCATTATTCCTTCGCACTCCCAAATCATCCCTATTCTAGACTTCCTTAATCGAAAATGGCCCATAATCACCTGATTATTTTCAATTTTGAACCAATCTACCCGATGGTCACGTACAAAGCGCCGACGCCGTGGGAACCCGCACTATTTGCCCAACATTTGTGGTTCTCCCGAGCTTAGACCAACACTCGACATCTTTTGTCCAGAAACGTAATGGGAATAGATAAATAAAAATAAGAACGCCTTGAGCATGGCGCTACGACAAAGAATTTGAATGGGAAAATAAAAGTGTTCCGGAATGGGTGCTGCTTATTTAGAGTATGTATGTGTGTTGGCCAATTTTACTGTTTATACATGTACTGACATTGTAGTGGCAATACTACATATTGTAGTGTGTACGGTATAGTTTAGATATAAATTCAAAAGGTATTATTTGAACCACGATATTATTACTTACGTTAGTCTAATACACTGTTCCTTCACGCTTTGCGATTATGGCTGTGAAATGTTATTGCTAGAATGCACCACAATTTAAAATAAAAATTCTAATAGTTTCTCAGATTTACGCGAATGTTACACATTGACATAAAACTATTATTTACGGATTTTATCGCGAATTAAGTTAAGTTAAATTTTTTACATTTTTGAGTTCCCGACGCGACGTTTCGATTACTTTACAGCTTTCGTGGTCACGGGGCGGACTTAGGTACTGGTCATCCGCTCTGTGACTGTTACAATTGAACTACCCTTATTTTGCAATTATTAAATTAAAAAGTTATGTTAAAAAAAAATAAAAAAATTATAATAAAAAACATAATAGTTTTATTTCAATAAAAATTCTATCAAATTTTTTATATTCTATGAGATTAAAGACTAAAAAACCCAAATAACTAACTCAAGGCATTTTTTTTTGAAAATATAATACTAATATGTCATTTAACTCAACAAATAATTAACTGGGTGTCAGTTGGTCTCGTTTCAACCCGTGTGAGGGAGAAAGTCACGACGTATCCGCAAGCGAACCTAATGGACTTGTAATACCCGAACACTTCAAACACACGAGTGGCGTTAAAAGGACCAAGGGACAATACAATACGTTTCGTCGTGTGGTCTAAGTTATGAGAAATAGGCCCATGCATCAACTTCATGTTTGAAAATGTCATTCGCGTACATTTGGACTATCATTGCACTATGGCGTTGTGTATAATTTGAGTATCACCTTGAGTCTTAAAGATCCGGTCCGATCGATAAAGGTGTTATGAGGTATCACTAATGTGTGATACTTTAAAGATCTCTTTCACATAATGTGATAAAATTATCCTTAATAAAGTAAATTAAAAACAGGGAAGCTAACATTACACTGCAAACAACAGCGTCGGTAACAAGCAACTTTCGGTGCGACGTTTCAAATTATTAGAAAGTGTGTTGTTGTTGTCCGAACGTAAAACTTTGATAGATTTCAGGGGAATATTGATACTACAACGTGTATTGTAAAGTACGATTAATACGTTATCCATTATTACATATATTTTTTGTATATTTTTGAATACCTACCTACCGCAATTGAGATATTCAAATGCGCGTCTTGGATCGGACAGGGATTTTTGACATACTTTATTCATAATTGTATATATTATATAGATTAAATAAAACTTTAATGAATAAGATTCTGAATCACTGAATTTTATTTTACTATTTACTAGGAAAACGATTTACTCACACACGTACAATAAATAGCATATATAGTTTCAGTTATAATTAAGTGGACCAAAAGTAGAAGCATTTGAAATTGATCTGAGTGCTCCACTTTGAATTGTAAATATTTATATGTTTATAGTAAATAGATATACTTACTCATCATTTCCGCCGTGTATTAGCCTATAATTAAACTCAGTGAAACATATTTTACCTACTTAATCGAAAGAAATCAAGATCATAGAATAAATACTTTGTATTTTCTTTTACAGATCTGCTGACCTACAAATGTCATTGAGGTGAGTGAAAATAGTTATTTTGTATTTTTGTCGTGTCGTAGAATGTGTGTAATTTATTACGGAGTACTAAAAAACCTTCATTTTATGACAAATAAAATATCTATAATACTATTTTGAGACCATTTACTATTGGACTTACATTACTTTACTGGTTCCAAAAATGTCCAAAATTATTAACCTTATTCAATATCACAGCTTCAGCCAACTTATAAATTTCATTCCCAAAAAATATCAAACTAAACAAAATACAAATAAAAAAGATACATTATAAAAAAATTACTTCGCTAAAATATCGATCACCCAAAATAAATTCCGCTACATCTCCCACCTCACACCACAGCAAGACACTGGACGTCCAATATTTACCAAGCGGTGTATTTTTTGTCAAGCCCGAATGGAAGGGTTGAATGGCTGGGGTGTTTGAAGACGCCTCCTTCACCGAGACTGGAATCTGGAAAATTGTGACGGCATATTATTTTGAACGCTTTTATACCGCTGTCAACTACCTTGTCTGTTGATTTGTTTGTTGTGTATCCTTTGGTGTTCCGCCGTTTGATGAAAGGTGATTAGGTTTTGTGGATCAGTTGATACGACAGCTCATAATATATTTTATTTTATTTTATTGGGTGGCTCACTGCTTTTAATAGCAAACAAACATATATTATACAAATTGCATACAAAAGAAAGCCAATTACAAGCTACCACACATAGGTATATTTAGGTAGGTCATATTATTATTCATATTTAGGTCTCTCATATGTGAGAGGCCGCCTGGGTAGGTATCACCGCAATGTCTATTTCTCGCGCCAAACAGCAGTGTAAACGCACTGTTGTGTTCCAGTTTGAAGGACATTGTAGTCAGATTAGCTACTGGACATATTGAGATGTCTATTGTTACATATTATGTCTCATGATGGTGAGAGCAGTGAAATGCCAAGCAATGCTACTGTCCATGAGCAGTCGTATTGCTAACCATCAGGCAAATGACATGCTCGTCTCGCCATTCATATCATTAAAAAAACTCAGTTGAGAATGAAATATACATAAGTTACTGTTCCAGTCTCATTTTTCTAGGTGGTTTGTTTCGTTATTAAAATAATCGGTTTCATTATCGTTGAAGAAAAATATTACGTGTTACAAGCCTACACGTAATGGACTAGTGTAGTTAAACTAAGACTAAACTATTTTTCAAAATGATTAACGCCATGCAAACAGCATGTCGGTAGAGAAGAAAAAACATTTTTTTCTTCCACTGTCACTGCAAAATTACTAAAACATTAAAAAAATCCAGTAAACCTTTATCTCTCATCATGCGACATAATTACGCCAGCTTCATCAAGAGCTTCTTCAAACTTTACTCTAGACTTCCATTGTAAAAACAAGGACTCATACGGGCAACTGATTAGTTTACAAAGCGCATCTTGCAATTAAAGGTGACCACACACGACTGTATGAGTACTGCGAGCTGCATGCGGAATTAATATGGCTATTTGAAATATATGCTGATGATATTGTGGCATATGAACGTGAGCGCCTCATTGACCTCGTAAGACATAAATAAACAACGTAGTCCTTAGTTGAATAGTAGCAGAACATATGGTTTAGAAATGCCTCCTATTAGCTCATTATTTGTGAAAAAGCTTGCACATTCTTATCTTCATGGCATTGTTAGTTTGTGAAACAATTTGACATCTCACGAGGTGGCTGCTTCTATTCAACTTGCCTATTTGAAACCGCACGCAGGCTGGAATAGCAACATTTTAATTAATCAAGACCTCTTTATAGTTAATTTTTCACCATCAAGCACTGTGGTCGCTATTTGGGAGGATACGTAATTCTTACCACTTGCTAAAAAGTTGCCGCAAGAATGGCACAATTAAATATAAATTATTTCTTTATTTAAAAACTTATAATACACCATTGAAAATTTTAGATGAAAAAAATACTATAATGGCGAACTTATCGTTCATAATAAAACACTAACCGGTAAATGCCAGCTTAAGTGTATCCCTAACTAATAGTCATAGTTAAAGATTGACGCTAACCGCTTAGTATAAACTCACTAGCACATCTAATTGCTGTGCTGTACTATGTCAGCCCATATACGTCCGAGTGCAGGGCACGGGCCTACTCTACAATCGAGAGTACGATTAAGAGTGGTTAGGCTATATACAGCCGCTGCCAATAAACAAACCCAATCCAAAATTTGCCGTTTTAGATTGACAGCTCAATCGTTTTTCTGATACTATATTGCCAATAATCAACCTCAGTAGTGAATAAACTATGGCAACATGACAGGAGACCAATCGAAAAGTAGAAAACAATTGACAACAAAACAGATTGACTTCAATCTAATTTTTTTCGATTGATTATTGGCATCGGCCGATAGTCCACCACGCTGGCCTAGTGCGGATTGGCGAACTTTACATACCAGAGAAATTCATACTATCGCCATCGTACGGTTTCTTTACGATGTTTTCCTTCACCGTTAAAGAACGTGGTGATTAACTGCAAGTTAATTACTAATAGAACCTATGGTTCGGAAATGGCTCCTATTATCTCGTTATTTTTGAAAAAGCTTGCAGATTCTTATCCTTAAAACATTTTTAGTTTATGAAACAATTTAGCATCTCACGAGGTAACTTCTTCTTTTCAACTTGCCTATTCGAAACCGCACGTAGGCTGGATTTTTAATAGGCCACATTTGCATTAATCAAGACCTCACTACAGCTAGGTTTTCACCATCATTTAAATAGATACATGACTCCTAAAAGTCGGAAACGTGCCCTGGGATCTAATTACATAAACAATGAAAATGTATAAATCGCTGCGATTCTACAAAAGTATAAGTATTTTCTAAAACAACAGTTAGGGTAATAAATTCACCTCCCCTTGTGACTCGTAACATTATAGGGCAAAAGTCCAATGGTCGTGGCCAAATAATAAACATAAGCCTTTAATAATGGTCCGTTACAAGGAAATTGTAGTGGTGTGCAAACAATTCATCAGCTAGGGAACTGCCTTTCATTCGTGAAAATATGAAGTGGTGCACTTTTGTATGAAATTAACTGTGTTTTCTATTATTTTATTTAATGCTGGTGTATATTGTTTTAGTTTTATAGAGAAGGGGTAGACTGTGTACCGTGTGAACGTACATGTTGAATTCTATCTCGGGCAAAAAAGTTTTTTAAGTAAGATTTTTGTCATACCCATTTTCATATCACATCACACAGCATTCATATTTAGGCCAATGCTTTTTTTTGTTTGTGTATAAGATTGATCTCCACGTGATGTGTTTTTTCTGTAAATCTGGTTCTAATAAACCAATTGAAACATTCCACGCATTCAACCTTATGGCATAATTTGCTTTATATATTTTTTTTCTGCAAAAACAGTATCAGCCCATATACGTCCCACTGCAGGGCACGGGCCTACTCTACAATCGAAAGTACGATTGAGAGTGGTTAGGCCATATAGTCCACCACGCTGGCCTAGTGCGGGTCGGCTTGGGTTGCAAAAACAGTATTTGCATATATATCAGCCTCCGTGGCGCAGGCGGTTAGACGCCGCCTGTGAAACGAGAGGCCGCGGGTTCGATCCCCGCACCAAGAGAAATGTTTGTGCAGCCCACAAATATTTCTCCCGGGTCTGGGTGTTTGTGAGACCGAAAAGTCTCTCGTAGTTCCTGATACCCACGACACAAGACTCGATCTTAGTGTGGGGTCAGGACTATGTATGTGACTGTTGGGTGTTATTTATTATATCAATGACGATTCATTAAAAAGTATTACATTACTTTTATTTCGATAAAATGATAATGATTAATGATATCATATTTATTCTATCATATCAGCCCATGGAATATGAGATTGAGCTCGAAAATAAAAATATGAGTCAAATTAAATCTGAGAGCAGCTTTCATGGTGAATATAAAACATTTCACAATTCACAATGAGATTCATAAGCTGCGCGCAGTTGGTACTAGTTGGAACCGGTCCAAATGTTTGGTCAAACACTTAGAGTGGACCCTCAACTAGTTGGCTTAGGCATCATGTACTTTGATTAACGCACAATTTGTTTTTCTTTTTCCTATATTTCGTCGGCTAGTTAGGACTGGGAATGTGATTCTTGAAGTATTACAATCTGTGATGTTATGTTGTTCTGTACTATTTGGTAACTTTTAGATTCTAATAGTTCTTATTTTTTCTTTTATAAGAACTGGTGGTAGAAAAGACTGGTAGTAGTTCTCTCATATGTGATAGACCACCTGGGTAGGTACCACCGCAATGTCTATTTCTCCCGTCAAACAGCAGTGTAAATACACTGTTGCGTTTTGGATGGTAGGACATTATAGCCAGAGTAACTACTGAATATATTGAGACTTAACATCTTATGTCTCAGGACGGCGAGCGCAATGGAATACCAAGCATAGTTTTGTAATTTAAGGTGTTGCCTGGTTTTGCTACTGTTCATGAGCTTGCGTATCGACATTCAATGCAATAAAACAAAAAACACCGCCTGTGAAACGCGAGGCTGCGGGTTCCATCCCCGCACCGAAACAAATATTTGTGTGATCCATAGATTGTGAGACTGAAACATCTTATGTCTCAGGATGGCGAGTGCAGTGGAATGCCAAGCAATGTTTTGTAATTCGAGATGTTGTTTGGTTCTGCTACTGTTTATGAGCGGTCGTATCGCTTACCATCAGGCGAATGGTATGTCTCGCCATTCATTGTAAAAAAATATATATAAAATTAAGGAAAAATTATGGTACACTGGGACAGCTTAACCAGACAGCACCTTTGCTACTTAAAAATGGAATGCAGTTTTGATAAAATGTCCACATTTTCTCCGTTCAATAGGTGCATTGCTAATTTAAGTAGGAGTTTCAAAGTTACGGGAAAGGGAATAGGAGAATACCTTGGATATCTGGTACTTGTTATTACCCGTAAAAAGGCTTATGTTTTCTTTTCAATCATGCCTACTTCTCGACTGTCGAAGTCATATCCAATCGAAACGCTCATTGGCATACCTGCCGAATTGATTTCCATCCTAAAATGTTATGGAGGGCGAACCCGCTGGGCACCATTTTCAATCCCAGGCAACTCATAAATGAAATTGTGGGAACCCTAACCTGGAATTTTAACAAAAAATACCTGTGCTTCGCTCAAATATTCAGCCAAGACCAATGAGGCGAATATATCTTCAAAATGTGCATATTTAAACTCTTTTACAGCTTATTTATGTAAGGTATTGTCATATTCTAAAAGGCCCTCTAATCATACAAGTATTAAACTTTCTTATGCAAGAGCACGTACTGTATACTATTTAGCATATGTATATGTATACATACAAACAAAAATCATATGCATATACGATGGAGTAACTGATGTGTAGAACTAGCTTCTTTCTCTTGAATTTACGAAAAACATAAATAAAATTTGAAAGCACTTTGTCCTAGATTGTACATATCCTGATTTGACATTAATAATTAATGTGTTAAAACCTACACCTGATTATTGTTTTCTATTTTCGAAGCAGATTAAAGCAATTATCAATTTATAATTGATATAACACATTCGTCAAGCCCTGCCTATATGCGGGCTAAAATAATTTGTTTAGTAATGTACTTAATTGTAGCTTATTATATTCTTGCCATACACTTGTGAATAGTAATACCTATGTTTTGTAAAATAAATGTGCTAGAGATAGCTGTTCGCTAAGCAAATATTATACCAAACTCCAACAAGATTGAACCTTATTTGTAAGCCTTCGGTTGTTATCAATATTATATATATTCTTAATGAATATAACAAGCCATATTGTTATGAATATTCATTTTGAAATTAAATAGTAGATACGGAAATCAGTCTTTTATTACAAAATATGCAATTTTGTAATTGATACAACTGAAGTCATGCGTAAGAAAATAAATATCATGCAATAATGCGATATGATGCAACACTCAACGTCATAATAAAAATTACATGATGCAAATATTTTGAATCCACCGTAATACTCGATAATGTATACGAAACAAATAAATGTTTTACAATAAGCTGACGGCTGACAAAGGCGTGTCGAATCACGAACACTGTTCAAAGTTCGTGAAGTCACACAATGTACGCTAAACAAAGAATTCAACACAGTCCAGACACTGTTTACTAAATAGTAAATACCATGTCTTATTGTTTTTATTATTCGCTTCTTGGTGAATTCTAGTTTCAATTACGTAAAACTTAAGTACATATACAAATTCTAAAATAATACGATTGTCTCTTTGAAAAGTCGCCATAGCGCCGTGAAAGCTAGCTGTTAAATAGAAAGCAGCGGCTCTAAATCCCGCGCCGAGACAAATTTTAATGGTCCTTGAGTGATATTGTCATATGGTATTTAATTTAAACCACATGTTCCTAACTACCCCACGTAACACTGTACCAAGCTTCAATAAAGACTGCCTGGTAGATTTGTCAACATATGGTTGTATACCTACGAGTCTTTTTACGGCTCAGGTTAAAGTCCCGAACCGAAAAGAAATTGAGATAAGCTGTAAAATACTTATATCTATATGGGGTGCCTTAAAAACGTAATAACTAAAATCACGACTTTTGATAAAAATCACCTCGGTATTATTTTTCAAATTTTGTGCAATGTCACCTGGAGTGATGAGACAAGTGGGTTAAATTAAATACTAAATATTTATCTCAACCTGTACATGTTTCCAGTTTTCCCGCGGATTCTGAGACTGAAAAGCCTCGAATTGATTTGATACCCAGGAAATAAGACTACCTCTCCTACTGTGAGGGTAGGACTATTCATATGACTGTTGGATGTATAAAAACTTTCAGCCCCCCATTCACCTTGCACCCCGTACCTTTTTTAAATTTCTCTCATTACCAAATGTGTAATCTATCTAACTATTGAATGGATTTACTCAATTCTTATGTATTTGTATCAGCCCATTTTTGTCCCACTGCACAGACCTCTTCTACAATCGAGACTACGATTTAGAGGGGTTAGACCAAATAGTGCACCACGCTGTAGTAAATTCTTATAAGGATAGATTAAGATGAAACCGTTGAAAAATTATCAACTAGGCACCCTTTTAGATCAATAACCATTCACTAAGCCGCGTGCCAATGTGTCGCTCCTATTGCAAGAAAATACTATAATCGAACGAAATACGATGGAACTTGTGTGATATTTTGAGAGTAGTGGTACTCCACTTAAGTCAAATATTAATCAAATGACGGATGTATTTGAGATGAATCAATATTATGTAATGTTTATTTCTCGCTTCTATATTTGGATCCAAAGTTTTTGTTCGTTTTTAGTTCCGTTGCTTTAATTGTCAATTTTAGCAATGACATAAGTCTGTAATGCAAATTAATCTGTGATAATAATTGTGTGTATGAGAATTAGCGACTTTTTTTACATACAATCATAAACTCGCGCCTTTTTGCGAGGAGGGGTAGGCATAGTTGCTACCAGAACACCCACGTTAACCTTATTGAGGACGAATTATTGACCCCAGGTAGATATTGAATAGAAAAATTCAATATCGTTTCGCCCGACTTGGGATTCAAACCGGAGATTTCAATCATATGAAATAAAATTAAACGTACTGCAACTGCGCCTCCGAGGCAGTCTTCTGTCTTCTTTTATTTTCATACATATATTATACGTTTAGCGTATAACTAAGTAATGCAGGAGACACTAAAAACATAACTACTTTTTTTATTCATGAAATGATAGATCCCAGGGTAGGCCGAAAGGGGCAGGTCAGTGTCTCTGGCCTTCCAGCCCGATACAAATACGAATATAGTAGCCGAGCTAGGTCCCTAGCACTACCTAGGCCAGCATACTGATTAAAAACCCTTCGATGGCCGTCACACGCATTGTGGGCAGCACCGGACATCCCAGAGCGAAGGGCATCCCGATTTACGTTCGCGTGACCGCCCCACGCAAAATCATTGCTGGTTCTAACATTATTATGGGGAGGCTGGATGATCTCCACTTACAACTACTTTTGGATGCCCGTTTAAAGCCCGATGGGCATAATGACAGAGACGAGGCTCTATCGCACGCCTCGGAGTCGTTATACGCGAGGGTGCACCGCCCCGCTGTGAGTCCAGCGACTCCGATGACCCCTTAAGTCGCTTCTTAGGATGGGCAGAAGATACCGTGGCAAAGTAATAACTTCACTACCGATTAATAAAATACCATGAATTGTCTAACAACCAGAGAGCAAATCCAAAAACAGTACGATAAATTCGTTCGTTCGCACACCTTGTAAGATATGTTTTTATCTTATACGAAACACTCAGAGATAAGGATCTATGTGTCTCTTAGTTCAATTTCTTCATTTACAGGCTTCATGAAGTAAGAAAAGAGACTATTTCTTTATCTCTATCATACATATCGTATTATCCTTCACAACTTTCATAGATTGACAATTTTGTAACACATTGTCAGTTATTTATTATTGCATTGAAATACACTAATTACAGTTTCTTAAATTTACTGTTTCACAATTTATCACGCTTGATGTCTTGCAGGCACGTTTTTCACGTAAAGTTTTCATTCCTAGTTAAAGTGCGAGCTAATTTACTAACATTACACGTCCTTATGATCTTCTTCTTCTTCTACCTGGCGTTGTCCCGGCCGAAGCCAGGTTCGGCCTTCTGGCAAATTCTTCTCCATTTCGCCCGATCTTCAGCATCCTCAATAGTAAGACCATTGACCCTCATATCTTCCTAGATGACATCTAGCCAGCGCTTCTTTGGTTTACCACTCGGTCGAGGCCCGGGAATAATAAAGTTCAGGCACACAATGGCGACGTACTCCTGAGTATTATTACATGTCCTTATGATGTTATCAAAAAATTCTGGCATTGAACAAAAACCAATTCAATCACCAAACCAAAACAAGCACTATTCACCCCTTTTCGCATGGAAATTTCAAACCGAAAAGTGTGCCAACTCCATAATATTATAGCAATGCAAATAAGCGTTGGACATTATTTTTCCAACCTAACATTATTTGAAAACCTCTTGAAAACGTTTAACAAACATATCTGTGCCAAATTCGGATATTTCTTTACGCTTCAGTGCCAATGTTAATACGGCATTCGTTTGCAGAACTCGGTCTGGACGATCACTTGAGTTATTATCTAAATTAAACAATTGCATTCAGTTTGTATGACAAAAACTGTTTATAAGAAATATTTGGTAATTTGCATTAATTATGTAGGATTCTACGCGTGGCGTGGCGTCGAATTTTATCCTTAAATAATAAAGTAGCAGTTGTGTCAGGCGTCGCCCGGGTTTAGATCACTTTTGAGTCTAGTCTACATCAATAACTTATTATTTCGCGTATGTATTGTTTTTTTTTTAATTTTAAAACTTGTAGCGACTACCTTGGACCGTTTTGCTTCTCCCGTCCTATCCCGTTATATCCCGTTTGTCCCGTCTCATTCTGTCCCATGCCGAAAAGCATTCATTTCTGTCTACTCATGTGCGTGCCATTCATTTGAGTTTGAAAGGGTAGTAAATATGTATATTTGAATTACTCGCCCCACGGGAACACAACATTTTCAGGATAGAAATACATTCAAATACAGGGCGCCAGTTAATTCCATACCAAGTTACTTCCAAATCGATTGAGCAGTTTTTGCGTGAAAGAGTAACAAACATCTATACATCCATATGCATACTTACAATTTTTCCCAATTATAATATTATTAAGGATTTATCGTATTTGATAAATATAGAACAGTGGGTCTACTCTTGAAATACAAGTCCGATGTAGAACCAATTTTACAACAATTTTGTTCGATTTCGTACTCCCGAGTGCTCTTGTAATGCGACTGTGGCGCCACGTCGCTAGCGGTATTAAAAGTTACTAATTATTCGTTGTTGGAATCGGTTTCGCATACAAACGCTACTCTTGAAACCATTTTGACAGCTCAAATTGTATTTCATATTGTGTTCGCATCTAATAATTTCCAATAGATAAAAGTTAACTTATTTGGTATTGACTTTGACTTTTTGAAGTCGTATCATGTTCTAATTTTGTTAGAAATGTATGAAATGGTCTATTTGTGATTGCATAAGCTTGATTGTATCAATTTAGGACGTAAAACCAAAAGATTGACAAAATGAACGACTTATTATTAGTACTGAAAAGACGATGTTTATTTTTTTAAGCATACGAAATTAATACCGTTGCACGATACACGGCAAAACACACAGGAACTCTGTTTAACGCCTTATGATTGTACTTACATTTTGTGCATTCAATAATTACAGATTCATTCGGAGTTCGGACATTATCTTGTATTGAAAGAATTCTTGATCGAATTGACCTTATAGAATTATAATTTATGGTGATTTTAAAACCAAATTATTTTGTACTACGGACCTAAGACACTCGTTTCACTAATGTAATGTAATGTACAAATTGTTTTAATAATATGTAGGTGTACCTTCATAATATTATTCAATTACACACTTAATCAGTAATCGTAATATAGATTTTCCGAATCAACAAGTGTAATTAAAACATATTTAAGCATACTTTATCATATTATGAACATGCGCAGACTCCACCGTACCACTGTACGCGATGACTGAATTGTTTATTTAATTTGACATGAATTGTATAAACAAGTGTGACTCTCGAACTTCATAGCAGTCGTAGTTTGTTTTATTCGGCTAGAAACAAAGCTTTTTGATCCAAGCGTTATGAAGATTTTATAATATATGCGGATTAGATTACACAAATATGTTTTTTTAATCTTTTGGAATATAAACGATCTATTTAATGTTTAATTCAATGTTTAATTGTTACATTTTAAAGCAAATAATAATGATTATGAACATTTTACCGATTTTTTATCTCTGACAGACATCACTATTATAAGCCTAGCGCGGCCAACTTCACGTGTAACGCCCTTATCACATTCCGATCGTGAGACAATAACAATGTCAATGCAAGCATTAGGATGTGTGTTTCCAGAGTAGCGATGTTGTACAAATCGGTTCCGGAATTGGTCTGATATTGCCTTGGATTGATATTGATATTAATTTCAAGAGTAGACTAGCTGGTCGCCTTCTCTTTAACTACGTTTGTATTGATTATATCTTTAAACATAGAATTCGTTTCTTTTATTTAGTTAAAATTTATCCTGCTTGCTTGTTGATTTCGGGGGTATAAATACTTAAGATACTATTACTCTCACTCTAATATTACTCATTTTTTTAAATATATCCCCATCACTAAAACGAATGCCAATATTCATGAAAATTGCGTCTTGCGATCTTGGTTAATTTATTTATCTATTTGAAAATGGTTATCAATCTTATTAAAAATGGGACTCATCGTCGTTTTTGAACATCAAAAATTTGTTTTCGAAGATTTTTGTTATATTTTTTTCATTTTCTTTTCACCTATGCGTGCATCGCGTTATCCCGTATGGTGCAAGAGTTCATTTTCCAGCTTAACTTTCACGTATTTGCCGGATTTTGAACGGTCTCGTCTGTAAGAGCATTAGCTCTCAAATAATGTTTCTCAGTATTTACTTACCCTGGAGCATTGGCCCAACTATGTTGACCTTGCCATTGCACCCTGTGTATTTTTTGGACTCGTGACACAACTATCTCAAATTAAAATATCCTCCCAGCTTCGGTGTTCCCTGAGCGCTATGATTTTTCCTTCTTTAAGCGAGGCTTAAAGAGAGTACTTTGCTTACGGTAGGCAAAGACAAGTAGCAAAGTAGCAAAACTGGTTGTGTTAGAACCCTGGCACTGAGCCCGTCTTCTTATAAAGGAATATATAAAACAAACACTACTCCTATATATACAAGATTGGTCCACTATATGAGCATTAAATCAAACATACCCTATGCATCTCTATCCATATCTATGTGAAATAAAAAAAAGAACAATCAAATCGGCGCAGTAGATTTTTTCACTAATAAGGTTTTAATTTCGGTATATTTTAGACATTAGGTACCTGTCCTATACTTCTTTATCACATAAAATTATTTGGGATTTCACATTTACTCATTTTTTATTGGTGAACAAGTTTTTCAATTGGTTTGGGAAGCGTAACTAATTTATATCACAATTTTATTTTTTACTGCTTTGAATTTACTTAGAGCACGGATATAAACCGCCGCCTGATAAATGCTTTACTCAATCTTGTGAAAACAAGCATACATATTTTTATATTCCAAAAAATAATATTTATAATTCATCTGTCATAAGCTATTCGAATAAATCACTATTAAATAATAATCATTCAAAATATTGTTAATATTTTTCTAAGCTTACTCTATACATAAGTCTAAACCATTCGAATAAATCACTATTAAATAACAGCCATTCAAAATTTAGTTAATCTCTGTTCTTAGTTTACTCTACACATGTGAAGGTGCTAATCGGGGTGCGCGCGTCCATACCATTCCCTATAACGCCCAGTTAGCCCCACTTTACCCTGTTTGTTCTTAAACTTACATTCCACCCGCAAACACCCTCTTCCGCCGAGATTATTGGAAGTATCGCCTTTTTTGTGGCCGCACCCGGCACGCTACTTTTGAGCAAACAATGCGTTGTATCTTATTAATGGGACGAGAAATTGTTGGGTCATTAATTGAATAAAAATGGAGCTAGAAATGTTTATAAATAGCACTTATTCCTTGCAATAATTTGATGGTGGAATTATAATAAAAGCGACAACCTCTGTGACGCAGTTCATGGAGTAGATTGTTGTATTAGGTAATGCCGTAGACAGATGTTAGTGTGAATCAGACACATAATCAGACATTGAGTGTTTTACCATTACAAAGTCTCTCGTAGATTCTAATATTCTTGGATTCTGATTCTCTGATGGACTTAGACTTATCTTACTATAGATTCAAACGAACACACACAATAAAATGCGTGTGTGTGTGTGTGTGTGTGTTTATTATTCTTCAATTGTATACATAAATGACACAACAGTAGCGAGTTAAATATGATTTAATTTCGTAATTTTTCTTAGCATTTATATTTCGTTTTCAGCATCTGAATACTTATAATTAGATACAGTAATACAGTACAGAGCGTCACCAACTAATTTATTATGTATATAAGCGCATATTTTGTATAACTATTTTAAACATTGTTTGGAATGTTTCAATGTCTTTTTTGTATACTACTTACTATGGAACAATGGAGGAATGTATAGCGATTTATGTTCACATTGACTTTTAACAACATTTAATATATTAATTGAGTGACTGAATCCGAATATCCTAGAATATAGTCCTTAAAAAGAGTAAATAAATAAAAATTTAAATATCGGCAAGAATTTTTTTGTTACAGGTTTTATAAACTTTTAAACTATAATAAAACGATTTGGTAGTAACAATATGAGATGAATTTAAATTTATGATAAAATATTTAAGTTAATACATGTTTGATTCTTGAATTTAACGCACTGACATAAACCACAATAATAATGTTTATTAATTTTCAAATATTCGGACTCAGACAACCATTTTTACGTGTATATACTGGATACATTACATTTTCTAACTTTTAACTTTGTAGATATTTTCGCATAGAGGCTCACAGAAGATTTTTCACATCAATTCCATACATCAAAGTCGAATAAATACAAAATTCAGTGTACATAGAAAGTCCTCTAAGTGAAAATTTCACAATATCTGCGTGTTACTCTTAAGATAAATATTGATACTTTCTACTTCAGTTACAGACACAAATTGAACATAGCTGCAATGCGAACCGGTAGAATACGCTACCAGACTATGGCACAGATCTTATGTTAATCGTATTAAATATAAATGGTAGTTACGATGTACAACTGCATAACACATAAGGCGTTTTCAATGCAATCAACACATAGGCGCGTATTTACTTGAAAAATTACTACAAGCGTCATTAGAAATCCACGAATTTCGACATTAAAGAGATTCAAAAAAAACCTATCACTCACATACGAACTCCTAAAACAATATTTACAAAGCGCTCAAAATCATACAATCAAATTCACAGAATCGCACGAAAATATTCATTATGCACATTAGTAAGGAAATAGTTTCAGTACATGAAGTTAGTAGAGAAAACTAGGTCATATCCACTGTGGCTAATCACAAGAGAGCGGTCGGTCGGATAGATTAAATACCCATAATTAAATACATTAAAAAACATTTTAATACAATTTTACATCTAACACCTACGTTTACAAATTTCTGATTATTTTTTTCGATAAATAAGTAAACACGATCGTTTTATTATATTTACAAGCAGATAACACAATCCGTACTTAATGTAAAGCGTTTTAAATAATAACACACTGAGAATTGACGTAAAGGCGTTTTGCTACATTTATAGCGGGCCAGCCGGAGCAGTAGAGGAACCAAACTGTAGGCGCGCACTCGGAGGCTCCCGCGGCACGCTCCTCGGTGACGACACGGGCTCAGTTCAGCGGTGGTCTGTCGGAAGACTCGTGACCGGCGGGACTACTATTTGCTCTTTCTACAGAAAACCTTTTTTCCTTTTAGAGCACGAGTCCGACCGCTGGCTCATGAGCAAACGAGCGCCATGATGTTGCACGACCTTAAGGAATTTCACAGCTTCGGACGTCGCGTCGTCCCGGCTCGGCGTTTTTTCCCCCATTCAAATGTTTGCTCGCTCGCTTCAGCTACCATTCATGCGGCGTTTGAAACGCCGCGGCCACCGCGGCTAACCTAACGCTATCCAGTCCACGTCACTGTAATAATACTGCGATAGTTGACTAATACTCTGTCCACTCACAATGTCCACCGACAGCTGGCAACGGAACGCGCGAAGCGTTGAAGCGTGAAGCTGCTAATGTGTGGTGGCGCGTCGCGTCCGCGTCGCCTACGTGCCGTCGCAGTTCCGTCGCCGCTGATGCCTGCCGTGGTGGTGGCGCACGCCGTGGCAGGGCGGCTTGATGGAGTTCTGCGGCGGAGGTCGCCTACGCTGCGAGCGCCACTTGGTGTTGGCGAGCAGTTTGTTGTGCCTGTTGATGTCGAAGTCGTGCGCCTCCTTCATGAAGGAGAAGCAACTGTGCAGACGCTCGGGCAGCCGGCTCTTGCCGCGCCGCAGCTGCACCCCCCGCCGGTTGAACCCTATGTATCGGTCTTCGTTCTTCACCAGGTGGTATCTGTTGTAGCCGTCCACAAACTCTTCTTTGAACAGGCAGTTGGGTTGCCTCTCCGCTTGGAAACGCGACTGTGAATTAAAAAGTAGAGGTCATTATTTATTGAAAACTTGATTGCGATCAATATGACACATTGAATACAAAACGAAAACATCTTAAAGATCATTTTATCAATGACGATATGAAAGTAGAAAACAAAAATGGACTTGGAAAAGAGACAAAACAATAAATATAGGTTTATATTATTAAAATAAACTTTCATATCTATGAATGAAGGAAAAGAAAATAAGACAGTAACTCACCAGACGTCTGCCGACGAGTCGCGACCGGTTGAAGCAGAGGTACATTTCCTGAACGGGCGAGTATATGAGGAGTTCCAGGCTGAAGCGCGAACTGATGGTGAGATTCGCTGCAACAAACAAACATCAACATTGAAACATCTTCAATGAAATACACAAGGCAACAAACATTTGTTCATGACCTCCAAAATGTAACATGCCGTAACAAATTTGCAAGAGTAAATAAACAAAATCACAACCATATTTGCTGCCAAATAAACCTTATTGAAGTTGACATTCACATCAAACAACCACTCGGCCTCGGAATAAACAAACAAAACTCATAAACGTAATCTAATATGTTTATCATAATACAATTTGTTTTGAACACTAATGAACAATTTAAACTATTAAACTTTCTTTTTCTCAGGTGTATTCAAAATCGAATAGAATTAATTAACTCATAACACACACTAATAAATATTCAAGGAATCTACGTTTTTACTCTCGCGTCGTGTAATTACTACACCGTAGGTGATTTTTTTTAAATTTCAATATACGCCGACTGCATTCCCGTAGGAGGTTTCTGTCGTATCTAATGCTATAAATATTAAAGCTACTATGCACAAAATATGGCTTCACTAATAGTGTATTATATATCTAAATATCTTAAAAGGCTGTACTATTCACAAATTTATTAAATTAACCTAAATTACATTTACAATTTAAAAAAAAATACTCATTCATTATTTCATTGATAATTTTTTTAAAGGTTTTGTTTTTCTGAAATTAATCATGAGCTAAGCTTAAAGTGATTAATATGCATTTTTTGCACCATATGTGGAGTTTTGAAAAGGAAGATAAATTCTACTAATCCGCTTAAAAATTATTAAAAAGAGAGTAGTATCAATCACATCTACATATATGCAACATACGTCTTTCATTGGATCATAATAATATCGGATTAAAGGATAAAATGACTTATGGATTAATCGGTTTGATATATTTTATCACAATTAGTTAATTGAAAATGCTATTTTTAACGACCCAATCTTAGTCTTGTGTAATTTTATAAATTGTGGAGTTATTTTAGTTAATCGCTTTAAGTGTGATAAGACCCTACATCTTTTATTAATATGATATACACGGTACGGTGTTGTTATTTCACTTATTTATGATATTTAAACGCCTTATATACAAAAATGATACAAAATTATGTAGTAATGTTTCTAGACATTTTGATTTCGATGTTCGACGTCAATGTTTCAATAATTAAATAAATTCTGGGCAAATTACGTTTCATAAATATATAATTCAAATATAGTGAAGACTCGGGCATAGATTGCATCCGAGTACTTCTAAACGAAAAAAAAAGATAACCCACCTGGGAGTTAAACACAAAATCTCACAGTACACAACCAAATCCTAATTGAAAATCAATTAATTAGTACCGAAACAATGCCTCATTGGTAAGCCTACTGATAAATATAAGACGTGCAAATTAATCGATCGATGCGATAATGCGTTCATTGTACAATATTTTTATTTGATTTTCCTTATCATTGTTAATTAAGACGTATAATAAAATGTATAAATTAATTGCCATACCAAACGAGTGTCCAATGAGATAAATAAAAAATTCAGAACGCTACCACACCAGTTTTGTCATTTTAATTAAAAGTAGAAGATATAAAAATAACTTCAGTCGCCTCTGAATATAATTTTATTATAATTTCTATGAATGAGATAGTGCGACGGAAAATCAGTATCGTGTTTGGGAATTGGTCCCGTGACGCAGTTTTACGACAGATCGTGTTACCGGTGCATAAGGTATGGTATAGTTTCACTTGTTGCGTAATTTTAAATTCCAATGTATAATACTATTGATTTTAAAAGTCGACAAGTATTGAGGTGATTTAGTACAATCAACACTTTCATTTTTGTTGCATTATAGTACATATAAATCGTTGTAAAATAATTTACTATTAGAAACATAACCATGAGATACACAGGACGAGTGTAGAATGTAGATGGAATGAGTTGGTAGGGATCGATCTCACCTAAACACCAAAATCGATGATTCCTTCAACAAGGATCAGATCAAAAGTCCCCAGCGAGAATGCAAAAGGTTGAAAGAAGTGGATGAGATGAAGTGAAAGTAGTCTCTGCCTACCCCTTTGAGATAAATGGATGACGGTTGTGCAAGTATACGTCTTTGGTAAAAATTGAGCTGCTACAAGCACTCTGCTGAATCAATACTCAAGCATTCCCATAGCATTCTATTGAACATGTTTTCATATGCAGTCGTAAAGATATGTACATACATACATAAACTCACGCCTTGTTCACAGAAGGGGTAGGCAGAGGTGCCAGGGCACCCACATTTCGCCTTGTATGTTCCGTCCCACAATGTGATAGGTGGTGAGCCTATTGCCATATCGGGCACAAATTCCTCACTCTGGGCTGATACTGAATAGAAAAATCCAATATCACTTTGCCCAACCCAGGATTCGAACCCAAGACCTCAGCTTTGTAACCGTACCGTAGTACAACTACGCCACCGAGGCAGTCATGACATATTCAATTATGAATCACAAATATCATTCAATTAATCATTTTGAGCGTCTGAATTCTTGATAAGCTAATACTTAAATCAATGATATTTCTCAAAGAAAACAAAAAATCCTCTTTAATTGTTTTTCAACGAGTCATATTTTTTTTAAATAAAAGGATTAATCATAAATGAAGATATCCTTTTTATGCCAGCGTGGTGGACTATATGGCCTAACCACTCTCAATCGTATTCTCGATTGTAGAGGAGGCCCGTGCCCTGCAGTGGGACGTATATGGGCTGATACAGAGAAGATATCCTTTTTATTTTTATATTGCATTGAATGGCGATGCGAGCATGCCGTTGACCCACTAGTAAGCAATAAGACCGCGTATGAACAGTAGCAAAACCAAAAAAGACTATGAATTATAAAGCAATGTTTGGCATTCCACTGCACTCGCTATCCTGAGACATAAGATGTAAAGTCTCAATAAGTAAAGTAGTTACTCTTGCTACAATTGCTACTGGTGGTAGGTCTCTCATATGTGCGAGGCCATCTGGGTAGGTACCACTGCAATGTCTATTTCTCCCGTGAAACAACACTGCTTAAATGCACTGTTGTGTTTCGGATTGAAGGACATTGTAGCCAGAGCAACTACTGGACATATTGAGACTTAACATCTTATGTCTCAGGATGGCGAGCGCAGTGGAATATTTCTACTGTTTATGAGCGGTCGTATAGCTTACCATCAGGCAAACGGCTTGCTCGTCTCGCCATTCATTGCAATAAAAAAAAAAAAAAAAAAATAAACAATGTCCTTCAATCCGAAACACAACAGTGCATTTACGCAGTGTTGTTTCACGGGAGAAATAGACATTGCGGTGGTACCTTCCCAGATGGCCTCTCACATATGAGAGACCTACCACCAGTAAAACTGTAGTCATTTATTTTGGTCATCTATTTTTTCATAAATGAATCCGTGATTTGACTGCTTCACCCAAACGTCTCAACATATCATTTTCTGCGTGTGAATACTATTCTTACATTTAAATTATAATTACAATCGTACATTAATTTTACAAAAAATTCAAACTATGATAAATAATTAACAATTGGTTTTGAATGTACCTCACTTCGGCCAATCGACATTTAAATCTTAATTCAATAATTCGATGATCTATCATGATTGATTAGAGGATAAGTGTAATTTTTAGAGAAATAAATTGGAATAAGAACAATAATCGCTGATTACATACCTGTTATTACATCTAGGCAACAAAACAATATATTAGTCATGTTTTACTGCCCATTTTTTTATGCTATTATTGTTAAAAATATATTATTGTGATTAGATCATATGATAATGAATGAAAAGATCATAAAATAATAACATCTGAAATTTATGCTTTTGTCATTTGTTTTTGAGAAAATACACATTTAAAAATGGGTACTCAATTTAAATAGTATGTTTCAATGAGCCTTTCAATTCTCCTGTTTATTTGTCTATTCATTCATTTCAGTACAAAGTAAGCTTCCGGTCTATTTTCTATTTCAAATTACAAACGAACTACACAGTAGGTCCCAAAATGTACATAACCCTTTTAATACGGTTTATATTGCAACGTTAAAATGTACACCATTGTTTACTATAATTTTAATTAATTTGTAGTACGTATCATTTATGAAGCATATACCATCCTTGCAAAACCCGAATCACGAAATTTTGGAAGGCATCTTGGTTACACATGCATAACTGTTTCAAAGGGAGATTTCTTTCGAAACTAACCGACCGCGTAAACATTGCTCAACCTTCGTAATACAGACGAGCTAATTTTGTAAAGACAACATAATCTCGAGTCGCCAAAGCAAACATTTCTTTGAAGTGACGCCGACGCATAAATTTCACTTTTGTTAAACATTGTTTCATTGGATATGTGTTTAGAAAATTATTCAGCGTATTACTTAGCACGTATTTACAAAATTTATAAGTGGGTGTTTACAAATAAATGTTATGGCAATTGGCGGTAGAGCTATTATAAGGTAATCAACTAGAATTATTTTTAGTCCTGATTTAGTATATAAATAATAAATATAAAAAACAGTCACATACAAAGTCCCGACCTCATAATTAAATATTTTTTTGGCAACCGTCACAAACCCGCAGATCCGAAAGAATACTTGTGGATCACACAAATTATTGTCTCGGTGCGGGAATCGAAGTCGCTGCCACACGTGTCACTACCGGCGTCTAACAAACTGTGCTACGTAGGTTGTTAATTTTAGAGTGTAATTTTGAGCAACCTTCACTATTATTGTCCGCTTTATTAGACTTTATGGACTTTACGGACCACAATGTCTATTTCTCCCGTGAAACAACACTGCGTAAATGCACTGTTGTGTTTCGGATTGAAGAACATTGTAGCCAGAGTAACTACTGGTCATATTGAGACTTAACATCTTATGTCTCAGGATGGCGAGCGCAGTGGAATGTTGCTACTGTTTATGAGCGGTCGTATCGCTTACCATCAGGTGAACGGCTTGCTCGTCTCGTCATTCATTGCAATAAAAAAAAATCTTTAATTGCTTTATTAATGTCTTCATTCATTTATGCTCCAATGTAGAAAGACGTAGAGAAAAACTTTTATGTAGCAACTGAATCCTCTATTTTCCATGAATATTGGCAGAGATGAATTAAGGATATTCACATTTTAGAAACTATTTTCCGCCTTTTCACATAATGTGATGGCATAAGACTATCGCCATTCGGAGCACAATGTAATCTCGGGAAAACACATAAAGTGGATTGCACTGAAGGTCTGTGTTGAACAGAAGCCAAAATCTTCCCGGCTTATTTACTGTTTAAAATGTGGCAACTAATACGAGTGCTTGGTTTACCCACAAATTTTTATTCAATTCTATAAACCACATTTCATATACGCCTAAGTATGTATTCCTAAAGGGAAGGCAGAGATGCCAACCTGAGCAGATATGTTCGGTCGAGTTTATTTTCATGACAAAATATATTAAGGAGGGAGTTTTTAGCCATATATTACACACATTATAGACCGAACAACTTATATTAGATTTGTCTTCAGGTTCACAGTTTAACTAATTTGAAACAGTTGAGCCAAAATATCAGCTGCGCAAATAATAAATCAATAACATTTATGTTGATTCTTATTAGTATTGCTTTATTAGGAATGGTTGAGAATTATTTACGACTTATTGTTATGCAATAATCGTATTGTTATACGAATCATCCATCTGCACTTACAATGCTTTGTGGAAGGACGCATCTGATATATCGCCACTATAAAAATATCATGTTTGTTTCTCAATAAATTTTCTAGAAATAGTAAATTTTATTTGAATTATTGCTTTTCTTGCATCGAAGTACTTCATCTAATTATTACTAATAACAATACACCCAACAGTCACATACATTGTACTGACCCCATACTAAGATAATTAAGTCTTGGGTCGTGAGTATCAGAAACTACGAGACCATTCGGACTCACAAACACCCAGAACTCATGTTTTCTATGAGACAAATAAACAGTGATTTTATCTATTGAGTCTTTTAAAATGCCGTATTAAATTAAATAATAAATAAATATTTTTTTCTGGGACTGGGTGTTTGTTTCAAGCACACGTATAATTCGAATGAAAGGGTAAGAACATCTTCCAATTGCATCGGCATAGCAATCTGAACTACATTTTTAATAATTTAATCGTCAAAGTTAGTAAATAAAACGCCATATCGGGTCAACGACTGACAAACCAATGATAACGATATCGATATCTTTGTACTTGTTACCTGAATTATTCAACAGGCCGTCTTCATAATGTTTTACGTGTAAAAATATGTTAAATATAGATAATATTGTATTAATGATTTACGGAAATAAAAGAGGAAAAATTTTATACCTCATATACCACTAATAATAATTTGTTTAGTTCTCTCCATACCCACCTGAACAGAAAATAAATGAATACAGCCAATAGCCATATTCACTCCAAAGTGCGTTGGTAAACGGACCAGACGCAGCTGCCAACATGCTCACGGCGGTCGCGGTTTCAAATCCCAAGGCACACCTCTGACTTCTCGGAGTTATGTATTGGTAGTCCACCACCATGCACTTTAACGGTGAAGGAAAACATCGTGAGGAATGCCTTGCATGCTATAGCGATTTTCTATGGTATTTAAAGTGCGCCATCCCGCATTAGGCCAGCGTGGGCTATATGGTCTAACCAATCTCAATCATACTCTATTGTATATAAGGCCCTTGCCCTGCAGTGGGTTGTATATGGGCTGATAAAATAGCCTTATATACAAGTATCAGTAGCTACGGGACTTCTGCCTCACAACATACAGATCAAAAGATATAACTACATGATCATTTATGACCTTATTCATAGATAATGTATAAACCTATTTTAAATATCGAATATTTTTTCTTCTTCGCTCAAACTGAATTAAAAACTCGTTCGACAGAGACAAAACATTAGATAACTAAAATAGCTTTATAAATTGTCTATGAATAGTCTCGGTGCTGGAATCGAGACCGAGACTTATCCAACTGCGTATTCGCTAATTTCGTCCTATCAATATTACGTTCATAAACTTGATATTCATCAGTTGCTCACTTATTGCACAAGTTACGTAAATCTTAATAATATAATCATAATAATCTTTATAAATGCGATATTTTGTGTTTGTTACCTCTTCACGCTCAAACAGCTTGACCAATTTTGATGAAATTTGGCATGTAACTAGATTATATTCTGGACTAGCTGTGCCCGCGACTTTGTCCGCATGGAATTTAACAAAAAAGTTAATTAGTTTTTTTTAAGTTATTTTTTTAAATAAAATAATTATTCTAAAACAAATGTAGCCTAAGTTACTCCTTATTATATCAGGTACCTGACAAAAAAAGTCCCGTCAAAATCAGTCCAGCCATTTCAGAGATTAGCCGGAACAAACAGACGGACAGACATACAGACAAAAAAAATCTAAGGTCATTTTCGTTATAGGTATCGGGTATATAATGATATGTAGTTGGATATTTTTTTTTTCACTTTACAAACAGACACTTCAATTTTATTTATATGTATAGATTAACACATAGGCTAATTTGTATCCCGTCAAACTGTATTGCTACCGTGGAATGAGTAAGGAATTAAAATATACCTATTGGCTACTTGTAATGGGTACTACGGGACAAAGTTGCATGTTTTCGTCATGGGATGGAATGAGACAGGAAAAAAAGATACAACGGGATGGGACGGGATGGAAAAAGCAATATATTCGACGACGGTCACATTGAGTTTAACTATTAAACAGTTAGTACGCGAAATAATTTGTTGTTGATGAGGACTGGACTCAATAAGTATCAGCAAACGGGCAAAGCCGGGCTGAAACGCTAGTACCTATAAAAAAGCGGTAAAATATCCAAGAGGTCTCTATCATAATATTTCAATGAACTATAGCCTATACCAGTATCAACTGGCTGGAACAATCGACGCATAAAAATGTCTGTTGTCGCGTTATCTGTTTTACAATGTAATTTAATTATTAGATTCATCTACGCAATAATGAATGATTGATAGAAATTATCTCTTCGTAAACATGAAGATTTGGTGACGATTTAAAACAATAACTATTATTGTATTGTTAACTTTGTTATTAACTTGTTGATAGTATTTATTGATTACATAATATGTATTTTTATGTTAAGATATATAATGTCAATCCACAAGTATAGATCGCCTACGATCTTTACCTTCGGAAAGCGCTGTTGTCATGCTGTTTTTAAAATATTACATTCAGTTTTTCTCTCTTCATATATAACTATATTAGACATGTAAACACCATTAAATTACAAGTATAAATGCTTCCTATTTTTATTACGAAAACATATCAGGAACAATGTCATAAATAATTATTTTTTAAATTTTAATTTTAGTTTCAAATTTTGCCACGCGCTGACAAAATACAGAATGACGTTACAGTCTATTCAAATAGGTAGAGTCTACGAAACTGTGAAGTCCTACGGTTTATAGATAATATTCTTTTGCCTGTTCAATTGTCTTGTTCATGGCATCTGCATCATTTCTTTTTTGCCTAACATTTTCACTGTTAGCTTATTTTTATGAGCATTACTTGTTTTTAATTAAATAACATTGAATAAGACAAAAGATGTCAGTATAGCAACCAAATTATTTTTACTGAATATTTATCTTAATTCAATACAATAACTAACATTTTATCTTTAGTTGCGTCAATGTTTATCATTGCTTTTGAAATTTCATAAGAATGTAGCGATTAGGATCAAAAATACCCAAGGAGGCGTGAATTAACTTATTTGCGGTATCTGTATCTGTATCTGTATCAGCCCATATACGTCCCACTGCAGGGCACGGGCCTACTCTACAATCGAGAATACGATTGAGAGTGGTTAGGCCATATAGTCCACCACGCTGGCCTAGTGCGGGTTGGCGGACTTACATACCATAGAAATTCTTATAAATCGCTATGGTATGCAGGTTTCCTCACGATGTTTTCCTTCACCTTTCATTTGCGGTATAACAATTAATAAATGTTGTGATTTTAACAATGATTTTGAGAACTCACGTCACTGATAATGATAACGCATTATCAGTCGCAGTCAATTAATGAATCTAATGATACTTAAACGTCCACCTGTGAACTACCAAATGATTTCTTTAAAATATACCTTATTTCTATAAACATTAACAGCCTCTGCCAATAAATAATCCCTATCCAAAATCTGACGTTTTAGATTGACAGCTCAATCTTTTTTCTGATACTATATTGCCAATAGGCAATCTCAGTAGTGAAAAAACTATGGCAAAATGACAAGAGACTAATCGAAAAGTAGAAAATAATCCAGATTGACTTCAATCTAATTTTTTCGATTGATTATTGGCATCGGCCGTAAGGCGGTCATATTGACATTTGACATTGACAAGTCTCAAAAGAGTTCGCGACGTTAGAGTGCATATATCTATTATTATAATAAATGTAAATGAATACTTAAAAAACTAAATATGTTTACGAACTGTCTATGAATAAGGCGGTTAATAAGTCAAGATTTTATCCTTACATTTTTTATTTGTATAATATATTTCAAATGGAACTGGGTGGAACACGTGACTCAAATGCATCCAGAGTCTAGACTTTTGGGCTATGCTGGCTACAAGCTGAATTCCCGTGAATGGCCGGAGAAAACTCAGAAGACCGAAGAAGCGGTGGAAAGAAGAGTTGGATGCATTCAAGCCAAAATGAGAAGAGCTCGCCGAGGACAGGGTCAAGTGGAGTAACAAAGGGGAGGGCTTTGCCCAGCAGTGGGAGAAATATTAGGCTGTTAAAGTATATATATATATATACGTATATACAAGTATATACCTATTTACCGCATAATATTCAAATAAGATATTTTAAATACTGAAGCTGTTTAAAATTAGAGCTTAAAATTCCTCAAACGTAATCCTGTAATAAGAGAACGAGATAAAATGGCGTCAATTAAAGGATTTACATTTAATTTGTGAAAAGAACCAAGGCACAATAATATTTTCGTTTGTAGGGGATTTAAACGAACTAATTATGCCGAGTTAAGAGATAACGTCAAATCCCAAAGAAATAGCTAAGCCACAAAACGGAAATGTACAGAAGACTTACATAATAAAACCGCATCGCGCTTGGTAAAATGTACACACAACCGTATGTATATAGCTGCCTCGAGCATTTGGTTTATTTTAAAATAATCACAATAAGCTTGTAACTAAATGCTTTATATGTTTTTATTTAGACAGCCTCCGTGGCGCAGTTGGTTAGACGCTGCCTGTAAAACGAGAGGCCGCGGGTTCGATCCCCGCACCGAGAGAAATGTTTGTGCGGCCCACAAATATTTCTTCCGGGTCTGGGTGTTTGTGAGACCGAAAAGTCTCTCGTAGTTCCTGATACCCACGACACAAGACTCGATCTTAGTGTGGGGTCAGGACTATGTATGTGACTGTTGGGTGTTATTTATTATTTATTTTTATTTATTATTTAATACAGCACATTGATTTAATCGTCACTTTTCCTGTCATAATAATTTAACATAAATCAATGTATATTAGTTGCCTTCATTTTAGAAACATGTTTCTTTAAAATAACACTTACTTTATACTTGCACTTTGCACTGCAATGTGCATATCAAAGTACATAATATGAAAATAAAATAGTATAGAATACATAATTAAATACCGTTTTTATACGTATTATGTAGGTATGTATGTACCTACTATTAATGAAATTCATAGAACATTTTAGAGCCATATTCATTTATAGTATTTTAAGTGGACCTTCTGTAACTACTTGTGTGTCATCCGGCGCAGACATCAGAGGCATACATACGGGAGTTGGGCGGGATAAACGCGTGTAATCCCGGCAAATCCCGCAGGATCGTGCCTGCGGTAGGTATTCGGGATGAAGCTTATGTTAACCTACATGCCGCTTAAGTAGCTACGCGTGTTTTCATTTCAACTATTTATTTTTACTGAGATAAATGGATATATTAGAGGGAAGCCTTTGTCTCAAAGTGGTTCGTCCAAATATAAATATACCAGACTACAATATTTTGGGAAATTCTATTTGGAAAAATGTCTACATGTCTTTTTATCGAACGATTAGTTAACGGGTCGGTGATTAACACAGCCTGATGTTTAATTAAATTGAACAAAAATATTGTTTTTAGTTCATGAAAATGACTGAAATTTTCTCAGACCGTGAAAGTTTTCTTCTTGGTAATGGTTCTTATAATACTTTTTAGCATGGTTAATAAACATAAATAGTCATAACAATCACACAAAAATATACTGACTTCCAAAATTGTAAATGTATGTATGTATCGGCGCATATTATACTTTATGTTGCAGGGCACGAGATAATCTCTCCTCATCTCTATACAATCGAGAGAACCATTGAGAAGTGTTCGGCCATATAGTCCTCCACGCCGGCTTAGTGCAGGTTGGCGGACTTTGCTATAGAAATACTTACAAAACGCTACAGTTTTGTATGAATTACTATGGCATATAAACAACGCTATGGTCTGCAGGGATCACGATGTTTTCTTTCAGCGTTAAATTAACCGTTATGGTTAAGTGGTAATAGTCCGTGATGACGTAAAACAATGGAAACGCGGGAAACAAGCGCCTTCCCGGCGACAGGATGCTAGCGCCTGCAAATGTAAATAGAAACTACTCTACAGAAATCCAGAGGCGACACTATCTTAATCCTGAACAACAGTATAGACAGAATTAAAGCTTTTACAGCTGAATAGCACAATTCAGTTGTATTCAAAATAAAATTGTTCTAAATTAAAACATATTATTTATTTAATTATTTATCCTTTTTTGCACCACACATAGAACTAGTTAAATTAAATAAATTACATAATAAAAAAAGTATAAAGGGCGGCCTTATCGCACTGGACAATCTCTTCCAGGCAACCTTAGGATAGATATAATAATAGGAGAACGAATGAATTTATTTCCAAATATGAAAATTGAATGCCATGATAGAAAATTTTGATATTAAAACTTATTTAAATTGGACCCTCCATAAATATTATTAAATGAAAATAAAATCATACATTTATGCAAATTAAATTACGGTGACGTCACAATAGATTTGACGTTAACATATTCTCTATTATTTTTGAATACCTAAAGTGTTTTTATAAGTATCACTATTGTAGGTATAATATTGTTAGTATTAAAGTTAAATGTATTCAAAACAGCACTTTATGAATTCCACAAAAAATACAAGTATATGCTATTAAAACTAACATATTGCAACAAAAACAATTGAACACACAAACTTGAAATCTTGTTTTGAATTCTTTGATAAAACAGACAACTCGTGTAAACTTTCGTGTGCTATTAAATGCAGACAATGCGTCACATACTGAAGAAAACCAAGTTGTGTAATTAATAACATCGACAATACGATAATCGATACACAAAGAATTGAATACCACTATGATTAGTGCACAGCGACCATGAATAAATAACGTCCCAAGTAATAGGCAGTTTTATATAATGGTTTAATTTAAATATGAATACAGAAACTATTTTTTTAACACATAGTACCCAGAATTCACTTCATGGTAATAATGGTTCTGAACTTATGCAGTGCAATCCGATTATATTCCAAATCATATTGAATCTTGAATGGAATAAATATAAATTACCTTATTGATAAACTGTTTATAAAGATATTTTAGATGTCGAATATTTTCTCCTTCGATTTTAAAATTCTAATTAATTAAAAATAGGTTTAAAGCTGGCTTTGAATACGGCAGTTCTTGTTATAAAAACAACATAATATTTTCGGTGTAAATTAAACGGACAACCGTAACAAAGTTCTTGACGTAGCCGTCGTTAATTTTACCGGTTACTGCAATAGTGAAAAAAACAAATACAAAATCTGCAGCTTGAAAATTCTTCACATGAATTCCAAAGATATTATGTTCAGCATTGTGGCCATAATTAGACACACTTCCTTCACACCCACCACTGTAACTCCTGTAAACCAGGATCAACAGCGGCACGCATTGTAATGACACCGAGCTTTGAAAGTCGGCGAGTCTCCGGGAATGTCTAACATGTCTTTAGCCCGCAACGAAATCAATCATAAACTTAATTTAATAGGAGTTGGAAATAAATTATTGTCCACTTCCCTCCATGACAAATCGTGTAGAATCGACTTATGGCCTTTTAAAATTAGAGGCAACCCATTATTTTAGCTCATTATGTACATAATATACGTAACATAAAAATCGATTGCTAGAAGCACGGCTCACGTCACAAAAATTAGTACTAATTTTCAAATTCAAGTTGCCTTTCTCAGAAATACATTTTCGTTTCGCTATATTTTCATGTTTGAGGTCAGGTCAAATACGGCGTCAAGGTTGGAAAGCTCATTAGTAGTCGTAGCAAATATAGGCTAAAGCGTAAATGACTTAGTGGAAAACATACAGCAGTTTCTAGGCTGAAGTGAAAAGTTTTTAGTACTGGATGAAACTGAAAACATTATTGAAGTTGTTCGGTTGATTAAGTATTATTTCAAATATTTTTGAAAATGAATTAAAAGATACACATATTTTAATCATGCATCATACATATGCTCAATAAAAATCGATATAGTTTTAAATAATTTAAGTTTTAATAAAGCATTTAACTAACGTGTAAATATTTAATAGAAACAATCTTTACAATATACTTATAACTTTACAATATAAACTTTTTTGAAAATATTCTATTATATAGATAAAAGTTTATCAGGGATAATGTCAAATACAAATTGTAAAATATTTTTTCAAATCGTTCCAGTGGTTTCAGAGCCTATTCAATGCAAACAAAAAATCAAAGCTTTGCTCATTATAAGTTTAGAATTGCAATAGTGTAGATATGTACGTTTCTGTATTAAAACATATATTGGTTCTCTCTAACTATCGTAGAAAGGCTTCAAGCAGCATAGGTAAAATCGGTATTACATTGAAAAATATAATTAGATATACAAAAAATTTAAACTCTATAAAATCTTAGCCGAGTCTACTTTAGGTCTATATAATTCGTTTCATTGTTACACCCCACTCTGGCGTCATTTTCTAACAATACACATAACTGACCAGTGAATAATCTATTTATATAAATACAGATTCCTGAGTGAAGCCTTCGCACGTCTTTTCCTTATCACTGCTCCTCGTGTCAGTATATGACGTCATTATCACCCAGTTAACACTGACACGCGTCTACATATTGCATTTTATTTTTATGATTCATATTAGGTATGATAGATTATTATGTAATTAGGTGGTCCAGTTTCTTCTCAAAGAAAAAAAATTAAAAAAGAATATTGGTGCCTGATAGACTTAATGTTTTCATTAGCTTTCTCTCCCAGAAGTAATGATGGACTGTCTTCTCAATACTAATTAATTTAGGAAATATTTTTTAGGGTAAGTTCTTCTTTAGTGCCTAGTAGAAACTCAGATAAAAAGAACCCGTAGGTCAACATCAAGACCTAAAAGAGGCGTTGTCATTGACATGATTAAAAGATTTTGTTCTATTATATTTCTAAAAATATCGAAACAAAAACGACAATAGACACTTATAAGCATGCAATAAAACAATTATTATTTCAAAGCACATTCATAATTATACTCATAGTCGATTGTAATTTTAGTATCGATAATAAGTTTCCTTCACAAACGCACCTAACTTATCGTGTTCAGGTATAAACAAAAAAAGATTAGCTATACATAAATATGCTTACGACCACATACCATCGTCCAATAAACAGCAAATTATAGATATTAATTTACAATCGATACGAAGCACTTGTCATTAAGTGTTTAATATACCGGAATGTTACTCATTGGCTACCTATCTTAATATTGATTATGATTAACAGCCGACATGCGTTCTAATCAATTTTCTCTGCCTTCTTAAATGTTGAAAGATTATTGAAGGTTCATGGACATACATTTATTAAGACTTGATATTTTTGAGGAAATTGTTTCATATTATGCTTCGGTTATTGCTGTTGCTAAGGTAAACGTCTTAAGTAAAGTGTAAGAACTCAAAGAAGTTATAATTATTTACACAATATGAAGAGGAGTATCAATTGATACCATAGATTTTATTATGCCTTGAAACTATTGGATCGAAGATACCCATACTCCCTAAGAATGTTAAGGTGGAACCGTGATAAGGGTTTCTAATTCTGCTATTTTTTTTAATCCTATGACCTAGATCAGATCTGGTCTTTAACCGGACTAGAAATTGATTTCATACAAAGAATCACCTGCGTTCAACGAGGTACTTGAAGTTTGAACTCTGTCGCTCCCTCCCAGCGTTAGTATTGCGTCGATAGCCATCGTATCTAATCGCGACCCAAGACTACAAATATACTACATTAGCTGCGATACTCATATCAAGTTACTGTCTAGTCAGACTAGATTATGTGACCACAAACACTTTGTGGCATTGACACCAATACTAGATACGCCAGTTTCGTTTACATTTATCTATAGTTTTTCACTGTTTATATTTTTTTCGCATTTTGATTCATCATCATCTGTATGTGAAAAAGTAGGTTAGATTTCTTTCGTATTTTGCTCTTTCTTCAGAATGGTATATTTCCTTTCTATAAATCTTAAAAATATTCCTTCAGCTTACTTAAAATAATTTCAACACAAAATGTGAAACATTAATACAAATCATCATATGAATTTAACGAGCAAAGTATGTGCACTAACGTACAATTTTTATAAATTTTTAATCGAATTCCGATACAAATGACGTCAATTATAATTACGCATCTGCTAATATGAACTACGAAGTGATTGTTTCAATCAATTATATTGACAGGAAGTCACAATAAGTCATAGTAATAATTAATAATGCTGCAGGTGAAGATTAAATTCTTTTTTAGAATTTGACCTGATTATTTTGATAAATACGTTTTCAGCAACATTTTTGACAACTTTTATCTGACAATAATAAATTAGGAAGTGCATAGTTCCACCTTAGCGACATTATCTCTTACCCACAAATCTAGACATATCGAGAGTAAAACGACGACGGCATCAACGAAAACTGTGTCAATTCTGCACCAACAAAATTTGCGATGCGTTCCGGACAATCTAAACTAGCTTCTATCACAAAGACACAAGAGTCATCCCAATGACGACACATTATCGATATGATTGAGCAAGGAATCGTCGCAATGGAAATGAGGTCAAACGCATATTCGATAAAATGCGGCAAAGTCTTAGATAAAATATTGCTTTCGAAAAACTCAGATATGTTGTCATAACGTTTCGTGGAACTGTAACAATGGTTTTCAATTTCATCGTAACCTGAATTCGTGTAACACAAAGGTCTAGGTAGAAAACATACGAAAATTTCAAATGGTAAAGCGTGTACATTCACTAAATCAAACAGTAAATACGTAATTGCAATAAACAATTAAAATTTAGAAACCCATAATGTTAGGAATGAAGAATCTCTGATGCAACTACCGACAAGCTAAGATGCACGTGACACACCTAGTCGACAATCAAACAAAACATAAGCAACTAATTGATAAAAATAATATATTTTTTTCTAATAAACGTAATAAAAGATATGATATGCCAGCATTGGAATGTTACGCACGTCATCACGTCAGGCCCTGTGGTTCAAAATCCCTTTAATAGTCTTAAATTATTTGATTCGTAACCCGTCATTAGTAAACATAATATGTAATGTAGCTGTATCTACATACACATCCCACTGCAGGACACAGGCCTGATCTACAACCGAGAGTGCGATTTAGAGAGTGGTTGGGCCTATATGGCCATAGACCCACCACGCTGGCCTAATGCGGATTCGCGAACTTTACATACCATAGAAATTCATACAAATCGCTATGGTATGCTGGTTTCCTGATGCGGTGGAAAGACGAGTTGGATGCATTCGAGCCAAAATGGCAAGAGCTCGCCGAGGACAGAGTCAAGTGGAACGGTAAAGGGGAGGCCTTTGCCCAGCAGTGGGACACAGTATAGGCTAAAAAAAAATGCTGGTTTCCTAACGATGTTTTCTTTCACCGTTATATTGCGTGGTGTGGTCACATACATGACTTCGAAAAGTCAGAGATGTGCCCTGGGATTCAAATCCGCGACCACCGTAAACATGTTGGCAGCCGCGTCTGGTCCGTTTACCAACAGGCCACCACACGCTTCATGCGATGTATACACTTTAATTAATATTTTGGGTATAGTGATTAAGTACTATGAGTATTGACTTGTCATAAGCGCTATTTAATTGCCGACATGACCTAATTTCAATTCATTTCATTTATTTATTACTCATTTTACCTAAGTCGATCAACCGTGTTGATACCACTTATACAAGTGACCCAAATTATGATCGCTTGCCCGTGCAAATAAATAGGATTGTTAAACAGTTATTCTTTATTTTTGTTCTCTTAATTTTTTCTCCTTCCACTTTCTTTCTTCTTTTGTTAAATCCATCCCATATTTACCTGGTAGAGATTGCCTTGTACTTTGTTGTTCTATTATTTCGATATTATATTATGTGTTTATTGTGTACCATATATTATTATTATTAAAAAATATTTTGCCTCATATGCAATGTCGTAATAAAAGACCACTTCTACAACAACATGGCGCGGCGAGCCAAATGTGTCAGGAACAAAACATTGCGTTTTGTTTTCATTTATCGCAAAATATTTTAATACATTGTACTTGTGTTTACAAAGCGCGTTTTATATTTTTTTATTTGCGACATTGAAACACTCTGTGCCGGACCACCCAACGCGCATTGTTGCCAACACATGTTAGAATAATAGCAATAAAATATTGTAGATAAGCTTAAATATGCGTCTGCCAGCTGATAAATTCAATGTCTGAATTTCGTATCAACATTTAAAATGGCCACGACCGCGAGCGATGGCAAAAACAGCGTCACAAGATTTCAATATTAATTTCAGGTTAAACCGGGGTTATATAAATATTTCTTATAATTAATTAACACATTACAGATATGGGTGGCTCACCCCTTATCTATTTACGATGTTTACCATAATACTGTTTTTTTCTTATTCAATTTACTTGCTCGTGATACAAGTACGTAGTGCAATAAACTCAGACATCAAAAAGTGCCAACAGAAGCTAAAAATGTAATTAGTAAATTCCGTACAAGTGATTTAATTAAATACATATTGGTAATCGGTCGTATTGCAATGCAAATGTTTGCGAACGAACGGCGAATAGAAGTCCCACAATAAATTACAAAGATATTATCAAAATAATTAAGTGTGATGGTCCAGAAATGCTCAGAATGAGAGAAACTAATGAATTAAACCACGTTTGTTAGAACCGAGATGGTGAGGCAGGTTAGGTTAGTTAATTAAAATATATTGACACAGTGTCTTGGTATCTTGTTTGATATTTGCACATCATTGTTTAAAGTGGAAATAACTAAAAATAATAAATCTACCCATTGTTTTGAAATGTAAATATTATAAATTAATAAAGAAGAATCACTTTTAAACCAACAAATAACCCTTATGGCTTTAGAAATCATAGGTAATAGCAACCCGTCCTGGCTCCTCCTGGGTGCACATACACTTTTTTGAAAATATTATTTTGCCTATGTTCATGAGGGATAATATAGGATTCTAATAGTGAAAGAAATTTTACATCAGTCCAGTAGTTTCAGAGCCTATTCAGTGCAAACAATAAATTATTTCCTCTTTATAATATTAGTTTAATTAAAAGTCAAAACACTAGTGGTTTTTACTTACGCACTAATTAGACGTGCATCCAACTTTACGACTACAATGACTCCAAAATAACAAGCGAACAAGGTGTTCTTAATTCGATTGTTCTGGCAAACATGTTGACTACACATTCCTTCCGTGATTAACTAAACAAAATAGTCGATAACAAAATTATAGCACTCGGCACATCACATTTCTATGAAACAAACTAAAAAACGCGATCAAAATCGATGATCATTCACATAAATCGCTGTTTTTGTACGAAACGATTACGTTATTAATTTCTTATTATAGTGTACCACGTTATAATGAGGGTGCATGCGTGTGGTATGTTTTTTGCAAAACAGAGGGCCTTATGGACCTTTATTATAATGTTCTAAATGTATAACAACTTAATTTGGTAGGCACTTAACCGCCTTCGTCGATTGATTTCATATAATTTTCGTTCCGCCAAATCATTACGAGATCGGATAAAAAAAATTAAGAACTCAAGAGCAACCAATTTGTGGTTTAGAATCGGTTTTACTATCGTAAAATATATTTGAATAAAGATATAAGTAGCATGAATAGTATATTTGCTAAAATACATAAGATTTACGATGTGTGATTACATATTAATATATCTGAGATATAAGACTAAAAAGAAATACCTTAATGCAAAGTTATTGTTTTTATAATAGGCAATAAATTACGCTACAATAAAACCATTTTTCAATGTTGTCCCATACGCAAAGTTGCTATTAGCACTAACCAGACCCGTTTCTATGTTGCTGTCAATAATTAAATTTTGTTATCAGCACCTTAAAATCTAATTTTAATTAAAAAGCGTCACATATTTCACGCGGTATTCGGCGGTAGGCGGTGCAATGGATTCATCGAGACGTTCAGTCCAAATTTATCGAGACCCGTCCACCATTAGCTATTACGTACATGAATGATTGAAGCAATAGATCATCCAACACTGGTGATGCAATATTAAATCGTTAAATTTAATATTGGCTGTGTAGTTTCTTTTATTGCTTTACAACTAACACGTATGCTAACATGGGTCAAGTGATTAAATTTTTTTAACGTACCAACAAATAAATGTTTATTCTCACGCGATTATTGTTCGTATTAAATTAATAGTTTTCCGCTCTGTATTGATTTATTGGTAGAAAGTAAGTATTCGTTATTTAATTTATAATAATGTCGGACGTATATATTTTGTAATTTGAATTCATGCGGTACTGTGTCATGTGCGTCGGGATGTATTTTTTATGAGCGTTGATAGCATACTTTTAATTCATTGAATTACTTTGAGCTATAAATTACATTGAAGTAGTTTTTATAGAACACATCTATAGGTCATTATTAGATACAAAAGAGAAATCTCAGTAACTAGATTGACTGAAACTTTAATTTAGGCAATTAATTAAAATATATTTGAGTCTTATCCCACGAACAGTAAACTTGAAATTTAGTTTGCAAAACCCTATGTTCATAAACTCATATATTTCAGCCGAAATCTAGGTTATACTTATAGCAGAAAATTGACGGCACGCAAGCTAAGCAATACCGAATCATAGTAAAAGGTATAAATACTAAATCAATAGTAACTAGTACCGATATATTACCGGAACTTACAAAAATATAATTATCCTATAATATGATATAAAAACTTTAAAATAGCAACCAACTATCACATGCTGACGAAGAAACAAACGGCTAGTTTTACAAAAAGTTAAAATAATACACGCAAATATTTCAAACACAATTCGCTCATTAATATTTATATTTAAGTACACTTGCACTTATTCATACCGCTATTGGAGTCGATGATTCGAGCAACTCATATTTAGATAATGTACCGTTCACAGGTGCTAATACATCAACAAAAATAAATTCTTTAATTGCTTCAAATGGAATACTAACAAAATGCTATTGACGATATGTCAAAACGCTGATATGCAGCAACCGTATTCATTAGGTCACTCGCTGTACGTGTCATTTGTAACATGAACTACACAGCATAAGTTCTTATTCAAAAAACAAAGATGTTCCATATGTAGCAAAGCAAATTCTTTGCTATCCAAATGATTTAAGGCTTACAATTCGCTGAATCAAGATCTTTGATATTACGTTTTGGGTACTATAAACAAACAAACAATATCGAAGAACACGGTTTTCATTGATTTCGGATGCTCATGTTTATAAAGGCAAAGCCAATAATGTCAAAAACCCTTTGTGCTCCGACATGGATAAGGTTGAAACAACTCGAGGTGAATCTTACACAAACCGAAAGACGTGGGCGGCGAAAAAAAATAAAAAGAAATGAGAAAGCATGTTTTATTTGGACAAGTGACTCCGCTAAAAGTTGCGTGTTTTTACATCAAACATTAAGTAATTTGACAGCAGGAGTAATAACATTACATATTCGCGAACATTTGCAGTGCTTTCGCTTTACGATGCTAGAAAAATGAAAGGGAATTCGTTTTGCGAAGAGGTAAAAGCCAAGTCTTGTTCAAAAGAAAAAAACTTTCAGAATAAATAGTGTGATAATGCAATCGGTTAACTTTTTGCCGATGTTTTATAAATACCTTAAAAGGAAAACCTGTTATATACACAAGCATTAAGTACTTAGAAACAAGCAAGCCTGCAAATTCGTTTTGAATCAGCATGTTCAAATGAAATTCCGAAAGGTTGAGTAACCGTATTGAGGTAAATAGTTGGAAGTAAACAGCAAAAATGGCAAATCATCTTTCTGAGCCCAACAATGACGGTAGCGAATGCACTTATTGTGGTTGTGAATGCTAGAGGGATCAAAGGCATGCACTTTTTATTTTGAAATTCCTTTCGTTCCATTCGCCTACCTCCGGCGACCAATATTCACCCATTGTGACCATACCCCGTTACTATATCGCACACAGTGGGCAGTACCTGTTGCAGCGCTTGGCCGTTGACCCGTCAAGTATTGACATATTCCTATAGTTTCTCACGTCTAGCTCCTACCAACCAACGATTACGGCTGCCATGTTTCTCTACTGAACTAACCTAAGTTGGCTTGATCATTTCGTCGGTTGTTTTGTTTTCAAACCGATGCGATTATAATTGTTAGGTCCTCTATTGAAATTGGAATATTTTTTGACACCAAAAATATATTACTTATTATTCAGGATAAACAACAACCCCACAAAGAGCACCTTGAAACATCCGCACGTTTATAATCACGTTTATCAGTTCGAATCATTAATCAAATGTAACATCTAATGCCGATACGTCTTGGTGCATCGCATATAATTTATAGATGGTGTTCGTAATCTGCGCTCATCCTTTACAAACAAGTAACAAAGACATGAGTAACTAAAGCTCTTAATACGAGTACTAAAAGGACCGCAGTAACACGATCCATCCCATTATTTCAAACACGGTATAATCCGAAACCAAAGGTGACAAAGTAAATGTCTTGTTTAAATTTTGGCTAATTTGGTTGTGTCAATGTTTTGCAAAAATGTAAATTGAAATACTTACGCTGATCGTTTCCATCGGAGCGAGCCATGACGGTGCCGTTTGGAAACACGTTGACGTACATATGGGAACACTGACTGTAGAGGCGAACCGACCGGACCATCGATGGCACCGCACCGCAGATCACCACCTGAAGTAATACAAAACCTTCAATGTAACTCAAATCATCGAAACAACAAAGCATAAAAATCGATAAAAAATTAACATTGGCAAATGTAAATAATCAAAATATTGAGATAATTATAGATTAAAAGCCAAATAAAATTATTAAAACTCGCATTCATTTGACTTTTATTTTCATTTAAATTTAAATAATGGAACACCAAGAATGCCGATCGTTGTAAATAAAACAAATATAAAAGACACGTTTTGTAGAACTAACATTGGCTTGAATGTAGTAAATGAGGTAAAATGTGATTAAGAATGTGTAATATTCAAATGCACAACCTTTAAACCTCCAAGCTGACATCGGTTACGTAGAAAGTACCAAAATATTTTAATGAGGGCCGCAACTGGTTACATGCTTGCGTGTACACGTGATAAGATAATTATGAAAATTACCAAGTCCAATCAAATTTTAATAATCGCCTTGCAGGCGAGTCGGCATCCACTAAATTCTGAAAGTTATTGAGTCACCCCCTCGTTGTAACATAGAATAAGTAAAAGGAGGCACGCAGAACGAGCCTTTTCAAATATTTCACAATGGCCACACATGATACCATCTCAAAGTATAATATAATAACCATAGAAATAGTATCTACTTATATGGATTATCACTAAGTATTAATAACATAAATTCTCCATACAATGAGTCGAGAGTGACCAATCGCATGATACAGGCACGTTTGTAATGCAAACATCGATTCTACGGCCGCTAAAAAATCCCTGATGGTCATGGCAAATAAACTGAACGATAACAGTGGGCTGTAAAACACTGATTTATGCCAGGGTTAGTCATATTTTCATGGCTAATCGTAAGGCCTCTTACTGTATGACAAGGTTGACGTAACATTCGCATGTGATGTGAAATCAGAAATCCGGTATCGGCATTCATTATCATAGCTTCGTTTGCATTTCGTTCAAATTACAATTTTGTTATTTTAATTGCAAAATAAATGCACATTAGAAACAGACATTCAGTTTTGCATGCATCGAGATTGCCCATCAGAATTCTTCATTTCAACATGATAGGCAGCTAAACCTGTATTAATATGCAATGTATGCTCAGTATTGGAAAACATTCCAATGACATGCGAGTTTCCGTCTCAATAACCTTCCACTGATACGGAGCTTTCACAAATGTTTCAACAGCGCTTCTATAAGGGAGGTCCTCATTACGCAGATATTCATCTACCTCGTCAACTGTAACCTTGCGAACTTCACGAACAATTTCGTTAAAACCATTGACTTTAATAGAAACCGACATTTGAACTCCAATTGTACAATCTAGATTTCCCGTCACCAATAAATTCTTGGCTCATTATTTTAATATGAATGACACTATCGCTTACTCATGTGTTAATTAATAAATATGTCTGTTGACAACGTCTTCCTAGTTCTAATCTTAGTTGTATTTTGAATGGTTGTTGTAAAATGCTTTTGCAATCTTATTAGATTTTGTAATTATAAATAGAAACAACCGTCCCGGGCACCACAATAAGGAAACAATCGATCGTTTTAATGGGTCAGCCGTGCTCAACTAATCCGTCAGACTGAGGGTTTGGATTGGTTGTTTGGACAATTTTAAATCTTAAATCATTGTCTACAGAGGCTTGTTTTGTGTATGTTTGTGCTATTGTCATAAGACCTTTTATAACTGTAAGTCCGGTGTCATATTCAGGTGGGAAAGCATAGGCTACCGCGTCGTGGTCACTATTCAGCCATATTGCATTTCACTCGAACTTTTTGTAAACAATACTGTATTTACTTTTTAATGTTGAACGTTTTCTGTAAGTTATATGAATCGTTCTTGTGGCGCCGTTTGTGTAATCGGACACTAATAGTTAATGTCGTAAATGCAAATGAGATATATTATTATTTGGATTTAGTAGAAATGGTATCGTAATTATTCAGGTATTACATTTCGGAACTTAATTAAAGAAATACTGGTATCAGAAAATAAAATCGCGTGAAAATTTGTTAAAATGCCTCAAAGAGAACATTAAGAGACGTTTGTCAACCATACATAAATATATGTTTTGTTTATTTTTAATTAAATGTAACTTCGAGAACAATGATAATTATTAATTTGTCTAGATATGACATTAATGTGTAACTGAGATATCTACAATTAATATTCCGACCTTGATAAAAAATAATATTTTATTGTTTTCAAAACATTTTATAATCTGATGGTTTTTTCTTTCCTAATCAGCTAATTGGATCGAATTAACATAGTTTGCCTTATTAAATATGGTACTAAGACCTAGATACGAGACCCTAGCACGAGATCTTTTTACATTTCCTATTTAGTTACATCAGCTATCAGTTATTCATGCCCAAAACTTACAATAAACACAGATTGACCATCACCATATAAATTAAGTTATCTATCATTCCGAGGTCACTGATCATTGTTAAGCTTATCTTTGGCAACCCGACCAAACACATTATTAACCCTTGATTGAATATCAAATCCGCCATAACTGCATTTTCGCTTAGCGGAAATTTTCGGTGCTTGAACAGAAGTCCAATATGTGATAAAGTGGAATACTTGAGGAGTCAATGAGCGTAACTTTTGCCACTACAATGCGTTAATCATACAATATTAATTGTTTAGCTGTATGTAACCAAGTGGTTTCACAGCTGAAATCAAAGGTTGGATATTGGCATTTCGTGTCCACTGGAAAGGCTAAGATTCTTAGCTCACTTTAGTATCTGTGTCGGAATGTCGTAGTGTTTACCTGCTTTTTCGGTTTTTATTGAGTAAATCAGCAATCGATAATAATTTGAACCTAGTTTATGTTCTATTTGAACAGTTTTGCATGCCAGTAATTATTGTGGTCAAAGTGTACTATAAAACCACTATAATTTGGTATTTCGAAAAGAAACATTTCAATACATTTGTTTCGAAGGGAAGGTCGTAATCAATCGATTCCAAATTATATACTGTATTGGGGGTTAAAAACTGTAGTCGCTAGTGACGTCACCGACATTTGAAAAGACACGGCTCATTTATTATTCGTTAATCCATATCTACCCTTGTCTTCTATCGATTTGCTAACCTTTGAGGGTATTTTAGTCCCTTTGGATAAATATTCCCGGCGAATTTGTGAAAACTGGTTGATAGAGTGCAAAAAAATGTTATGGGGGATAAATGTGGTTTGAAAGAGGATGTAGTGACTAATATTGAGAAAGGAATGCTTCGGTGGTTTGGCCATATTGAAAGGTGAAAGCAGACTGACGAAAGATATTTATGATGAGAAAATGGGTGGTTAAGTCGGTCGCGGATGTCCTAGGCTGTCCTTTAGGAATCAGATACAAGACTTATTAAAGAAAGGCAAAATGCGAAGTCTTCGAAACTGAGGAGCAGGTATGAAGAGTTTAATGACAGTTGATGAAACGAAAATGGTATCTTTGGGCCGTAGCGTCTGGCTCTCTATAGTGGGCAGAGGCCCACCCCAATGGGAACAGACGTGTGTTTATGTTTGCATGTGTATATACAAATAATATAAGTCCAAGTTATTTAAACGTAACATTGAATCGTGTATGAAAAAATCGTTTTATTATACGACCGTCAGTATAATGGATGGTAAACTGACCATTATGTGTTTAAGTCTCGCAATTCAATGAGCAATTGAGTTTCAACTTGTTAAATATTTAACTTCTACCACTTTGTTGCATTATTTTTCAACGTTTGTGCATATTCTTGGGTTTTAAGTATGTATTAAACTATTTATGATATTGATATTACTTCTTCTTTTATTATCAGGTTAGATTCAAAACATAGGTATACATTGGTTGATGACTACGATTTACTGCCTTCAATTCCAATACAAATTGATGTGTTATTTTTTTTTTAAGTAATGTTCATATAGAATAAGCTTTTGTATCAAATGATTTATAACAAAATAGGTGATGATTTTAAACAGACGAACTTTAACTATCTGCAATATTTCGCACCCTACTTAAACTACCGACACTGAAAATATGATATTTTTCTTCTATTTAAGATTTATAATTCTTTATAATGAAATAAATACAAATGTATACCTTTAACTGTTTTAAAATGGAATATAATTGATAAGGATTGATATATCATATAACCCACTTTCAATGTTATTGATGTATAGTTGAGAATTAACAGAGTCGATATTTACGTAGGGATCGTTGATCTATTAAAACCACTTAGCTACCGCGCTAATTATGTACCAAATAAAAAAAGAAGAAGAAAAGCATTTAATAGGAGTATTTAATGCTTGTGACACAATGTCATCGCCGAGTTATTATTTATAACAATTTTTATTTAAATGAAAAATACAAATATTATTACGGCAATGTTATAAAAGTATTTGTCAGTAGCGATTTAATATCGATGTGTTATTTCCGGGAGCAATCCAGTATCATGAAAATATTAGCAAAGTGATTATTTGCTATAAATATTAGTAAGCTTGGAATCCGCACGCAATTACATTCACACATAATTTGATGGACACGAATGACGAGAATTTGAATAGAAATGACCTATCGAATGATATCACTTTAGTTAATTTATATTATATTAATTATCTATACTTAATTATGTGTACTGTGTGTACTGTAGTGCACTGTATCAGCCAGTATACGTCCCACTGCAGAAGCCATGATCATGAGAGAGAATTATATGTATTTTAATCGGTTATATTAAATATTTATTATATTTTAAACATCATTTTAAATACATACGTCACCTCTAAGACTTTCATAAAAATAATATGCTTGATTTGGATCCATTATTGTATCTATAATTATATAGGTATTATTGTATATTCAAACAATAAACAAATACACCCAAATGTCCCGACCTCACACCTAGGATCGAGCGTTGCATCTTGTGTTGTGTGTCGTTGTTGCACAGAAAACGTTTTCTGTTTTATTCCCTATGAGAGTCTTATGTTAAGCAATGAACTTTCTGTATAGAAGATGAATATTAAACAGAGTCCGTGGTGCATAAGTTTAAATCGATGTAAAACCTGAGAACGCAGTTTTTATCCCCTTGTCCAGAAAAATGTTTGAGTCACCCACGAGTATTATTTCGGATTTATGCCAAAAATATTTTAGGATTATTATTTAAAAAAAGAAATTTCCAATGTATTTTTTTTAATTATCGCTTCAGAATTAAGGCCTTAGGCCACCCTAGAATTTTCGAAAAATCAATAAAAAAAAATTAATTAGAAATAGTCCCTTAGGACCTCAAAAATGATGTCCCTGAAGATTATGGCCGGGAAAAGCCTTTAGGTACTCGGTTTTCAAATTTTAGTACAAGGCCATCTGGTCCGCAGCGAGTTCCTTTTGTGAGCGCTAAGGGGAAGGTACGTTAGGGGACTAGAGCAGATATATGTTATTGAAAATATTTATTTCCTGACTAGTCTAGACGAGTTTACCCTTGTCGAACGTCTCTATTAGTTAGCTGGGCACAGCCAAGCATTTGAGAAGGACGCTAGTCGACGAACACTTTTTTCCTAGATATTTCTGTGAACTTCCATTTCTTTTTCCATATATAATTATTGAGTTTTACAATAAGTGATAAAGTAGTGTAAAGTGCGAAGAAAGGAATAAAAACGAAAGCAATGAACTTGGAAATCGACCCGAACAGCTACGAAATGTGCCTGGAGATCGACAAACAGCGCATAAAACTTGCAGAAAGATCGCTGTCCGACCGGGTAAAAGAGACAAGAATCGCTTTAAGATCAAGCAGAAAGGAAATGCAAGAGCAGGAAGATAATCTGGAAGGCCAATTGTATGGTGCATGCATCGCAGATTAAAGGTATTGTGAAATTATTCATGGTTTTCTACTACTCAAAACTGTAAACGCGTTTATCTCAATACTGTATTTTTCAAGTTGGCCGGACTCGTAACTCAAGCAATTTTCAACCGATTAACTTGAAATTTTGAAAATATCTTGAAATATACATTGTCTATGGAAGTACGTAGGATTTTTTTTTTTATATTGGGTATTTCATTTGTTATTAACAATTATCTGACAATTTTTCAGGCAATTTTGTCACTTTTCACTTTAGAAGGGCGCCATTTGGCCAAAAACCTATATATCGCAAAAATCCTACGTACTTCTATAGCAATTACTATATATAATCGAGTAAATTCATTTGCTCATTATTATTATAAAAAATACAGGAGCTGTTAGTCCGGCCGTGGACACCGAAAAAAAAAAGACGTGGTCGCAAAAACGCTGCACAGCCGCCATTTTGTAATGAAACGCTTCAAAAAAATTATTATAAGCAGTCACTGATATAGATAATAAAATCACGTTTCTGTTACCTTGATTTATTTTGTAGTTTTTCTGAAAAAAAATCCCCAAAAAGCCAATTTTTTTCAGCCTCTAGGGTGGCCTAACGCCTTAAAACAATTGAATGACAAGAAATTATTTTCATCACGCGACCTAATCACGTGTACCCGTAGTGCAATATGTCCTTACATTGTCTACTCATTGTATTTTCTTTAAGCACCTATCGATTAGTTACATAATCAGTCGACTGATGTAACACAATAAACATAAAATATAATGACAGCACATAAAAATGAAAGTCATTGGTTGACGATTGACAACACCGATGGCGGGAAATAAATTAAGTTTCTTATCAGTAATCTGTCATTTCTGCACATTCATGTTCTTTGTATCTGCAGGTAACGAATAGACGGTTTGTATTAAAAAAATAGATGATGTTAGATAATTTTCTGTAATCTTTATAATTAGCGGTATTTCGCATTTCCTGTTTTGTAACGCACGTATCTACGATTCCCATAGGTACTGGCAATTTATTTGGACATATTATGTAAACATCATATCATATCATGATCCGATACCTACCTTTCAATGATATAGAATTAAGAAAATAAAACAGTGTCCCAAATTGCGATGTAATAAGGATTACAACACGCCAATTGGCAGCTTATTTACTTCAATTTTTTGTTAATTCAATCACTTAAAACCAAGCGATAACAATACTGTTCTAATTTTTATAACCTAAAATAATAATAATATATAATCATTTTTAATCCGTCCTCATCGTTAATACACAAATTAATCCATAGAGACAGTATGCATTTCCATTATCGCTCAGCGATAGTGTTCATGATAGTCCATTTAGTTCGGTAGCGATAGTCGACGTACCTGCTATCTCGTCTCTATTTGACGGATTAGGCTGACCACACGCAAGACCAGATAACGCACGGCTAATACCTAGCGATAAAAGGCTTCTAAGCTATATTTAACGTTAACAATACGTACTTATATATGGTATGGTATGAATTGTAACCTATTTTGTTTGCGGGTGTTATGAATTGATAAGCTTCGCGAATCTGTTTGTGTTAGAATGCTCGGTTTTCAAAAAAGGGGACGTCAAGGACAATAAACTATTTGTAGATGCCTGTAAATGGATTAATTTTATTGATTCTAAATAAAAAGAAGTGTTCAAGACTTGACGAAGGCTGATGACGAATTTCTATATAACACAAAAGAGTTTGATATAATCAGTCACAGAACAAACAGACGATAGATAAAATGTACGACAAGATAAATGCAAAAGATGTTGAAAATTTATCCCGATAATTTTTAATCATTTTAAAGTAAGCAGTGGTTCTAGCAATACCTTAAGCTTGAATAGCTTGTAAAATTGAATAAGCTAACATTCTACATCCTGTAGAAGATATTGAAAAATCTTAAACTCTGTTCCTGGTAGAAATCATAAAAGATTTACGTCTGACAACATGCCCTAGACTAAATTCATTAAAAAATCGAATCATGAAATATGTAGGTAGAAATAAGCAGATTTCAGATCAAGAATTTCACTTATATTTTACCTACGGAAGAGGTAATAATAGTTCAAGTGCGACGCGACCATGCTATGAGGTCGGCTATATCTAAATCCGCAAACATAATGTGCTAAACGATAATTCGTGAAGCAACTTGAGTTGATCCGTTACTAACGTCACTTGAGCAAACTAGTCCTGCAACATTTTTGCGATTGAGTAAATGCATAGTAATTTATCGAAGATTTTGACAAGAATACGGATTTGATTAGCATTTTCTTTTTCTATGAGTCATAGGTAATTTTTAAATTAATTTAATTGAAAATTTATTCCGTGTTTTCCATGTGCGAAGACGAAGAAAATAAATATTACTAATAGGGTTTTACTACATAAAATGTATCTTGCTGCTAACAAGTCGTAAAACTAAAAAGTGGTTTCGAGATATAAGAAAGTAAATTATTAACATATTTTTTGCTTGCAACAATATGTGAAACCAATTAAAATTAATTATGTACGCGCTATAAAACCATGCATAAAGTTTGTACAAAAAATATTAATTCATTATTTCTAATATATGAAAAAACAATATAAGTTGAAAGGTATACTGGTAAATCACATACAAACTAGAATATAAATTAAAACTCTTTCACCAATGCATCAATATCTCAAGCACTAAACTACTCTATAATTGAAAACTCATAATAGGCGCTATTCAATTAGAGCAAATTTCTTCATCGTACACGGTACAGTGTTTGCGTATGTAATCTTGGTAAATGATAGGTGAACGCTAAACACGGCCCTATGATGTCCCGGGTATTAGAAAATTATTATGCCGGCCGGGCGGAATGTAAAACGCGTTCGCGGAATCACTGTGCGGCGACTCAGATGAATAAAAAGCTATAATGCTAAATACTGTTATTTATTAGCGACGGGGATTCACCGTGTATTTGAGAAAAAATTATCAGCCAAATACTTTTATTTTTGATGTCGACTAAAAATTACGATATTCACTTATAATACCACAAGAGCTTCAAAATTATCGGGTATTTCCCGATAGGTTCGTTGCAAACAAATGAAGGAGTCAAAACTTGACGACTTTATTTGTTTGCAGGGAACCTTGAGGGAAATGCCAGATAATTTTGAAGCTCGTGTGGTATTCGGGAGATTATTTTTCCGTCCCAAATTTAATTTCAAACTTATTTTCATGCAAAATCTCCAATTTTCACAATTGAATTCAACCTGTCAGTTTGACGTGTGGTTAATTTGACTGGATCATGTTTTGTTTTTTATATATAGCAACTACCAGAGAAAATTTTCAAAAAATTATCAGTATAATACCATGTAGGTTGTACCACGTGACGTCGAATGGTGCAATTCTATTGGTCGATATTTGGGTCGGAAAAATAATCAATTTAATTTCTAAGAGCAATCTGATGAAGTGTCAAATTTTAATTAGCCTGGAATATTCAAAGAATATTTTTCTACTTCCATATAACTTATTACAGTATAAATAATGATTTAGTATAATACATTTATGGAACACTTTACATGTGTACAATCAAGCAACGTAATTCTTACTCGACGCAAAACGTTATTTGGCTAGTAATACAGGATAATCTATCTGCCCAATATGAAGGCTTAAGATTTCTGAGAAAGCTAACTCTAATTTTTATTAAATCGTATTAATATTAATTATTATTTTATGCGGCAACTCTATCTTCATATGATCAACAAACTAAATAATTATAATCATTTGGCGTTCATCATTAGAATTTAACCAGAATTGTTATGCATATTATATCGATATTCGATACTATATACGTTTATCATTTTGCGTGTTTACGGAAACTGCGTTATTCAATTAAAACGTCATCAAAACTCCAGATGTCCGGAAAAATGCGTGCGAGATCCAATTACGAACAGGATAAGTGCAAAATTCGCATTAATATGATAATGAATTTTGAATTGAATTCGATGACAACTATATGGTAAACTAAATAAAGTTTGGCGCTAATTACACACTCTTGATACGGCGTTTTTAGTGAACCCTTTGTGAATAAATCCAAAAAGTAATTCGAAAAGGGGAATTATGACAATATTAGCACAATTAAATAATTTTATAGACAGAACAATGACGGGACATTACTCCATTCAATGAACGAAACGCCTGTCCCATGTCATATTTAAAAACGTTTACCAATAACCAAACAGGTCACGTTGCACTTTTCAAACATGCATTCCGATTTATTCCACATTAAAACCATGTAAGAATATTAAATGACGCACTGTGTCTCGTCGATCGCTCATCGCAGCTAACCAGAAGACGTTCTCTCATTAACCGAACTAATGTGAATAAAATTATAGTAAGTGCAATTGAAATTACGCGTCCTTTTATACGTAAACTTTTTACTCACCACTTAATTCGTATTATGATCAGCCACATCACAGCTGATTAACATTCCTTGTTGAAAGACAAAGCATACAGTAGTAGGATTTAGAAACTCGGTAAATATTTGCAAATCGCACTCTAACTGCGAAGAAAAACAGTCTTGTAATTGGCTGTGATGTTACTTAACGTGTTATGTTGTGGCTCAAAATTGCGGATATTTGACTACTGGTAATCATTATGTCAGACGAAAATGGATTTGGCTAATAACTAATCTAGATGGTTTCTTAAGACACAAGCAACGCCTAATTTGAGAACCCGTGCATTCTTCTGTAATTGCATGTAAAATTATTAATTTCAAATATAGATTGAATTTCAAAATATGTAAGTGGAATGCTGGATACAGGTTGATATACACATATTATAATATAATTATATAAGATAAAGGGATACACATTTCTCCCAATGCATGGCATAAAGCTTAATCAGCCGCTCGTCTCATCCATCCCTGTCGATTACTTAGCTCTTCATTTTCGGTAGTTCACCTTACTATTAAACAATTATGATAAACGCAAAGATGTTTTTAATAAATAAACATAATTTGCTATAATCGGGATATAAACATTAAATATACCAGTAAATGAAAATAAATAGATATGGATATACATATGTACAGATTCTGAATCTATCTGAGACGGATACTAAAACTGATTTAAGATAGTAAGAGGGGAATCAGCCAAAGAAGTGATGTCAGCGAGCGATACGCATCTTGCTTTCTGCTTGATATTGTTGACGAACGTAACCAATTGATGTACATAGGCAATAAGTAAAAACTAGCAATGAATTTAAGTAGTCATAGTTAAGACATTGGTTTGTGATCTATGAACATCTACAGGGTATATCAAGACTGCTACCTCTACTTTAGAATTTTATACTTATATCACTAGAAATAGAAGTACTAAGCATTTGAATTAAGACCTCAACAACTTTACTGTCAACCAGACTAACCAACGCCGTATTATCCTGGATTAAAGCTTTAAGCCGGGTATTAGTTTATATGGTTTAATACCATAAAAATAGCAATCGGATTACATAAAGATATTTCTATTAAAAACTCAATTTTCAGGTTATATTATCAATAGAATCTATGCTACAGTGGTACTTGCTAATCCCTCAGAGGTATGCGATATTGTGTTGCTGTTTTGAATTTGATCACATGACTACGGTATCGCCCTAAGGACTTGTACAATGTACAATTTTACATTCTGCCAGAGTCTTAAAAGAAGTAAAAATTGTAGCAGCGACAGTATGCATAAAGCAACTGACTGGGCTCTGTGGCGTATCTTGGGAGAGGACTATGTCCAAAAGTGGACTGCAACGGGCTGATGATGATGGAACTATAATACGCCATTCAAGCGTCAAGGAATTGTGCAAACGATAATATGTAATCTAAGTCAAAAGCCGCGTACTAAATTACAGCAGACTTTTTATTTCTTATCATGCATTTCTGTTATCGTTATCAACTTTTATTGACAAGATAAACTTTTTGTCTATTGTTCACTTAGCAATACGTATGAAGTTGCGTATGTCTACAGAAAAAAGTACAACCTATTGTATGTCCGGTGGTGCAACTTCTGTATCTGTATCAGCCCATATACGTCCCACTGCAGGGCACGGGCCTACTCTACAATCGAGAATACGATTGAGAGTGATTAGGCCATATAGACCACTTATTTTGCAGGAATTGCACTAACGGTGATAGTTCCTACAGACGATTATGGGGTACCTAAACTTTTTTCATTCATGTATTTTTCTCAAACGTGTGACCATATTATGACCCATATATTATGTCATAGGTATTTTTTACCCGACAACAGCCAAACTAAAGAAGGATTATGATTTCAACTCGTATATATGCCCATTCGTTATCTTACAAAAGTGTTGGTAAAATTAAAATCAAAAAAACAATTAACCTGAATATATATTTTTTCGGGTCCGTAATAAAACATTTGTACAAATAGTTTTAAAAATTATAATTTTTCATATTCATTTTTAAAATGTATCTTAATGAAATATTGGACATAAATTAATTTTATTGCATGTATTAATTTGTATGAGCATCATTTAATCAAGGAAAACATAGTATTAATTACTTTAAATGTTAGATATTATTTGGAGAAACACAATGCTTATATTAACATGATATAAGTAGTATTAACCAGTATTAACATGATATAAGGAATTAGTGCAAAGATAAATATGATAACTATTATTGTGTCTGCTATCAGTGTTTTATTTTAATGTAAATGTGTTATAATTCATACTTATGTAAGAACGAAAACATGACTTTTTGTTTCATTATTATTGTATTTGTATTTATAATATGAAATAAGATATAATTTTTAAAAATACTGCCTCGACTGCCTCGGTGGCGTAGTTTTACTAGGGTACGGTTGCAAAGCTGAGGTCTCGGGTTCGAATGCCGGGTTGGGCAAAGTAATATCGGATTTTTCTATTCATTATCAGCCCAGAGTGAGGAATTTGTGCCCGATATGGCGACAGGCTCGCCACCTATCACATCGTGGGACGGAACATACAAGGCGAAATGTGAGTGTCCTCACACCTCTGCCTACCCCTTCTTGGGATAAAGGCGTGAGTTTATGTATGTATTTTTCAGAATATATTGCTACTTGCTATTAAATTTACGAATGTGAAAGTTTTGAGAATAGAAATAGTTTTTGCTGAAACTCTGCAAAGTTAAACATCAAAATATAATATATGATATAATGCGGAAAAAAGACGGGTCGGGTAGAAATTTCTGGATAAGAATATATTTTTTTTCTTTATTCTCAAAAATAAAATCACCTCATAAGACATTACTTTGGCAAATCAAAACTGCTTCGTCGGCCTTCAACATGTTATATGACAGAAGTAAGAAATAGGAACATCAGAAATTAATTATTATTATTTATAAATACATTACTCACCATCAGGAGGCACAATATCTTCGCAGAGACGGCAAGCTGTGGTAACCTGAAAAAAAAATAAAGATTTTAATATACTGCATAAAGTTGACCACGTAGGTAGATGAATCTTAAAACAAAGGGGTCGTAAGTACGATTGCAAGTACACCCTAATTGTTTTTAAATGAATTCACAAGTAATAAATAATTAAGAAAATCAAAGGTACCATTATTCGTGGTCTATATTTCATAACAATATTGTTTTTATATTACTATGTGATAAAGAAGCGTAGACATAGTTATAGTTTATAATCTTGCTCTTGGCTTGCTGCATTTACATCTCCAAATGCAAAAAATTTATGCTAATATCAAGATAGTCACCCATTTCTGCTAAATACATGTGGTATAATTTATGTGATTTGTTAACGAAATACCTTCATATATTTACTCAACCAATGCTAATACTATGCAAAACGAATTCATGAAACATTTTCATAATATGCCGAAGCATTATACAAGCGAAATTCTGAGAGCCGAATTGAAACATCCTCATACATTCTTTAGATGAACACACGAAAAACTGAACCGTGACCTAAAAAGGTAAACTTTCAATTCACATTCAGTCTGAAGGCCCTATTTGCAACTAGAATAGTATATTGGAATCCAATATCGTCTTGAATTGTTTTCTCTTGCAAATTCATGGTAGGTATTACTGTTTGTCAACTGGTACGAACGATGTACCGTAAAGCCTATTTTCGATTCCCCGGTCAGGAAATCCAACGTGGATATTTTGTAATTTTGGTTGTAAAAATCTCATTGACTTACAATAATTAATGCAACCAATACGGACTTAAAAATCTGTCATGAGTTTCGTCACAAAAATTTAAAGATAGAATAAGTGTGTTGACTGATAAATAACAAAGCACGTAAGATACAAAGGAAAATGTGTTTTAGTGAGTAATATGAATATTAATAATATGAATATTCGAGACGGGGAATACTAAAACAATTCAACATCATAATTTACATCCACCGTGTATGACAGCGCGAGATTTATAAGCACAGAAAAACAACGTGACAACCAACGGCGCCTGCCTTTAAAGGTTATACTTATAAATTATTTTACTTTTTATATAAAATGTATTAAGATATCAAATTACCAAAATCATGATAAAAGAAAAAACTTCTACTAACACGTCTACAAATGCAATATTTTTATGTTTTTTTCGAAGTAAACGATTTGAAACTTTTATTTAAAGTACAGTAATATTACTATGGCTTAGGAGCTTTTCGCGAATTTGTTTTAATTAGCAAAACAGAATAAGTAAATTAATTAGTAAATCAGAGTAAATACTCAAACTTTTATAGCTGCTTCAGTCCCAAATGATCCATTGTTATTTATAATTATTATAGACGATTCCTTACTTTACAAGTCAAATTGAAAAAATATGTGAATAAAATAATAAACAATATTAGCAATATTTTTTTATTAAATCTTCATTGTCACAAATTGAGGTATGATACAGGTATCGGTATGCAAGACTGTGACAAAAACACGGGTTCATAGGGCATGCAATCAGCCTTACTTGGTGTAGTGGTGTTCATCGATAAAACACGTACGTTTTACGTGAACATTCTTGGAAATATGAAATGTTGTGTATATGTTGCAGTGTTTCAATCACTTATAATTGTTATACATGTATTAATAGAATAAGAATTATATGAAATTACCGAAAAACCTTAGTAACATCGTGTGGATCAGGATGGAATTAAATGCCAAGCATTGCTTTGTAATTTATGGTGTTTCGTTTTGCTTCTGTATATAAGCGGTCGTGTCGCTTACCATCAGGTAATAGTTAATCGAAATAAAAAAATATATACCTTTAAATAAGCAAGAAGTTTATTGTTAAAACCCCTTAATCTTGCCTCAAAATACATAAAGACTAAATTATTGTTTTGTAACAAATTTCTAACATGAAGTAAAAACGATAAAAGTTAAAATCTAGGTCACAAGCATAGTTTATCCACAAATCTTATCAGTAATTTCCTCTTCGATTCGATAATGCAATGATTGTATGTGTATTTCATTATTGTTATGTCAAAATTTGATGTGAAACAAAATAGATATGAACTTTGTGTTTCCCACCAACATAGTAAACCAGAGGGACGATCTAAAGCCCGTATTAAAGAAGATGTTTTTAAATAATTAACAAGAATATTGAATTTGTGTTTATTGATGGTATGACTTGACTAGATTTGTGAAAAATTTAACTTTAATTGATATTATTATTTCGCTTTAAAACCCTAAAGTCCCAGCTTCTCTCTCTTTTTTGATCTTTAGTTTTCAGTTCGGGAACTTTTCACCTCTCCCATTTTAAGGGAATTGGAGCTATTCTTGAGTGACGTTGATCCCGTTTTACCAGGTATAATACTTATAAGCCAATTTAAATTATCACAAAGTGCTGGCTTGAAAAGTAGATGTCATATGAAAATGAACGTCAAGTATCAAGATTTAAGATCTCTCGCTTTTCACTAGTTACGGAACAACGCCAAAGGTTTATTACCAAGTATTATTAGTAAAGACATCACAAAATCACTAATTATATTATGAAACCCCCATATAAAGACATCACTGTGAATTTATTTCGCCATATATCAGTGTTAAAACAAGATGTCAACGTGTTTTATGCAAATAACACCCTAAATGTTATTCGGCATAATACATAAATCACATGGAATTAACGAGAGGAGAATAAAATATTGCATTTCAGAATTAGTTGCATGTGTCTTGTTTGTTTTTTATTAACAATAAAAAAACGCAAAACGTGACTAAACATTGATAAAAATGATTTAATTGACTATAAAAAGGTGTAATTTAGTATAAAAAAAGAAAAATAGCAACCTCCGCTTGGATGGGCACTACAAGAAACAGTAAAACATTATTTATATTTTTCAACAAGCCCAGTCACATTTACTTTTCCGGTAGAAAAGTAAAGTTCATAATCAGAATGCATTTCGATAAAACCTTTTTTTATAAAAATTCAACTATAAGACATCTAAATTCTAATGGTAAGTGGCGAAATTTGGAACAACAAATAACATTTTAAGAATATCAATTCAACGCATTGCATTTTTCGAAATATTTTCATGAAAAATAATAATCATTCTTACTTGTAATCTAATAGTTTTGATATATCCAATCTAATAAAAAAAACCGTTCCGAAAATTTTGATACTTTTGTCTAGTTAGTCAATAGTATGACAACAACGCATTCGGACGCCAAGAGATCGTAGACAATCTTTACAACGAAGGAATGGTTGGTGCAGCCAGTAATGGTTACCTCTCGCCTGTTTACAAATGTCGGCCTACTGGAAAGCAGACACACAAGCTGAGCCCGGAACATATCATAGATACTTAAATGGACTGCCGTGATGGTTTTTTCACCATTGTCTACTGTTGCCATAAATAATTTAACTTCGTTTTAATACTAATAAAGTTGAAGAGTTTGTTTGTTTGTTACATCAAATTTCAGGAACTACTGATTCAAATTGAAAAAATATTTTTGTATTGGATAGGTAATTTTTCGAAGAATGCCATAGGCTATATATATCATCACGCTATGAGCTATAATTCTAGATAATACGAGGAAATTTTATTTGGTTATCGTGATTCGGTGATCGTGATTCAATCGGTTGATATTTTAAAATGATAGTCTGAATTGAATATTTGGTCCACCATTGTGAAAAATGGATCTGCGGCCGGGCAGAGCCGAGACGAACCGCTAGTAATTAATAAAATATTAAAATTTAATAGTAATTTATGTCACTTAGCCACCGACTCAATGACGTCAAACTTATAATCAAATGGCTATTAAACAGACAAAAACCATTCTAATCAACGACAGCCAAGCCTTCATTGACTAATACTTGAACCGTCTAATTGAGTTATTACATTTTATTAAATGTATTGATTTTAATTAACACACCTACTGGATCGTAAATAATATTGCGGTATATTTTAATTGAACATTTTCATTCATAATTTATTGCGTTTATTTCATACATTTCATTACGTTTGATTTTGCAATTACAATTACTTTTCAAAATTCTGGTATAGTTAACATTTTGTAATACAATCCAGACATATTCTTCATACAGCTATTACATTATTCTCGGGTTAGCATCACTTAAAAAACTAGTATAAATCTAGTATATAAATAACTAGTATATAAACAAACTTTACCCAAAAACATTTATATTTATGTGTATTATAAAAAAGTTCATATATTATTTATTATACACCTGTTAATCTATCAATTAATATTTTTAACTTTTATATTTTAAATAATCAAATATAACCATTGATCATCAAACTAAAATATTCACGTATACTTCGAATATCGAAGCGAAAAACTGATAAAACACCTCATCTAATAATCACATGTACTACAAAAAAATAAGCTCCTTATTATCCGCACGATATAGGCCAAAATACATAAGTAATTTATCTATTTTCTAGGAAACAGCAGAAGATTGTTATCGAATCATGTTATTTTAATTGGAATTATGATTTTATTATCGATAATCGGGCATAGAAAAATATGTTTTATAAATACTATAATCCTGGTATATTATGTAAATCTTTCCTTATCACTTATAGACCGATGTAATTTTTTCTAAGTATTTGTTTTAAATATCTTTAATATTTGTTAAGTCGTCTTGAAATCCAAATCAAATAATGCATGCAGCTGTATTTTGAATCCTATTCTATTGACAATAATATCTACGTGTTATACAAATATTTTTTATTTCATTATGAAATTTGGAGAGGCTCACTTTGTTGGTTGAAAGCATGATGCCATTGCAATGGAATGACATAAATTCAGGAAAGTGAGGTCAACATTATTTTTACAATTTTTTTTTTTTGCAATGTTTGGCGAAACGAGCATGCCGTTTGCCTGATGGTAAGCGATAAGACTGCTCATGAACAGTAACAAAACCAAACAACACCTTGAATTATAAAGCAATACTTGGCATTCCACTGAGCTCGCCATCCTGAGACATAATATTTTAATTCTCAATAGGCCAGTAGTTACTCTGGCTACAATATCCTTCAAACCGAAACACAACAGTGCTTTTACACTGCGGTTTGGCGGGAAAAATAGACATTGTGGTGGTACCTACCCAGGCGGCATTTCACCTATGGGAGACCTACCACCACCTGCACCACTTTGAAGGCTTTTTCCACAAGCGTCAGGAAAACAAAGTAAGGTTACTATAAACATCAGATAATGTCGATTATCTATATATATAAAAGAGGAACCTGACTGACTGACTTGACTGACTGACTGACTGACGTATCAACGCACAGCCGAAACTACTGGAGCTACGAAGGTTGAAATTTTGCACAGAGGTCCCTATTGTGACGTAGGGTAGCACTAAGAAAGGATTTTTGGAAATTCAACCCCTAAGGGGGTGAAAAGGGTTAAAAACTGTTGTATGGAAAATCGAAACCGTTAGAGTTACCATTCTCAAACTTGGCACTTTAGTTGATCATTTAAAGGGAAAACTAACTGCATACTTTGTTTGTCCAAAATTAGCCTTTAAGGTGTTAAAATAAGGGTTGAAATGTTGCGAGAGTAGGGTGGATTTTATGACTATCTAATCAACGCACAGCCGAAACTACTGGAGCTACAAATGTGAAATTTTACACAGGAGTTCCTATTATGACGTAGGGTGCACTAAGGAAGGATTTTTGGATATTCAACCCCTAAGGGGGTGAAAAGGGTAAAAACGGTTGTATGGAAAATCCAAACCGTTTAAAGCTGTAATTGTCAAACTTTGCACTTTAGTTAGCCAATCAAAAAGAAATTTAACTGCATACTTATTTTTTCTAAAATTAACCCAAAAGGGGTAAAAATAAGGGTCGAAATTTTGCAGAACCCAACTATCGGATCAACGCACAGCCGAAACTATTGGAGCTAGGACCGTGAAATTTTGCTCAGGGGTTGCCACCGTAACGTAGGTTAGCACTAAGAAGGGATTTTTCGAAATTTAACCACTAAGGGGGTGAAAAGGGTAAAAAACGGTTGTATGGAAAATCCAAACCGTTAAAGCTGTAATTGTTAAACTTTGCATTTTAGTTATACAATCAAAAGTAAAAATAACCGCATTGTTTATTTTTCTAAAATTAACCTTGGAGGGGTTAAAATGAGGGTTGAAATTTTGTAGAACCGAACTTTCGGATCAACGCAAAGCCGAAAATACTGGAGCTAGGAACGTGAAATTTTGCACTGGGATTCCCATTGTGACATACGGTAGCACTAAGATGGGATTTTTCGAAATTCAACCCCTAAGGGAGTGAAAATGGTAAAAATCGGTTGTATGGAAAATCAAAACCTTTAAAGTTACAATTTTCGAACATGGCGCTTCAGTTAGTCAATTAAGACCAAAAAATAACTGCTTTCTTTATTTTTCTGAACTTAACCCTAATGGGGTTAAAATGAGGGTTGAACTGTTGTGAGAATAGGGTCATTTATTGACTGCCCAATCACCGCACGGAAACTAATACGAACGAAAAAAAATGGCTTGAATTATTTTTACAAAAATAGCACTAAGGGGGTGAAATAAGGGATGAAATTTTATGTGACAATCAGAACCACTGAAGCTGATTTATGTAATCACATAATTTATTTTTATACAAAGTTTTCGTAGTTGTAGCGATACAATGTATTGCTTTTACGTCGGTATTAATATAATATGTACACGCAGACGAAGTCGCGGGGAAAAGCTAGTACTAAATAAATTTGTCCAAAAAAGTAGTTGAAAACTAAACTGTGATTCGATTCATCATAATTATAATTGGGTCAGGTTTAGAATATTATAGCACGAAATGGGGGTTGGGGGGTAGGGGGGAGGAGGGGGAGGGTGTACCCTGTCCCCTGGTACCACTCCCATGAAAAGATAAGGCATGATTCTGAGAACCTAATTAAAGTAACCTAGCCTCAAAATGTCAAAACAAAAGTTGCTTCTGCAACGTCTCCGGCTTTTTATATACACTCTAGGGGTGGTAGCCAAAAGTCTACGTGAAGTCGGGGTGGCCCGTGTCGGTTTTGGGGTACAGTCGACCTAACTGGTCCATAAAGTGGGTACACTAACTTCCGTCTGAACATCTAGGACGTTATAAAACAACAAAACATAAGCAAAATCAATTCAATCTTCGTAATTTATGGCTCTATCGCATGCGACAACTCCATCAAAAAACAACAAAAACATCAACAAAACATTCCTAAAATTTTTTGTTGACACTGACACAATATGACTGAAACGCGTAGTTTTTACGTTCCATTTCACCGATTTCTCTCGACATTTTACACCATAGACTATTTATTTGAAATATTACTAACGATTTGTTTGTCAATCGCTCATAATAACGTTCCGTTTTGCCTAATATGTGATTTGAGGTTAGTAACTATTATAATTAATTTTTCGAAAACTATGCATTATCTTTTAATAAGAGTGATAAACATATAATCTGGGACCCAATCCCTACCACCTCTAATAATTTTTACCCCTCAAATCGTGCTATAATAAACTAGACCCCGACCTTATAATTAACGTCAGCAACATTCTCATTCATTTTCACGACCTGTTGAATTCCATTGCTGACTACACGCTTCTTATATTAAAGACTTCGCGCCAGACATATCCTAAAATTGTGAAATACAAAAGCATAAAGTACATTTAGTTTGTACGCACTCCCCTAAGCGTCTGTACAAGCAATGACAAACGCATAACATGTGGCACGCGATAAATACAGCCTCATATTGATTTCTGGAAATTGTAACGTTTTCATGAATGGCAATTTGTGTTGGTTGCGTTTTCAAACTTTTTTACGAATAAGGATTTTTGCATTTAATAGCTTCGTTTTTTTATTGTTGAAGTACGAGGATTTCATGTTCATTTTTTATCTTTTTTTAGTACTGATATCGAAAATAATGTGAATAGCATAAATTAGCATACAATGAAGATGCAATTTAATAATTATTTAATTAAAAGTTGCCATAAATTATTTTGATATATATAGATTCGAGTGGTGAGAGCCTAAGCTCTCTCAATTAAACTCTCGAGTATTGAAAATACCAGTGTTAAGCAGTGAGTGATATAGTGCAATGAAGTAATTTTATAATGGTTATACTATGGAATAAAAATAATGATGAAAATAAACAAGAGACGTCTAAAATTAGGTAACATAAAATAATTATGCACATAAGTACTGAAATCCTAATACAAAAGACTATACGCATGCCCCACACGACAATCTTCAAAGGCAGTAAAATTTAGATACTTGTTACAAAAAATGTCGATACAAATCCCATGTATGAAATGTTTGATAACATTGCTTATCCAATGGGCACGATTACAACAAATACTGCACTAATAGAGAATGTATTTATCCATAAAACAAGATAAGATAAGCGACTTTCTCTACAGACTTTTCCATATATATTTTTATGGCTTGCACGGAGATATCCCCGGGGTGAACAGACGGTAATCACATACGGCATTAAGGAGACAAAATATTATGCTTAACGGTATTAATCCATCCATTATTTTTGGTTGGATATTTTTGTTTTTATTGTATCTATCTGTTGAGATAACCGTCCATAATCTATTTAAGTTTTATTGCAATTAATGGCGAGACGACTATGCCATTCGCCTGATGGTAAGCGACACGACCGCTCATGAACAGTAGCAAAACCAAGCAACGCCTTGAATTACAAAGCAATGCTTGGCATTGTACTGCGCTCGCCATCCTGAGACATAAGGTGTTAAGTCTCAATATGTCCAGTAGTTACTTTGTCTACAATCTCCGAAACACAACAGTGCATTTACACTGCTGTATGGTCGGAAAAAGTATATGTTATTAGCGGTATACAGGTACATTTTTGTAAAAAAAAAACAATTTTTTACTTACTATCTGGGGTGGTGAAGTTTCTACAGCTAGTATTTAAAGACTTAAGGTATGTATTTAACAAAAAGTTTAATAATTTATACGACGTAAACGACGGTCAATGCTGTTGTTTGTTATTATACATTAGAACGATTATCTGATATCGTAATATCTTTAAGTTATTGATACTAGATCCGATGACGGATTTCCGTGTAAAACCATCGCTAAATTAGTTTTTGTTTCATACGAAATAAAAATCGCTTTCAAATATTCTACGCACAATTAGTTTAATTATTAGATCACTTCGAATATTTTAATTGATTCACATAACAAATTATATTTACCTTCATTTTTACACGAGTAGTAAAAACAAACAATATAAAGCTCTACATACACAGAAATTTTTATTAAATAATTGTGATAATATTTTATACCAGAAAGTGATTCTATTTCCTGTAATACAACACGATATCATTACTAAAGCAAACTACATGAGCCTCCAAGGATCTTCTCTGAAACCACCTCTCGTTTCAGAACAACAAATCTTTTGATAGCTGACATAAAGATAATTTGAAACGAGGCTTCTTATATCTCACATTTTATACGTATTTTTCCACTTTATCTATCTTCTATACCGTCTGAAAATTGCACGTATTCGCTCATCTAAACTATGTAGGTTAGTCGCGGGACTCGAGATGTCATATGACAATCATCTCGATTGCTTCAATTGATACTCTTATCTGATAGTGTTTTGACGTGTGGACACAGATTTACTGACATCAATAAACTTAAAGAAAATTACGAGTAGTACTGTTAATAGAACGAATTTTTTACTACTTATATTTATACTCCCAAGACTGTATATGCAAACGCAGGTAATCAATTTTATTTGGAAACCTTAAATAAATACACTTAACAGTCGCAAACATAATCTTGACTCTGCGTTAGGACAAGTTTTATGTCGAGGGTTACAAAAACTGAGATAGACTTTTCGGCCTCACAAACACATATTTTTTTAAAGAAACAAACAAACAGTGTGGTGATGGAAACCGCAGCCACTCGTATGACGAACGACGTTTTAACCAATTACGCTCGGATGACTTTCAAATATATACGCTTATACAGTTATTAAATATTAAGGCAATAACTACTAGGTAGACTTATTTAAATCTGTTTTCACCTAAACAATGAACGTGGCGTCCAACACTGAAACTGTGACTTGAGTATCGGCTAGAGTAGGGTAAGCGCCCCACTTCGCGCCGGCTCGAGAGGGCTGAAGATGTGAAAAAATGGAAGCAAATAGCTTGAAAACGTATCGGTCTTTCAAGAAAGACGACCTTCCAGAATTTCTTGAGAGGTGAAACGACCTCACTTTGAGCGAATGATTGTATGAATTATGGAGAGGATTTGAAATATATTGATGAAAGAATTTTCTTTTTTTAGTACATTTACTCTCAAATGAACACTTCATGGAACATTCCAAAGTATATGAAACTGCCCAAACATTTCTGAAGTGTGCTTCGTTTTACAAGCAAGCGCAGTTTGGGGCGCCCACCCACAATATATTTGAACGACCCGATTAAGGTTGCAAGAAGTCGCTGGATGCAGGCCACTTCCAACAACTCAATTTCATATGGCTGAAGAGAGAAGGAGAAAGATAGCACTACTCTAATATCATTCTCATCCCACACGAGTTAGAAATCAGTAAAATATTAATAATTTTGATGCCAACGTGAGAAGGAAAAACAGAGACACTTCATCGATAATCGATTACTGAAAGTATTACTAAATCAGGAAACAGGAACTATGTTAATCTAACCGCAAATGAGTGCTTAAATACAGAATTTCCAAATAGAATAAGTATTATCACTACCCGTGTAAACGACCCACGAATCACTTGCTCAAATATAAAATTGCAAAGACATTGACGAGTAGTTTTCAGCAATTGTAGTTTGACGATTACTTACACCAAAGAAATACACAATTTCACAGAAAAATATTTTAAGCAGTTTGTTAAATCAGCTGTCTTTATTCCTACTGACTTAAAACAAATATATCTATAGATATTCTGAAGTACGCAGTCTACTAGAACAGTACGTTTTAAGTATAACGGTTTCCTTGCGCTTTCCTTTCATTGAACGTGTGTTACAACATAGATTAAATAATTCAATTACTATATCAGATTATAACTAATGTTTTTGTGTTTCAATATTTTTTTAAACAATATACAAATTCGTACCAGTCGATTGAGTTCTTTATGTGTATAGAACAAAGTATTCATACTATTAAAAATACAAATCATTTTGATTATAAATATTTGTAATTATTTACCACAACAGATAACACACTGAGTGAATATTACTTTAATGTAAGTGCATTTGAGACGATAACGGCTTTCAATGTTATTAATATCAGATAAATTTGCATATCTAGGCCAACGAAAACATCAGATAGCATTTCGATAGGATAAAAATCCGTGTTATATTTTTATATTGAACTGATGAATTATTTTTTGTACTGAAATAATAGGTTTTAGATGTTTTCATATGATACTGAAGGATAATGACAGGATATTTTTTATTAATAAGTCCGAATACGAGCACAGGTCACCTGATGGTTAGGGGTTACTGACATCCATGAACATTTACAACGCTGTAAATCTGTTGCCGGCCCAGCGAAACGGGATGGGAGCAGGAAGAAAAAGGGTGGGATAAGGTGTATTGGGCATCCGACATCTCACTATAAATGCTTTATCGTGCAATGCCATTTTTAATATTAATTAAAAAACACTTATTGTAAGATACGACATTTCCGCTCGGATAGTGATCATTTTACACAATTGTGAAAACCCCCTCAACGCCCACGAATGTTTCAGGTATCGAATTTACTCTGTACTTATTTAGATTGGAACAGGGCAGCTTAATTGTCTTAGGTACTGTTTATCAATGGATAATGTTGATACTTTATTTATCATCAGGTGTAATTAGTCATTTTGTTGCATCAGTACAAAAACAAAAATCAAAATTTGAGCCTGATATAGCGATTGGCTCGCCCTTATCTCATCGTGAGACGGAGCACTACTAGCACCTCTGCCTAACCCATCTGGGTAAAAGGCGTGCGTTTACGTATGTATGTAGTACAAAAACACAAGGCAAGGTAGCTTTAGCGTTTTTGGAAATTCTATACTAGATATTTTACTGGTGGTAGGTCTCTCATATGTGAAACACCGCTTGGTTAGATAATAGATACCACCGCAATGTGTATTTCTTCCGTCAAACAGCAGTGTAAATTCACTGTTCAGTTAAGGTTTAAAGGACATTGTAGCCAAAGTAACTACTACATATTTAGACTTAGCATCTTATGTTTTAGGATAGCGAACGCAGCAACTTCAAAGGATTATTTTATGGGTATGCTACTGTCCATGAGCAGCCATATCACTTACCATCATGCAAATGGTATGTTCGTTTCACCAGCCAGTGGTATTTATAGTATTTTAGTGTCAAGGGAAAACATGCCCATGGCGAAAGTTTCAAAAGAAATAGCCGTTGGAGCTGAACACCTTTCCGAGAAAATATAGACCTACGTCACAAACATACTTAAAGCTACTGCAACTAAAAAGTGCTATTAATTAAAATAAAACCACAGCAATTAAAAGCGGCCGTGAAACTGCAGAGGTTTTAGTTCACGCCGGGATGAATACCGATTGCAGAAAGTTCACGTGTTACGTAAATGAATAGAGATTTAATATGCATAGCAAAGGAATATGAGTCTATACCACAAAATAAAATCTTAGCGATCATTGGCAATTGTAAATTGTATAGAAGACAGAAGTAATCGTTTTGGTCTTCGTTCTGGATACTTTGTCGATAGGCTCGCTCCCAATCACATCGTGGGACTAAGCACACTAGGCGAACTGTGGGTAAGAACTCTGCCTACCCCTTTTAGGAATAAAGCGTGAGATTATTTTTTATTGTGTACATATATTCTCTTTGAACAACATTGACCTTACCATTAAGTGCGTTATGTTGCTGAGTACATATTTAGTGTTAGTTATGCTGTTCTATTTTATACCGAAACTATACATATAAATACATGTTATTATTTTATAGCCGTCGACCTGAGTATCGAAATACTGAACATTTCATTGAGCGTTAATTTTTCGAACTTTACTCCAATGCTTTCCGTAGGCGGTTAAAGTAATTAATAATTTAAGATTATATTACACAAGTGTTTACATATTTAATGACACTTTCAGCGATAAAATCCTTTGGTTTGAAACACACTAATTCTATTAATTATGTGTTAAATAATAATAGTATTAAGTCTTTAATCCTAAATTACTGTCTACTTTCTGTCTGTCGATGATGTCTAGGTTGATGTGTGAAAATCTGCTTCCAAAATATTATTATTGAAATAAACCTCGTGTAAACTCTCAGCCATTCATTTATACCAAATAAATTTAAAAAAATATTTCGATAATTTTTCGATTACATAATTAGATGATGCAACTAAACTCCACATTTTTAGGAGTAATAATTAATATTCCTATTAATAATAATAATAATATGCATGTCTTAATCATTAATGCATGTCTTAATCATTAATGCATGTCTACTTAGTTCAAGTAGATATCTTATGAAAATGGACTGATTTATACTTTACATAATCCACATTTATTGAATTCTTAAACACCTAATCACAAAAAAACCCTAAACGAAGTTTATTTTCTCAACCTTTATTTATCTAATTTATGCTGTTAGCAATATATATCTATAGCACTTGTGTAACGCAAAATTACACGAGAGAAAAAAATAATAATTAACGTTTTTAGTTTCTGCCTACATAATATAGTAATAAGCGTGAATATACGTAAAATTTCAATGTATAGAGATAATTGTAATGTGTAAAATGAAAACAGAGCGTCTGCGCCGCATGTGTACAATGCGAAGGACACTATGTGCAATATAATGTAAATATCGTAGATATTGTGGCGTCGCACAGAAATATTATAATTTTAAAATATTATTTTACTTCAGTATTTAAATTTCGTAGAATAATTGTAATTATGTAATTATGTACTAATCTTACTTATTTCGTAGATGCGCTAATAAGTTGTAAATAATGCGTTTCAAGATTAAGACTTCCAGGTCGGAAATATAAATGTAAGTCAAAAATGGGAGTACAAATCGAACCCTTCCAACCAACCGACCAACCAACTTCCGAATCAGAAAAACAATTTATAAGCATATGCGCCAATCGAAAACTATACTTATGAAGCTGTTTGGCTATTATGACCGCCCGTCAAAATTATCTATAATATTGGTTTTCAGTTCTACATTCATTAAACAGCTACTATATATATGGGTATGTATCCATACTTATACAAGTACTACTAGGGTTGCACTAGTCGCTAAGCCACATCGGAAACCCTATACAGATACTCGTCACTATATAAATTATTTGAAATTTTATACACGTACATTCCAACTGAATGATCCGTTTTTATTCTTCTGCCTACCCGTTCAAAACTTACTTGGGTCCCTACATAAAAATTTTCCATGTATGTCATAAAAATAAAATATTATATTGTATCTAAAACTTTGCTTGAAAAATCATCAACACAGAACAGAGGGACTTAAATTCATAAAACAACAGAATACAATAAATAATTGATTTGGTATCGTATAAATAATAAAATAAAATAAAAAAACTCTTAGTATAATGCTTTAAGTGCGTGGTGGCACTGTTGGTAAACGGACTAGACGCGGCTGCCAACATGTTCTCGGTGGTCACGAGTTCGAATCCCAGGGCACACCTCTGACTTTTCGGAGTCATGTGTGTATTGATAGTCAATCACCACGCACTAAAACGGTGAAGGAAAACATCGTGAGGAAACCTGCATACCATAGCGATTCATAAGAATTTATATGGTATGTAAGTCCGCCAACCCGCACTAGGCCAGCGTGGTGGACTATATGGCCTAACCACTCTCAATCGTATTCTCGATTGTAGAGTAGGCCCGTGCGCTGCAGTGGGACGTATATGGGCTGATACAGATACAGTATAATGCTTTATTACAACACTACAATAATTATTGTTTTTGAAACTTATACAGTCTATTTGATTATCAAACGCAATTTGAAAACCAGGTGAAAAAGCAATAAATTTAATCATATAATATAGATACCAAATGCCTACAACTGTCCTAAGTTGATATAAGTGTAATATCTATGAATTATAAGAAATGAATTATTGTAACATAGTAAATATTAATGTCATTAAACCTGAAACACCATAAAACAATCACGCGATTGTTATTTAACAAAGATTAAATGCAATTTGAATTTATCTACATGTAAACTGTAAAGATACGATGGAAAATTAAATTTCCATTCATATTTTTCCTCGTGGATAAAGATAATGGTTCTGTACAACACAGACGCCACTTAATAACATGATAAAGGATCTAAATCGATAGTTTATCGGCCGATAGTTTCTACTGGCGTCCGTCAATCGAAGAGATTTATGTCGCTGAGCATTCAATTAAACCTACTTTGATAAAACATGAAAAACATATTTTGAAAAAAGAAAAATATATTGGCCGTAAAAAAAGTAAAAATAACTACTTACATAGCCGAACTTTGCCGTCATGTTGTGTCCCGTTGTATATTATGTTGAACACACATCTAACTGAATTACTCTGCCGCTTTTTCTTTACTAAAACTGAACAATCCACTTTTACGTAACAATTTTTCAATACACTTCTCATTCAAATGAACAAAACACTGAAAAACAGTATACTTTTTGTGTTCCGATACAAACTAGGGAACAATGGGGTTTCTAATCACTTTGAAAAAATACAGTGCGTTCACCAAACGTGCTCTGAACATAACACCTACATTTCACATCACTTTCATAATTTTCCGAAGAAGCCCGACAGAGCGCAATATCAAAAATGGAACACCTTGTTATTTGTCAAACGGCTTTGACGGTCGGGGCTTCTTGGAGTGAGCATGAATTTGTATTATTAATTTTTCGTATACGGGTTGATGTATTTTCACGCGCGTATTTATGGGGCTTCACGGGCGGCGACATGCGCTCTGCGCGACGGCCGGCCAACGACTACGAGATAAAAACCTCGCTTGATTATAAACTTATAAGCTAAACTTTTTTGTTCGTGTGCGTGAGTGTGTGACGGTGTGCACGCGAGGCTTTGTTGGTGACCTTACAAAGTTTTCACTTGCCTATTTATTCTTTTGGATTTGTCAAATATATAAAATCAATATTTGGGTTGTGTTATGATAGAAAAAATATTTTAGCATACATACTTTCTTAGGTAATTTCAGCGTGTTAATTTGATTCTAAGATAAGTATTAAGTCTCCATATTATGCATAAGTTTATGAAGGGGTCGTAGTAGGTCTGAAACCGCGTAGATCAACAGATCGCCAAGTTAAACAATGCATTTCATTGCCTAGTTTTAGTATATTCACCTCTACGTTCCCGGCATTATTCATCTGCGGTAATTGTTTTAAGGTTAGTTTTAATGGTCTTACGGCCGGGTGCAATACTCTGTCTGTCTTTTACTACCCGTTAAAATCGCTAACTCTAGTATGAGTTCTGTCATTTTTCGGTTTCAATAATCGTAGACAGATGAATAAACATATCTATGATTTGTATCTATCAATGGGAGGGCTCTCGCTAACCATAGTTAGGAAATTCCATACAAATTAAAATATACGCGTTTCGATAACGATTCGAACTACTGTAGTTATTCGTGTTTAACTAGCTGTCAACGTTTTCTAATATCGCTGCAATATGGTGGATAATACGTCGATTAACCCAGATATGTGGTATTTTTATGGAAAAAATCAGCAAAATAAAGTGACATTAATATATTCAGTGATGAAAGTGATAACGAAATGTTTAAAGCTGGTGTATTTGACGCCGATTATAATTTATGAGATCAAAAAAACTATGTGAATATTCTAGTTCAGAATTTATTTACAGATTTACTTTTTAGATGAAATAATACATCAGCTATTATGTTTATTTCTACATTTAAACCCAGCCCGCAAGAAACCTTCCTCCTGGTAAGCATACATATCAAATATTTCATTAAGTTTTATATGTGTATTGAATTATTCCAAAATCATATATTCTATAATAAATGTAACAGCTCGGGAACAATAATGTGTCACTGTTCCATTAATTGCTGCTATCATTGTGGTTTTACGTACTGGGGAGAATGCATGTTCAGTAGGTAACTATTTTTGGGTATCAAAAGCTACAGTCAGCCGAATCATTACTGATGTGCCTCGGGCTATAACTGAACTATATTAGCAGTATGTAAAAATATTAGACCACACACAGCATGGGTTTCATAAAATTGCAGTTTTCCCAAGAACCTTTGGTGCAATTCATTGCACATATTATATTCCCATAGAGCCACCTGGTTAGTAATGACTACCTTTAGATATATTAGGATTAATCAATAATTATGTATTAATATTGTCTATGATATTAACATAAATCTTGGTATTATGTATCAGTTATCTGATCACAATGTATTAATCTTAATATTTTTATTTTTAGATTCAAATATAGGAGAAGAATTTAGGAAAATAAAGGCATTATTGTTCAAGAAATGTGTATTGCACAGTTACTTTTCATGAATGTATTGGAATGCTAGCCTGGGGCTCATTACACTACTATATTTAACAACTCTGCTAAAAGGTATTTATCTCATACTTTATATTTTGAAAGAATTCAAATTCAAATATTGTGGTACATAGGTGAAAATGGTGTTACATTCAATTGTTTTGTGCAGCTGTGACCCGCCATATTGGCATACAATAATTTAAGATACAACAAATATGACAATTAAGTTGGAAGAATGGTTAAGAGAATATATTAAGATTAATACACATTTTTGTAAGTAGTTTCCTAATAATTCCCTAGTTTCAAAAGGGTACAGCCTGATGGAAATCATCAAAACATATTTTCACTTTAAATCTTTTATTTTTTGTAAATAACATATTGATTTTCAGTACAATGTGAAGAAGTTATATAATAAAATAGTAATAGATATCTAATTGGAGATAGTGCATATCCACATACTACTTTATTAACAACACTGCTCAATGTCTGCCATAGAGTATTGCAACAATGCGGCTCATATAAAGTTATTATAATTAATATTTTGCTCTTCCATCTTTTACATCTTTCTTTCATCTTTATTTCAGGTCTTATGATGTTTGGAAAAGAAGATTTCCACACCATTCACTGAAAAAAAGTATTTTGGGATTGCACACAACTTTAAACATAATGAGTGCCACAGCGGTGTCAGATAATATTTGAAGAATGAAAAGCATTGCTGATGTGGAACATGAAATTGACATACCAAACACTGCTAGACTAGACATAAATATTAATTACTTATTTGAAATTAAAATAAAGTTTCAGAACTTTGTCAATAATAAAGATTAAAGATTTTTCACAAATTATCTTTGATATTTTATTTACCCATAATACAATCTGCGGAAAAGGGGGTTCTTACATTTTATTTGTAAATACCATTGACTTATATTCTACCATTCTAACATTGATATCGATGGTAAATACATTTTTATGTGATATGTAAAATGTGTAACAGTTGTTTTCTCTATAACTAGTCATTACAATATCGAAAACTTCTAGCATAGTAAGATCACCTGAATAAATTATTATTCTTAATTAGATTTATATTGTTTTAATTATTATAATATTCCTCAGTATTTATTTGTAGATAAGCACTCAAATAATTTCAGGTCTTTAAAGTCATATTGATTACAAAACTAAAGTAATGCAACCACGCAATGTTTTATTTTCACACTTTTCTTCGTATTTATAAATATTATGGTCTCTGATTCAATTTAAATTTGTAACTCTATCGCAGAAATAGGGCCGTAAAATTCATTTTTGAATTCATTCTTGTTGGTAAACATTGATAATTGTAAACTTCTTTTTTACATTTGACATATTACAAATCAGTCATACGATGCGTTTTGTTGTTCTATGTAAGCTTTGTATGAATTTTTAATTTGCCTTTATTTGTCACAATACTTACATTATTAATATATTTTAACGTTTTATTCTTCTAATTATACATTAAAGATGATTTATGATAATTCTAAAATAAAGTTAATAATTAACCTAATAAATATTGAACTCAATTAAAAGTGCAAATATTAAACGTTTGAGAGGAACGGTTCTTACCAGAGATATATGCAATATCTACGTTCATCGTTGATAGCCTAGTTTAGTTTTTGTTATTGAAACATCGGTTAAACCACAGTTAAACAAAGATAGAAGACACGTATTATCGGGGATAATTTTTACCGCTTAACTGTCAATATATTATTGCACCCGGCCGTTACTCATTTTCTACCTACGCACTCACTTTTGATCTAGACAAAGTTTTTTATAATCCCCTACCAACATGTATACACTGCTGGTCAAATTATTTTTTTCATATGAATTGATATTACTTTGCCACGCTATTCTAGTTTTTTGGTGGGATACATATGTAGTTTTCAAACCCGAAAGGCTAAATGAATATCACTTTCAATTTACCGTAATATTTTAGAATTGGTTAAAGATTTGCAGCTGAAGAAAGGATGAATAGAGTGACATATTCAGTTAGTGCAAAAAGCACTATATTTAGAATTTTAAAAAAGTAAGGATAAACCGAACACATTTAAAACCCCAAGCTTTATACATTCCAGTGATTGGATATCCCTAAACCTAACCCTAACTAAGCCTATTTAGTATTTATAGAGCTCAATACCAGAAATCAAGCATACGAATATAATTTTCAAATACAGTCGCAAGAATATAAGCCCACCTCAATAATTTTTAACTAAAATTAAGGAAGTGGCCTGCGTCCATCGGCTTTTTTACACTTAATTAAGTTGTGATTTCACCTAGTTCTGAAATATTATAGTCATTAGAAAAGTCTTTAGGAGTCCTTCGATACTTGTCATTCCTCCCAAAATGTATAACAAATTTAAATTTCAGCATACCAACATTCTATTTACATATATACATACATATATAAGCTCACACCTTTTATCCAGAAGGGCTAGGCATAGGTGCAACCAGGACACCCAAATTTTGTCTGGTATGTTCCGTCCCATGTTGTGGGGGAGCCTATCGCCATGTCAGGCATATATTCCCGACTCCAGGCTGATAATGATTATAAAAATCCAATATCACTTTGCCCGGGATTCGAAACCACGACCTCAGATTTCTAACCTTACCATAGTAGAATTACGCTACAAACTTATATTTATATCTGCATAAAGAGTTACAAAGATCAAGTCATTTCAGGCCATTCTTTACAAACCCTTTTAACAACATTACTGTCTAATCCGATAAACTCTACGCCACTGAGCATTGCACTCGCATTTCTTTAGTTACGTCAAACCATAAAATTAAGTTTAGATTTTCACTGCGCAAAATTCAGGGCACGTAATGGCACTATATTGCGCTATTCAAAGGTCACCATGAAAAAAAAATAACACGGAAAACGACGCATGCACCTGAGTATTAAATGGAAGTCGTAATCTGTTCACGGCATTATCAAAATGGGTCAATGCGGCAGTTCCTAGCTGTTGTTGAGGACGGTGGAAACGCATTGTTCGATGTACATTGCTGGATTTGTTTGGGTGAAATCGAATGTTGCAATAGAACAGGCAGTGGAAGTGGTATGTTTTTTAGGTTTGTAGTTGTGTCTGAAGTTGAAGATATGGTTAGTATTGAGGTGGGCAAAGTTACATTTATTAGATGACATAACGTCCCTTCAAAATAATTACTAATTTAGATCAAATTTTCTAAGGTCAGCGTAATTAATATTTTTGATCTCTGTTATTACTTTCAATATCAGATAATTATTTAACCGCTAAATACCCCAATCAACATCCATCATTAAAAAAAAACAACCAATTATCACGTCAAACCTTTCAAACTAATCAACAGTCAAAACTGCAGAGATCAAAAATATTTCCTGCATACAAAATAATTCATTAGCGGTCAATTATACCAACATATCTAACATTAAGTGTACGATAACCTTGCATAATTCTTGTAGCTCCTCGTAATATGTAGAGGCAGTGCTTAAGCAGTAAATTAGTGTTATTTATGGTACAAAAAGCTGTATTAATGAACAGTTCCGGTTGATTTGTGACCTCTTACCTAAATATGTGGACGTAGGAAATTGTCTTGTTAATGGTTGGAGGCCTTTATTATAAACATTATAATCATACAATAATTTTGTAATTTATACCGCACTAGACAGGGGTAGTGGAGTAAAACCTAAACGACTCGAAAACGTAGAGGAATTTAACTTCTTTTTGATATTTTTTATTTAATATTTATTTGATTTGTCACGACCGTGACGAGATTCCACAAACAAAATATTTCTGAATTAATGATAATTTACGAATTTTTGTATTCATGTTAAATTAGCAACTCGCGATAGGCCAGCGTGGTGGAATATATAACCTACCTCTCCCTCTCAGTCGTACCCTCGATTGAAAACGAGACCCATTCCCTGCATTGGGACGTATATTGGCTAATACAGAAGCAAATTGAAATTCCATAAGCTAATAAAACAAACTATTACTTTAAAATTCCTTTAACAGGGCTTTCCACTTTTTCTACACATCTTTATAATACCGTAAAACTATGCCAAAACGGCTTATAAATAATGGTCTTAAAACAAACACGCAAGGAGGTTTTTAAAACCAATCCATTTTTTGCCTATATATGTATTAATAACCGCTAGTCTCTATACTACTACTTTATCAGCCCATATACATCCCACTGCAGGGCACGGGCCTCCTCTACAATCGAGAATACGATTGAGAGTGGTTAGGCCATATAGTCCACCACACTGGCCTAGTGCGAATTGGTACTCTTATCCGTCCTAGTCTCTTTACCACAATATTATTTATCCACTTCTGAACATCAACAATTGGTATGAAATTGCAGCTGGATGAAAATTATGGTGCTTGGAGACTTATGTTATATTAATGAAAGGAAATAGTTGAAATTATTGGATCTTTCACAATGTATAATGTATATCTTTAGAAATGTAATAATAATAAAAATAATATATGGGGGTTTTTTGTGAGACATTATTACCCTCCCTGCAAAGCTCGGTTTTAATCTTTATCAATCTGTCTATAGAAAATAATACTAGAAAAAAGCTATATGCTTGGTTTTTCTGTAAGATAATATTACTCTTCCTGCAAAGTAGGACCGATTTTCAGTTTATTATGAGGACCTAAAGTTTCTCATTCCTTTTGATAAGACTTGATTGATATTAGTTGGATGGGTTTTAGTGAGGTCTGGCGTATACAGAGTATGTCCAGACTACGACCAGAAACGAAGAACGAAGCCAGAAACAATTTTTGTTATTTTTTCCTATAGTCATATTTGGGTGGCACGTAGCTTTTCCTCAAAAATTTAGTTAATAATTATTTTATTTTAATAATGCTATATTGCGCAAGGGCTTAAATAATTATTTTATCAAAAACTATGGATTCACCACTCAAACATTATGGATATTTAAAACATCACGAAATATCGAGCTTTTGCGAAATTTTTAGTTGTCTGTAGTCTCTAAAACTACCACCCGGCTTCGTTTTCGCAGTCTTGACACACCCTGTATTTATGACTGTTAGATATATTTATTTACTTTTCAATGGAAACATTCGCATGTCATAGTAAAAACGCAGTAAAAAGTTACCTTGTAGTTGTTATTATTTACATTAAACATTCCAAGCGCCGTGTGTTTGGATTGTACAAAATTATGTCATTGTCGTATCAACATTATGATAGTGCTTTGCTACATTCGATGTTTCAATTATATTTAACTACTTGTATGATGTAGATGTCTAGTGGCCTTAAGCAAAACATCGCAGAGTTTATTTCCCGGTACAAATATAAATGAATATAATATATTATTTTAGAGGGTCTCGGTGACATACTTGCACTACGGTTCGGTGACAAAGCGAGGTCTCGGGTTCGAATCCCGGTTCGGGGAAAGTGAAATTGTACTTTTTATATTAATTATTAGCCTGGAGTCATTGTGCCCGATATAGCGATAGGCTCTACCCCTATCACATCGTAGGATGGAACATACGAGGTCTACCCCTTCGGGGAAAAGCGTGAGTTAATGTATGTATATACAGGGTATCTCAAGACTGCTATCGAAAACGAAGTCGGGTGGTAGTTTAAGCGACTTCAGACACAATGGAACAGAAAGAGTTGAAAAAAAAAGCGCCAATTTTTTTTTTTTTGTTATTTTTTTCCTATGGCCATATTTGGGTGGTAAATACATTTTTTTCCAAAAATAATATTGTATACCCTTTTATTTATAAATACTCTAAGGTATAAAAGAGTTTAAATTATTATTTTAGCAAAAACTATGGATTTACCACCCAAAAATGATTATATTTAAAAAATGTCGAAAAAAATTGTCGCGTTTCTTTGCGAAATTTTTAATTGCATTGTGATTGTAGTAACTAAAACTACCACTCGGCTTCGTTTTCGGTAGCAGTCTTTATATACCCGATATATTGATGTATTATTTAAGAGCTCACAAGTACTTTGATTTCCGTAAAATCTAAATAACAATTGTATTTAATTTTTTACGCCAAAACGTTTTCATTATAAATACAATATTATCATATTAATTTGCTTGCGTTAATTTACATTAGAAAAACAAATAAACTATTTCCCAAAATAATTAACAGCCACTTGAAAAAATAAATAGCAAATATTGTTCAGGTTTTTCCAAATCACTTCACGTTTTAACAATAACAACACGAAATGCGGTCGAAAGCCTACTTCAAATTGGCGAAGCAAGATTTAAAAAACCAAGTAATATTGACCTCTGAGTCAGTTCCGACTTCCGACTCGTACCGAATTATTTATTCAATATTGTTTTCCTTGTTTAGTAACATGATACTATATACAAACGAGGAACAAATTTATAAGAACACGTCTGGTAAGCTAACACTAATTCTTCACTATATTACTTCTTCGAATGTAGCGTCTTGATAACCGCAAAAATAAATTTGTAATTCATTATGATCATTGTTTTAGTAACGTCGCCTTGACCCGCACAACGTCGGATACGACCAGTAAAACTTGACCCTTCGAATATAATTTTCGTCTTTTATTTATTCTAAAATTACTCTCTTGAGAGGTCTACGACGTGTTGGAAAATGAAAGATACCTTCGTATCAATCATAGAAAAGTTTCGCCACCACTTTAGTAATCGGGGCGTAAAGTTAGCTATTAATTTTGGGAAAAGGTCACTTTGCTGTTTCCTAATTTCACACCTTTAATACCTTAGCCCTTGAGAATAATCATTAATATGCTACATTGACAAATAAAATACCATTATTGGAATGGCACAAGAAATAAGCTGCTATTAGGATTTATCAATATTTTTTTTCTCGACAACGAAAAAATGTTTTTTTTTTTAATATTATTGCAGTCCCATATTTGAGTGCTTAATTTATTATTTCAAGTGACATACAACATTTTTATTTATGTTACATATACAAAGTATAAAAGGGGACTTAATGCCTGAGGCATTCCCTACCAGTCAACCTTTAGGTGGTGTAGAGAAATCAAAGTAGGAGCATCACTAAATAATTATAATAAAATAAAAATATAGGTGTTAAGTAGTTCAGTTCAGTTTTTTATACATGGCAAGCAAAGATGTAAAGTAATAAATTTTACAAGAACATATTTATTTTTCTACTGAGGGTAGTTTGTCATAAATTTTCATATAAGTCGAATCTCGGTAGTTGGTAGTCTCGCGTACGCTTTCAAACGCATACCACGTTCTATGTTGCGTCGGGTTTTTTGTTTAATTTCGATCATTTTGTGAACTATGTTGTGCAGGTGGTATTTGGTGCTGCGACAACCCGGCGGCGTTCTCCTTTGCGCCAATCATATAACGCCGGGATCAGGAGTTCGGTGAGTACTTTAGACATACCACATCTCATTTTTTGTATAATACCGTCGTATATTGTTTAATTTATCTATTTGTTACTATTTCTAATTGTGGGGAATTTTAGTCTATTGTGTTATTTTAAATAAGAATTTATTTGCCAACCGCCAAATACACCAAACAAACACACTTTCTCATTCTAACACAGGAATGTCCAAATACTGTACAAGTCCATAGACATACGTCCCACTGTAGGGCACGGGTCTCCTCCACAATCGAGAGTACGATTGAGAATGGTTAGGCCATACAGTCCACCACGCTGGCCTAATGCGGGTTAGCGAACTTTACATACCATAGAAATTCATACAACTATATATGACGAAAAATATCGTGAGGAAACCTGTATACTATAGCGATTTATATGTCCAAATAACTATCTCCTATCTAAAAGGCAAGGTATTTTCAAAATAAACACCCACATAAACGTGTCGGATTAACATTATATTAGCTAATTAGCGCGACAAACTCAAGAACAGTATGCATTAACATAAAGGGCTGGAGAGGAGCGTTCAAGTATTTATCTACACACCCTACAGTACATCACATCATTTTACGCAGCCACACTATAATCACCGGTCAGAATAAATAAACTCCACGGGGACACTTTACGTACTTTCTTGTAACTGCTTTTATTTAGCTACAGTTTTATGCGGATAAAAACGGCATGCACGGTACCTTCTTTGTTAGGGCTGACATTGTCAGTTTTATTCTTAGTGATCACAATATAAATGATCATGGGAAATTGAGCATTGTAAACAGTCCTATATTTTGATGCTATATAAAATATTAGTGGTGGGTCTCTCATATATGAGCGGCCGCCTGGGTACCACCGTAATTTCTATTTCTCCCGCCAAACAGCTGTGTAAACGCACTGTTGTGTTTCGAATTGAAGACATTGTAGCAACATTAAATACTGGACATATTGAGACGTAACATCTTGCGTCTTAGGGTGACCAGAGCAGTGGAAAGCCAAGCATTGCTTTGTAATTCAAGGTGTTGTTTGGTTTTGCTACTGTTCATGAATGGTCGCATCGCTAACCATCAGGCGAACGGCATGCTCGTCTCGCCATTTATTCCAATAAAGAAGAATACTATGTAGTGATTATTGCCTGAATTTGACGTTGCTCCAAAGAGTGTCTTTCTGCAACATATTTAAATATTTTATTATTGTTTTTTATTTTCGTTCATTATGACAATGAAAGTACGTGACGCATTTTTTATATGGGTTTCTTTGCGTTATAAATTTCCAAAAAATAAATCATATCTAGCACACAATACATGTTAAATTTATGTTTTTAATTAACACCAGCCCTGCACTAACGTCTTATTCCACGTTTACTGGCGTCAACAAAGTCCGTGGTGTAACAAGCGATTCAGTAAATTTATGCCCTAGCTAAATCGACGGTAATATGCGGTATAGCGTCGTGATGTGCCGCGGCCGCAAGTAAATATTCTAGTACCGCGTACTTTTCATTGACGTCTGAAACCGCCCGTGACGGCTTTAATCTTATGTAAATATTGAAGAATTTCAGATAATTTCATCATAGCACGTGCGTGACGTGTTGATAGTTCCTACGTCATTCGAGACTGCAATCATTGTTGGATCGAACGATATTTTTACGCGTTTCTGTAAAAATCCTTCACTGGTGACACCTCAAGGTATTATACTAGAGGGGGCACTGCAAACAAAATATTTGTAACAAAATGAACGGTACAGTACCGCTCCCTCTATTTCATACATCTTCTCTCTCGCTTTGCTGCATTCTCGTGTGCACGCCTAATACAAAGATTTTGTTCCCGTTTGCTCTAATATAATACTTCAGTGACTGGTCATAAGACTAACATATGTGAGAGACAGTTTTGGTAGGTACCACTGCAATGTATATTTCTCCCGCCAAAAGGCAATATAAACGCACTGACGTCTTTCGGTTTGGAGGACATTATAGCCAGAGTAACTACTGGACATATTGAGACTTAACATCTTATGTCTGGATGGCGAGGGTAGTGAAATGCCAAGCATTGCTACTGTCCATGAGCAGTCTTATCACTTACCATTAGGTGAATGGCGGGACCGCCATTCATAGCAACAAAAAATACCAATTAATTCATTAGAAACTATGATATGGATCTAAGAATTACTTGTTATTCTTACAATTCCGGTTCTTATCAATATTGTTCCTGATTTAACGATATTTAAGTCTGGTCTATTCATTTTTCCAGTGTAACAGATTATATAATCTTCATCGGAAACGCTTATTAAGTGATTATATATAGAAAGCTTGCGCTTATTTCAGTGAGTGTTGAAGTTTTACAATGTACAATATTATTGCGCAACGTGATTTGCTACCGGTCTTATGAAAGTGATGATCAATTAATTAGTGCCCATATAACTTATAATTGAGTTATGTGAAGTAAGCTGTCTCTGTTGTGGGGTTATACTACGATATGATTGCGAAGTGGTCTCAGGTTTGAATCCCGGGTCGGGCAAATTGATGTTTAATTTATCTATTCATATTTAGCCGGGGGTCAGGAATTTGCGTCCGATATGACAATAGACTAGCCCCTATTTCCAACTAAGCACTAAGCCTTGATCCTCCTTAGTTACGCTTAGTAAGGCCTATAAGCAACGCCTATTATTATATGTGTAAAAACAGATACAAAATCTCATGAGACATAAATTTTAATATATTGTATAATAAATTATTAAATCCACTCGGATATTGTTACGATACTTTATCTAAGAAGTCCAATTTTGTCGTCTGTATTTTTGTTTCCAGGTTAGATAAGCAATTGTTACATCATTTAATAATATTTTTATATGTCTAGTATATATAAAGTGATTAGTTCGACACTAAGTCTAATTCACAATGTTGACAATCATAAATATAGATACGATTATATAGACGAACAGGCGACATCCTTCGGATTATGGAAGTATGCGGAAATATTTTTTACAAACGCCAATAATTCATGATGTAATTAACGATTATTTCGATCGCGCCTCTTGGGTCAAGACCGTACCGTACGGAAAATACTAGACCAAACACGACACGCAATTCTCAATCTTATCCCTGTACGTATAACGGACATTATTGAAGATTTTCCACTCTGTAACCTACTTACGTGTCAACATGCAAGCCTGTAAAACAAACAAATACTAAAAGAGACGCCTACTCGTTCGTGTGATTATTTTCATAATTTTGTTTAACATATTCGGACTATTTTAGTTGAGTGATAAATATATGTTAAATATGAACTGTTTGAAAATATTCATTGGAAATAATATGCCACTTAACAGTTGCTATTCGAACCGTGTCAATACTTACGAAGTATTGTGTAAAAAAGAGGCATATATTAACAAATAAATACGGATTTAGCCTGAGTATGCAGATGTTTCACATGTACTTTGTAATTTTATGTATAAATAGGTTTGTTGCTAAGTTATTTACTTTGCGTTCTAACACACAAGTTTCATAGAGAACTTGGAATTTGACGTCAAAATTCAAACGCGTTCCCGCCTTAGTTTATTTTGCGTTTGATAAATAATGTAAATAATATCATAGTGTAGAAATTTTACTTCAGGAATATCCTAAATTATGACTTAATATTGCAAGCCCTAACAAAAAATATATATTTTGTACTCAAAACTTTGCCATAACGCATGATTGGATGCAAATTTTTGCCCATGGTTATCTTGCCCCTATCGGCTATTAATATTAGAAACATAATGTACTCTGCAAATTTTCATTAATAAATAATTGATAATAATATTTAATACCTTAATAATATCGGACAACACCGCACAAAGTATCAATCAGGAAACTCAATACCAATAAACAATTCTGAATCCTCAACTTCGGCTTAAATAATTATCTTTACTTCGAATTATCTTAATACTATATTTTCGGGATAAAACGTCATATAAATGAATAACTAAATGACGCGAATTTTCGAAGAAGTTAAATATTTATATCATAAATTGTATTTTATTATATATTTACCTCTTGATAAGGATTGTTCGTCACATTCCGTAGAATACCGCTAATCCTAACATAGCTTTATTGTGAAGTTCTTAATGAGCGATTGATTCAACTGTTGCCGGTACTTTGCGAGAAATAATATCGTTTGGAGGAAATATATTAATTATTTAATTGGATAGATGAATCATTGTGTGCAATTATTTATTTATCAAATACTATTCGGATTAGTAACAATTGTTAACTAAGAAGTATCTATTACATTAGTCACGCTGACCTAACGAGTATGAATGGAATTTGCCTCTGAAATTATGGTGAATTATTAATTGTTCTTAGTTATTCTGATTTCCTCTTGATATTTAATTTAACTACAGTGGCAATTAACTGTGAATAGACACGTCACTCCAAAATGTATTTATTTATATAAATCTTTATTGTACACACAAAAAATACAATAATAAGAACAAAAAAGAAAATTACAAGCTTCGCCACGATGGCTGTCAATATAGTCTACTACCACTCGAGCTTTTTTACACAGTTGCTGCAAAATTACTGCATTTAAGTAAAAAAATATAATTACAGCAGTGCCTTCTGCTGGTCTATGCACATTTATGCCCATCTAAATATAATTATGTTAACCTCTATGAATCCTCCTCCTGAATTAATCTACGACTCCTGTATAATCACTGCATTGTAAACTTGTTTTGAAAAGAGCAACACTAGAGTTTCTTGCCCGTTCTTCTCTGGCGAAAACAGCCTTGTAAACCGGGTGGTAGTGAAAAAAGAAAAAAGTTACTGAATCTAAATAATACATGACATTTTATGGGTTCAATAAATATTTTCATTTAATTTCATTTAACCTATAGGTCTTAAATTAAAATAATTACCATTGCACCACGTGAAATACGTAACGGGGCAAAGTCTAATCCAATCCATCTATTTTGGCAAGTTCCGTCTATTTCCACGGTGAGGTTAACGTATCGATGTTCAATGATTGTGTAAGTGCTAAAACTGGATACATTAGTAAATCACATCGTCTCGACTCGACGTTATATCTGTTTGTTCGAATAATTACATATGGCAGGCGCCACTCGACAAACACGTCTATCTGTATGGCTTCGTGTGTGTGGGGTGTGAGTTTTTTAACATTGGGTTGTATTTAACTAATTCAATATGATATGCTTCTTTGAACGAAGGATTGGTCATATAAAGCTCTTGACTGGGATGCATGGAACGCAGAAAGAGAGGCCTTTACCCTGAAGTATGATGAAATAATTACGGAAGTATGTGTGCATTAAACGTCAAGAAACACTCTAAAACGATGAAGGAAAATATCGTGAGGAAACCCTGTATTCCATTGCGATTCGAAAGATTTTTTATGTATGTTAAAGTCCGCCAAACCGCACTAGGCCAGCGTGGTGGACTATACGGCTTGGCCCCTTATAATCGCTTTCTCGATTATACTGAGGTCCGTGTATCGCAAAGGGCCGTATATGGGCTGATAAAGATGGCACTTTAAAATTTATAATCCAATGAATGCCAAATAACGCAACGATGGTGTTCTGTGAAATATGGAAGTTATTAAAATTCAACAATGAGTGATGACTAGTTCGTGCAGTGGTTTAGGTTTTAGTAGAGTTTTTAAGTGATTTTGATGTTTAGTAATGCGAAACTGTTAAGTCATTTATAAAATAAAAGTCGCCCTGATATTAGGCAATGTTATTTACAATAATTCTAAATAACGTCACGTCTATGCAATTTTCATTTTTTTTTTTTTTTATTGCCGTGAATGGCGAGACGAGCAAGCCGTTCGCCTGATGGTAAGCGATACGACCGCTCATAAACAGTAGCAACATTCCACTGCGCTCGCCATCCTGAGACATAAGATGTTAAGTCTCAATATATCCAGTAGTTACTCTGGCTACAATGTCCTTCAATCCGAAACACAACCGTGCATTTAAGCAGTGTTGTTTCACGGGAGAAATAGACATTGCGGTGGTACCTACCCAGATGGCCTCTCACATATGAGAGACCTACCACCAGTAATCAATTGCACATCAATTCGTATAGATTCAACTACGTAACTACAATATAAAAAAAATAGAAGTATATTTAGTATAATAAACCAATTAATGCTTATACATTGAGGTCATACAATTAAATTAAGTTTGTATCCATTGATATGGATAATATCAATAAAAGAAAACATGCGTGCTAGACTTCACAAATCCTGTATTCCATATTCGCAAATATGCTGAGTCACAGACGTCGAAACTATGAACTAAATGCTTGTAATATCATAATCCGATTTATTCTACTCATATTCCAAGCAATGTCTGTATTTATTCGATTTTCTTGATGAATGTTTTCTTCGTCTAGATTTCTGCTGAGACAATGAAGTATAAGATGACTAATATGTTCAAGAAAATAATTATTTATTTTAAGTTTAGGTACAAAAACATTGGTTATTTATTTTGTGGGACATAGTTATATAATTCAACAGGATCAAATTGATCATAATTAATAGCGTTTAAAAGTCATCTACAGGATAAATGTATACACATGGACAACATATTTAATTTAATTAAAATTAACACTGTTTCCGATAAGCATTGCTTGGTGAAAAAGATGTTTTTATGAGAGCACTAAGAGCGAAGTTAATATGGCTACTCGATATACTATTAAATGTATATGCCTTCTTGTTATTTTTATTTATTTTTGTTAATATGCTCTTTGTTTATTTTAAATTACAAGGCCAATAATACCTGCTTATAAAATTATTCAGCTTACACAATAGCATTTTCAATAGTGTTGCCATAATTGTTTTTCATATTTAATTTTCACCGAATCGTCTATCGATTTTACACAAAATTCTGGCCAGTAATTTTCAAACATAATTCAAAAATAGAATTTGTGTCAAACCCAAGTGTAGAAGACGCGCGATAGTGGATAACCACCAACATGGGCTTATCAAATGTCATACACACTGGCCGTCTGTACTGAAAGTTATCGAACTATCGCTTGTAATCATTATTGTTGTTATCGAAATCGAAGCACTCATTGATACATGGCGCCATGTGCATTATCTACGCGTAGACGCGCCGTATAGTGCAGGACAGTAAGGCATATTAAAGATATATTATTATTATTAATTTTATGTAAGAATGTTTTTATGGCAGAGATGTAAGCTGTCGACAATACGATTAAGTACAACCAAACTTTTTCAACTTTTTATAAAATTGAGCAATTTATTTAAGACATTCATTATACAGTAAAATAGTAATATAACCTTGCAAGCTTTAAGATTCACAATAATTATTTTAACTATTACAGAATTTTCCAGAGTCTAATGATAAGTACAGTATCTGTATAATATGGAACTTAGGCTAGTATCTAAAATATCTATAATATACTTTATTATGAGACATCATAAAATCACAGGCGTACCCTACTGATGACGAATTTACTTAACTACATCGTGTTGAAGGCGTGCCATTAATTCATTTGAAATATTAAATTATCGTATCATATATCGATGAATATTATTTTAATTCATTAAAAATTATAAGAATTTACTTTCTTCGTCATCGTGTTTATCAGTGCAGTTTTCCTTGATGCATGTCGTATGACATGACGTAACTACATTGTGTCACACTGTGACTAATTTTGATTAATCCGATTATAAAACCATTGTTTCGTGAATTATTTTTTTTAGTTTATTACCTAAGTCATATTCGTGGTAATACGTCAACGCGTATTTTTAAATTAGTAGTGACTGAAGCTAATTGTAGGTCCCACACCTCTGATATCTTGGAGTTATGTGTGTCATTCATGGAAAACACTGTAGGGAAAGTTGTACAGACATTTTATCAAGAATTGTATTTCCTGGGATGGAAATTATTATTTGAGGAACTAGTGATAAACTAAATAAATACAAAAACTAAATAAATACGTACATTAACTCACGCCTTTTTCCCAGAAGGGGTAGGCAGAGGTGCCAGGACACCCACATTTCACCTTGTATTTTCCATCCCACAATGTGATAGGGTGCGATTCTATGGGATTCGGTAATATTACTAAATAAATGCTATTAGTATTTATTATATACCCAACATAGTCCTGACCCCACACTAATATAAAGTTTTGTGTCTGGGTATCCGGAACTACGAGAGACATTTCGGTCTCACAAACACCCAGACCCGAAACAAATACCTTTGGTTCACACAAAATTTGTGTCGGAACGAGAATCAAAACCGCGGCATCTCGTTTCACAGCCGTCGTATAACCAACTGCGGCTCGGAGGCTGTCTAGTTATACATGCCTACCCTCTCACCGCTACAGCTAGAATTAATTGATAATATCATTATAAAATATATTTAAAACATAAATACAAATAAAATATTCCAACAACACCACGGCAAATCCTAGTTAAAGTTCCTTAAACTATGAGCACACAGCCAAAGCAAATACTTAATAGGCCATGCAAATGTTTAGCTCCATGTGGGATCGCATTTACTCCTACCTGCGGTGGCCAAGTATTTTCCAACGTAAGGTGCTAACACACGGCTTCTCTGAATTAATTTGTTATTAAAATTATAATATGATTTACTGTACACCAAGATAACACACAATTTACAGAATAATCACACATAATTATATACAATGGGCGGCCTTATCACTAAAAGTGATTTCTACCAGGCAACCTTTGGATGGACAGGAATTATAAGAATAACTTTCGGTGTGTAGTAAAAGCATAAAAACGTTATTTTCAATATTTACCATATTTGTGATCATTTACTGGGTCGGAATGATGTTTTTATTTATTGAAAATATATATTATTCCCTACACAAAAAGTAGATTTCATCGAGGCACAAAAATCGTCGCACCGACTCTAAGTTTCATATTAAGATGGACATTCTCTTTTCTATGTGCATGCCTTTAACATAGGCATCACTTATTCAGCTATTACGAAGTTCCGATCGTCGTAGCTTTGCAAGTTATCAGATTCAATGTGTCTGACAAGGTGAAAGAACCATCAAAATGTCTGACTACCAGTGAAACATCTTTTGATAATACCTTAATAATATTTATAAAATTTAGCATTATATTATAACATTGGAAAAATTACCTTGCATATTTTAATATCACGATATTTTCAAACTTAAAAATTTAAGAAAGTCTGGCGACCGGGCTTTTGCTCTATAATACATCGTAGATGTCTAAAATGTGTTCTTGTAAAACATTATAACACAGCAGTCTTTTCTAATATATTATCGATAGCTACGAAGGTAAATGAGCTCACAAGTGCACATCGTATTTAGATAAGTACTTTGGGATGCCCCCTTTTTAAATGACAGGACTGTGAAGTCAAACATTTAAAACTAAAGGAATTTATCAGTGTTAATGCACTGTTGTGTTTCGGTTTAAAGGATATTGTAGCCAAAATAACTACTGGGCATACTGAGACTTGACATCGCAGTCAATAATTAATCTATTCAATATTATAGACAATTTCAATTTTATGCCAAATATCAGAAACTAACTAACACAGCTAGCTTAGCGACTCGAAGTGGGTCTTAGCCTCCGAAACGAGAGCTCTCGAGCCATGTCTTTTCTGCGCCACCTCTCGCCAATTACTGACTCGAAGCTGGCGCAGGTCACCTTCCACGGTATCCCTCCAGCGATACCTGGGCCGATCCACCGGCCTTCGACAGGTCGGTCGATCCAAGTATGCTTCCTTTACTCTCCGAACCTCTCCCATCCGCTCGAGATGGCCAAAAATATCAGAAATGTCTAACTAATTCGGACCCACCCAATTTCTAATGAATGCCACGCCACAGGAACTGACAATTATCAAACACCATTGAATACGTGCACGGCATGCCCTAAATCCCGTAACGAGTTGTAAACAGTTCGTCGGCTATAATCATTATCCCGCTAATGCGATTAACCTTTTCACGAATAGCAAAGAAGTTACTATTGACAGGGTTGGCACTACCGGAAATCTTAATATGTCGATCGATTAATTCACAGACCATTTTGTTGTATAACCGGGACAAAGTTACTGTTACTGTTGATGCATTATTGAACATTTTTTAATTACTGGAAGGAAAAAAGATAATATAATATTACTTTCTTTTACCAGAAAAACGATTTCCATTACATATTTCCAAGCGTATGAAAATTTTAATAACAATTAGTAGAAACTGTTTATGTAAATTTTCATTAATGAAGATCTATACTTGGGATTTATTACTCTCTATATCAACGTATGTATCACGATATTGTGTAAGAAGCATAAGGTTCAACCTTAAGGAATGTACCAAAAACCTCTTGCAAAAGTGAATACTTACTATAGGAGTAATTACGAACGATGAAACGGTTATGACCTATAAAATAAACTATCGGATGCATTTACAATTTATTTATATCCTGTAAAAAAGATGCGAAAGAAATCGATTTATAAATTACTTTTCATTTCCTATAAATTGGAAAGCATAATGCATTTACATGCCTATTTATCACCAGTAAAAAGATAAATATTTTTTTTCCGTTTGGCGCCAGCATGAAAACCATTATCGCGGTTGTGCGCGCCCTAGCTATGACTAAGTTAGTTTGGAACTCGCTAAATGCTTGATAACGGAATTGTTCTTTTGCATTTGAACAGTATGGATGCTTTTTCAGCACTGAGTTAAGAATAGTTTTAATGATTTTCCTTTGAAATGAAATGAAATGAAATGAAATGTATTTGAAATGAAATGTATTTATTGGTCACGTAGGCAATTTAAATCTTTGTGGAATTATTGAAATAATATGAAATACATAATTATGAAATATTTTATTGACCACTGCGCACAATTTGCAAAGTTGCAAATAAGTTATATTAATTTCTGGCCTGAGCTTGAACAATTTAAAACTGATAATGTCTCCATAATTCTTTTTTCATGTTGCATTTTTTATAATAATTTACTTAAAATATTCCAAACCTTTTATTTTTGTATCGGGCTTTCTAGGTGCAAATACCAAGCCCAACAATATTTCCAAACTAAAAATTTTCCTTTCGAAATTTGACCTAGGAATCAACGCCTCACGCTTCGCAATCACTACACCAACAAGCCCGCCCAAATAACAAACATTTATAAACAAAATAAACAACTGCATCGACTTGCTAAGTCAAATCTCGTGTACTTAAATGCCCTAAGCCGTGGCGTGTTTGTAGAATACATGCCTGGGCATTGTTGTAAGGCCACTGAATAAACAGCACCATAAAAGACAAGCTTTACCCCGCGGACTCGAGCTTGGAGCAAATATTTGCGAATTAGAAGGGGATGAAAAATGAGACGGACGCTTGGTCGATTTTTTGTAACTGTACTAAAGGCTATGATGGTATTCATCCACGGAAACTAGTTGAAGATGAATAAGAATCTTTAAAATGAAAAACTGACACAAACTCTACGAAATGTAATAATTAAATAAAATGAATTGTAAAACGTTAACGAAATATATCATATAAAAACTAAACGCTCATTTTTTATCACAATAAAGAATCTACTAGTAATACAAATAAAATTATTGGTTTCATCAGAAATTGGCCTCAAACAAATATCCTAACATTAGCAAAATGATTCGTATGATGCACGCTATGTTGTTCTCATACAATTTATATTCCGTTATTTATATTGATATAGAAAATCGGCGCCTCCAAGAATCCAGGCCATTACTCATGCGTCAAACCACTGAAGGTTGCCATTACACTCGGTCAAGCAGTTAAGGTTAAAACAACAGTATTTGGCCACGAAAGGGCTTCGAATTCCGCCGCATTAACACCTTTTACCCATACGTCTGTCTTAAGTGCGATGACATCAGAAAATATTAAGCAAACACCGCATTATAAGGTATTATTCATTCAGAAAACATCAAACGGGATTTTTTTTGATCAAAGATAATTAAAGTTTCTTAAACGAAATGTTGAAACAATTAGTACAGAAAATCTTATTTTAGTGGCAAATCAGGTTATTACTAATTTGCAAAATGTTAGTTAACATAATGCCAGAATAACCGGTGTTCAAAATCAACCTGGTTTGTGAAAATAATATTATGAACGCATTAACGTATGTAGCTATTAGAGACTTATATTTGTCTAAGTTCCAACCCGACTTCATTTTGATATCTTGACTCATCTTTCTCCATTTTATATGCTCGGAAAGTCCTTGTTTTTAACAAAAAGTAAACAAAATAGTTGTACATAACCTACTCTTCAATACTACAATATCAACAAACGTCATTACTAAAATAATCATATTCAATGTATTTTGGTAATTGCTGAATTTAAACATGATCGGGTATGTTCCCGGCCGTGGAAGCGCAAATGTTTATAAGCAAGTCGACAACTTTGCCTAATTAATGCGACGGCACGAGCGTATCTATCGTCGGACGACAACATAACATTTTCATATAAAGTGTGTACGGTGACCACGTTAACGCACAATTATAAATATCGTATCTAAATGACTGTACATTTACATGACATTATGATTTGTATTAATTCAGCTCGGATTAGGTTTCTCTTCATTTCGTTTAATATGAGTAAACAAGATTAGTGAACGTATTAAGTTTTGGGAAATTAAGATATTGAGCAAGAAATCGGCGACAAGCTAAAGTTAGGTTGTTTCAAAGCAGGCTATAAAACGCTACCTCGATGCCGTTGTGAAGGGACATAGCTTTAATCATTTTGCGATAATGGTGATGTCAGAGAAAAGGGCAAAGTCTCAGATTGTCATTGTCATTTCACAAATCATATTGCTCTTGATTAGACTTCCATCCTAGGTTATAGCAATTTATGTAGAGGTCAACCGACCTTGTCCATAAATATTACGCATACTATAAAAATAGCAATAGTTCGGGGCATAATAATATGTAATAGAGGTACAATTTGTGATTTTACTACCCAGGTTATATAACTTAATATGTAAGTAATGTACGAGACGTCGCGTCGTAAAGAAATTATTCATTTTCTATATTTATGAATTGCATAACAGAAAACAATAGAATTCCTAAGCCACATATTACGACTAATTGGTTATTAGTTCACGCTCAGGTTACGGAGTTCCAGCAAATGATGCATTTAAAATTGCTATCTCATACCTGGTATGCAAGAGCATCATAAATAAATATGACAGCATACAAATAATACTCAAAGTATTAGCAAACAATAGCGTAATGGGTGACTTACATTATAAGATGAAATAATATTTTATTACCTTCACGTAAAATAGAGAATAAAATGAATGAAGAGAAGGGACTGTCCCGTAATATAGTAAGGACATGGTCGCCCGAACCGTGTCGAATTTGCTCTTTTTAATTATTATGCAAATAGCACCGGTAAACATATCCACGAATGGTAATTCCGTTAATTACATAATTTTAGAGGAATTGTGCCACCCGTGCTAAATATAATATTGATTTATTCTGTAACACGTTTCACTTTGGTGTTATGAATATTTCTCGACGCGAACGTATGAGCTTCTCACGGTGGTTTTAACATTCGCTAATTACGTTTATTTATCCTACTTCATTGGGATTAATTCATCCAATTATGTTTATTATTAATATAAATTTACTTGTGGTAGGTCTCTGGTATGTAAGAGGCGGCCTGGGTAGGTAACTACCACCACGATGTGGTTTTCTTGAAACAGCAGTGTAAATGCACTGTTGTGTTTCAGTTCGAAGGGAATTAAAGACAGATAGCTGCTGGACATATAGAGACTTAACATCATATATCTCAGGATATAACCTTATCCCATGTGGTAAAGGAATGCCCACTTCGTTGGTTTCGACCCACCTAACGACAAATTGTTATCATCAATAAAGCGTTGTTTATGGACACTGCTAGGAAAATTCCCGTTTTTTTGTTTAAGTTTATATTAATAATAAAGACATTTATGTCCAGCTGTGGATAAAACTGGGCGGAAATGATGACGACTAAAATACATTCAAATATATTGATACATTATAACTGCAATGATATGATATATCACGGCAAAAAACTCACAAGGACATCCTAACCTCCGGCGCTCAAGATGATGGATAGAATTAAAACCAAGTAATACAGAGTCGTTTAGCTGACACCGGCAAGGTCCTAAGTATCAAGGTGGAAAATATGGTTATTGCAAGCGTCTCACCGCACGCCAGAGCAATTACGCCGAGAACTCTAATGAAAACCGCAGGATGAGAATCGCTCATTGTGAAGTCCCGTGTAACACTTTTATCTAATTTATCTGACGAACCATGTATTGGCGAATATAAGATCTCTAGTTTTTATCTTTGGTGGCATGTATATATTTATAGCTAAAGATTATATACTATAGTTTCTGATAGCCGCTACGCAAAACTTGACTGAGATCTCAATGTAAAGCTAGACCTATTTTTATTTCACACGTCCGACAAAAGAGCAATTTTTTTTAGTAGTATGACGTCGTTGTTGAGTTAAAACTTTATTAAAATTAATCTGAATCTGTAACAGCCTATATACGTCCCACTGCAGGGCACGGGCGTCCTTTACAATCGACAGTGCGATTGAGAGTGGTTAGGCCATATAGTCCACCACGCTGGCCTAGTGCGGGTTGGCGGACTTACATACCATAGAAATTCTTAAAAATCGCTATGGTATGCAGGTTTCCTCATGATGTTTTCCTTCACCATTTTAGTGCGTGGTGATTGACTATCAATACACACATGATTCCGAAAAGTCAGAGGTGTGCCCTGGGATTCGAACCCGCGACCACCGTGATCATGTGGGCAGCCGCCAGCCGCGTCTAGTCCGTTTACCAACAGGCCACCACGCAATCTGAATATTCATACAAAAAATATCATAATATCTCCAAAACTTCGTTCTAGATTCGTCCAGTACCGTCATACAATAATGACACTAAAAATAATAATACATTTATCTAGGTACAATAATGCACGCTTATCTTAACGACATAATAATACATTGCAATACACCAAAAACCGGTGACGAATCAATATAATAATAGAATCATACGACCATTATATAACTGTCAATACATTTTTATCTACATATAATATGTGGACAGAAATAATTTTAAAAATATCTCAGACGTACTGGATTTAGCTTTTTTAACACGTAGATTAAATTGATATTGTATATATAATGTTATATGTTGTCGCCCTTTTATCGAGCTTGATTAAAATCGGCAAAGTAATTTAGCTATTATTTGTACAGATAATCATTTTTACGCCTCGATGCAAGATTGTCAAAATAATAAATCGAAAAAGGCAGTTGCGATGGCAATAGAGTATAAAAAACTCTTTATTTTTCTTTTTATATGTGATATAGGATTTCCATATTCATTATCAGCCCGGAGTCAGGAATTTGTGCTCGATACGACTATAGGCGTGTCTATTACATCGTGGGACGGAACATACAAGGCGAAATGTGGGTATCCTGGCGCCTCTGTCTTCCCCTTCTGGGAAAAAGCCGTGAATTAATGTAAGTGTACAGGACTGCTCAAGAGTGCTATAGAAAATGAAACCAGGTTGTAGTTTTAGTTACTACAGGCACAAAACTATTTTTTTTTTTGCAAAATATCGCGATAATTTTTTTGTCGTGCTTATATCATCATCATGATGATGTATCATGATGTATCATCTTGTTTGGTTGGTAAATCCATAGTAGTTGTTAAAGTAATAAACTTAACCTTTTCGTACTATAGCGTCATAAAAATAAAAGGTTGTATATCATTATTTTAAAAAACTAAGTATTTACCACCCAATAAAATTTAAGAAAAAATTATATAATAGTTAAAAAAAACTAAAATACACGCTTTAATAAGATATACAACTAAAAAAGTAAAAATAATTGATACTGAATTTAAGATAAGAAAATGGAGTAAAATACATATATTTTATTGTTACAAAGCGTGGGGTGCAGGAGGATAAGTAATTGTTGTAAACACCCCACGCTTTGTAACAATAAAATATATGTATTTTACTCCATTTTCTTATCTTAAATTCAGTATCAATTATTTTTACTTTTTTAGTTGTATATCTTATTAAAGCGTGTATTTTAGTTTTTTTTAACTATTATATAATTGTTTTGACTAAAAACATCCATCTACGGCTGTATTTCCAATCAATAACGCCATCTGTTGGTCAGTAGTAACATTTGACACTTGAAGAATACAATGTTAACGCCATCTAGCGCCATCTATTAGTCAGTAGCAAATTATGTTCATCTATACGCCACCTAGTGGTCAGTAGCAATGGTCATCAACTATAAGAATAATTAATCCTGGCGAATCTAATCAGGATAATTATATATTTTAATCGAATTATTGTATTGTCATCGGTCTTTGACAGGTGTGCAAAATTTGAACGAAATCTGGCCGTTTAAAGTGGGTCAAAATCGCGCCCAAAGAAGTCGGTTACAAACAAACATACAAGTGAAGCTAATATAAAGCGTGTAAAAAAAGACGCGTGTTTTTGCAAAAGTTTAGGTTCATTGTGTGCTGAAGTCACTAAAACTACCACCCGACTTCGTTTTCTTTTTATTTCACTGGTAGGCCACCTGGGTAGGTACCACCCCATTGTCTATTTCTCCCGTCAAACAGCAGTGTAAATGAACTGTTGTGTTTCAGATGTCCTTCATTGTAGCCAGAGTAACTATTGGATATATTGAGACTTAACATCTTATGTCTAGGATGGCGAGCGCGCAGTGGAATGTCAAGCATTGTTTTGTAATCCAATATGTTGTTTGGTTCTGCTACTATTTAGGAGCGGTCGTATCCCTTACCATCAGGCGAACGGTAAGCTCGTCTCGCCATTCATTGCAATAAAAAAAAACTAATTCGCTGAAGGTCGTTTGGATCAACGAGCATTACGGTTATTATTTCCTTCAGTAATTCCGTGTACAATGCGATACAAAGCGGTAGTTATGCCGCGTATAGTTTCTAAGCGGCCTAGTTCGAAAGAGCGCATCGACAAGTGACCTGCAAGTTCGAGGCTGCTCCGCCACAGTTAATTAATTTCATGAAAACAACTTCGGAAACTGAATGCCTACATTAATGTAGGTGATTGCGATTGACAGATGTTGGAATTTTTTTGATAAACGTGGCTATGGATATTATTAAGAAGTAATAAACAAGACCGATTTAAAACCTACTTTGGCTATCGAATGTTGTCTTCTTCGCTCAAACTGAATTCAAAAGTGGTTGGAAAGGGACAAAACATTGGATAACTAACATACGTTTTAAAACGGTGTATGAATAAGACCGTGTGTGTATAAATATTTCTATGTGTTTGAACTTAATTGTTAATGCTGTTCAATCTAATAGGGTTTTACAAAAATCTATAAGGTGATCTTTATACGGGCGAATTAGAATATTCTAACACTAGACTTTTTCGAAAGATGGCTAGTAGCGGTTCGAGACGATGGGCTGAAGATCGAGCCCAGTGGCTTGCCATAGAAGAGGTCTTTATCCCGCAGTGGACGCGGATGGGCTGATGATGATAATTATCACTATATTTTGAGTCTCCGACAATCACTCTCGCCGAACGAAACATGTCACCAAAATGATTACTTAACATCGATATTTTATATCGGTAGAGACGATTTATTTACATGACAATCTCTGTGGCGTAGTTGGTAAGACGGCTTTGAAATGAAATTCCGCGGGTTCAATCCCCGCACCGAAAGAAATGTTTGTGCGGCCCTTAAATATTTCTTTAGGGTGTGGGCGTGTATGAGACTGAAAAGTCACTCGTAGTTTCTGATACCTACGACACAAGGCTTAATTGATATTTTGGTCTTAATATTCAGGGTGTATTAATGTATGTATAGCTTTGCCACTTACAAGCTCATTCGCATGCTGTTTTTTGCGGACACATTCATTAAAATTAAATTCTATTCTGATTTGTAATCTTTGTCCATGTTAACCTTCAGTTAAGGGCATCCCGCCCACACGGCTATGGAGACAAAACAAATACCGACTTGTATGGAAGTTTCGATCAATAAACACGTTGTCACAATTTGTTCATAAAACAATAAGAATGATTATTACCCAAATGGTCTGAGGCTTTTAGCATTACTTGTTAACAAAAAGAACAATTGCACGGACCACACATTAGAACGTATTTATATTATACTAGCTATATCAAAGCCAAAGATATTTTAATTTTCATCAAATCAAATATTGTTTGTCGCTATGACTAGGCCGGGTGTTTGTCTCGCCAGTGAAAACTTTATTGAAAAAACACTACACTTTCGATCAATGCTGGGCATTCTTGCATCAGAAAGTAACAATATTTAATTTAATATTGACGACATTTGCAAATAGCACGGAGATATCGCCCCTCATCACATATTAGGACGGAAATAAGCTCGACAAAAATTTGGGAGCGTTTTTACACGTTTATGGGTCACACGTCTTTTATGAATATGATAGAGTCAATTTATGATAGAAATAAAGTGCTTTGAATAGTTTGATCTTGCTTGATATATTGATAATTAATTAATGCTAAATAATAATTATATGAGTGTCGCAAACGCGGGTTGATGGCACACTAAAATGATTTTACAATACGCGTAGCCACGCCAAAATGCGTGACTGACTGATATGTTTACGCTATATGTCGGTTGGCCCGAACAACACACATACTCACGCCTTTTTCTCAGAAGGGATAGGTAGAGGTGCCAGGACACTCACATTTCGCCTTATATGTTCCGTCTTACGATACGATAGGGGGAGAGCCTATCGCCATATCGGGCACAAATTCGCGACTCAAGGCTCATAATGAATAAAAAAACCACACGGCCCGACCCGGGACCTCAGCTTTGTAACCATGCCGTAGTTACAACTACGCCACCAAAGCAGTTTTTACCACACCCAGAGAATACTTATCAAACGAAATGCCTTGTATACTATATGCGGAAAAAATATTGAAATATGCGGCACGGGAACAAAGCGCTCAAATGCGACGCTTTTCGGTGGCGAAATTACAACGCCTTTTTTAGCCAAGTGTGAAAATTGTCTTTTTAAAAACCTCTCTTAAAAGAGACAAAACAGCGGAGGCCTAGATTCCAGACAATTACACTTTGGAACGAAAACCGTGAGGCTGTTTCGCTGACACCTATTTGAAGCAAACTCTTTCGTTATAATGGAGTTCGCGTTTCGCACTGAAATGGAGACAATAGGCTCGACTGCCTGCCCTGACTCTTCGTCGGTTTGACACAATATGTCTTTCTCATCCACTTTTTATTCCCGTCACTTAGTTACTCCCTTAAAGTCGTTTTGTTATTAAATACTCCACTGCTGATTTTCTAATGCAACTTCGTATTCTACTAAGCGTATTAGAGCTACCTTTTCTCAATTGTAAGACGGTTTTCATTTTAATTGCACTTCTAGTTAAATTGACTTTGCTTGCCAAAACGATAAATGTTCCTAGAATCACACGCGCGATCAGTAACTTCCGAAAACAAATCATTAAACATTAACATTTTCCTCAATAATTATAATGCGCAAACACTCACAGACCCGTTCAACTTGTAACTTGAAGGTATCTCTAGTGTTTATCTGAATTACCAGCCGGCCAATATTTGCTTAGATGTGAACGAATAATTACAAGTGGCTAAGAAACCGCGTATAGAGAACGGCATAAATGCAAACACTGCTAATTAAAAATACATTATACAAGCAAAATATCGGCGATGTGCGAAAACCTCTCAAATCATCCAAAAACACATTGGGAGGAAAATCTCACGTTGAAATTATATTTACACGAACGGAATTCGGAAATAAAGTCAAAGGAGTCGTAGACCTAATCATTATTACAAATGGTACACAGTATGAAGAAAGATTTTTTCAACACAGGCAAGGTCACATGATTACAACATTTTTAATGGTGGAACAGGTAACGCAGGCCAGTTCAGCCAGGTACTCACAAGCAAACTAAAATCATAACCGTCGGCATTTAGTACGCAACTCAAGAACATAGTGTGTAAGTTGTTCGCGAGCCTGCAACGAGCGCTATGCCAGCGACTTCGGTCTTTACCTCGAATTAAAGAGCGCTCACAGTGGGCGCACACATTAGACGACACACATTACTACTATTACATGCAAGTTACAGTAACAGATCGTTAGTGAGTACTCGGCTTGTAAGTCTACCAAAGAGAGTTTCAGATCATACATTGTTGCCAGCCTTCTCTATAACAACAGATACAAGCTAAAACTAAACACAGTTTTCCACGGTTAAAACGAAATTGATCACTTGTGTAGGCTCTAATTAATGGTTTTCGGCTATTGTGTATGGTAGAGGAAACCTGCACACCATAGCGATTCGAAACCTCAGCGTCGTAATTGTTCTGTAGTCCCTTATCTTATATAAAATATAGATAAACTATTCATATTGGTCGCTTTTATAGCATTATACAATGTATCGTTTACTATAATTCCTCAAATATTATTGTCTAAACATTTATGTTTGTTTCAGTATAAATTAATTTTAATCCGATATCAAACTTAACGATTTGCTAGGTATTATTTACATAATATATTTACAATATTCTTAATCCATTTATGTATTTTGATATACGATTGTATATTTATGTTATGGTTTCCATCAATCAACTACGTCAGTAACAATAAAAGAGCTGATTTGCTGATTCGATTTTCATAGACAGTTTGTAGCCTGTTGAAACTATCAAATGTTTTGTCTTCTTTGCTTGAACTGAATTCAAAGATCGTTGTAAAGGGACAAAACACTCAATAATTAAAATAGATTATAACTGTCTATTGATAAGGCCAATAATTGAAACGACATTCTTCCACTGTCTTGGACCATAAAATAACGCTCTATTATTTCGAATAAAACAAGAAGAAAATTTTATTATCAAGCAAAAAATGTAGTGTCCATACTTTCCTATCTTTACCAGATAATGTTCGTAGAAGTGACAAAGTATTGTCATGAGATTTTTATATAAAATGACTTCATTTGTATTACAATGTTCTTTATTTGCTTGCTAATCATTTCGTTGAATTCTATTTGCGTTTCATAACGTTATATCGCGATGGTTTGACAAAGTTGTCGTCGTGTTATTAACATTTATGTACTGCTATAAAATCTACGCATTTCTGGTCTATAAATTGTTATCATCATTTATGTCTTTAAATTGATTTTACTCGCATCGTCATGGATATCAAATGACTTGATTATGATGTTAGCATCTAGGACCCTTCTATATAGCAAGATCAAACATAGAATATTTTCTCGTAAAATAGATGCTAAACCAATATTATTTTTGACTAAAAATGAAATAAGACGATATACAAGTTTAAAAAACCAATCGAACATTGGGAATCCGGGGGAAATATAGACACGTTTTTGGGATTGTTTTCAGATCATCCACCGATCTATAAACCAAATCATTTACCGACAAGATTGGAAAAATATTGTGTTAACCCTACATTAGTGCGAAAGGGCATGGCACAAGAAATTACTGCTATATTGGTAATAAAATACGTGCGAAATATTCCCATCAGTACCTACTTATTCCTTACTACGATTATCTGTGTCAAAACTAGCTAAAACTAGTATTAAATTTCCACTTTATGTATATTTGTACAACTACACAATTTTGAAATCAGTGCGAATTACGTCATAATGTACATATCTAACCTTTGAAATTAATCACTTCAATATGATTAATACCCGATTTATTTAAACACAAATTCACCGAATTTGTGTGTTCACGTGTCTACTTGTTAATTTCAAAGGGAATCAATGGAAAATGGAGACGTATCGTTTCAGTGGCTTCGTATAAATCGGATTAAATCAATGACCCCAACCTGCTTGCGTCCACGTTTACCCAGATAAACTGTCAGGCGATCGTTTCGATTTCTATTTACGTTCAATGTGACCTTACTTTGAAATTTGAATATTTTCTATTTACCCACTACTGGCTACGGTGTGGGAAATGCCTTAAGGCTGGTAGCAATCATGAGTGTTAACTGATTTTGCTGTAAATTGTATAAAAGTTAGGGTTTGTAAAGGGGTATTTATTATTCACGTATAAAATGGTATATTTTTCATAATATGCAATCAATGATAGACTTAAACTAAGTGTCATCCTCAACATTTTTATGGCATTAAGATTGGCATATGGCGTATAAAACTTTCCTTCTAACCGAAAAAATAGGAGGCGTTATTTGCAGTCACAATATATATGTTTCTTTTTGGATCTCGAATCATAATGAAAGTTCCAACATATTGTGTAATTAAGTATTATCAACTTACGCATTAATTTTCATATAATCAGTGAGATAACACAAATAATTAGGAAACATGTGCCGAATTAGAGCGAAACCACAGGATGCGGGTTCCGTCCCTATAATGTAGGTATAATATTTTCAAATCTACATTGGTTTCTTATCTATATCAGCCCATATACGTACCACTGCAGGGCACGGGCCTCCTCTACTATCGAGAGTACGATTGAGAGTGGTTAGGCCATATATTCCATATAGTAGTAATGGATTCTTAGCTTTTCGCGTATGTTACACATTGAATTGATTGATTTCATTTTTGAAATCTGTTTAATATTTAATCTTTTTTTATTTTTGTATCGTTTCAATGTTTATAAACAAACATCGACGGTAATTTAAAGCGGAGTAAATGAAAGGCGGAGTAAATTTATCACTAACAATATACACATATTAACGGCAGATTTGTATAGAAGTACACAGTTCAATATTAGTATAATATATGCGAGTGGTCAGATACAAAATATTTAATGGCCTATATACTACACTACCCTGTATAAAAAATTAAGTAGAAAAGGTTTTGTTGGTTATACCAGTAGGTATCGATCTTGATCGATACACAACCGTGGAAAGCCCCTCAAATACCCATGTAAGTTCGCTTTATTTCGGACTCTGCCTGAATTTACTTAGTATTAAGAAGACGAAGTGCGTGGTGGCCTGATATTAAACGGGCCAGACGCGGCTGCCTTCATTTCCTCAGTGGTCTTTCGGGCGGGTTCAAATTCCAGGGTACAATCTATAAGTAAATCACCACGCACTATAACAGTGAAACAAAACATAGTGAGGAAAGCGAAAGGGATTTGTGTAAAATTCTATGGTGTGTAAAATCCACCAATCCGCACTAGGCCAGCGTGGTGGACTATATGGCCTAACACTCTTAAGCGTACCTTCCATTATAGAAGAGGCTTGTTCTCGGCAGTGGGAGGCGCTTGGGTTAATAATGTATTTAAAAAAATAAGAAGACGGACATTATGGTATCGACCAGTGAGAGATGCTCCTATTTTAATTGTTATTTGTCTAATTGTTTTCTATCTGACATTCAACATAACTATTTATTATCTAACTAACACTCCAGTCCTACGTTGTGAAAAAAACTCTATACTATTTAGAATTAAAAAATATATAATATGCAAGAAAATTCAGTAAAGGTAAAAATGTCGATTTAAGCCTTAAATACTCAACAATTAATACACCCCATACATCAGAATAGTTACATTACATTACTCGCGCCTGTAAACATGATGTCGATGGGTAACTGACCTGTGCTGTACCAACACGTGTCAATGTAATAAATCAACAATGTATTATAATATGAAATGTTTTAACATGCTTTACCATACTTTAACGTTGAGACGTAAGTAGATCGATGGTTCATTTTATTTTACTTATTGTTGTTTTACGTACGTGTGGGATAAATATGTCGACCAGAGTATTCTCGTAATTTTTCAAATAATTTTCTTGAATGTAATGATCTGATAAATCAAGAATTTTAAATATAAAATACCTAGTTGAAGAATACTTATCATAATCGCATACCTAAAATGATCATATTTGATTTACTATAATTTCAATGTACCACTTTATTCGGCGTGCTAAAGTTGATACAACGGGTGGTTGAATCAGTCACAACAAACAAACAACACTCCCGTGAAACAACATTGCTTAATGCACTGTTATGTTTTGGATTGAAGGACATTGTAGCCAGAGCAACTACTGGACATATTGAGACTTAACATCTTATGTCTCAGGATGGCGAGCGCAGTGGAATGTTGCTACTGTTTATGAGCGGTCGTATCGCTTACCATCAGGCGAACGGCTTGCACGTCTCGCCATTCATAGCAATAAAAAAAAAAGTCACATAACTTTCTTATTTTCCTTCTTCTTCTTTCCTGAGAATTAGCCGTGAATTTACGCATATTCTCATCCTTATGCAATCATGCTGCGACATCTTCAAACAATTCTATGACTAAACAATTAAATATTTTAAAATTCCACTCTCACCGTTAGTGTCATCAGGGTTCTTTCGTCGAAAATTATTATCTTGATTGATTAAGTGTTTATAGAAAAATGTTGGTGACTTCATTTTCAGCGTAATATTTTGTCACATATTCTTCAGACAGCTTGACGTCAAATTTTATCAGATATATTATGAAGCTAGGTTAATTTTATTATTATTAAGCATGTGACCACTAGTTATCAATTACATGTCATTTTATTATGAAATCCAAAATTAATCTATCGATGTATTGATAAATATAATTAACGTAATAGCGTAAACTAATTATTTTATTTGTCTATAGCATCTGGCCGCGAATATTTTTTTCACTAATTTCGTCGATCAAAGGTTTCAAACAGCGGAAGACATGAAAGCCACAAATTGAGGCCAATATGTATATCATATTTTATGAATAGCGCCAAGGGCTGAGGTTGAATAAATAATATTTCTGAGCAACGATCAGTTGACACGGATTGATAAACACAAATATTTGATTTCGCCAACACTATTAACATACTCATCAGACGGGGAGACACTCGTCTTAATGCTGGTTCTTGTGTTGTTAAAGTTGTTTTAAACTGAATATCAAAACAAAAAAAGCAAATTCAATTGTACTTGTACACTCTTTCCCTCTCTCTCTTCCACTTCTGAACATAGGCCTTCCCCATGGCTCGCAAAGACATCTTGGAAGCGCCCTACATCCAGCGACTTCGTAATGACTTTTAGACTGAGACATAAAAATATTTTAATTAATTTATATTTCAACTAGCTGTCGGGCCCGGCTTCGCCCGGGTGCAGATAGTTTTTGAGTCCAATCCACATCAAGAACATATTATTTCGCGTGTCTACTAACTATATTTCCCGCGTGCCGTCGACTATATTTCCCTTCCGTAGGAGAGGACATCCCGTGCCAACAATTTGAATTTGAAAGAGTAGAAAATATGTATATTTGGTTTCCTGACTCATCCCACGGGAACACTACATATTTCGGGATAAAAAGTAGCCTATGTGTTAATCCAGGGTGTCAGCTATCACTATACCAAATTTCATCAAAATCTGTTGAGCCGTTTTTTCATGAAAGAGTAACAAACATCCATACATACATACATACATACAAACTTTCACCTTTATAATATTAGTAAGGATTAAGCCAATCATTAGTCTACATTTTACTCCAATATCATCACATTAATATAAAATTATTGAGTTATTCTTGTAGCAATTACAGATCCCATTGTGCACTAAACAGGAGATCAAAATCTATATATAATTTTGTGAAAGTATTGACGCCTGGACTGTACTTTATCAACTCATATACGTCCCACTGCAGGCCACGGGCGTCTACAATAGAAAGTACAATTGAAAAGGGTTAGGTCATACAGTCCACCGCGCTGGTTCAGCGCTGGTTGGCGCACTTTACATGCCATAAAATTCTTATAAATCGCCATGGTATGCAGGTTTCCTAACGATGTTTTTCCTCACTGTTATAGTGCATGGTCATTGCCTATCAATACACATGTGTTTGAAAAGTCAGAGATGGGCCCTGTTATTCGAATCCGCGACCAACATGAATATCTTAACAGCGTAGTCTGGTCCATTTGCCAACAGGCCACCACGCGCTTTGCGACGTGACGTAATAGAACCTTGATCAATAGAAGCTTCAGTTCTGCAAATCCTGGTTATAAACGAAATGTCTATGAATAAAACCGGGTGTGTCTTACCAATAATGTTGTGTTGTGGACACTAGTAATTACTAGTACTGAAACTTTAGATGCGTTGATTTCCAAACGTTTAAATACCATCTAGGCACTTACGACGTTACGAAATTATAATCGTTTTTGCTTTCTATTGCGAATGCTTAGCTTGTATTTTTTATAGTTCTCGATAAATCCTACAATAATAAATACCGCATTTTATGCAATAAATAAAAAACTAAGTTGGAGGATTATTGATTTTACGCCATGATTATTAAATAAGGCTATATACCTTTTGATTCTAAAATGAGCATAATTATCTATTACTAGATAGTCATTGAAAATAGAAAATAATGTCTTAAAAAAGACTCAACAGCCTTTGTATTTGTAGCTTCGTTTACAAAAAATAATTTTTATTCTCCTGTTTATTCAAGTACTTAGGTGAATGAAAGTATATTTTTTTTGTAATTAGATTCTTGCGTTTGAAAATATTCCGTTTACCATAAGTTTACTGAAGCTTGGATTAGTGTTTAGTTCCGCTAATTTGACGTCAATCCAATGGTTAATAAATAAGAACATGTTGTGCAATTTCAATGAAAATGTAGGAAAAAATAATAAAGAAACGTTTTTATAATAAGCAGTTATTTAAAACGGTGCTTTATTCGTCGTATTTTCCTCTTCCACTGTTTGTACAATCTATCTTAAATTATAAAGAACGTCTCGACTAAAGCAAGTAATAGAAATAAAAAGTGATACGTAATGGCTAATGTGTAAAGCGCACTACACACCAAAGTCGCTGAACCGTAAGCCAATGTCGCCGATTTTTGTTGGCGGGCTAGGCATTCACTCATTTTAAGTCGAAAACTTTTGTTGACGACATTCAACAGCTCAGTATGACACCAGGATTATTTTTGTGACGTTGTTGATGTTATGAAAAGCTGAGCACTTGGGTCTTGCCATCATGATGCGAGCAACACCTGCGGGTGCATGTTGCCGACATGATTAATTTCTTACAGGTCACCGGGTACATGACGTCACAGAGTTCATTAGTCTAGACTACCATCTGATAATTGAACAACATGATAAGATACTAAAAATAATTAGTCCTTGCATATTTGCAACTAATGTTTAGCTATCGAAAATCAATGAAATTGTTAACAATTTGATAGTCATAATTGACTTGCTTTTAGACTATAGATTCCGAAGAAGTTGGCAATTGTTTTAAGATCGAATTAATATTATACATCTAACTAGCTCTTAAACTATCAAAATAAAAAACCACAGGGTCTAAGGATTAAACTCGTTTTAGTGGCAAAAACCGTGTTCTTGCTCTGCTACTGTATGAAAGGAAGGAAAAACCACCAATCATACTTCGCATTTATAATTTTAACACAGTAATTACATCATGTTTCCTTTCTTTGTACCTAAAATATCTTGCCGGAGACAAGAAGGTCGTTCTGCTCTGTGTCTGACTGACCATTAGGGACCAAATATTAGTTTCTGGAGTGTGACCAAAAAATCTTTCGATATTCCTGATATGACCAAAATATTGTATCTTACTGAGGGAACAGGAGTAGGTTTATGAACATCAAGTATATTATTTAATAATTTTAAATTATAGAGTCATAGAAGGCTTTCTTGCTTATAGTGACAGCCTCCGTGGCGCAGTTGATAAGACGCGGAATGTAAAACGAGATGTCGCTGTTTCAATCCTCGCACCGACACAGATATTTGTTTGTGAGACTGAAAAATCTCTTTTAGTTTCTGACAGCCACGACGCAAGACTTAATTGATCTTAATATGGGGTCAGTGCTATGTGACTGTTGGCTGTATTTATTATTTATAGGCTATTTTCTGTTCAAAGACTGTAAAGGACATGAAGTTATTTATATACACGTCGGAACGAATAGGAAATTCAAACGGTGGGTATACAGCTGTCAATACGTCTAGATTGTTGCATTTCCTATGGTACCGTACAAAGCGCAGGTTGTCCGGTATACTGCCAATGTTAACGATTGTCAATACATTAGTTTATTTAGCTTCTTGAAAATATCCCGGAGTCGAGTGTACTCGTAGATCAAGGTGGTTCTTTGTATCTCTTTATTTTGCTATTTCAAAAAGTTTTAAAGAATGTTTCAACATAAATCTTGTCAAAATCATTTTTCCACTTCGATTTTTGTATCTTGTTTATGATGATAATTTTTATAATACTAAAACCTCAAAATGAGTAAAATTTTACTTTTACCGCTATGTAGGTCACTGATACTTATCTCAAGATCTACGCATGGAAGAAATTAGAGATAAGTAATCCGTAGATTATATGTATATGTAGATTTCCCTCATACTAGTTAATCAATCAAATGTTAAATCTCATATCTCTATTTATCCCGCGAAACATCATATTCTACTGCTGTGTTTCGGTTCCAAGGACATAAAAGAAGAAGGGCAGAGTAATTACGGGACTTATTGAGACTTAAAATCTTATGTCTCAGGATGGCGAGTGCAGTGGATTGCCATTGCTTTGTAATTCAAGGTGTTGTTTAGTTTTGCCACTGTTCATGAGCGGCCGTATCGCTTACCATCAGGTGAACGGCACGCACGTGTGGTGGTGTCTCTATTAATTTCATCTTTGCGATAAAAAAAACTAATAATCGATGAAAATTGATGTTAACAAATAATATATAATAGTCATTCTAAAGAATGGTCGGACCGAATTGCGATAGCTGGTGTTACATCTTAGCGTAAAGCTTAATCTAATATACAAAAATTCACAAAATTTAAAATATTCATAAATATTAAAATCCTTAATGGTATTCGAACATTAAAATATTTTTCGTGTTACTTATGATCGGTTTATAACAAAATAATGTGCACATGTAATGTTTTAATAAACTTGACATTTATGTGTATATTTTGCATAGTTTAAAATTTTCTACCTATTATCTTCATTGGTGGTCAATCTATTCATCCTTACGGAATTTGACCTGTTTTATAATGCTAATTCTAACACAAAGTTCAACTTGTACATACATATTAATTTGAATATTAAAATAATATATTTTCACTGAAGTAATCAATTTTAGGAAGGTCGCGTTAAATAAAATATTTAATGATGCACTAGCTTACTATTTTTTCTAGAAATAGATTCTAGGAAAAAAATAGACAACTGTATTTACGTCATAACCTTTTTTCTTCTGGTTTTAATATTAGTTGTAAGATTAATTTTTTAACTGGAAATGTTTAAAAATAATTTCAGCGTAAGTAAGAAAACAATGGAAAGTTGCCTGTAGTCCAGTATACAGTGCTAGTGCCTAGATTAATCGCAAAATATTAATTGTGTGGCTCAAATCACGAGTTGAGACGTTCTTTTATTCATTTCGGTAGATAATAATATACTGTTAATAATTGTATTTCGTTTCATTAATATTTTGTATAGACCTGTTTTATACGAAAGATGTAAGCAGCTCGAGACAATCAATAAATAAAAAAATAAATTTATAATTTTTGTAATTTTACGCCACAAAAAATCACAAATTTTTTGAATAACAATCACTTGATCAAACTTGCTAATTGCTAAAACAAAGATGTTAATTAATTATAATTTTTGTTTCCTGCGAATTCCGATGCTAAGTCCGTGTTCACTAATAACTACTCGTATTTGTCGACGTGATAATTTATTGTTCATTTATGTTAATAATATTATTTGGCGACACAAAATACTGGTTTTACGGAATTTTCATCGTCTTTTTTTATTGTTTCACGTCGGAATGTGCCGGTACCTGTTTAAGATGCTACAAGTTGAATTATATTTGTATAATTAGAACTATTTTAATCGCCACTTTATTTGTTGATAGCGTATTAAAATTGTAATGGGTTGTGTATCGTGTTACTTTTGTGGGGAACAGATAATTAATTACCGAATGTAGAATTATTGCATAAATTTGACACAATTTCTTGTATTTGTTTATTTTATGCAAATTGCGAGTTTTGCGTACCTTGTTTTTTTTTGTTTTTTTTTTAATGTTATGTTGTGTGTCGTGTCATTTTGTTTTAATTACAAATATTTTAATATAACACACACGATATTCTTTAATTATGTTTGCAAATTTAATGTCTCAAAGATAATATTACAGAGGGATGGAAACCTAGTAATCTAAATCATAGATTAAAATATATAATTTTATGTTATGCTAATTAATTCTTATCAGTCACTTTCATTATAAGCATTTTTGCGAAAATAACTTAATATCAAGCACCGAATGATTGTATGTATTCTAAATGACGATAAAATTCATGTACACCCAAAACTAAAAGTTATATTAAAAATCTCTAACAAAAGTCACGTTTTATTAGTTAAAATTAACCAAATTAATGCGTACAGCTATCCCTAATAAATCACAACGATATGTATAATATTTATGGCTTCTACGCTTGTATGAATAGTTGTAAATTATACTATGACAGGCAAAATAAGACAATTAAATACTTTTAAGACATAACATGGAAATTTGCGAATTCACAATATTGATTTGCTTGTTCGTCTAATTTTACGACATTCCATAAAAAGGACCACACACACTGATAAAGCTATACTATCATCCAAATATAGCGGAGTATCAAAATATGTCTTTACGTTAAAGAATAAATATACATACTAAGATTATTTTTAGGCAATATATATAAAGCGTAATAGGCTTATTTTTAAGTTAACAATAATTTTATCAACCGTCATTCATTTATAAAGTGTGAGGTGGCCTGTTGGTAAATAGACCGGTCGCGTCTGCCAACATATTCACGTATATTGGGCTTTATTTATTGCTATGAATGGCGAGACGAGCATGCCGTTCACCTGATGGTAAGCGATACATGGTAAGCGATTCCACTGTGCTCGCCATCCTGAGACATAAGATGTTAAGTCTCAATATATCCAGTAGTTACTCTGGCTACAATGTCCTTCAATCCGAAACACAACAGTGCATTTAAACTGCTGTTTGACGAGAAAAATGGGCATTGCGGTGGTACCCACCCAGGCAGCGTCTCACATATGAGAGACCTATCTCCAGTAAAAGTACTTTCGATTGTAGAGGAGGCCCGTGCCATGCTGTGGGACGTATATGGGTTGATACAGATACATAAGTATAGATAAGTTTTAACTCAACAATGACAGCATTATATTGGATTATATTGGCATTGTATTGGGCTGATACAGATTCATTTATGATGGAACGCTTGAAACCGGATACGTACAGACCAATTACGGAATATGACACACTTGCATCAGGCCTTATGATGAGACAACAGGTGTACAATTTAGAATCTAGATTTGTATGAATTTCTATAGTGTGTGCAGTCCGCAAACTTACATTTGGCCAGCGTGGTAGACTATATGGCCTTACGACTTAGTGCTTACCGATCTCAATCGTCCTCTTCTCGATTATAGAGGAGGCTCATGCCCTACAGTGGGACGTATATGAGCTGCTACTTATGTTCCTGAAACTATTATTTACGATTTTTTCATATAGTCCACCACGTGACTACATAAGCGATAAATTCTTGGAAACGCCAGGAGTATAAAATTACATATGGATATAAAAAATCTGCGATAAAATCCATAGAAAATATTTATTTCAACAATTAATTTTATTTATGAATAATATAATGTGGATTAAAACTCGCATTCGGTGTGTGGACGCCCTTAGGTTATAATGCGAAACTACGTTGTATTTTATTGAGCTTCTGTGGGCTTAGCAACATTACATAATTAATTAGCAATAGAAGCTTTATGGCACGTTTTATTACCCATCATTTTTTTATTTAATTAGATGAGATACGAACACGCCTAAATCTTTTGTTATAAACCAATTTATTATTTTGTAGTTAAAAATACAATAATTCTACTTCATCGTGCTATATTTTTTTTAAATTTGAAACCTTTTAATATTTAGCAGTATTTCTCAAACGTATATAAAGTCACACTTGTGCATGTACAACATTTAAACAAATCGACATTGATGGCTCACTATTTATTATAAGTTTGTCTTCGTATTAAAAAAAGGATATATATTTATACCGATATTATACTACAAAAAAAAAACAATTCTAAATGCTACATCAATGAAACCCAAATAAATCTAATGCAAACATTTCGTTATCAACAAAGCAATTTAAGGTAAACCGCACATACATTGACCTCAATTAAAATTGTCTTCCAAAACACCTGTTTTATATTCTGAAAGCGGCGGCGACCAGTGTGTCCGTCTCAATATGCTTCGCGCGTCACACTGTCGATTTAGAACTGATATCAATTTGTACTTAACACGCTGAGGGAATTATTAAAAAGCCCACGTGTTATATGATACGAATATATTCGAGAAAATTCTTACGCAGACATTTGTAATTTGATAATATTTTTGAGTTGTGTGCTATCGTTTGTTACAAGTGAGACTTGTAAAGTTGTGAATAAAATACCGGATCAGACATAGCAGGCTCGAGTCTTTGGGACACACCTCTGAATACTCGATGCTATCAGCATATTCGTGGTTAAATCGCAAGAGAAATTACATATTTTTCTAGTAGATGCTCTACTATTTGGATTGCAGTACACTAACCACCAGGCATACACATAACATTGAAATAAACGGCTGGAGATTAATTGGATGCTACATCATCTCGCAAAATAAAAATACAGGTTACTATACTGTTTTTTTTAAATACGAATAGTTTTCTAAAACACTTCTTGAACTACCGACTTCACAAGGAATTTGCAAACTGTCCACCAATAACACAGTTTACCCTATCCACAACTCATTTTTTTCTTTTATTAAAAATCACTTTCATTTATTCAGTATTTTAATGGAGTGAGATGACGAAACGCGTGTTTTATTGATGCATCGTCTCATTATAAAGTACATTAATCACTTGTTAAGCAGGGATACATGAAAGGTACAATCAGAGCGAGCAAGGGAGCGGCGCCACTGTCTGAACACCGGTTCAGCTTTGAACATCGCCGCACGCGATTAAACAAGGTGCAAATATTTATTGCGTTTGCAGAAATTTCTATGTAAATACACAGTTAGGCATTAGAGAGCCTACATGAAGATAGGTTATCAGAAACTATGAATAAAAAATTTTTGGTCGCAAAGCGCACAGGACCAAATCTATTTTTAAGTACAGAAACATTAAATAGGTTAATGCCATAGTTTGTCATATTATATTAAATACGGAACACATCATGTGAAATTAAGGCTAGTAAAAATATTTATAGACCATCTTATTTGTTCTACGTCATTATCACAAATAATAACGTATTGATCGATTATAATTTGTATCCTAAAGCATGGTATTTTTGACCGACTTCAAAAGAGGAGGTAATCAATTCGACTGATTTTTTTTTTTTTTTGTATGTTTGTTACGCGATTACGCCGGCAATTGTGAACCGATTTTGAAAATTTCTTTTTTGTCAGAAACCATTATAAACAGGGTTGGTCCCATATAAAATTGGTGAAGACCTGATGAATATCTTAGGATCTGCTGACCAGAACTCCTCAAAATTAAACGATCCAGCATTAATTCTTTTTGCGTAAAATTAAGTAGAAGTATATTATTACAAAGGGTGGGTGAAAATTGGTAAAGGGTGGGGATGGGGGGGTGAGGGGGTAGTAAATAGGTAAAATTGTTAATACTCAATATCTCCGGCAGTTCTTAACCGACTTAAAAATAACTTTTTTGCCAAAGAGTATTATATAATAAGTTAGACCAAAAAAAGTATTGTGAAGACCTGATGAATATCTTTGGACCTGAAGGACAGAACTCCTCAAAATTGAACAGTACAGCAATTATTCTTTTTACATTAGGTTCAGTATAAGTTTATTACTACAAGGGGGGATGGAAAGGGGAAAGTAGAAAGGGGCGTGGGAAGGAGGGAGGGATATATACCAATATAAATACTAAATATCTGTGACAATAAAAAATGATTTTAAATAACTTTTCTTCGGCACGAATTATACATAATGTTGGTCACATAAAATATGGTAACAATCTGATGAATAGGTACATATCTGGAGAGCAGACCTCCACAAAACTTTGCAGAAACGCAATGATTTTTCGTCCATTAGTTTAAGTATATGTGTTTTATTAAAAATAGGAAGTGAAGAAGGTGTAGAGGTGAGGGGGTAACGAATGATTACCACGCATAAGTGTACTCAATATCTCCAGCAGGTTGAACCGATTTTAGTATTTTCTTTATCATAAAAACGAAATAAAAAATAAAAACGAACAGTGTAGCTTCCTTAAATATCATAAAATATTAATTTTCATTTTTGAAATTATAAAGGATCACAATTTTTCATTTTTTATATAAATTGTTTCCAGTTTTCATTATATGATTACCTTTGTATTAAGAAAACTAAAAAGTAATAAATAAAATAATTTAATTAAAAATTAAAAGACCGACTTCAATGTGCACTACAAAGTAATAAATAATATATATTTCATTGTGCTAGTACACATTGATTAATTTTCTTATTGACTAGACTAGCCAACAAATCTTAAATACGTAATATTTTGAAGGCGGGTCGCCAAGTGACGAACACGACGACCAGTGGCGTAACTACACCATCTGGGGCCCGTGGCAAAATCATCGGATGGGGGCCCCCCTTTTTGTATGGAGAAGAAAACTGTTAAGCTTATATTCCGATACCCCGGAGAAGACCGAAAGGAATATATTAGCGTCACTGGCCTGCCAGTAAATTCCGGCCGAGGCAGGTCCCTAACAAAAATCTGCGCTAGAATTCCGAATAAAACCCTGAAATCCGCATTTCGGGCGGTACTGCACATCTACTAGTCGAGTGGGTCAGAATGTGTCCCTGAAGTGGTTCTTAAGATGTCCGCCCCTGAGATAACCCCCGTACTCACGCGTCTTTTCTATTAAAACAACCTAGGCCCGGCTTCATGGAATATCGCCCATGTTCATCCAATCCCCAAGAAGGGTGACCGGTCGGGTCCTTCGAATCGCAGGCCGATTGCTGCCACATGTTGACTCTCCAAGGTCTTGGAGCGAGTTATAAATATGCAGCTCTTGACGTATCTTGAGGATCACCAACTTAGGGTCGTTCGGATGGTGATTTTCTCGTTTATCTCACCCACCATCAGGTGGAGGCATTGGATAGTGGGGATTAGGCGATTACGGTAGGCCTTGAAATTGTCATCGAGTGTGGCATGGCGTCGTTTTGGGGAAGCTACCTGCCTGGTATTTCAACCTGAGGAACTCTGAAAGTACATCGCCAGCTATCTGGATGGTCTGGATGGTCGCAGCATAAAAGTCGTATTGGACGGCTTTTGCATCGAGAATTCTGGTGTTCCATAAGGCTCGGTGCTTTCGCCGACCCTGTTTATCCTGCATATCAATGACATTTTGTGTATCACCAGCTGTCATTGCTATGCAGATGCTAGTGCAAGTGAGGCAAGATACATTTGACTACAGAATCTCTATCGGGGATCCATTAAGGAATATGGTCTCTTTTGTCGTAAATCGAGACTTCTCTGGGGCAGGCCTCTCAATGGGGTAAATTGAACATAGCACAATTTAACCCCACGAAGATATAAGTTTGTTCGTTTACAACCAAGAAGACCCATTTTGTCATGGAGACACTCTCTCTAAGCATCCGAGAGTATTCATTGACTCGAATTATTGATAATATTGCAGTTTAGGTGTCATTTGGAAGGCAAAGGCAAATTGGCCAGCTAAAAGTTAAGGATTCTCAACAGAGCCAAGCAGTAATTTCCGTCGGATCATCGGTTATTGCTCTAAAAAAGCGACGATCTGGCACGACGTAGAGTTCTGCTCTCACCTCTGGGTAGAAGCTCCCAAAATACCAGCTCGACCCACTTGACTTATTACAGCGCCGAGCTCTTCAAATCATCGATAATCCCGATCTCACGGAGAATGTGGAGCCGTTAGGATTGCAGTGAGACTTTGGGTCTCTTTGTGTAATCTATCAATTGTTCCGCAGAAAGTACTCTGAGGAAGATGGTGTAACTATCGCTATTCTCCCATCACACTTCGGCTGCCCAAATTCAAAACCTAGTAACAGGTGATTTGAAAAAAAAACGGCTTTTGGTGTTTTTCGACTTACTAGGCAGTATCAAAATGATGTGGACCTTAAAACACCCAGTTTCATACGTAATTTAAAATAAAATATTTAGCAAGTCTAAGCAATTTGGCATGATTATGAAAATTTCCTTGAAGTACAAATTTTAAACTTAGTATGTCAAAATACAAATTTAAAACCCTAGCAGCTCAAGCGACTTACTAAGTTATGAATTTGAAATACCAACTTGCTATGTTTTGAATTTGGCGCCGATTGTAAAATAGATGACATTTCGTTTAGTAAGTCCAGTGTCACCGGCGCACGAGTGTTTCGCTCCGTGTTGACGATTAATTACGATACAGCTCTCAGCACATTTTTGCTAAACCCAGTGGTTGAAGCTAAGTTCCTCAAAGGATCACGAAATCTGTTCTATAAAACAGATTTTGATGAGTCTTACCAAGAACTGAACTTCTTGATGCAGAAATTTAATGTCAACACTATTCCCCCACTTTCAAATACTATCCCCCGAGGGGTGAAATCATCGAAGAAAGATGGTATTGTTTCAAAATTGGTCCTCCTAATGTCATTGAACAGAAGGGAGTTTTGGCTGAATCTACCCACGAGTGATAACTCCATTGATTTGCAAACTGATGGTCAAATCGTTACCAATAACAACGAGTAGTTCAATATCAATATGAATGATTTTATCTTAAGTTTATTTTTTTTTTAGTTTTGGTTGACTGTTGAGAGTGTGAGTCATGTTTCAATTTAAGAGTTCTTTAAAGTACGTTAATAAATATCTTTTTATAAGTCAACAGGATTTTTATTCAAAATCTGCATTCATAGGTACTTTGGGATATTTTTTTTAATCTTATAAACACTATAATGTATAATGAATTTGTTTAGTCTTCACGTTTACCATAGAAAATCAAATTGATAACCTAGTAAGCAGACTTACTAAGTTTTGATATTGTTTTTACATTCATATTTGGGTAAATTCACAAATAAAAATAAAGTATGAGCGATTCAACTGTAACTATACTCTAAAAATATTACGAGTATAACAAACTAAAATGTCAACAATATAGCACAACTTTTCGCCAAACATCCAAATCGCTATCTCTTCTGGTTTCTTCGGGCGAACGAATCAAAGTAGCCGACCAGTTTTTTGGCTCTCCTGAACATTTTTGTTGGAACGAGTTACTATGTTTTGATTTTAAGCAGCCGACTTCTCGTCACCGCAGCAGAATTCATTCTTACTACCTGGAAACTATCCGTTCCCGGAAAGTACGTTTTCAGTGTTCTTTTCTACCACGCACGTGCAAGCTCTGGAATGAACTCCCTGCTTCGGTATTCCCTGAGCGCTATAACCTGTCTTTCTCTAAACTAGGCTTTAAGAAAGTGCTCTCCTTACAGTAGGAAGCGACTTCATTTTGCTAAATCCCTGGATCTGCATAAGTCTATAAGCGGCAGTGACCGCTGACTCCTCGTATGCCTGCAGGCCATAAAAAGAACTCCACAACGAGACCAATTAGTCGTCGTAATATCTTTACGTGGCTGGAGCCTAAACGCAGCAATGGTGATGGGGCCCCCTCAGAAGCCTAATATTGAAGTTTCGTTCTTTTTTAAACCAAATCCGCGCTATAATCTGTACATAATAGTTTAAAAAGTTAGTAAATCTAAAGAACCATTATTATTATTTTTATGTATCAAAAATAAACCTTGGTATCTTTACTGGAAACTAAGAAAATAGTTTTTGATTATCAATTTTGTTGGTAATAAATTGGGTAGGTTCTTCTCTGCTTACGGCCTCCCGGGCCTGAGGGACCGGGCCGCCGCGCCGGGGGCCCCTAAGGCCGGGGGCCCGTGGCATTTTGCGCACTATGCCACCCTATTGTTACGCCACTGACGACGACCTACACTTAAATTTAATTTGTGTAAAACATCCTAGCGAAAAACACGCAATTTTACACGCAATATTAATTTATCTTAATCTATATAAACTCACGCCATTTTCCCAGAAATGCAGGGGTATGCAGAGATTCTTCTGGTATCAACCAGGACACCCACGTTACGCCTTGCGTGTTTTGTCCCTCGGTGTGATTGGGGGCGAGAGTCTATAGTCATATCGGGTGCAAATTCCAGTCCCTGTCCTGATAATCAGCTCTTAATCAACATTGTTGAGCATCGGACTTATCTACAATCGAGGGAAACATACAAACTTAACAACCCTTCCCTTTCTTATACTTTCCTCACTATGATTCCTATCACTGTTAAAGTAATTGTATATAAATATGCAAGTGACTCCAATAAGTCAATGATGTACCCTGGAGTTGAAACCCTTGACCACTGTATCTTTGATCGTATGCAATACATTAAAATTAGACCACACATATGACACATATTAATTCTATTAAAATTTCAACAAATGTACACGTAGGATCAATATGTTAAATTAATTTGTTTCTAGTTTACATATGGACCTAACTGAGCGCCAACGATACATCTACAAGTAGGTAATATTCAACTGTGTTACATTACTTAAATTTGTTCTCGTTTGGCACTTGGCGACCCGCCTTCAAAATATTACGTATTTAAGATTTGTTGGCTAGTCTAGTCAATAAGAAAATTAATCAATGTGTACTAGCACAATGAAATATATATTATTTATTACTTTGTAGTGCACATTGAAGTCGGTCTTTTAATTTTTAATTAAATTATGAACATAAGGTTCACAATTAATAATATTAAATTACATATAAAGAAACATCTTATCGCGTGAATTCGAAGCTGTGCTTTATTGAATGAGAGTGCCAAATATGAAACCATTGATTAATCACATTAAATTACATACTTTTTACAGATTTAAAATAAGTAGGTAAAAGTGGATATTTTTTATTGGCTGTCAATGCTTAATAAATTATAAGATCGTTTCATTTGTAAAAGACTTATTTGGTCAGATTAATGTATCGCATCATAAAGATTTGCAGATATTCTTATTCACTTGTATTGACAGGAGAGAAAAACATTACAAAACCTGTTTTTTAATTAAGAAGTACTCATTTAGTGGTTTTGGCTTTGGGTAATTTGATATTTAAAAGCCATTCGTATTTTCCGATACTTGAGACACGAGACAAGGCTACATAGAGATCGTATCTTTCTGTACCACTTATAAGCAGCACTTATATATTCATATGAGAAAATATGAAAATATCTTGTTGTTTTTCTAATTTCAGTGATCCAAAACCTTGTAAACTCATGCCCAAAGTCAGCACATCAGTAATGTTAATCAATGATACTTTAACCAACATATCAATAACAAAAATACACAGTGCATCGAAATGTTCAAAAACACATATTAGCATTCAAGACATTGAATGGAATGTGACGAATACAAGATTGCACAAAAAAGCCAAATTAATTGTACAAGACGATGTGACAGACTTTGGTCGTAATTAGCATGTCAATCGCAAACAAACACAAAAACACGACGGCAGTCACGTAAACAAAATATAAAATGAATTCGACAAATATGCTGGGTTCGTTTCAATCATAGACACTTGTAAAATTATATTTTTTAAAGTTCAACATTCTTTGCGGTACTAATTAGCGAGTGATTTGTTTAAGAATAAAACTTATGATTTTACTTAAACTGTTTATTGATTCGGGTAACTATATTATTTTAACCCAAAACAATTATTGTATGATCTATGGCGTTTAACTATGACCTTCTCACTTTATCTGAAATAATTAATAATTGTCAATGGACGAAATTTGACAGACCGCCTACATGGTCGACGAACGACCTGGTTAAATGTAGTAGGAAGTCGCCAGATGCAGGCCACTTTCTACATATCAGTGTGGAGCTCCTTGGGGAGGCCGAAGTTTAGCAGTGGACTTCCTGTGGCTGAAGGGAGAGAGAGAATTAAATTTGCTGTTAATCCCTAACCTGTTTTCTACAGACAATGATTTACCATACTTAAATAAAAAGATAGACAACTATATCGTGGGTAACGACGTACGCTAAAATTGTCAGAAACGCGCTCTTGACTATATCTCGACCGATTTGCATATCGCGAGCCGCCGACGCTGATGCGAGGCAAATTAACGTTCGGAGGAATCCGCCATCTTACTTCAACTTCTGAACATATACCAAATTCACACATATTTTTAATGCATTATGAACCCTAATCTTGTGCGCTGAAGGTTACTCGAGCTACGGCGAGGTGCAGCGCAGGTTTTGCGTAGTAATTCAATTATGCCGTCCTTGCCAAGTGTACGCAACGTCCATCAATCATACTTCCAACTGTATCAAGTTTTTTCCTCCGTTGCGCCACGGCACAGCTCTTTAGTATCGCCGCGTATGCCATTTGTCAAAGTTTTTCTTACAATTAATTGATTACCGTGACTGCGACGAAACGATCGGCTGTCAAAATCAATATTGCGCTGGAATTCGGCGGGACATCATAAGGTTCTGTGCTAGGAAAATGCTGCGAAAATAACGTAAATCTGTCAGAGGTGAATGTGCTAATATAACAGTTGTATAACGTAAATATTGTGGGCTATAAAGGAGTACAATTCATAACATTTTATTTTATCTCTTCATTATTTTTCTACCGGTTGTAAACAACAATATGGCAAATGCAATAGTTGCGAAGAATTTAGCGTTCTCTGACTTTACAACTAGATACAATGACGAATATTTTGATTCCTATTTTGAATTCCACCAATCCCGGTAAGCATTGAGGAAATATTAACACACTCGACAACTGTGTATCTAAGAAGTGAATGTCATTAACTATTTCCTGCACAAGAGTTTCGAGTGTTCATCTTTCAACGCGCCATTGAATAAATATTGTCGGACAAGTTGCCAAGTGACATTTCATTGCACTACAGCACCCTCCCACGTCTTCCCGGCGAACAATTAATTTCAATATGTAAAATATCACAATTAATTTTAAGGATTCATAGTTTTCATTAAGATTTCTTTACGATAAAGGATGATGTGTCATAAAGGCTATATTATTACGAGGCATCATGTCGCACCAGTCCTATGAGTTATGAGTACGAAACCAGAATAATTACGTGACAGTATTAATATGCGATAATTTACTTACGTCTTGTTCTACAATGTAGATGCGTCGTCACATAAAACGTATAAGACATTAAAGAGTACCTTTACCAAGAATTGCAGGTCTGAAAACTTCAAATAGCAATAAAGTTTCACAAGTAATAAAAACAGAAGTAGAATGGGGATTTAGTGCTGTTAAGTCGGTGTCGCACCGCCTTCTTTGGTGGCCGACGTTTTATGGCCAATGCATTGTGATGGCACTTATATACCCGCCACTAATTATACGTATTTAAAGGTTTGGCGGGAATTCGTGTTTAGAAAGCCTGTGTTTAGTCGGACAAAAATAGAAAACTTATTAAAATATGTTATTATTATTTACGACTTAATAACTTTGGTTCTAGGAAATGAAAATTGTTTTCTGCTGAATATTCAATATTTTAACTTAACGTAAAGAAATACACAAATGTGTTAATTATAATAATAATAACTTATTTGAATAATTTATGAATGGCACATTTTACTACTAAGAAAAATATTTTTGTTTGAGAAGTTGTTTATAATAATTCCAACGTAAACCTCTAACAATATTACGCACCAACTAAAATATCATAAACTCGCGAAAGTCGAAACGTTAAACGCGTCAAATTCTCTTTAGCGGGCCGAAATGAAGACATAAAGGATAATAGAGGCTCGCAAAACCCGTGTTAATTTCCTCCAACCATTAACAGGGCAGTATTAACGTTCAACATCCGAGGCCCGAGCTTTACGGACAGACAAATCGCCATTGTGAGTATTCGTGTCAGGGACATACTTATGCAGTGTGCCGGCAAACTCATCGATTGTCACGTACATTGTAGGCATTATGAAAACGATTGTAAAGACTTCCGACTATTTGCACTGACGACGCTTGTTGGTATTCTACAAGGGACTTTGTGTTTCGGTAATTGAACAGTTGTTTGATATGTACATTCCAATGTAAAGTCACGTTTCTCTAGATTAAATGACACTTAAACATTGTCAATAATGTCTTATCTTAAAAACGTAAACAGTAACACACCTGTATTCATGAAATAGTAGGCCATCGCAACACATGCAATTTACACACTAGAAAATTCGCAATTCGACAAGAAACTTATCAGGGAAACATTAGAAATAATTTTGTGCCAATTGAGTTCTTAAATCATATGGGTCAATGAGACGATGTTAAATATTCAAACGATGTTTTCAAAACTATAATTCCTAATGATAACAATATTAATATACAAATGAATTCGAGTGAAATAAAACGTTATAAACCAGTCAAAGCGAGATGAATGATACACCCAGATATGCTTTTCCATTTAGCTTCGGAATGTGGAAGTGACAGATAAAAGCATCTTAGAAACGCTAGTTTAAATGTTGACGACTCTTTGTAACACCTTTACTGTGTTAGTAGATGTTACTGGTTTTTAGAATTAAGTGCCTGACCACCCACTATGATCGAACTCCAAAAAATAATAATAAAAAATTCAAGACATATTTATCATCTGTGTGTGCAATACGAGTATACTTTTATTATAAAATCAAAAATACTTTCATCACACGATACCTTTAAATGGCTCCGGCACCCATAAACCCTGTTTCGCGAAAAGAATAAACATGATTTATTGTGAAAGTTATGTTAATAATAACATCTTAACTTATATTATTGTCTGTCTGCTCATATATCGTACTTAAAGATGCTTGTGAAAAGGCAGATGCAAAGGTTCCTTTCACGATGACAGAGAACCGGGCGCCCATTGTACTGCGCTATAAAATGGCATTTTATACTCGCCGTCAAAGAGTTGCTAACTGCCCGCTTAATGTCAAACATGAGGTATGATATCTGAATTCAAGTACGGAATGGCATTTGTATTCCAAAAGGTCTCAAACTTTCATGTCATAATTTAGTGTCAGGATGATCTGAATGCAATTAGTTAGTCGCTTCTATAAATCATATTTCAACATGAATTGCTATAGTTATAACTTCGTAGGATGATTGATCCTCAGAAAGTCAACCTTTATTGTTTTTGGTGTTCAGCTCGGCAATATCTTGTACAAGACAATCTCAAATTGGTAGAAAGGCTCCTTCAATTAGCTTTGTTAGAATACCTGACGTTGCTAACGAGTTTAGCCGTTGGTTAACATTTGAATCTTACTGAACATATTCATCAATAACTCCATTAATTTCTCTTGTCAGGGTTGCAGAAGGCCAATTTATTTAGCTCGCGAAGATACAGGTAGCAAACCTACACACGAATATCTATATGTAATACACAAAGCTTTAAATATCGTCTGGCGCCTCCGTATTATATTAAAACTGACTTGAAAATAAACAATGCTAATGAGCATTGCCTGTCAATTCGTGACTTGGAGATGGTACGTCGGAAATTCAATATTAGTTTCATAATCATTTATTTGAAGCGTGATCATTATTGTAGATTGATTTGGATGTTGAATGACTATTTCCGCATTGTACCTTTCATGTTTATATTGATGATTTTCTAAGCATTAGTTTGATAAGCTTCGACTGTGAGTCTGAGATATTGTTTCTCATAGCAATTGTTTTCATAACATATTTTCGAGATGAATCACGCACAATTCTTCTATGATCACTCTTCACTATTGTTTCAAGCTGCAAACTTTTTCTCTCACGAAAAAAATTAGATTCTGATGATAATTACATCTACGGTCGTTTTAAAACTTATTTAGGTTATCAAATGTTTCGTCTTCTTCACTCGAACTGAATTTAAAAACCATTTGAAAGGGTAAAAAAGCGATAATATTAAAATATGTTTTAAAATTGTCTATGAATTAGGACGTAACCAATTAGTAATATATTTAATTTTGCAAAACGTGCTACCAATAATATAATAAAATTCGATAATAATTAAAATATGTTTTGATATTGTCTTTGAATTAGGCCGTAACCAATTAGTAATATATTTAATTTTAGAAAATGTGCTGCCATTTCATTCCCTAATAGCATAAAAATTAATTCAGAAACTGAGAAAGGAAGGCCGATATAACAAATAACCTTACATACAAAGGGTTAAGTGAAACGGTTGCGATTGGAATAATATATGATTATGTTAATGCCGCCATAATCACAGTCCATGTTTCTTCATTAGGATGATCATTTGTTGGTCCGTCAACCGCCCATCGAGCTGCTAATATGCTTCTGATGGTAACATGCTTTTTAATATTGTATGATTTCATGAGTTGTGTAACATTTGTACGGACGTCGGTGTCAGTTACATTTGAGTTGAACAAATGATTAACATTGATGGAGAATCATTTAACAGCGATAAACATAATACGTTTCGTGAAAAATTAAACAAGTATACATCCGATATAAGAAGTAAAGATTTCTATAGTTATAATATCTTAGAAGAACTGCAGAAATTGGTGAAAATAAGACAAATTATGTGTTCTCCCAAAGTTTCTTAAAACTTAGATAATATTGACAACAGAATTATGATTCTTTACTACGATTTAACAGAAAACCAACTTTGAGTACTAAGTTGAAACATTTCAATGTGCTGTATCAGCTCATATATTTTGCACTGCAGGAAACGTGTCTTTTCTCCAAACGAGAGTATGATTGAGAGGGCTTTAGACTTAGGTCTACCACGCTGGCCTAGTGCGGGCTGGCAGAGATTACGTACAGTAGAAATTCTTAATAATCGCTATGGCATGCAGTTTTCCTCATAATTATTTTTTGTCACCAATATAGTGCACGGGATTGACTATCAATATACACATGACTCCGAAAATTAAGATGAAGGATTTGTACCTGCGACCACCATGAACATGTTGCTACTCGCTCCATATCCATTACCAACGGGCCCTTTTTCACACCATCCTAAATGACCACAAGCCGCATAGCCCCTTCAATTTTTTGCACTGTAATCCACGGATTGCTGTGGTCACTTTCAATCCAACCTTGTTCGGATGCCATTCTCATACCTTTAAAAGTAAGAATACTCTAAACATAGTGGTGGTAGGTCTCACATATGTGAGGTCGCCTGGGTAAGTATCACCGAAATTTCTATGTCCCCCGCCAACCAGCAGTGTAATTGCATTGTTGTGTTTCGGATTGAAGGACATTGTAGCCAGGTTAACTACTGGACATATTGGAGTTAACATCTTATGTCTGGCGAGCGCAGTGGAATGCCTAGCATGGTTTTATAATTCAAGGCGTTGTTTGCTTTTGCTACTGTTCATAAGCGATAGCTTACCATCAGGCGAACGGCATGCTCACTTCGCCATTCAATGCAATAAAAAAAAAGTATTACAAACCGCGATTTATAACAAACTAGGACTCGTAGCAGGGCGTGTTATCAATTAGCCACGGCTCTTTAACATAAATTCAGTTCGTGCCCTTCCCTAATGGAACTGCCTTTAGTGGCCTCAGCTGCAACTAGTGTCAATGTATTGGAGAAATTCATTTAACAGACACTTATTCAATTATACTAAATCAGAAGTAAGTGCGACACATTTTGTTAGTTACCTTAAAATACCCTTACGATTCTTTTCATTATGGCGCGATAGAACATTTGTGAGTTCAATGAAATTCGATTAGAATTTACCTACATCAGAATGCGAAAGTTAGCTGTCGTTATTGGGTCTTATTTTAAACAAGATAACTATGTGAAAAATAAATTAATAATTGTTTATCACTCCATTATACGGAAATATATTTCTCAAAGTGCCGTTGATTATATACACATCTGCCTATCCTTTCTGGTACGTATGCGTGATAAATCATGTGCTTATCATCAGCGGTGTGATATGAGTCACTAGGATATACATAAATATGTATAGATTATATTGGAATGTGGGAAAAAAGTTGATTTGACTCTTGACCTGAAATTTAATAAAAAAGGTGATATAAGATTCCGGACTTCACACATCAATTAGCTCATAATGTCAACGCCAAATATCAAGAGCTTTTAAGATTACTAATGTTTTGCTTTGTACGTCATTCCTATATTTCTAATAAACATCAAGTAAATAATATTAATAAATACCCAATTTTCCGTCATTCACTCATAGTCGTGAACCCATGTCCCACATTAGGAACAATAAGTTCTTGTGTCAATAATATTAGAAACTATAAGAAATGTCAAATCTTACTACACCTAGCCCCAAGACCTAGCCCCAAAACTAGTTTTTTTTTATTTTATTTTTTATTTATTTATTTTATTTAACACAAAACAGGTTACAATCATGAATGCAGTAACATCAAGTATGTATACATTATTTTTCTGGACGATAATTCTAACCCAAAAACTTGTGTTCCAGTGAGTAATAATCAATTTACAAGTAAAAATTGGTGATAACAATGAAATACAGTAAAACTAAAGAAATACACAATACTAGTGCGGCCAACTAGTGGGCCACATAAACAGTTGTCTCGATGAGGGGTTCGAACTTACACCCTCTCGTTTTACCGCTGGCTCTCAAACGAAGGCGCTACAGATACTGTCTCATAAATTCGATAATCAAAGATACATTAGCACAGAAATAAATATTTTAACGACTGTAATGAATTATTTGCCATCTGGTTGATTTCTTGACATTTCAGCAATAATCAAGCTCATTACGTGTAGTAAAATATGACTTGTTCGTCACGGTATGACATTAACTGTTGCCTTCACGGTCCCTTCGCAAAAATAGGTAAAGAATTCTTGTTTTCAATGCAAAAATTAAGGAAACATTATTAATAGCGAATTTAATAACTAATAAAATTAACAAAAATCGAGGTCCTTTTAATAATGTCTGCTTTAAAAAGTTTCATAATACAATTAAGGTTGGTACACATGATTTCTCGTAAAAAACTATATATTTGCATGTGCAATATGCAGCAGTAATGAAATTTCTTTATTTTATGACACTACGCTAATCCCGCTATTAAACTGAGTTCAGATATATAGATGATAATAAAACAATACAATTCTAATAATTACCTACATATTTTGTTTTTAAATCAAATCGAAACCTCCGTTTTGTGCAAAATAAAATATAAAATTTATTTCCTTCGGCGTCATTACCTCTGGCTGTCATGCATATCATAATTTAAAAATATAGATTCGAACAAAATATTGAAGGCCCTGTGTAAAAACTTCCTTTGCCGATCTGATAAAAGTTATGGCCGCATGATAAAATCTTTTTGGGTATAAAAATTCCAGGCTGTTGTAAACTTTTTACAAGCTCACCATTACGTTTTTAATTGTAGGCATCGGAGATATAAACCAAGTATTTTATTATCATTAAAAGCGACACTTTTGCATCGTCGGAGACATGTCGATTACAAATTGACTACCGATGAACGGTCAACCAATGGTGTAGTAAGGAATGTAGATATGTGAAAACCTGTATTTTATTCATGTTAGTAAAGCTATTTATAGAAAAGCCTCTTATGTACTGACATACGGTATTTGAAATACAGGATTTGTTTGTTTAGTTACAATTTAGATAGAAATAATATATTCATAAGGTGTAATAGCATACTGACCGCTGATCATAAAAGTAAATGGAATCATTTCATTAACATGTATGAAAATAATACATCGTATTTATGAAGTGTGGGATAAGAGACACGTAGAATAAATCTGAAAATTTTATTCGTAGTGTAATTTAATTGAATATGGGTCATTTTTTCAGCACCACAATCTTAAGTGCATAACGTTTATTTAATATATATCATGTTTTATATATGGATTTTCATAAACTTACTAGGATATGATTTTTCGCAATTAGACCTAAAAAGCTATTACAATGCATTACACACTTTTGTACAAAAAATATCCTAAAGACCATATGAGGACAGGCAGCATAATACAAAGTCCTCACATTCCAACATCCTTGGAACATTCAACCCGCTAATTGGTTACTTACTAGCTGTTCAGGTTTAAATAAGATACAACATGGATTTTTCTGTATTTCTTGTTTAGTCTCACTTACGTACTTTAATGTCGCCGATTGATTCCGATAATTATTTAAATGGTCGCAGAACACGCAAATGCATGTCTCAATGCGTGTAAAAAGCTTAATGAGTGGGGCTTCTTTGAAAAAGGGAACATACGATCTGATGTACGGATTCTATACGATAAGTCACCCTTCACTCGTACTCGTTAATGTCACTTAGTCATTGGAAATGCTGAAATATATACCATTGAAGTGGCAGTAGGTGGATCGATAAACAACGAGGACTTTCTAAAAGTATTTGGATCTATGTAATGGTTCAAGTATTTAATAAAAATAAAGTCCTACGCGTAATAGGTATATTCGTACATCCTAATATGAGGCTCGGATTATAAAATATTAATTGACCAATGAACAACTAAATATTACATTTGACTCTTACACTCTTTCTCCCAGATTTAAATATTACACTTACCTATCAAACATTATTTAATTTGTTGATAGTCATTATGTGTTGTTTGACATACAGGTTATATCAAGACTGCTACCGAAAACGAAGCCGGGTGGTAGTTTAATCGACTTCAGACACAATGCAACAGAAAAAGTTGCAAAAAAAAGCGACAATTTTTTTTTGTTATTTTTTTCCTATGACCATATTTGGGTGGTAAATAATTTTTTTCCTAAAATAATAGTGTATACCCTTTTATTTATAAATAATCTAAGGTATAAAAGAGTTTAAATTATTATTTTAGCAAAAACTATGGATTTACCACCCAAAAATGACGATATTTAAAAAATCATAAAAAATAAATGTTGCGTTTCTTTGCGAAATTTTTAGTTGCAATGTGTTTGTAGCCACTAAAACTACCACCCGGCTTCGTTTTCGGTAGCAGTCTTGAGATACCCGGTATACTCCGTTAATTCTTTGTCGGGCTGTAACACAGAGCTCTTAGCCTAGGCTACAGTCACTATACACACTATACACAGGGTACACAATGTTAAGCACACTGATTTAATTACTATATTTTGAAAGACCTACATCCTGTGAGGATTTTAATTATCAGTTGTCTAAAAAGTTTCCTCTCAAATATTTTGTTTCGTTTTTAGTTATTAGTTCATATGCCATAGAAAATGCATCTTGGCATTATCTATGGCATAGGTATGTATCTCTTTTTAGCACCCCATATGCCTTTAAAAGTGTAATAATATGCTCGAATACCCGAGACCGAAGATAATGTAAGCAATGCATCCAATATTCCCAATATTCCGCAGCGAAATGAAATTTCGTGTGACCTCAAACACGCCGGTGTCGATAGGCATCGGCCTGAACTTCGAGTTATGTAAAGCCTACATGATTAGGAATGCCGATAGCCGCCTAGCTCAGATCTTAAGTCTAGATAAAGTGGAAACTTGAGCTATAGGAAAAAGGTCGCGGCCTTTTTGTAATTTATAGTTAGGATTTCCCGCAGCTTTTCTGCAGTATTCGTTCGTCATGTAACTATGATAAGTGTTCTAAGAAAACTGAGTGACATAAAATTCAACCACAACTTTTTCCTGGTTGAATTGTGATGTAATTTCTCGCAATGAAAGTAGGATTGTGAGAATATGAATTTGAAAGTTAACTTAACTCAAAGATACAATATTATTCGTTTATCGAGAAAATGTATGTGTGAGTTCTGGATGTTAGGACTGAATGTGCCGCCTAAATTTGATATCTAGAACATAAGACATGAATTTATTTATAGATCTTGACAATGCTTGAATGAAGAAGAAATTAATTAAATTTTATCTAACTTTACTTAACCTCATCGTATAAACTGCATCACACATTTTCTGTACATTTATGTTGTAGAATGGTCTGGTTCTTGTCAAACCGACTTGCTTGATGTCAACTCTTATATACTAGGTATCTCAAGACTGCTACCGAAAACGAAGCCGGGTGGTAGTTTTAGTGGCTACAAACACAATGCAACTAAAAATTTCGCTTAGAAACGCGGCAATTATTTTTTATGATTTTTTAAATAACGTCATTTTTGGGTGGTAAATCCATAGTTTTTGCTAAAATAATAATTTAAACTCTTTTATACCTTAGAGTATTTATAAATAAAAGGGCATACACTATTATTTTAGGAAAAAATGTATTTACCACCCAAATATGGCCATAGGAAAAAAATAACAAAAAAAAAAATTGTCGCTTTTTTTTGCAACTTTTTCTGTTGCATTGTGTCTGAAGTCGCTTAAACTACCACCCGGCTTCGTTTTCGGTAGCAGTCTTAAGATACCCTGTATAACAAACTCGATATTCGGTGATTAAACCGTCCAGCACATCACTTGTAACACTAATATGACACAGGCGACTAATTATACAATATTCAAATTAAATGTACAATCTAAGTAGAAAGGTTAAATAAATACGCCGTGCCCTCAAAGGTGTGAGGAATGCTAATAAGTAAACTAGACGCTCCGAACCTACTTACTATGAATTTTTATACTCATTAAATAATAGTACATGGTATTAAGACTTAACAGCGGTCGTACTTTGTTTTTATTTTATATACAGTAATGAAAAATCTGAGAAAGAGACTCCATCCACGTAGATATATTGGTCATGTTTTTCACCTTTATCGGTGTAAAATAAACACTGTTTAGTATTATTTTTAATATATTGTCATCCTCATTCTTCTTTTATTCCGCGGTATTCATAATAAGTAAAAATAATCTACTATCTTGCTTGCAATTCGGCTTAGTGTTTTTTTTTTACAAAATTAGTATGTTCGCAATGGCGTTCTTACAAGACGTGGCAGGTCATAGTAAGCCGCTGGATACAGGCCGCTTTACACAGCCTACAATGTTCAGGTAAGCCTATGTTGGACAGTAGACTTTTGGAAATGATAGAGCTACCTCTATTGACAGCAATGACTCAGCCTGAATGGGCAGACACGTCAGGGGCGGTACCACTGTCTCACAGGAAATCGACATAAGCTGATGCTTCGCTGCCGCATTTGGTTCGGTGAGTGAGAATGCCCAATACGCCTTACCTCTTCCTTTCTTTTTTCTTTCACGGTGTCCTCCCCATTTGATGGGCGGGCAACACATAATCGCAGCGTTATGTATGTGCATGGGCGTCAGTGATCAGTTGCCATCCGGTGAACTGTTTGTTCGTTTGCCAAACCAACGCAATAACAAAAACTACCGAGAACCATTAAAAATATCGTAAATATCGTCCAAATAAAAGTAAATGTATTTTTCTCATTTAATCCCTACCATGATTACAATGAGGTGCGTTCGTTTACTATTCGCCCGCTTTACTAAACGAAACCCATTCCCTACTGACGTTTAAATCATACAGTGAGTGGCAAGAGAACCGCGCATTACCGCGAATGTTATAATTACACGCTGGTTAATTTAAATTAACAAACCGTGAGGTGATTTTATGGTTATAAATATCGTTAAACGCGCCACAGACAGTAACTATAGTTGCCTTATATTAAATAGTTATTGCTTTCGATTTCGAACTGTCCATTACTGGTAGCGCTCTGCACTATATTTGTGTTCGGAATTCGAATTAGGTTTTTTTTTTATAATAGGCTAAGTTAGCGTTAGATTTTAGCATGATAAATCGAATATAATATCTTCTATGCGTTACTTTTTTGAAACGATTCTGCAATTGCAATAAAGTATTATTATGTAATGTTGCGCCTACCCCACTTATCTGCGAACATTGACGATTATAACGAGTTTTTTCGATTTATATAAGGAACATTATTATAAATTTGTCATTTTATAGTCACAAACGCTCGTAATGCACGTTTTTTAAAAGAATTTGCCACACAACACTAATTCCAAATACCAAAAACAACAACAAAAGCTCCAAATAGGATAAAAAAAATTATGTTACATTCGAAAAACTCAATGCCTATAAAATAGATGAAAAATTACCAGAACACCGTCAACACCAATTCCCGACACCATATTTGACCATTTTGTAAATGAATATAGTATAAAATACCGATGTTTTAGTTACAATTATCCACCTGTCACAATAACAATTATAAAAGATATTTAATCGCCTGACCCATTTCTGCTTTCGGCCACTTCTATTAATTTTACACCTTAAGTCACGGTGTTGTAACTATCAAAACTAGAGATCTCAGGGATTGTTGATTGTCCGAATTTCTACAGAAAATTCGGGCTAAGTTGTTGATTAAAGCGTTGTCTGAAGATGTGTGTTTCTGTCTTCTACAGCTAATTAGAGCGGGAGACGTCAGTTAAAACACTGACTAATGTTTTATATCATAACATAAAGCTTTTATGTATTGGAACTTATTATAGTGATACTAATTTATTGCAATATATTCCTTTCGAGTAACTATTATAGCCTCTATCCCGGCTAGAGATTTACGCCCGAATACTGGAACGCAACTTAAATATTATGTTTAATCCCGCTTAAATATACTGGCTAAGCGGGCCATGCTCAATTAAGAGCATCTTATTATTTGAATGGCGTTAGAATATTCGGGCGTTAGTATTCTAGTTCAAATTCGGCCAAATCACTGGTAATATTCGGCCGAAAGCCGAATGATACCCGAATATTCGTGACATCTCTACTAATAATATAAAGTAACGGTTATGAAAGTGTCAGAATACAGTGTTATATAGTACTGGTGTTATTAGTTTAATGAAGCTTTACTTTAGTTCAAAATGAACCGTTTATTTCACTTTTAGTTTCATCGCTACGGCTATACGTTGATTTAATGTTTGTTGTAAAACATAATTGGATTTATAACATACAATATTTGTTAGTTATATAATGTCTGTTGGTGTTTGTTTTTTATGTTTAAATTTTAAAATCAAAACATTTAAAATGTGTTTGATCGGGACTTTTGATATCATAATGACCTTAGTTATTTATTGAACAACTTTCTAGATAACTATATTATGGTTTAGAATTGTAGAAAAATTGAATTGGAACAGTGATGAATAGGTTTCATAAATAACTGACAAGATTTTTGGGAAAATACCAAATTAAGTAATGCAACTATATTCATACTGACATGCACAGACAATTTTCAAATTTCCGTCAAACCGTAAAACAATAATGATAAATGAATAAAATCTGTACTCAATAATCTGGCAGAGTTCTATTTTCAAAATTTCAATTTATTTTTTTAATATAATGTCTTTAAGCCAGTTCTAAAACCTTTCAGTTTGCCCCTCGTATTATTTTATATCCTTTCTACATTATGATCACTAATAATTACATAAGTTTGATTGTAAATATTTATAGGCTACGAGTAAATATTCAGTTATCAGCGTCCACCATCAATCACTGATTAGACTGACGTTAAACTTCACTTTCCAAAAGTTACGCAATGTTTGGCTAATTGTTATTCCATATTAGCGTTCACCCCTACTATGAAATTGACTATAGTTATTATAGTTTGTAGTGTTCTTTACAGGTATTGCAAATTTTTCTTCGAAGAGTTAAAATTATATCAAATTTGTGCTGATAAATTCAATCATAAAGTAGTGAAGTAAATATTTAATTTATCTAAGCTCTTAGGCTTCTCCAGTATCAAATCTAGATAAGAAACAGACATTGGAATGAGAAATAGTGCGCTCGATCCGTACCATATTATGTAAAATACTCTTATGATTAACATAAATCTTTGTCTGATCTGCATGAAATGCCCAGTTTCTGATTTTCACGACATAATATACGTATGTATATTACTTCTCTAGAATCTGAATGATGTATCTTACTATAAGATGTTTTATCTATTAATTATATCATGCTAAGCCTTACTAATCCACTAGTTTTGATTTCATTAGATGCAACTTCCCTACATTTCAACTCCACAACGATTTACTATATCATAACTATTGCATTTCATTAACCTTGCTAACGTTTACTACGCAAATAAATAGTAAGGGACAACTGACCACCGTGCTTTATGTCAAATAAATTTTAATTAAATCGAACACAAGCAAGCAAGATGGCCACTTGGTCAGCTTTGCTACCAGAATAAATAATTGACAAGCAGTTGATGAATTGCTTTAGCCACCTTGTTACATTATATCTGAGGCCCATCTGTCTTTTAGTGGCATGACGCAGTCGGTTTTAATTTGAAAATTTGTTAGTGATATATCAAATGTGTGAACTGTTTCGTAAAGGTTTGGTGATATGGCGAGTCAGACTTAAGAGGCAATTTACTCATATTATTTTGATGACATCACTGTATCCATATACCTATTGATTCTAGAAAAGCTTTGCTCAATACATGCCACGCATCTCTTATGTTGTGTCTCAGAATGGCGAACGCTGTGGAATGTCAACCATTGCTTTGTATTTCAAGGTGTTGTTTCGTTTTGCTACTGTTCATGAGCGGTTGTATCGCTTACTATCTAGCGAACGGCGTGCTCTCATCTCGCCATTCATTGCAATTAACACCAATAACTCGCCAAATTGCGATAAAAAAATAAAATGAGATATAATATAATAACACATATTTTTCATTTGATATTTTTTACAATGTTCCTTTTTACTAAGGACTTGTAACACTAAGTAAAATACATTAAGAATAAAATTTATTCCAATATGACATTCAAATTAAGTACATTGTTAGATCAGGTGTTACTTAACTGTAAATTCATTTCAATATTTCAGTCGTTTACTATAAGCTTTTTTAAACAAATAATCTTGACATTTAATTCTCTTGTAGGTGACGCAGCCAGCGTTATAAATAACATTAACACTGTTAAAAAAAACATAATTGATACTTCATTGGATATTTTAAGTACATTCCCTGTTCACTTGCACCTGTTACTCTAATATGCATAAATTATACGCCAATGAACGTCGAAAACACTATCTCACTCAATAAAACACGACGTGTCACCTAAATCATATCGATACATATGAAATGTATTAAAATTAAGTCTTAAACTACACTCTTATCCGTTTTCTTTAAGTATCTGAGTTGTTTCTTTGTATAGACAAGCTGACGTTCAGACTATGACAGCACTTTGGCGCCTTTAATAAATGTTTCAGATAGTCCTTAGAAGAAATGATGCCGTATCACATTATAAATAGTAAGAAATTATTTGTATGTTTTACAACTAAGATGTTAAAATATAAGTAACGACTTTTTGACGCTATCAAGTAATAAAATCTATAAAAAAAATTATTCCAATCGTATAAAATTATATCTTTAATTTCTTCGTGTTAAATGTAAATATCCTACTATCTTAACTATCTTCTCCTGTACACCTACGCTTAGACTAAAAATACGTTACTTGTGTGCACATTCAATGTATCGAGATATCGACTGATTTATTAAATGAACACTTAAGAATCCTCGTCCTTAAAAGAAATAACCGTAAAATCGACTTCTTCAGTAATTGAGTTACTATAAAAACGATAAATAATAATTGTCATTAAAATTACGCCAAAAAGTCCGGTAAATGTTTAACATTTAAAAATTATCGAACACCGGCAGGATACAGCTGCGTGAGATATTAAATATAAAAAAAAACATAAGGTTCCATAATTAAATTAGCGTCTTCGAAAATTAAAAATGGAAAAGAACACACGGGGACGTCCTACCGGCCGCGGCTGGGCGCCGTCTTCACAACACATACCATCGCGTTTTATACCCATCAAATCGACCGATAATTGAAATGAGTTCCTTGTAAAAAGCAGAAAAACGATTATCCCCATACCTTTTAAGACGTCCGAGATACACAAATGGACTTTGTATTAGAATTTATGTCACTTGAAAGAGATGATATAAAAAAGCGCCGACGGCTTTACACGCAATAAAAATATTGGGAACGATGAGAATGCCTTCCCGGTTGTCAATCGTGGGGTTTAATAATCGTAAAATGTTTTTTGATCCACTCAACACTTGTGTTTGGAGACATGTATTCTGTACAGGAACATTGACAAATTGATATTGGTTCTTGTAAGCAATAGACTCACGTACTGGAACAATTTATATGTGTAAGTTTTCCGTGCCATTTGCAAAAAAACGAAACAATTTGCCCGGGACCTAACACGAAGTATATTGCGAATTAGAATTTATGTATGGCACGTTACCACATAAAATCGTTTATTGTCGTATTTTATTGTATTTATTTGATAGGATGCATATTTATGTCCTGAAGTTTTTCACTTAAACACGAAGCTTTGTGAATTTAAATTGATTATGCATTAGCATGCTTATAAAACTACGGTGGAGCAATAGAAGTAAAATGAAACATTAAAAGGCAGTATGGCGTCTGGCTCTGAATTATACGCCGTGAAAACGTCTACCCGTGATTAAAAAAATAAAAATGATTATGAAAAAAAATAATTATTAAATTGACACACATAATTAGTATTTCCGTTTCATCACTTTAAGAAAGTGCATTAATTTGCTTTGGGTATATCGTCAAAATGATCACTATAAAAGTCGTATTTTTCATTGTATTTTTCCATACAATTTTTCAAAGCCGGTAAATATTGATGACTAACTAATGCAAATAAAGCAGGTCACCTTCTAGTGGTCACCATCGCCCGTGAACAACTTCCTTCGTCCTCTGGAGGTCACCACTTACCACCCAAAACACGACAGCGAAGCTATTACCACACATTAGTATTCTATACGTTTGTAATACCTGGGTTAGGATTCCTCATTTACACTAGCCAAATTTGTAAATGTATCGCTTTATTTATAATAATAACACAATTATACGAAAAGAGTATCTTACAGCAAGAATCGTATACCATTATGGCATGACATACCCGCCATAAGATTATCGTGTTCTGTGGAATAACGCTATACTCTGACATCGTACACAAAACTGTACGAATATGCCTAAATATTTTACAAAAGTCAGAAACTTTTATCGTACGTGATAACTATAGACTAAGTTCGAAGTGAATGATAAGTTTCATAGAGAATAGTATTGATTCTTAGAAGTATAAAATATAATTATCTAATATGTCGACGTTGAACATTCGAAGTTCGTATTGGAGTACAGAGTAAACCCCCTGAAGGCTTACACGATGCAACTTTTTATATCTTTACAATAATCGTATCTACGAAGCGAAAAACTCTCCCGTGTAAATGGGGCTTAAGGATTTTTTTAAAGTTCCACTTAGATTTAATGTGATCTAGCATTGTAATAACTACAATAACTGCTTATTCGTGTTTTAATAGCAACGACCTTGTGACTTCAATTTGCTATAATCTATGGACTTATTTGATATTAGTATTTTTTTTGTAATAATGCATATGCATTATTACTGGGAATATGTCCAGGAACATCCATAATCCATGGTAGGAATAATCTGTATTTGCGAAATTATATTTTAAAAATACGATGAATTCAAAGACTTTTGTACCATCCATAATTTTATTAAGTCAATTAATTTTAATTTATCCAGTTTAATTGATACTCATAAGCATACCACCTACCAGTGAATTTTGTTAAAAATAAGGCAATAATAATAATGAATTATTATCAGACTATACGCTTAAGTGACATGTGTGTAAGTACTTAATACATTGGTACGGGAAGGTAGCTATTTAATTTATTAAAATAATATTTAAACACGCTGTGCGCGTCGCGGTGTGACGTAAGCACTTTCATATAGATTTTATAACCATAAGTGGTAATTATGTACGTTGTTTATATGTAAAAAGAAGTCAATTTTATTACCAAATTAGTAAGAGGGCTTACAGGCGCAGTTGTTTGATTTTGGTGCCAGTGCGCTGGAGTGGTGTTAGTTCAAATCAGGAACGAAAATTTGTAATCAGAAACATCCTTTAATATGGCAGAAAGCTTTAGCTATTCGCACTCGATTAGTTTTGAATTTTTTATACTTCCCACAAAAGCATACCATGCATTATTTTTAGAAAACATGGTAAAATTATATTAATCCATTAAGAAATGCACAAAAATTTAACAACAAAAACGAACCCAGGAGCTAACAATTCGCAGCCCACGCTCTCCCATTAAGCCAACGAGGCATACCCAGACACAGTTAAGTAACAAGCGATAAAATTAATTTTATAAATCCCAATGGCTCATAAACCGTCCGTAATTATTGCGTTACTTGCACTCAATGAAATATAGTGTTACTAATGTCCAAAAAGGTTATAATTATCATCAATTATGAACGCTTGCCGAACATTTTTCACGTATCTAACCGTATAGACAGGTAATAACGAGTTACGTTGATCGGATTTTTTATATGCAAGAAAACGGGCAAGTATGGTGGTAAGTGGGCACCTACGTCTATAAACACCTATGGACTTACTCAGTATTAAAACCTATTTGGTTAAATGTTTTGTCTTCTTCGCAGAAACTACATTCAAAAGACGTTCGAAACGGACAAAATATCCGATAACTTAAATAGGTTTATAAACTGGCTATGAATGAGACGGGTCGACTTTCAAAGGATTAGAATGAGTGTTATATCTAAACCTATAATATATTATTTAATTGTATTGGTACAGCAAACGAGCAAATAGCTCACGTGACATTAAGGTAGTAGCAATGAACAGCTGCAATCCAAAATAGGAGAGGAAAGAAATTGTGGAGTTTATGTTAGTTTGTCTATGAGTATTCGAGTTGTCATGACAACGTGATTATATTAAAATGGAATATACAAATTGTCACCTTATTTTATTACTTCGCAATATGCCCCGAAGTACGTATTTTACAGTGGCGACGAGGAAAATTCGGGTTAATAACGCGTAATTTATCACTTGGACTAAGGAACTTTATTAAAAAAAATTATCAAAATGTCAATTGGAAAAATTGGAGAATTTGACATGAAAAAGGGGGCATGGAACTCATACATCGAGAGGTTAGAGATGTTTTTTGTAGCTAACAATGTTAAGGACGAGCTCAAGTTACCCACCTTGATCACTTGTATGGGAGATGAGGCATATGAACTCTTGGTGAATTTGGCCAGTCCTAACCGACCAGCAGATTTATCATTTGCAACAGTGGTTAATTTATTACGTCAACACCTATCACCAAATCCTTCAGCGTTGGCAGAAAGGTATAGTTTTCGCCAACGTAGACAAAATAGCACCGAAAATATAAATGCTATCGTAGCGGAGTTAAAAAAGTTATCCAGGTTTTGCAAATTTGGAAATTCCTTAGACGCAAATTTACGAGACCAATTTGTATGTGGTGTGAAAAATGACCTAGTTAGAGAAAGACTTTTCGCGGAGAATGATGAAATAACTTTCCAGAAAGCTGTTGGTATCGCAGTGTCTTTAGAAACAGCAGAAAAAGATGCTGCTAAAGTAAACTCAGAAAGAGTTGAGACAAGTAGCTCTAGTGTTTTAAACGCCATTGGATCGCCAGCGGAAGTCCAAAGACGGTTCGTTATACCGAGGACAAGAGAGTCTGTTAGTAAAGATGCACATAAACCAGTCCAAGAGTGTAATCGCGAAGGTAGCGGAGCAGGGTGTACTGTGTCAGCTCAGCGAAACTTGTTGGATATTTGTTCTGGTTGCGATCTATATGGGCATCACATCACTTCATGTAGATACAGGAACTTCGTATGTAGTAAGTGCCGGCAGAGGGGTCATTTACGTCGCAGTTGCCCGAATCTTCAAAAGTTTCCGGCTGGACGGTACCGACGTGGTAAGGAAGTTCATTTTGGCCAAGCCGATGATGAGTCCGACGAAGATAGCGAGGAGACGCAGTTTTTCAATCAGCTATCCTTAAATGACTATAAGGCGGTAAGATTACCTGTTTGTGTAGATGGTATAACGTTAAATATGGAAATTGATACCGGTACGGCTATTTCTTGCATTAGCAAGGATACATATGATAAATATTTTTCGCACATAGAATTACAGTCAGACAATACCATTTTGAAATTTTATGATGGGTCAAAAATTAAGCCAACAGGTGTCATTAGAGCTATGGTAAGTTGCCAGGATAAGTCAAAGTGTCTTGATTTATTTGTTATTTCGGGAGGTACTACTTCGTTAATCGGTAGGAAATGGTTATCGGAATTAGACATAGATATACCAAAATTTCGTTATCATCATAACATTAATATTAAGAATTGTATACACACTGATTTAAATATTAACATTGATGATTTGTTAAACAGGTTTAAAGAGCTTTTTAATGGCCAGCTGGGTCGGTACACTGGCGGAAAAGTGACGTTACGAGTGCGAGAAGGGGCATTGCCTGTATTTCACCGAGCACGTCCGGTACCATATGCGCTGCGGGATCGTATCGAAGAGGCACTGGATGCCATGCTGCGCGACGGCATCATCGAGCCGGTAGAATTTTCCGATTGGGCTACACCTTTGGTACCCGTAAATAAACCAGATGGTTCGCTAAGAATCTGTGCGGATTACAAGGCTACTTTAAATCCAGTTTTGTTGGTTGATCGATATCCACTACCTAAAATCAATGATATTCTTGTAGCGCTGAATGGAAGTCAATATTTTAGTAAATTAGACTTATCACAAGCGTACAATCAGATAGAGTTGGACGAATAAAAAATGTATACGGTTATAAATACTCACAAAGGTTTATATAAGTATAATAGATTAGTTTTTGGCTTAGCATCAAGTCCTGGAATATTTCAACGTATAATGAATAAGGTTTTGCAAGGCATCCCTAATGTGCAGGTTTTCTTAGATGATGTGATTATTGGGGGTGTTACAAAACAGGAGCACTTGAAGACTTTGCAGGCAGTTTTTGAAAGGATATTGCAAAATGGTATGAAACTTAAGAAATCTAAATGTATTTTCTTTGTTAAAGAAATTTCGTATTTGGGTTATATAGTATCTAAGGACGGTGTTAAGGTAGATCCCGCAAAGATAGAAGCTATTAATAAGATGCAAAGACCAAATAATGTTTCCGAACTGCGGTCGTTCTTAGGAATGGTTAATTTCTTTGCAAAATTTATAAGAAATTTTAGTGCCCGATTAGTACCTTTATTTAATTTATTGAGAGTTAAAGCTGAATAGAAGTGGGATGAAGAGTGTGAGCGTACATTTTTAGATTTTAAAAGACTTCTTATTAGTACAAAAGTTTTAGCTCATTATGATCCAAACAAAACATTAATTCTAACGTGTGATGCGAGTGCCCGAGGCATTGGCGAAGTATTATCTCAGCCAGGTGTGGATGGGGAGCGTCCTATTGCTTACGTTTCTCGGACTCTAAATTCTGCAGAGAAAAATTATTCTCAGATACATCGGGAAGCACTTGCCATTATTTTTTGCGTTACGAAATTTCATCAATACTTGTACGGCCGGCATTTTATTTTACGTACCGATCATAAGCCGTTGGTGTCTATATTTGGACCAAACAAGGGTATACCATCAATGGCAGCTAGCAGGATGATTCGCTGGGCAATCATTTTATCAGCGTATAATTATGACATAGAGTATGTTAAGACATCTGAAAATAGTGCGGATGGGTTATCACGCCTTCCAATAGATGGGAATATGCAAGAAACGATACCAGAGCAAACATTCTTGCATTTTGCACAAGATGCCCTATTACTTGACTATAATGAAATTAAGAAGCAAACTCAGAAGGATACGACTCTTGCTAGGGTTCTGAGTTATGTTAGAGATGGTTGGCCGGAAACCTGGGAAATTGCCGAGACAAAACCTTTTTTTAGTAGGAAATCGGAGTTATATGAGGAATTAGGTTGTCTTATGTGGGGGCATCGGCTTGTTATTCCGTTATCCTGTAGAGAAAAAGTAATGCAGCTAATCCATGAACCACATATGGGAATAGTAAAGTCTAAGGCTTTGGCTCGTAGCTATGTCTGGTGGCCAGGGATTGACGAGGCAGTGGAGGCGGTTTGCCGGAATTGCGTGACGTGTGCTGTTTATGCAGATGCACCGCCGCGACACACGCCACAGGTTTGGCCATGGTATAGTCGCCCATGGATCAGAATCCATTTAGATTTTTTGGGGCCTATATTCGGTAAGTTATATTTAGTAATAATTGATTCTTCATCTAAATGGATAGAGACATTTTGTGTTCCCAGTACAGCTGCTAAAATAACAATAACTAAATTGAAAGAGCTCTGGAGTCGTTGGGGTATTCCGAAACAGGTAGTTACAGATAATGGGCCACCTTTCACAAGTGAGGATTTTTCTACCTTCTTGAAGAGTTACGGAACGGAACATATCCGTATTGCTCCATATCATCCATCTTCAAATGGAGCAGCAGAAAATGCTGTTAAAACTTTAAAAAGAGTTATTAATAAAGCACACAAAGAAGGTCAAATCATTGAGGATGCTATAAATAATTTTCTTCTGTACTATAGGAATGTGGAACACGCTTCCACGGGAGAATGTCCGGCTACTTTAATGATAGGCAGACGGGTAAGGACACGGTTAGATGTCCTCAAACCTGACAGGGAAGGCTGTGTTAGGAAAGCACAGCAACGTCAGTCAAACGCTGTAGGTGGTAGGGACCGAAGTTTCCATCAAGGCGATGAGATTTGGTATCGTCAGTATCACAAAAGTGACAGATGGCTGCCGGGAAAAATAGACACAGTATTAGGTTCCACCGATTACAAGGTAGTGGATTCAGATGGACAATTAGTTCATCGACACGTGGATCAAATTAGAAGTAGGAGGAAAAGTAGTCTGGTGTTTCCGTCGGGTTCAGTGCAGCAGCCAGAATCTGTTTCTTTAAACACGGAGCCACAATCGGGAACTTCTACGCGTACCCTTGAGTCGCCGACGGGCTTGGCAGTTAGTGGCACCTCACATACACCACCTATCCTTTCGGGATTACAAAATAACTTGGCAGTCGCTTCACCCAAAAGTGTGCCGGTTCAGACTCGTCCAGTCAGGGCATGTCGACTTAAAAAGTCACCTGTATATAAATAATGTTAGAATAGATATTAAGTTATGTTACTAGCGTATTTCTTGTTTTTTAATGTAAATGTTTATATTTGTTTTATTGATTTTGTAAATTGTAGTGACCATTTAAGAGGGAGGATATGTGGAGTTTATGTTAGTTTGTCTATGAGTATTCGAGTTGTCATGACAACGTGATTATATTAAAATGGAATATACAAATTGTCACCTTATTTTATTACTTCGCAATATGCCCCGAAGTACGTATTTTACAGAAATTAAAAAGCACGGCAGAATAAAAATAATAAAATTAGGCCTTTGGAAATTCAACCTAACGAACTAAACTCAGATAATAAGTGTAATAGAAATTAGTCTCTTTAATTTCTAGACAAGTGCCAATACAATTCAAACCAGTTGTAAATAATTTATATTTAAAACTCCCAATACAATTAAACAAATTTAAATATTGATAAAGTTCCAAGCTACAGTGCATACTCAATCGATCATCTCATTGTGTTGTGTTTTATCAATAAAAATGTAAACACGCCCTAAGAAAAAACATAAAAGGACCAAATCAATTTATTGATATATTGGTATGGATGTAAAAACAGTTGTTTGGGAACGATCAACATAGATACATTGTGTTTTTGTGTTTTATTGTACTAGGTTTGTACGATGATGGAATAATATAAATAAAATAAATGATCTTGGTAAAATAATAAAGATTGTGGTATCAAATCTATTAGGATATTCGAGATTCTTCACACTTCATCTTCCTTTCGGCGCGGTGTCTGTGTGTGTGTCTTGCCAAAATGCTATACAAATTAACAACACCTTCATTATAAAATGCTTTTTGTTTATAAATGAGTATGTAAAAAAAACCATGTTTTAGTTAATCTGATTTCAGTGCGTATAATCCCATTAATAAATAACAATGCAAATTCCTTCATAAACCAGAGCTACACTTGATTAGATATTTCATACGCGGTTTAGTTATATTGCTGGCAATACACCTTTCATAACAGCTCTGTCCAAGCTAAAAATAAGCAGTAATAAATTTCACTTCTTAATATATATAATCGAGATAAGCCGCTGATGTCCGCAGTAATAAGACATCAACAGTTTATGGTATAAAAATCCAGCCCCCGACTTAATGCCTATTCATTAAAACACTTGCGCGGTTTAAAAACTGGAGTGAGTCGCTCTCTCGCGTAGAGGGATCCAGATAAAAATAATTATATTTTTTTAAGATAATTAAAGTATAGTTTCATCAGATAGGGAAATTTGTATTGATAATATTTATATTTAAACCATATGAAAATTAAGTGGTAGAGCCACACAATAGGCAGTGATAACAGCACTTATGCCTATTAGTAATTAAACTGTGCGATACCACTTCAATAATAGATTTTCAGTACCGAGAGAATCAGTAAGGTATAAGAGGCTATAGAATCCCTATATTTTCCTGTCTTTCCTTCTACCTTTGATCTTCAAAAACCGGCCATGTAAGCAAGGACAGATTTCGTAAATATGCTCAGATTGGGTCATATCAGACTGAACCCTAAAAAGGTTTGTGTTTGCCACGAGTCACAGACTATTGATACATGATTATCAAGACATCCACGCTGAAAAAAATTATTAGTTTATTATATTGATGTGAAATAGAAAATAAAATATTAAAAAAAATTAATGCTTATTCTCCACATATAGAAGAAATAAGGACTGGGTTTAGAAACAAATCAAAAAATCATAATACAGGTATTGCAATATCATTAAATATAGCCTAAAAGTATTATTTTTTATAAAGCCCCTAAAATTTATAGATGTGTGAACTACAATACTTGAAATGTTTATATCTGGAAGTTATGGTCAAAAGATTAACAATCCAATTTCGTAAACGACAACAATGATAATAAATTGAAAATACCACTCATAAATCGTCATTTTTCGACCAGTAAAAAAACATTACAAAAATTCCATAAAATTTCTTGCATCAGCTACTACGTCATGTCTTATCATAAAATATCAACGTCGAATCGTGTCTGCTTTGTCAAATACTTTCACCGCCCACGCAAAGTTTGTGACTTGCTCCGAAGCTCGGCTCTAAACCCACAATTACGTATATTGAACGGTCCGATCAAAAACACCGACATGGCGCTATTATCACGCGTACACTGAATTAATTTCGATTTTGCTATTACAATAAGGCTAGCGGTTGACTGAAAATGTTTACAAGTCTGTAAGTTGGACGGTAAATTTATAAAATAACTGCCCATAAGGACTTGATGTAGCAACGCCTTCGTCTAAAATTAAAAAAAAACTTTAGGGTATATTCTACCGAGCTGGGGTAATATTTCGTGAGAAAAGACCTTTTCTAAGATTCATCTGAGCTTAGACTCATTATTTCAAATGCTAACCTAAAAATACTTGTAGTTTGATTGCACACGTCTTTCTAATTCTTGTAGATAACATACAGCTGTGTTTTTATACTATTTGTTCCATCACCGTTAAAACGATCGACAATATAAATTGTAAAGACGACTAAATTCGAATAGACTTCGTTGAACACAAACGGAGGGGTTGACATCTAATTCGGTTTTCACACCCCTATTCTACAGTGTAACAATCGGAAACGCGCCAAAATTATAGCCTAGCGATCATAATCGATATTTTTCATCCGTGATAATCGATTATCGTAACGTTTAAAAGGACAAACTTTGTAAATATGGCCACAAAAAAGAAAAAAAAAAACTTTGTAAATACAGTGTTCTTTATTTGAATTTATTTGTTATTTCACCAAGTAGGTAGTAGTATAACACTTCCGGAACATCTGCCGTTCTCTATGCATAACTTCCTAAAAAACTTTTATACTTTAACCCTTTCAAAAATGTTCTTCCCTCTTGAAATATGAAGCTAAAGCACTTACATAGTTATAGTTATTAATATTTAATAAGGTCAGGTACAAAAAGGCCAATCACTTTCGTATTTTGAATGGCGATTTTTTTTGACAGATGCATAGTTTTTTAGTAAGGAGTACTTAGGAAATACAGTCAAAATGTTTTAAATTCCATTTTTGAATATAAATTAAAAGGATCACGAACTACCTGACATAACTTCAATAAAAATTGATTTTATTTGATTTTACGAATACCATAAAGTTCTCATATAACTTTTTTATGAGCAGAAGTGACTAAGGCCGTAGGGGCAAGACCACCTGACCCGCTGACGTACCCAGATCCGGATCGCAGGGCTATGCTAATTAATTTATTGTCACGTACAATATACTTTCCTTGTTATGTGCCTTTTGTGATGCACGTTTAATATTTATGCTTATGAATGGAACGGGGCCGAACGACCTATTGATGCCAGTTATTGGTACTCCATTTTTTTCTTGACCAAGGAAGCGCTGCGTTCAGCATTGCGATGGTTTTAATTTTACTTTTTGATTTGTTGTATTGTTCAGATATAAATGGGACAAACAAACGATTGGTGCAGCTGCTATGATGTGCTTTCTGCGCTGGAAGTTATGGGTTTGAGATCCTTCTAAATATTAATTATTATGACCTATAATTTTATAATCGTACGATGATTCGTAGCAATACCAGTATGACAGCTTAACAGCATTTATTTTAAATGGTGAAATCAATTCTAAATTTAAATAGAGATAATGCTGATTGATGGAACTTAACAAGGATAAAAAGATGTTCATTCTGTTACTTAAATACGTAATCAAAATTAATAATATTTAATATTTTGCTAATAAAGTGACTACGACTCATTTAAAGCTGCACAAAAAAAGGATTAAATCAGCGAACGGATTAGCGGTGGCATAAACTCTAAATTTAAAATAAATAATTTTACGCTTCAACAAGATATTTTTTTGCTGACTTCACGTTTATTACCTTGTCTAACAAGTTCGGAATTATATTTTTAATGTAATGATGCACGCGAAGATTCTTTGCTTTAAATATATATTATATAATAACGCACTGGTAACATACTGGCCATAAATAAAAAATACTCTTAAGAAAAAAAAACATAAAAAACTAGTTCAAATACCTATTCACAACCCACCAAAGAAAAGTAAGCCGATTATTACCTTTCCCTGCATTGTGTTACTATACCGCGCAATATATCAAACTACGAATAGAATTTGTATTCTAAAATTAAATAATACAAAAGCAATACATCACAAAAATTATTTTACTTTTTAAAGCACTGTCCTTGTAAGAAATAAAGCCGCCCACGCACTGGGCGAGTAAAAGTCGCTTTCCAACGCAATTGTGTACGACAGGTCGGCCGTGTGGTCTTTCTTTCCCGAACACTTGTCTTAAAGTGATTTACAAATTACGTAATATTTTATGTCATAGTCCAAGTCAACTTATATTTTCTTATTTCTATTTTCATAATATAGTCAATTAACTTTGTTTTGATATGATTGGTACAAACTACTATAATACACTGGTCGTAGGAATCTCTTTTGTGATGCCACTATAATGTGGTGACATTACAGTGTAAATATACTGTCCTATTCCGGTTTGAAGGACATTGTAGCCGGATTAACTACTGAACATAATTAGACTTCACATCTTATGCCTCAGGATGACGAGCGCAGTACAATGCCAAGCATTGCTTTGTAATTAATGGTTTTGTTTGGTTTTGCTACATCCTTATGTGGTCGTATCGCTTACCATCAGGCTTCAATATATTGTTCTGTGTACTAAAAAACATTAATAACAGAGACAGTTGTATCTCAACATCCAATAAGATTGTCTTTTCGAAATTGGATATATTTTTACTCTTTATTGTACATCTTAAGTTACATAATAAATAAATATAACAGGCAAAAATTCAATAGTACAATGGGTGACCATATCGCATTGAGCGATTTCTTCATGATGGATATACACAGGAAGGCTAGCACTACATACAAAAACAATTACTGTTAAGAAATTACATATTAATAATAGTACAAGAGGTGGTCTTTATGTTACTGGGTAATGTTTCAGGCAACCTACAGATAGATTTAAAAAATAGAAAACATTATTACCCCATACATCATCATATGTCAAAACATATCACAAACAAACAATAAATATCAAATAATGCCATCAACATTTTATAACACTAATAATACTCATAAACACAGGAATCCTTTTCAATCAACTCGATATGTCTATACATAAGAAGACATTATTTTAATAATTATCTGCCCACACATATACGCACATTCATGATTAAGCACATAAGTGGCGTTTAATTAGAAGTTTATTACAACAAAAGTTCTATAAGGCGTGGGTGGTAGGTGAATGTTAATGATCTCGTTAAATCCAGCGGTCAGTTGTAAATTTTTGATTTATCGAATTGGAATCACCTACATTTATTTAAGGTAATATTTTTTTCTTTATCAAATCAATTTATTATGTATTTGCTATATTATCATCATTCATAAGCTTCTGTCCATTAGTAAACAAGTTTATTTCAAAACTAAGAAATAAGTAAGTAATTTTCTCTAATTTATAAAGCACCATCCTTGAAAATTATTACGCCATTTCAACCAAAACAAAAAAAAGACAATAATATGTTTGAATTAAATCTATCTCGTGCTAATAGGGGTAAACATGGTCATCTGTACAATAAGCAACTTTATTTCAATAAGTGACTTGTTCCAGATAATACAAAGAACTTTTAATCCCAGATATATATGAAAGATTGCCAGGTGCCTAATTTCCCTTTCCTCTTCCCATACTTTTTCCTCCCTCACCAACACTCAATTTGATGGTCCAGCAACATATCTATGATCTAAGTGTTGTTATAAGGTAAAGTGACCTGTTTGCTCATTGCCTTACCTATTAAATATTGAAAAAAGTATAACAGTCTAACTCTTAATCTATATATTCTAAACCCCAATCGTTTTCAATAAGGACTCAGCCCTGCAAGTACATTACAGATCTAAAATGTTAATGTCATTAAGAGCGTATACACCTTGCGCGCAAAGTCAACTATAGGTATTTCTTCGTTAATTTCACGCACACATAAGCGACCTAAGCTGTGTGCGTAGAGCTGCCGCGTCGGCTCGCTATACAATCAGCTCAAACAACTTTGATCCGTGCGCTTCAAATATTCAATTGAAATGTAACTGTAATATAATATCATAAAAATATTTTATTTGCATTATAAGTAGACAAATATTACTGTGCAAGCAAAGAATAATACAAATTTTGGATACTAATCATATTTTCGTTATTATTACATTGTTAAGTTGCATTCAAATCAGTGTTCAATCAGTAGACCCTACGGACGTTTTATTAATCATTTCGTGTTCGAACACATAAATAGTGTTAGGGGCCTTACAACCCCTTACAATTACGAAATATATTTAATTTTATATTACAATACATAACATAATTTAGCCTCGGAATTACATCCCATTATATTACCTGAAACATAATTTATACTCACTACAAAATCATTGTAGGCAATAAAAATAATTAAATATTTTACTACCAAAGTACTAAGATGTGATAATCGCAGTCCGCGCGTGGCTATTTTTACGACGCACGGCAAAAATCGACTGCAGCTAGGCCGGAGCGACGAGCGATACGTCCTCCCTCTAGAAGGCCTTCCGGCGGTCTGATTTGAGCCACGTCGGACAGCGTGTTTTATAGTGGTTTTTAAAATATTTGTAGAAAACATGAAAACTAATTTTCTTGAAATATAAAAATGGTAATTTATTGATAAGATGTTCTTCTATTATAATATGCAATTGCTATAAAAAAATATGTACGATAAGTTGGTGAAAAAAAATATGTTCTTGACGAGAGTTTCTGAATAATTTCGCATTGTTTAAAATTTTTATTTTTCAGGAACTAAACACAAAAATATTATTTTTCTCAGCAAAATCCCTCCATAAGGGTCTTATTAGTCTGATAATATTTTTATTTTCATCTTATATTTAGTGGTTTCGGATATCTTAAGCTTCTAAATTGCCATTTAAATCCTAAATAACGAAACTTGTGTTCAGTAATCCTTATAGTACTCACAAATTATCCATCAATCTATAATGTTTTCCATCAAAATCCCTAGATAACAACCTTTTCTAAAACAAGTACTAATTATTTTTCCTTTAAATTGTTTATTGGTGGCTATTAACTCATTTGAAAAGTCCTGTTTTTAAGCCAAATAGCGCGCACAGGGTATAAACGCTCTTAACACTCAATGTAACTTAACGTCTTTGATCACAATCACCGGAGAACTAATCCCACTATTAGTATTGGGCCCGGCGCGGCACTTAACTGAATCAATTTGTAGTATTTTGTATCGGGTCGTGTTAAGGCACAGCCGGCATTACAGTGAGATTATTACACGAATTCAAAGTACGGAATAAATTAAAAATGCATTTAATTAAATTTATATCGGAGATAGTTTTAAATTGCGGTTCAAGTGTCGATGGATTTTCTTGTGCATTAACATAAAATGTGATTTATTGAATTTAAGGATATTTTGTGTTCCATAATATTAGAGACAGGGTTCTTAATAAAATCGGAGCTTAATGTAATTCTTCTGTACGGTTGGCATTTTATATGTAATATTTAGCTAATTGTTTTACATACGCCTGATATCAACTCTACTGGAAACCCAATAACACGATGTTTTTCAAATTACTAAACTGCAAAACATCTATGAATTGCGAATAAAATAAAAAGCACAAAACACAGTTTCACAGTCCGTGAATGATATCACGACAGTAATGTAGCGACAAAATATCCTACACAATAACTTTATTACACCACTTACTCTGATAAGTCTAGTAATATTAAAGCTTTACATACATTTTCTTCGAAGTCCTGCGATCATATTTACAGTATAATGAATAAATTATTCTCGCAGAACTTCTTTAGATAATAACATTATTTTGTTTGAAGGTAAACATCAGGTAATCGGACAAGAAATACGTCTATAATATAAATGTTTCTCAGTAATTATTATTTAGCTAAACATTTCCTTATTTCCCACTTAAGAACATAATCGATTATTAATAAGCGTATTAATTTCAATCCTGCATAATCTTATTAATAAATTAATTTACTGGTTTATTAAGTTACGATGTAACTTATAATTCGTTTAGGTACTCTAAAACAGTGTTTTATATCTTTCTGAATACTCGATCCCTTTTCTGGTTGATTATTATTCTTATATAGTTATAATTAATATATTTTCTAAACATTATGGTCTGATCATCTCACGTCAATGTGGTATAAGGTGGTAAGCTTACATTGCAAGAATATGATCTAAAGAATTAGTCTTAGATGTATTGACGTCATGTTGACTGCACACTCCATATTTATGCTGATACGAAACCTAAGTGAGTAGTATTTTTAAAGTACACAGGTTACAAGATTTCATAGTTTGTAGCATTGCTTATATACTAGCGACATCTTCTTTCTCATCTTTTTGTTTAAGGCTTTTATCCAACTTTTATCCTCTTGAAAACGAAAACTAACTTCCGCATAATCCTATCCTATATTAAATGTTTGTACAACTATTACAATATTGTTGATTACTTCCACTTAAATCTGTGTATTTAATTAGCCAGAATGCTTGAACCAAGCGCGTTATTATGAATGACATATGAGTTATATTGTGTTCGTGTCGTTGACTCGCGACATTTAAAAACATGTTCAAATTAAACTGACGAAATTACGACGAATTTTTGACGGCAAGTATACTTGATTTTTTTAGTAAAATGTTTCGAATGCTCGGTAATTTTAATTTATTTATGCAAAGTGGTCTAGCAGATTTTTTTCAATTACCTAAAGATAAATAGGTTTTATATTGTTGGTTGTCATACATATGCTTCCTATTGAACTCTGCTGGACGTGATACTTGTCTTAAGATATGTTAAATGAAGAAATGTGCATGTGTAACAGACACACACACACACACACACTCCAGATAAATGTCAAAACCTTGCCATCAGCTATAGGACCTCCGATAATCTCTAATCGTATCAACTTGTATTATCATATCAACCTACTAAAGCTCTCACTCTATCTAAATCTATTATTACCAATCATCCCTATTGTCCACTACCCACAGTCCTGCATTTAAATGACATCATCTTACAAATCAATATTTGAATATCGAACCGAAAGCTATCATATCCCACACGATCAGTCGAAACGATCGCCATACAAACAAAACGCACCACAACATCGTTTCGAAGACAATCGAACATGATTAATTAGCTTTTAAAACACACCTACATAGTACAAGTAGCGGGCGATATAAAAAATGTCTACCTTTCAATATGTCTAGACCGGTGTCGTAATGACCCGAGCTCGATTCAAACAATTCTACCCACACATCATTGACATGAGTTGGAAACAAAAACAAGTTACATGCAGCCACGTGCACTTTGTAGGTGTCTGTTATTCTGGCTATTGTTTAATTAGACGCACGTGTCTATCACAATATAATGTCCAAAATGATTGGGAATTTCGGGAATTCGAGCAAAAATCTTAGAAACATTCTTCGTGATAGATTTAGATCTGGTAGATTCAGCTTTATGCAACATTGCCCTGTAAGCATTTTGATAAGGTCTTTAAATTTAATTTAAGTAATTATAGGCCTGATATAATTATTAATATTTGCTATGGGCTACTCGAATTCAGGACGTCTTTCTATAAAGTTTTCCCAATTCATAACCAGAAATATAATTAAAACGTTTACTTTCATTCCATGAACTACTTTTTTAAACAAGTGTAGTGCCTTTGCAATTATGAAAACTAGACCATTACAATTAATAGTGTCTTATTATTTTAAATTGCACCAAATAACGAATATATTAGAGCGGTCTTCAACTATTCAATCAGATTAGAAATCACACGAAGCATTGTCGTATTAAAAGTTTAGGCCAAGAGCAATACCGTCTGGTGCAAACAAATGAATGTCTCGGTATGAGCAATATGTGAATTCGAGCGGCACAGGATTAGAATTACAATCCCAAGATTGCTGATTAGATTTTGTATTGCGTTTTTTAATGAGGTTTACAAACGTACGTCTTGCACGACCGTTACGTCAGCACGCCGTGTGTGGTACATTACTAAACTGTTTATTTTAAAATCTAGTGTAACGATTTTACAACTGTCTGCATTGAATGATAAAATGGCGATTTAAAATTCAGGTGCAGGTTTTGTAGACGCTGCTTCGTCTGGTGTTGCGATCAGCCTTTCAAATTCTGTATCATCGATTTGATCTTTATCTTCGGAAACTATAGGGAACAGTTATTTTTTAATTATCTTGATAAATTACCGCTAGGTAACCATATAACCAAGCTACAGCGTAATTCTGGAACCAGAAGGTCTAAGGCTCAATCTTAAGTCAGGCGTTCTCCTTTTCTTTATCTCTTCAGCCTCAGGAATTCCACTGCTGAACATGGGTCTCTCCCAAGAATCTCCACATTGACCTGTTGGAAGAGGCCTGCATCCAGCGACTTCCTGCAACCTTAACCGGGTCGTTCGTCCGTCTGGCGCTCTATTTTTATACATTTTAAATTGGTTTCAGAACCATGCTTTACCGAGATTTTATCTTCGCATGTTGATGAAATAGAATTAATTTATGAATTGTTGTAATTTATTAGAAAACATTTAAATTAAATTGATAATAATTCTATCGCCGCTAACCAAAATACACACTCTAATTCCAAATAGAATTAAAATACTTGTATATCAAACCATAAATCTTCTTGAAATTTAAAACGTAATTTATATAACCAGTTTGCATAATATATTTGGCTTGCAGTTCGCGATGTAATATAACTGTTAACTAAAAGTAAATAGTTGAATATTTATTATAACTAAGTCGCATTTGGACAAGCAAGGTGAATAAGAAGTCGGAGACCTCCGCAAGTTTCGTTTTGATTTAAGAATGGATTGATCGGCTATACTGAAGGAGTACAGAATAGAAACTGTCCTAGCAAATAATGTCTTTTCGCCTTTTGGTACATCACCGAGAATGCTAGTTACTTAATCTCTCTCTCTCTCTCTCTCTTTACCCTTCTCATGATATCGCAGAGATCACTAGAAAATATATTATTCCTATAAAATCCACCCATGCATTACCTTGGTGTTATTAAGGTGAATTCTTATAAACACTGTTCAAGACTGTATTCAGAGGATACAACATTGACAAACTACTTAATTTGTCTCATTTTTTTTCTTACGCTACATCAAATATTTACTTTCTAGAATGTTTTAACCTTAAATAAGCCTATAGATTTAATGAATATGTATAATGTATTGAGTGTAGTAGGTTTTAAGAACAGCGTAGGACGAATCTGCCGATAGCCAGACATGAAGCAAATAATTGTAGATGGTAATAAAATATTTGCTTAGACACATACACCGAATCTGTGGCTCTCGTGTCATAGTATGTACCGGAATGTAGACGAAATTCATTGAGCACAAGAATTTTAATGAGCAAACAGTACAATAATATTTTACTATAATTTAAATAATGATTGAAAATTTTATTACGGAACAATATTTAGATATTGCATAAGTCACTGTTTTATGTTGTAATTTTAGAAAATAGTACATAATAAAAATCTAAAAACCAAGTAAAATACGACTGCTTCATTGGAATATGTTATAGGAAGACATGGAAATCTCTCAAGTAATTACAAGTAATATTTAAAAAATAAAATAAATGTTATTATTAAATTAGGTATGATGGTTTTAAGCAATTTATTGTTTGATTACTCAAACATCGTCTAATCACTCAATCCTAAATTACTCATATAGTTAGGAAAAATGGAAAGAAAGAAAATAATATTTTTGTTATTACATAACTCAACCTCCCCAAAACAACTTTAATATTTTACGGCTACATTAATTTCCTACAAGTATTTTAGGATATAAAGCAAAACCAAAATACCCTGTAAATTGAATACAAATGAATAAGCAATAAATAAACAAGCATTGCAATTCCATAGCAATTGGTACCTCGTTCTTAATAAAGTTATCCCGAAGTTTAGCATTAGAATAAAATTAATAATCATTAGAATAACTAATCTCGCGGACACCCCAATACACAAAAGATTAAAATATACTCCAACAGATGTTTAACGTACACACCGAATGCCAAATTATAATTAGCAATTTGAATACCCAAAAAAACAATATGTATGCTAATATTTATAACTGTGTATTATTTACATGACAATCTACCTACCGTATTACTTTTAAACTGCGTCTTTGATTAGTTATGCATCGAGCCAGACAATGCATGTTATTAATTAGCCTATTGTGTCCATTTTGGCGTGACTTGAATATAGTGGGTGTAACGGATCGGTCAAGGGTATATTTCGTCTGCTTCATCCAAAAATCCTTCTTATGGAAATCATAATGGTTGTTTATCACCAAAGCCTGTGTTTACATATGGCTTTATTGTTACACTAGGATATTTATTGACAATATTCATATTCCATATTTATACTCATGTAGATTTTATCCGTCTAATTTTGTATTCAAAATTGCACCAAAGCTGAACCTGTGAGTCAAAGTGAAATATATTGTTTGTTTTATCAAAATGGCAAACATAAATCATGTTAATAAAAATAAATGTGTGGAGGATAAATTGAACACGGAACAATTAAAAATCCCCGGCAAGAAACAAGCGGTCTTTATAGCCGATCATCTACCAGCAAGTCTGAAAAAACTTTTCTATCAATCTCGGGAATTTGCAAAACAGTATGGCTACCAATTCTGCTGGTCTTCAAATGGCAACATTTTCCTTCGCAGAGCTCACGGTGAAAAGCAGATCGTTATTTCCTCGGAACAATCTCTACTGGATTTAAAACCTAAAAATTTGTGACTAGTTTCTAATTTTTCACTAATTGCATGTTTACGTTTCTGCTTAGGTAGACTTATATATAAATCACACTTAAAACAACACGGGTATAATATTACTATACATGTACACATGCACTCCAAAAGACAAACTACAACTGAATCCTTACATTCACATTTATCCCACATACACTATGTACAAAAACACAAACAAAACTTCTCATACACTCTAGTTTTTCTCATTCGCACCCAGTATTCCATATACTCCCTTGTAATATTTTCTTTATTCTGTACACAAGGATCAAGTGAGCCGCTAAGGTCCTGCGCTTCTCTGTTTCACAAATGGCTAATATAAATACTATAATAACCGACTTGGACACGTTGGAGGCTACGACGTCTTTCACTTGTCACCCTGAGAACTGCAAAATGTATATTAATAATGAGAGCGGTATTGTTTTTCTTCATCTAAATATTAGAAGTATTAATAAGAATTTTGACCAACTTTGTATATTATTATCCGAGATAAAAACGAATATAGACGTAATAATACTGACTGAATGCTGGTTACGAAAGGCAAATAAATTACCTATACTCGAGGGATATATGTCACACCATACTACACTAAATCATAATCAAAATGACGGTATAATTATCTATACTAACTTAAAACTAATGTGCAAAGTAAATGAACCTACATTCAAGAATGGAAACTGTCTTGTCTGTCAAATTGACCCCAATATCAGTGTAGTAGCCGTATATAGATCCCCTTCTTCATCTACCAAAGAAACATTTAACAATTTTATAAATAGCCTTAGTAACGTATATGATACCATAAAATCTAGCAACATTATTTTAACAGGAGACCTAAATATCGACATAAGTAAGACCTCGACTGATCCTTTTCGTGAAGAATACCTAACGCTAAATGCCGCACATGGCCTTTTCCCGTCGCACTATCAGCCTACTAGGGCTAATTCGTGCCTAGACCACTTCTTTATTAAATCTGAATGTCTGTCTAAAACATTAATTTTGGAATCTCATATAACCGACCACATGCCTATTATCCTAAATCTGAATAAGAACACCTTTCACAATCAACGCTTAAACATAAGAACACGTACGTGTTACGAGAGTATTAAAAAGGATCTAGAAACCACTGATTTCTCTGACATCTTATCTGTCAAAGATGCTAATACTGCATCCAATATGTTTATCACGCTACTCTCAAACACAGTTGTTATACACACCAGGACAACAACAGTTTCCAGAAGGCAACGAGTTTTAAAACCCTGGATGTCACCAGGCCTCCTAAGATGCATTAGAAACCGCGATAGACTCCACTCAAAATCCAAAAAAGCACCTGATAATATGACCCTCAAACTAACATATACACGTTATCGAAATTTTTGCAATAAACTCCTTCATAAATTAAAGCTTGCATTTAACAAATCCCTAATTCAGAACGCTGGCAATGATCCTAGAGCCCTGTGGAAAGCTATAAGAGACATATCAAATACTCAATTGTCAAATACAAGTGCCAACGAACTCTTAAAACTATCCGATAACCCAATAACGTCTACTAACCATGTCTGCACATATTTCAAAGATATTGGTGAAAAATTAGCTGATAAAATTCGTAACTCTGTAAATTACTCCTCAAAAAGTACCTCAATGCAAAACCTTGATTCGACCAGCCCATCCGGTTCTCTAGTCGTCCTAGACGTGACATACACCGACATTGAAGCGTCAATTCTAGAACTTCGTACTAATAGCGCTACAGGTTGGGACAACATTCCCTCCAAGGTCCTCCGACAAAATTATAAGGTTCTCGTTCCTATTATAACGCATATCTGCAACCTTGCCATAAACAACGGCATCTTCCCTGAAGTGTTTAAAAAGTCAATTGTTCACCCGATTTATAAAAATGGCGAAAGAGATTGCATTAATAATTATCGCCCTATTTCAGTGCTCCCAGCCTTATCTAAAATCTTGGAGAAGACACTAAATCGTGCATTAAAAACGTTTTTAGAAAAGTTCAGTATACTAGCACCAAACCAATATGGTTTCCGACCGGGTATATCCACTGAGGATGCCGTATTGGATTTAACTAGCACAGTTGTAGACAATTTAGATGCGAAAAACAGATGCCTATGCATTTTTCTTGACCTTTCAAAAGCATTCGACACGGTTTATGTCCCTATTCTACTAGAAAAAATACAGAAATTGGGTGTACGAGGTTTGCCTTTTGACATTTTTAAAGACTACCTGACTAATAGGAGACAACGGGTTAAAATTGAGAGCTATATTAGTGAGGAAGAATCAGTATGCTATGGTGTTCCCCAAGGTAGTATTTTGGGGCCAACCCTATTCCAGTTATATATAAATGATCTCTGCTCACTTGATTTACCCTACACAAAGATCTTCACTTACGCAGACGATACGGCTATCGTTGTCTGGGGTCCTAATTGGCAAACAGTAAAGGAGCGAGCGGAATACTCATTATCTAGAGTGATGAGCTGGCTATCTAATAACCTCCTAACAATAAATCTATGCAAGACCAACTTCATAGCTTTTTCCATCAACAAAATTACTGACCCTGCAAAGAATTATTCTATTAAAGCTCACACGTGTACGGATCGCAACGTTTGCAACTGCATAGAACTTACGCGGGTTGAAGAAGCTAAATATTTGGGCGTACAAATCGACCATCGATTGAAATGGGATAAACAAATTGAGGTAGTCACGACAAGAGTAAGGCGATTAATACATGTCTTTAAGTCCCTCCGAGATGCACTGCCACCTGATAAACTAAAGTTAGTATACCTGTCCCTGTGTCAATCTGTAATACAATATTGTATCACTGTGTGGGGTGGTGCAGCTAAATCGCACCTAGTTAAACTGGAGAGGGCTCAAAGGGCGGTGCTAAAGGTAATAATGAGGAAACCTTACAAATACCCGACCACGAGCCTATACGCGGATTGTAAAGTCCTCTCAGTGCGACAGCTGTTCATCTTGAAATCAGTAGTCAGAAAACATCGAGAAGTGTCGTGCCTAAACCCAAACCCAAAAAAACGCAGCTCTTCATCCGTATGCCCTCGTGTGGCTTGTAGAACCTCTTTCGCAAGGAGACAAACGCGTAGTATTAGTGCCAAATTATACAACGGTGTACACAAAAAACTGAATATAGTAACACTGGGTAAACGTGAAGTTAAAATAAAAGTAACCAACTGGCTTCAAAAACTCAGTTTCCTACAAACTGAAGAACTTCTTACATACCTAGATTAACAACTAAGCCCAAAAATGTAATATTTCACACCTATGCACCCGCACACACACACACACACGCACGCACGCACGCACGCACGCACGCACGCACGCACGCACGCACGCACGCACGCACGCACGCACGCACGCACGCACGCACGCACGCACGCACGCACGCACGCACACACACACACACACACACACACACACAACCACACACACACACACACACACACACACACACACACGCACACGCCCAATACTCCACAAATTGTATACAAATTTTTCAATAACTTTATTTGTCATATAACATAAAAACAGCTAACCTATGTAAAATTAATGTTAAACCTTTGAAGCGACTTAACACTGTTTCCCAAGATACAGGCCTCTCGCCTAGTTTGGGAACCAGTAACCAGTAATTTCATAATTTATGCATAAAACTGTATCCAACTTTATAAAAATGACTGTGTAATTTTTGAGAAAATAAACAATTTTTATTTTTTTATTTATTTTTTAATAATAATATCCAAATGTAGATATAGAAAAGTATACTATAAAAACCTCTAAAACTAGCTTACTCCAATAATAATTATCGGTATTGACCAACCAAAAAACTATTGCATATGCCGTTCCCTTGTAATAACAATTGAGCAACATCAATGCTAGACAAATAATCATCGATACATTCCTACCAACCGCTGTTTATGAACAAGCCCGTGACATGTAAATTAATCTCGTAATAGCAAATTATCTGTTTAACATCAAATAATGTGACATTCCAACCAATTTGACACATCGTCGTGACTTTTTCAACAAACCATGGGAGCAAACATTTCGTGTTGTTGCCAAATACTTTACGTACACTTTATTATATTAACACTCGGAGCACGTAAGACCTATATTTCCATGGATTCTATTATATAATAAAATTATCAGATGCACCTCCCATTGCTGGGAAAACGATCGTTAATATTATGGGCTAAATACCTGTGGCTACACAATTTAATTAAAAGACGTAGAATAAATAGATTATCCCTACATATTTGGTGATACTTGATAAATCTCTCATATGTGAGAGACTTGGTTAGGTACCACCGCAATATCTATTTCTCCGCCAAACAGCAGTATAAAAGCACTGTTGAGTTTCGGTTTGAAAGACATTTTAGCTTGAGTAACTACTAGACATATTTACACTTAAGATATCTCAGGATGGCGAGCGCAGTAGAATGCGAAGTTATCTTTGCAATACATGGCATTGTTTGGTTTTGCTACTGTCAATGAGCGATCGTGTCCATCAAGCGAATGACATTTTCGTCTTACTATTCGTTGCGTTAAAGTCTACTACTCCAAATATTGGGTCTTAATACGGAGACAAGCCCTTTCTCTTATTCCATAAGAGTTATACTATTGTCCATCACGTTGACGCACATATTATGTAAGTACACGAATGTATGAAACTTGTTGACCTGTCATGTTGTGGAGTATCAGAATTTTACAAGCCACTCGTAAGATTTCTGAAGTGGCCTTAGAATTGCTACCGATACCAAATAGCTACTGTGGACAGAAGGCTTTTGAAGATATACATATCGAGACTATTTCCAACTATCATATCTTTGCAGATAGCATAGTACCGTTAATACACTAAGATATCCCTGTAGATACAGCTAAATATCAAATGTACTTATTCCCAAAGTAATATTTTCATACATACAAGTACAAGATTGTTGAAAACTCTTATCAAATTAAATTTGAAGAGCATTAAAGTCGTACTAACAACTTAAAAAACTATTTAACTGGATTAATTACAATACAATATACGCTCGGCTATCCAAATGTTTGATGAGGAATTTTCTCGGAATATAATAAAGTGTTTTTAACATGTCAATGTTGATATCTCCCCTGTTATAATGCTCATATTTAGTTTTATCTTTTAATTGTATTGTAAATTCTTGTGCATTATATCAGTCGGAAGTACAATTCAGAGTACCTTTAACTGTGTGAACGAACTTTATCTACTTTTATCTGGAAGCACTTACTCTAATCTGTCGATGGAGGTTTATTTCTTATACCGAAGACCGTACGCACGTCACAGTTAAGGAAACCAGTTTTTTATATTCAAAACGTATTTAACAATTTATAAGGAAACAATGTTTGGACTTCATCTCAAAAGTTCTTTTAAGGTTGCGATAAAGCGATATTGTTAAACAAATATTTATCACGCTGCATGTTGTGCGAATACTCGTGTGGTTTTTACTGTTAAGTGTCGTAAGGAAAAATATAAACACTTTTACGACGGCATTGTCAACAAACATGAAAATACTATATCTCACGCGCGACAAAACACGGTAGATAATGACTGTAATAAGAAAGGAGCATTTACTGCTGAAGTGCGCGGAGGAACAAAGCTAAAATACATAGAAACTAGTAATGAAAACTGCATCGTAAATCCAATGGCAAAGTAAGTAGCCACTCCCGCCGAAGGAGGCTGTCCGGGGAGCTTAACGGAACGCATAGACAAGTTTTATGTCCTTTAAATTGATGAGCGTGAAGCAGAAAAGGTCGCGCGCTTCGTGTTAGTCTCCCAGTGTAACATAGTACGTTTACTCGAACATAATTACCATTAAAACCACTAAATTACATACATTGTAACCAAATTGTACAATTTATATCTCAAGAAACATTAATTTAGAATTCTTATTATCATTAAAATTAATTGCACGCTGTTTCAGGAACACGTGTTTTCTCATTAGCGAACAACCTTTGCGACACGGACGAGAGAAATCTGAACGGTTCTATACAAATATCTTGTTGGAATGACATAAACGAACAGTACTTACGTGTATACAGTTAGTAGCATCCAGCACTGAAGTCGCGCGCCGGGAAGCCACGTGACGTAGCGACCTGTCAGCGCACAGTCGATCCAAGGTGCAATATAAAGCATACCACCGCAGTGGCGATTCCGACACGGCACGCACTAGTTTTGTTCGTCTATCCACCTATTGGTAACTTACTATTGCTACTGAACTTGTATTTGCTTTGACTAGTTTAGTTTCAGATGCTTTCGCTTTGTCTTTCGTGTTTCGTTCGTTATCTTTCGAATTTATGATTTTTGGGGTATCTAGATATCTACTTATCTAAGCACCGGCTGTCGTGAGCCGAGCTGAAGCTGACGTATTTTGGTGAGAAGGAAGTGAACACTGAGGTAACTCTCCTCGGAGCACACCCCAGCATTTTCGTTTTTCAGACTGTTGTAAAAAACTCTGTGTTATTGAATGGGAATTTAATTATGCGTCTCCTAACAGCGTGCCGTTCCAAAAAGCATTTTCCATATTGTTCCTGCAACAAAAAGAGAAATTATTAAACGACTATTGGTTTAATCAGTGAACACAAACATTAAATTGTCAGGACGAGATCTATTCCGAACCACCCAAAGTCGGTCAAGCGAGGGCATTTAAAAGGTAAAGTCGTAAATAAATCACACCTTCACAAACCCCGGTCCCTTTTGTTTAAAGGCTACCAATGCGGAGAAAAAAACGTATTCTCGCAAGCTGCATTAAAAAAACCGAGATCGCTGAGAATTGTGCAAGATCACAACAGAGGAATCATTAAACAATGCCTCTGCCAAGAATTGAGGTGTTTATTCGGTCTATGTTCGTTGCGAGTGAATCTGCAAAAAAGGAACTCAGGTAAATTGTAACCGTGTTTTTTTCACCTCGAAGAACTTATTATGCAGGATTTATGTCACTTTTTGCTGCGTCCGAGCTAATTATTGTTATCTACTTTCCGCTTGACCGTAGCGATTTCTATAGAGCAATAATGGTCCACTAATTCTCATAACACCTCCGGAGTTAAAGCGTCAATCTGCACAAGGGACGCTTCCATTGTGATCGCGAACAAAGTCACCCGCAATGCCTACCGTGCCTTTAACGTTTTTATTATTTGCATTGTCGATATCTCATTCAGGTGGGTCTCGGGCATTTACTTGCTCAGCGAAAATTTCTTTTTCGATATGAAATTTCAGTTTTGACCGTTAATTACCGTATCGCTGAGTCACTCAATTGCCGCCACTAATGGCCAACAAAGGATTGCAAATTAAATTTTTGGATGTTGGGCCGGTGCGCGAGGTAAAGAGAAAAAAATAACAATAAAATATCGAATTTAGAACAGCAATCCGGGCGCGGGTCTTATTATTTTAGCCAACAAAGTAGAAAACCATTTACAATAAATCATTTTGAACGCTTTCTCGGTTCCCATGCGTCGAGCGGGCGACGCAAAGGGTGATTTCTGTCTGAGTGTACATAAATAAAGGTGAAGGTCCTTAGTGCGGATCGCAGGTACTGGCTTGAATTTAAGCGCGCCAATATAGCGCGGCTAGAAACGGCAATTTATACCGAATAATTAATTATACATAATTAGTACATAGGCGACTTGACTTTAGAACGGATTAAATGGAATTTTACGATGTGAATTACTTGATAGGCTTTTGGAGGTAAAATAATTAAGTAGCCAAATTCAAAACTGTGACAATTTGGGTGTTGAAATTCATCGAGTGAGCTTAAATGACAGTCTCCGTAGCACAGTTGGTTAGACGCCGGGTTTGCAACGACAGGCCGCGGGTTCGATTCGCGCACCGAAACAAATATGTGTGTGAGTTACGAGTATTTGTTTCAGATCTGCGTGTTTGGAAGACCGGAAATTTTCTCGTAGTTTCTAATACCCACGACACAAGACCGATCGTAGTGTGGGGTCAAGACTATGATGTGTCTGTCGGGTGTATTTTATTTAACATTTTAGTTTAGTAGATTTTAGCCCATATAATACAAAAACAAAAACAATTTTAGGGATCCAATTCTACGACAAAATTATAAAACAGATGCCTGAATATAACGAAGTGATATTATTCAGAGTTACTAAAGTTATTAATTATTTTACAAGTGACAAGGGACACCTTAGTACACAACTCAACGAATTTTCCTATACATGTATTTTAATTTTACCTACGCACCCAGGGTCGACAAAGGATCTCAAAGCATACCCACAATCAGTCACATCTCGCCTTTTCTATCTCCAAGTAATACGCACTTGTGGTGTGCCAACCGCAGCGTAGAAATGTCGGAGTCGCGCGGTTGTTTGTCGAATTAGACGGCGCACCGTGAGCCGTATTATAGTCAGGCTTATTGTAATGAAATGTTCTCTACACTCATTTGTATATTTTAGTGCGCTATAGGCTTAGAAAGTCCTGCGGTAAGGTTCTGCCTTGTCTTCACATGAAACCTAAACGTTAAATTAAGTTTTATTGCGTATCTTTAATGATATGCATGCATCGCCTAAGGGTGTATTGAGTACCCTCTAGATTTAATATAGACAATGTCCAAAGAGGTTCAATACATTGTACTGGACAAAATTAGACCGGCTTTGCAAATTTTGTCTCAATACATACATAAACTCACGCCTATTTCCCAGAAGAGGTCGGCAAAGGTGCCACCAGCACATCGAATTTTTGCCTTGTACTTTCCGTCCCACTATGTGTTAGGGGAAAAACCTATTGCTATATCGGTCCCAAATTCCTGATACTGGCCTGACAATGAGTAAATAAATCTAATATCACTTTACTCAGCCCGGGAATTGATCTGAGATCTTAGCTTTGCAATTATACGGCCGTACAACTGCGCCACCGAGACAGTCAAACTCAATATTTTAAATCCTAAATTGGAAACGCTTAAAAAAATAAAAATAAATTCTTTTTATTTTTCTAAAAAATCCTTAAATAAATCTTTAATAAGTCTTTAAATTAACATATTCTGATCGCAATCCTTGCCAATTAAATTAATTAACATACTTTATGTTACGTTCTGTGGTTACGTTATCGATCAAGATATTGCTTTGGAACCCATTGAGTCGTTAAGCTTAGGGCGATTATGGATGAGAAACAAAAGCCCTCTTTATTCTCCCCTTCATTCAGCAATATGGAAATATATTCAGGCATTTCGAAGCTAATAGCTTTGATTATATTTTTTAATAACATTTTTAATCACAAAATGATTTACATGTGATATTAGCTATAGACTTAACTTCAAATTAATTTATTCATATTAAATAATTTATATTTATTAAAAGGCCCCATGTCATATAAACATATACTGTTTGACATTTTTAGATACAAAACCGCTACTTTGAGTCAGCTTAATGATAATATAATTCATCGTAGTGTGAAGAGGCATCTAAGCTGGCCGGTATAATTGTTTTGAATGGGACTGCCATCTGATGCCATTCAATACTCGGCCTGGACGGCATTTACGCTTACCATCAGATGCAGTGTAGTCATTATGCCGGACCCGTGTAAAAAAATATAAACTATATTGGCATGTGACGAGAATTATAACAACAATTAAAAATAAAAAAAATACATCTATTAAAAGTATTATTTGAAATGTTTTTTTATAAGCAACAAGCATTTATATTCGTATTCTCATAGTATTAGCATGTCCAAAAATATTAAATGTGAAAAGAGAAAAATATTTCTAATATATTAACAACAGAATGACAACAATACATTCGGGTACCAAGAGATCGTAGACAATCTATAAATCTTAAGATTCTGTAAAGAAATAACTTAGTTTATGCAAAAAGTTATGAAGAACCCGATTTTTAGATTACAATAAAATCTTTGATTCTCCAAAAGTTATTTGATTCTAAAGTAAAAATTCAAGTTTATATCTAGAAATCTAAATATATCAACCCTGAAAACCTTAGCCATAAATAAACTGATAATTACATAAGTAAACAATGTATTGAATGATGAATGTTGTATGACTCGTGCTTATGGGGATCATTCGTCATCATAGATGCTCCCCGGCATCGGCTTAACGCACGGTAGAAGCATTTGTCATTCAAGTGATGTGCAATTTGCGATATAAAATCAAGATTTAAAAATTATTTATCTTATTATAATAAATAATATTTAATGGAAATCTAAAAAAATAATTAATTTAAGAATAAAAATATACGATTTTGATATCAAGGATCAATATGAAGGAAATTTCCAGTCATTTTTAGTGCAAACATTATCGGCAATTTTTTTTTTGAAATTGCTCTGTGTGGCGTTTCGAGACACGTGGATTCAAAAAAATGGAACAAAACAATAATAAAATATTTTAGTGAACTTTAGCAATAAACAATCCACACAAATTTAAAGTTAAAATGCAAATAAGAGGCATGTCATTTTATTTGCACCTTTGGTTTATAAAAATATTTTTTCCATATGGAGTTAATTAAACGTTCAAACCTATAAAAGAAATGATGGGTGGTCTGTCGCGTGTGGACTATCGAGTTACAAATTTTAAAACGCGAATAAAGAACCCTTGCTATAAGAACTCGGGACGATGAAAATGATAATACGAATGCAAAATCATACTAGGTATAAATATATAGGCATTATACGCCCAGTGAACACTTCTAAAGTCGAGATGTTGAATGAGAGCTTAGGTCAGAGTCCTGGCTGGCTTATCGCGAATTAGTGGCAGCTTTAAGCTACAGAAATTGCGAAAAAATGTTCAAGGTTCTCTCACTTTTCAAAAAAAGATTTACGAAAAAAAAACGATCTGAATAAAAACGATCTGCATTATCAGACATGTTACTTAAGTATTTGGTTTATCATTTCACAATAGGCCGCCCGTAGAAGCCAAACTTTTTCAGCAATAGCCAATTACGGTCAAGTTTTGCAAATCAAAATATTAGCACAATGTGAAACGAAAAATAAAAACAAACTATAGTAAACAGAGACAAAATAAAACATGTCCACTACAAAACTCCATAACTCGAAGATACATTACAAACAGAAGCAACATTGGTGACTAACGCGACTGTCTCACGTATGTATCGAAAACAAGCATCCATCTAGCTCTGTAAAAATATCCGAACTAATAAATCACTGGACATTTCTCAATCGACATTTTATACCGAAACGTACGGAAGTTGCGAGTTAGTGAATGCGTGCTTACTACCGTTTCGTGCTTACTATGAGCTTGCAACTCACTTGTATCTCGAATTTATGAAAACTCACAGAGTAGTTCTAACTTCATATTAATAAAGTATTGTGGGTCTAGTTGTGTCTGGTTATATCATAAAATCGTGAAATTACGCTTTGTAAATATTGCCTTATTCATTTTGCTCTTAACTTTTTATTTACATTTAACTTCACAATATCTTTTTCTGCTAAAATAGAAATTATCTTAAGTTTTACCATAATTAAGTAACGCTTCAACTATTGGCATAATCCAATATATCCAATCTAATATTTCTTATTTCTGTGTGTAGAAAAGATTTTACCCCGGCTCTGTCCCCTCCGCATAATAAAATATCACTTTCCAAAAAGATGTTGATCTGTTCTGTTTATTTCTCCTTGAAGAAAATCTAAATTATTAAAGACTAAACGAATAAATGACGAAAGTTCTAAAACACCGAAAAAATGTGACAAAAATCTCAGTCGAGTTTCGTTAGTACCTTTTTTCATCGCATACTACACGTACGATTGTACGTAAGTAAGGTATCAGGAATTGGCAAATGTCTGGTCGTCGCCAGCTCTAACGACAGGGTGCAATGAACGATTTAGGTGCTTCCACGCGGGCGGTTTAACATCATACAAATTTAAACTACCGTAGATATTGTGCAAGATTGTAGTCTCTTCTTGGTGACTTTTGGCGTAAGCACAAATATTTAGCTACGAATAAGGGGTCTCTCTGTGTGTGGTGGCCTGTGGGTAAAGGACGAAAAGTGACTGCCTACGTGCTTATGATGGTCGCGGGTCCAACTACCAAGGCACAATTTTGACTTTTCGGAGTAAAGTATATATTGACTGTTATTACGCTGAAAGAAAACATCATGAAGAATGCTCCATAGTTAAGCCTTTTCGATCCAGTACAAAATCGTCATCACATAATTTGAGACAAGTAACTATCAAACCATTAGTAGTGGACACAATTTAAAAAAAGAATCGATAACTGCAATTAAAAAATTTAAAATGTAAGTAGCTTTTATGCATTTTCATTCTAATAATTTAAAAAAAAAAACATTATAAATTTTAGCTAGCTAATAATACAACGAGATAATGCTTACTCCAAAGATTTCCAACACGCCCTAACTAATGTGATCCATTTTCATCATACTGGTCATCAAAGAAAAACTTAAAAACAATAACATTTTGAAATATTATCCAAAATAACGGAAGTGCAGGACTCTGTTCACATCACGAGTTGTCAAAAACTTTCATACATTTAAGTGCACAAAATAAAGTACACGCGACAGTTTGAAAAGTGCGAAAATCGAAGTGAAAACGGCGAGTGTTTTATCGTGATTGCGTTTGGTTTTGTGGCGGTACATTTCATCCTGACATGAGTTACCGTCCGATATCTCCGGATTTTCACAAATATTAAACGAAATTGTAACTTTAAGGCTTTGATTTTGCTTCAGTTAACCCATTATAACTAGTTTGCTCTATTTTAGTCTACCTAAGTGGCCTTGTTGAAGACAATTTTGTAATGTTACAAAATTATCAAAAAATGACATATGCTAATTTTTGGCACTTATTTTAAAGCCCTTAATTAAATATGCATAAAACAGATTAGTAGAAAAATAACGATCACTAATATAAATTTTATTTCCACAATATCATTCAAAAAATTACGTCGGCAATATTCTTAAAAAGCGTTACAAATTGGAAATTAAAATTATGATAAAAACTGGATTATGTGGTTTGTTGAGTAGAAGTGAGAAAAAAGTGTGTGACAGTAGTAAATCCTTTTAATTCTCAGTTTACACCGCGGAGTAACCTCGTACGGGGGCAATGACATATTGTATAAACAAACCATTTCATCTTTGAGTGAAATATTGTAGATATTATAACACTGCGTATTATCTTAGCCTCTCAGTTTTCATGTTTTTTTTTTTTGTTTAAATATTCATACGTACTAGCAAATCTTATTACCTAACAAGTCTTATATTGTATTGTCGGCACATATATGTAGGTCCCACTGTAGGGCACAGACCTACTCTATAAGTAAAGATACGATTGAGAGTGGCTAGGCCATATAGTCCGTCACGTTAGCCTAGTGCAGGTTGGCGAACTTTTACACACTATAGCAATTCATATAAATCGCTATGGTATGCCGCGTCTTAGTGCGTGGTGATTGACACCATAGAACTTGTGCAATTAGTAACTGTTACTATGTAGAACAATAATTTCAGACTAGACAAAACCAAGAGACTCAATTATTAAACAAATGAACGCTATGAAAGAGCATACGAAATAACGTAATGAAGCGTGGTGAATATTTTATAATTAGTCTAGCAGCCAGACATATTAGCCGGGCCTGTATCGTATTACTAAATGTTGGCAAGAATAGTCCGCAATTAATCAAACCACTCTGGATAATACCAAATACCGCAGTTTAATTACTTACTGACCTCGTGTAAAATAGGTTTCCCAATTACTTGAAGTTTACTTTGAGCGCAACATATTGCTTGGTCAATAATAATCAGCTTGGTATGCTAACAAAATAACGCTAAAATCAGACCTTATATGTCCCATTGCAGAGCAGAGGTTTACTTAACAATTAAAAGGAGTTTAAACTATATTCCTATAATACACCAGGTATTGCATGTGATGGATATTATATTCCTAAAACAATCTTATAATGTCTTAATAATATAGGGTTAAAGTTAGCTTATGTAACAATCAACTGCAATTGCCCAATGTACCGTCGAAAATTCAAACTTGCCTGACTTTGAACACCAAGGCTAGGTTTGTCAATCAAGTAGCCTATCGTACACATATTATGATAAGATCAAAGTATTTTTATTTGTATGTGCAGTAACACGAAAATTAAGATTTTTTATTTAAGATGGCCTTTCATGGTTTCGTTCCCCGTACTGTTGAATATTTGCATGACCTTTCGTCAACAAATATTTCCCCGTTTGTGTATGTAAAATTCATGTTTGCAAACGCATCAACAATACAAGCGTTGATTACTATTGAAAAAAAATATGTTTTTTTATTTAAATTATATACTACTATACTAATATTATAAAGAGGAAACATTTGATTGTGTTGTTTTCATTTAATTGACTTTGTAATTACAGGACCGATTTGAAAATTATTTCACCATAAGAATCCTACATAGGCGATAGAATATTTTCGAAAAGTGTATTTGCACCCGGGCTGATCTTTAAAACATAGTTTAAAGCCTAAAAATAAGCTATATAAACATTTAACATAAACGATATCGATAAACTAAATAGTAAATTAAAAACTTCACGCATTCCGCACGCAAAACATTACTTTTTAAGACCTGTACAAGACGAAAACAAAACAGTAAAAGATAACAGCTAAACAAGAAGACGAAATAAGTGTCTTTAAACTTTTTATTTTGCGGAAACGAATGTATTTGGCGTACCTTCACAGAATTGCAGGAAAGTTGGTAGCTATGTTGCCGAAAGACCGATACGAAAACTTATACCAGTTTCGAGTCAATAACACCGTACTTTTAAATATACGACGGTTCTACCAGCCATTTGATTTTATTTCTCCAAGCGCTGGGAATTTCTTAGATTGTTTTATCTAGATAAAGTCTATACCGTGGTCTAAGCAATAAACACGTCTATTTACCCATTTAATTTACTATAAATTGCGAAGGTAATTGAATTGTCCGTATAAAACCTAATAGCAGCTACGGAAAGGTCAAAAACGATGTAACACTATAATTAAGACCTAAGTCTTAAGGACTAATGCTGTACCTAATTCATACCATTATGATGTGCTTAATTCAAATTTAAATGTTATTTTTTTGCATTAAATGTAGTCTCGCTGATTTAGTTACAGCGTCTACGGACTAGGAGCGGGGAATTCCTGGATTCGATTCTCAGGTATAACACTCTAAATTGTATTCATTTTTTGGTATGAGTAATCTCATAATATGGGATATTCCTGAATGGAATTTGTATCTGCCCAGGCTATATGGCCTAACCACTCTCAATCGTACTCTCGATTGTACAGGAGGCCCGTGCCCTGCAGTGGGACGTATATGGGCTGATACAACTTGCTATATATACTATCTCATATCACTTCTATAAGCAGTGTAAATGCACTGTTGTATTTCGGTTTGAATAACATTGTATCTGAAGTAACTACTGGACATAATGAAACCTAACACCTTATGTCTCAGGATCGCGAGCGCAGTGGAATTGAGAGCATTGCTTTGCAACTCGTGGCGTTGTTTGGGGTTACTATCCATGAACTGTTGTATAGCATACAATCAGGTGATTGGCATGCTCGTATCGCCATTAAAAAAAAGTAATTTTCAATAATTGCAAATGTGGCAGTAGAACATTTATTTATATGTATCCCGAACTCCGCCATTATAGGAGTTTTAAAAATAATTACATAATAAAATATTCAGTCATACAATATCCGTACTAGTCAGTTATACCAAATACTATATCCTTTTGTAACACCAGATTGCCGTGTATCCCGTCTCCAACACTTCCCGCTGTGGCGTGCCTATTGATTCTAATTCTTCCTGTGACTCATGTCGAGCGGTCTATCACGACGCGTCTTCCCTTTACCTAATGTCGATTGTTGCGCAACACGGATGTGCGAGATTGCTCGAGTGGGCTTATTTGGGTCAATAGACTTTTTGTCTTGGACCTTGGTGCCCTGGATGACACGTGGAATTTCGAAATAAAAATTTAATTTACCTAAATGGATAATATTTAATGTTTTTATTAAGTTCTTTTGATTATACTTTCCTGGTAGGTATTACTAGATGAATAACGTTCAGTATAATAAATTTTACATATATTACTAAACAATGTTATTATTTTAACCAAGGAAATTCAACCGACATTTTTTTATATTAGCCCGTCATTGTGACACCGCAATGACAGCAATTGATAGTACAGTGTGGTCCAAGCAGAATATTCAGTGGCGAGTAAGGATTTCATCTATCTGTCATCAGTCGAAAAAGTTATGCCGTGACACAAGTATTTGTGGACCACACAAACATTTGTGTCAGTGCGGGGATCGAACCCGCTATCTCTCGTTTCCCAGTCAGCGTCACGTGTCGCTGACACGGAGGCTGTCAAATGATGGTACTTTAATGACGTTGTTTTCACCGTCCTCTATGATCATCGCTATAAGATGTTAAGTTTAATGCAATGATTATTTGTTACTACTGTTAGTCCGATATTTTAAAATCAGAAACTCAGAGACGAAATGGTATGAATTAGGATTTTTCTTTAGAAACAAGGTCTTATTAAAGGGTCATACTTTTTATTATACAATTAACCGATAAGTAAAATCGAATACCAATTAATTATTGCAAAGAGAAAGCTAAAATTTAATTAGTAGAGTTGAATTTCTACTATAAATTGAATAATGCGGAACGAGTTTCCAAAGTTTTTACGTTTATTATACAGAGTTTCGATAATGCAGCCGTTTTATTGAAGTACTCATAGTATTGAAATTAATTTATGTTTAACTTAGTAAAGACGTAGAGGACTTATTAAGAAAGTTGGTAAAATTATTTTCATAACACAATTTGCGTAATTGTGTTATGAAAATAATTAGTGGTGGCCTGTTGGTAAAACGGACTAGACGCGACTGCCAACATGTTCACGGTGGTCGCGGATTCGAATCCCAGGGCACACCTCTGACTTTTCGGAGTCATGTGTCTATTGATAGTCAATCACCACGCACTAAAAATGGTGAAGGAAAAACATCGTGAGGAAACCTGCATACCATAGCGATTTATACAAAAAATCTATGGTATGTAAGTCCGCCAACCCGCACTAGGCCAGCGTGGTGGACTTTATGGCCTAACCACTCTCAATCGTACTGTCGATTGTAGAGGAGTCCCGTGCCCTGCAGTGGGACGTATATGGGCTGATACAGAATTCGCGTAATCTCATGTTGTTTTTAATTATTGGAAGATTTTAACTTTATTTTCGGTTTTGTTGTCAAATTAAGTACTGGTTAAGCCATACCAGTCCACCACGCTGATCTAGTGCAGGTTGCCGGACTTGACACACCATAATTTTTTTTACAAATCGCTATGATATGCAGGTTTCCTCGCGATCTTTTCCTTCAGTTATAGAAATGTAAGCTTGTTACAAAAAATTTTCAATCATTAATTTAGTAACGTCCTCTAACGTTGAGAACTTCAATAGTCTTATCGTTTGTATACAAAATGTATATTTGCTACGATACAGATTTCGAACCTACTGCGTCACGTTTTGCAATCTCAGTAATTGCACCACTGACACCGTCAATTACGCGAGCATCAGTTCATGTTGTGATCAAGTCGTGACATGTTTAAATCCTAATTCGGGGATAATTCGTCCTAGTTAAGATCCGCGTCATCCGCACAAAATGGTCGCTTCCTCTTGCGTACCTCGCGCATCATACTGTAATTATCTTTTTATTCGGCGTATTATTATTAAATTATTATAAATGATTGCCCTTTTAAGAGGCACTTAGTGGATAGAGTGATAGGATATATAAAATAAAAAATAAAATTCCTCATTGACTACCATAGTTTTTAACGCAATCTTTTGTTACTAACACACATGTAGACATATTTTACTCAAGTAAATGTTTAATTATTATCGACTGTCTTTCTTTGTTTATTTAAAGTGTTTTCGTTTATCCTTTTATATTTATTTCATAAATTAATTATAATCATTTTTAATTAATAAATTTTTTTCCCGCAATTAAACGTAAAATATTTTATACGCTTATAAAAAAAATATGATATTAATGATTAATAGACTTAGGTTTAATGATTTTAGAACTGGTAATATGGATCCAACCAAACCTTTTAAACATACATATATGTCGGACCTGAGAATCGTCTTATGGTCTTTGCAATATACAGCCCATAAGGCCAAATATTAAATTTTCATTTCATAATAGAGATATGTGATAAAAATTATATTGGATATTTCTATTCAAATTAAATGGAAATAAAATATTTATTCGTAAATAATAGGAGTTTTTAAATTACATATTTATAGTGATGAATATAATAATAAAAGTCATTTCTATCTTTAATTCACAAATACCCTCGCAAGTAACATTTCACACGGTGGTCCGAAGTCAAAATTTCGTTTTAAACCGTATCAAATCGCTATCAAAATTACTTAAAAAAATTATAAGATCTAAATAACATTTTAGGCCTGTCACGTCATAATGTGATGAGGAGTGTTACCAAAGGTAAATTTACCGTAAAACTTAAATCTACGGATAAATATTTTATCTATAAAATATTGGGATTTTTACCCAAGATATATTAACACTCTACATGCTTACACCATGTCATTTTTGTACTTTTGAACACTGTAATACAAGACAATGCTGGGCCGATTGTATCCGGATATACCAAATTAATAAAGGAACCCTAAGCGCTATAATCACGAGAGAATCTATATTTTTTGTTAATTGTAGCCAATATAAACGTTTTTACATATTTATTTGTCTATATCAGGTTCTAAACTACATTATGATCGTAGCAATCCATTTAAAATTATTCTTTCAAATTAAATCAAATCACAAAACAATAAATAAAGTGTAATATTTAAAAGAATTCTTTTTTCTTTTCAAATTACTAGTTCAGTAAATTTTTGCGGAAGATTCCCGAAATATATATATTATATTTTTTTTCATTTTGGTGATACGAAATGTATAAATTATTATAATTACACACTTCGTAGCCTATGTGTAAAGTATAATATAATACTTCACTCAAAACATAATTGTATCAAAATTCCGCCAACATTGTATTGCAACATTCTGTATCAGCGCATATACGTCCCACTGCAGGGCACGAGCCTCCTCTACAATCAAGAATACGATTAATAATGGTTAGGCCATATAGTCCACCACGCTGGCCTAGTGCGTATGCGTGCAGTATTGCAACAACATGTCAACTCAGAACCGCGAAGTCTTGGATCCAATTCCCGGGTCAGGCATTTTTTAAATTACCAAAAACAAGAGCTGCCAAAATTGCCAACATAGTTATTATTTACTCAACTTTTTTCTTCTTCTTTAACTTATTTATCTTACCAAATCAAAATTATGTTAGACTCAGCGTGTACTCGTAAGATATAGGTACAAAAAATTGTATTAATAATTCACTACGTTCCTAGATTTACAGTAGCGACATCGTGACACGCGCGACTTTGAACCCCATATAGGGAGAAATTATTCCTACTCGTAAGGTCTTTGACAAGGCCTTACGGGACTGTCTTCTATGACATGAAATACGGGAAAATTATCATTTCAATCGAATTTACACCAATTATGTGCTTATTTTTTTATACCTAGCCGATTAGTAACTAGCTACTTCTTTTTTAAAATTTACATATGTACATGCAATAAGTCACGCCTTTTTCCAGAAGGGGTAGGCACTGTTCGAATTATGTGTTCATTCCACGATGTGATAACGGGCGATATCGGTGACAAATTCCTGACTAAAGGTGATAATGAATAAAAGAATCTAATATTACTATTATTAGATTCGAACCAGAGACTTCACCTATAAAATCTTACCGTAATACAATTGCGCCACCGAGGCAGTGTAAGATTTTGCTCGGGAATAAAAATTAGAACTTCACTTAACTCTATGATAAATGCAATGCTATCTAATGTACTACGTAATGTATATCTAAGAAGAATTTCGATTGCCAGAACCACCACGGTTTTAATCGCCCATCGAACTAATTATGCCGGCCTGTTCTATAACTTTTTCACACATCTCTAAATAAATTTGGAGTTGTAGGAACGTCTTAGTTGATTTTTGCATTAAATCTATAAAATAATGTTGATAAAATAATCAATTTTCTCAGTTATGTGGAATTAGTATTAGAAATCAATCATTACGCGCCGGACGCCGCGCCGTGTTAAATACATACCAAGTCGCCAGCCCGTCAACGTAAGCAATATTATCAACGTGTTTCATACCACGACGTTTTTAATTAAATTTAATTATCATCTTTTTAATAAAACTTTTTTAAGTACCAATTAATTTACTCTTCACAAATTTTCACTCCGCGCCGCGCGTACCAAAAAGTTCGGCAATCAAAATCAGTTGAAACAAAAACGCACTTAACTTCACTAAGGTGGAATATTTTGACTCATTCCTCAATATTCTCGCGTTTTTATTTACAGGTAAAGGAGGAAAAAACCAATAACCGCACGTACCTACTTACATTAAAATTGAATATGTCGTATAATTAGACATCAAAATATGTTTCGAAATGTTATCCAAAATGTTAATACCGAGCGATAATATTTTATTAGCATACACGCCGTAAACACACGGAAATAAGTTGTAAAAATAATTACACATAACGTACAAGATAATAACGTGGATACTAGACACTAGTATTCCAAACGATATGTACATTACACGTAGATTTCACCTTACTTAAAAAATAATCACAACGTAACAAAAACATTTACAGCAAATAAAAAGAAATCAAAAATAAAAAAAATGCATAAAAATCATAACCAACCAAAATATTCCGGAGCAAAAAAATCCAAATGAAAATGTGCACAAAATAATAAAAAAACACTTCACACTAAAATGTTTCAAACACCGACAAAGCACAGAAATAAAAAAATATCTTAGAAAGCTCTGAAAGTTGTCTAAACACTGTTACATACACAAAACACACAACTTTACCGTTTGCCGCCAACTTCGCCAACTTTTCGACGGCAGCTTAGAAAAAGAATTGTTCGAAATTTGTGAATAATTTGCGAGAACGAATTTCGAATGTAAAAGTTTCGCGTCGCGTCGGCACGCGGGCGTCCCGTACTCGAATGAGGAATTTCGGCTATGATGGGGAAGATGTTCGCATAGCAATGGCTTAGATGAGACTGTGGTGTGGTACCGCGTCGGTCCAACTGTGTGGCCGAAGCCGACTTTCGCCTCGACCGGTCGCCCTACAGCTCCGACGACCGGTGACGCATCCAGGAACACTTAATTCACTATATTTAACACTGTGACTAAATTTTTTCTCCGCATAGTCTCTAATCCACTTATTATTCAACTGACGTCTCTATATATTTTTTGTATTGCAACAATGCAACTAAACCGATCGATGGACGGGTCGTGACTACGTTAAGGGTGGCAGGCGCGTAGAACTATGAATGAATATTGTTGACACAGAAATTTTTGCATGATCGCCTGCCTATTGTTGGTCGGGAAACGAGAACAGTTTTTAATTAAAATGCATAGTTATTTATAGGGACAATTTGCATAAGAAAGACAAATTTGGGTACAGGAGACGCTACGATGCAGCGTTACTCACCGCACTCTACAGACTATTATTCATGCTACTATTTTATGACTATAGAAGATTAATTGGGATATTTTTGCGACAACTTCGGTTATGCAGAAGCTGAATAATATTATAGGGCAAATTTAATTAATGATTAATGAATGATATGAGACCGCAATGAGTTTAGTTAGTAATTCACGGAACGGAAAAGCGGTGTATTTATAAAATACATGCCAATGTTCGACTTTATAGTCGAGTAATAAAACAATGTTTATACATTGTTTTATTATTTAATCAAACAAAGGCGCGATATACTTCAAAATTAAGACATTTATTAATCTTCGATAATTAAAAATAATTGCGTATTAATTACTTGTTTACTCAATTATTTTTGTAACATTTTTATACAAAATATTTATTCAGAAATATTTTGTATGAATATGGAGTCTATACCCTATTATGCATTCCATATGTGTAGTTGCTATATTTTATAGAACGGATAATGATGATAAGTCTGTCTCTACATGATTTTTATGCACGACACAGAAATAGGCTTATGTTATACGACCATCCGCTTGTCTTACTTGAGATGCCAAACATTTCGAGAAATTGCTTAACAGAAGATCACGCCTTCAAAATAAATCAGATTTGTCATCTATGCATAAAAAAACACACACTTTTTAATCTCTACAACATATCAAAAATACATGTATTTTTATGACAACTTATTATAACGCACTCTATGACTAAAATGTACCGGTGAAATTGTATAATATTATATCAGCCATTATAGGCTCCACTGGAAGGCACGGGCCTACTCTAATATCGAGAAGACGATTGAGAGTAGTTAGGCCATATACCACGCTGGCCTTGTGGGAGTTGGCGGACCTTACATACTACAGACATTCATACCAATCGGTTTTATATTCAAGTTTCCCTATGATGTTTCCTTAACAGTTTTAATACGTTATGTACGTCCTGATAGACTTTCAATACACACACTCCGAAAATCCAGAGGAGTGGCCTAGAATTTGTCATTTGAAGCTGCGACCATCAATGACATGTTGGTTCGTAACCAACAAGCCACCACGCACTTATTCCGAAAAAATATTTAAAGCATATCAAATTAAATCAATCTTTATGTTGAATATAATATAAATAAAATTGAAATGAAAATCGTAATTTTAAAACAATGTAATCAAACGGACCGACAATGGAACTTGAACAAACTCTCACTCAGTTGTTAGGTCGAGTACTGAAAGCGGTACATCTTGACATAGCAAGCTTTGTGAAGAGTAATCTCTCCGGAATCCTGAATCTTCAATATTATCCTCATTTGGGGGTCGTGTGGTTATTGTTTTCACTAACAAAACAGTAAATAATAACATACAATAATGACACTTTGCTAATATCTCATTAAAACAAATTAATCAAACAAATAGATTGTTCAATTTATTTTTAACTATAGGACTATAATATATAGGACTATAATTCATCCTTGGCCAACATCATATTTGGATTTAAATAAACCACATCATATTTGAATTCAAATACATCTCCGGGTATTTTCTTATCTCTAACTGACAAATCAAAAATACTAACCAGATTTAAGAATTGTTTCACGATATTTATTTCACCTCACACCCTCGTAATCAATATACGAGGAACGATCCGAACATCTAGAACAGTTAGTTATAATTTGATCAACTCTGAATTACGAATGTGCTAATGTCAATCAACGCATACCAGTAGCAACAGGACTCGAAAGTCTATTAATCCAGTACAGTTGAATTCACACAAGTTGTGAACAAGCAAGTTGCTACCAGTATGTAACCCAGTTGAAAGCCCGGAGGACGCCAGGAAGCATGAAGCAGGATACCGCACAAACTTCAATGGAACTGTGTGTGACAATTGTTCTGTTGTTGCTGTCACAATGTTGTTTATGATTGTTAGCTATGGGAAACGGGGTCGTCGGTTTTATGTACGTGAGATTTGACGGTTTTCGTTTGTCCACCCATTTGTGTATAGACATCGGAGTTCCGTTGTGTTTTAACGGTGAGATTTCAATGCCCAGAATTAGGGACTTCAATTAGTGTTTATTTGAAGGATTTAACGTCTATGACTCGTTTTGTTTCATTGTTGTGCATGCAGCAGTTTCAACTAAGAATGTATATTCATTGTTTCAGATGTTTTGCATGCTGCTTATAATGGTGAGTCTTTCAATTTTATTATCAGTGATGGAATGTATTGAAGAATTTTTAGCAGCAATTACATCGCCTCTGATATCGCAGTTGTCGCTGTTATATGTGTAATCGATAAAATCCGTAACATTTTATAGTTACTTTAAAAATTTGTTATTACCGTATTTTTAGACTTTTTAAAGGTTTTCGTTAGCATGCTATTAAGGAAAGGACAAGATTATATTTTTCTTAAACTTGGTCTTTGGTAAAACGTATAATCACATTTCCTATGTCATTAACTGCAAGAAAACAAGTCTCGACATCAACTGACAAAACGCTTTAAATCAGGTCCGAAATACTACCAACATATTTAACCGTATATTACCAATATTTCAAAAGAAAACACGTTTGCTCACACCATCTACCACATAATCGGCTGTGCAGCCATTATTTAATCTGTGTTGGTTTAACATACCAACAACATTATGGTATAAAAGCATCAATATAAATATTTAAATACGTCGAAATTCTCGTTGACACTGTCATTCATTAAACTTTCTCTCTCTTAACGGACTAATGACCTTTGAACGGTATCACTACGGTTTTATAGCTTTGATACCAATTCATCCTTATGAAGGTTTTCGTAGACCTAGAATGGTTGTAATTCATGACATGTACATACTTTGTTGTGGTACACCTTTAACTTTTTTCTTTTTAGTACAAGAAATATATCTAACTTTTCCACACATAGTGCAGACCTCACGGTAAGATGCAGGAGTTATGTCGTGAATCAGAACCTACACGAGCATTTTAAGCCTCAACAACAAGAGCCGAAAATATGTATGGGTCACACAAACAGTCAGGGTTCGAACCTGTGACCTTTTGTTACAGTCAGCTTGTTAATCAGCCGCAGCAGGAGATCTAACCTCAGGACTTCACAACCCGTATCCCTATCCAATTTGTCAGACATTAATTACTTTGTAAAAATATAATTCATATAAAACAAATACGACCTAGCGACCTTCAAAAAACAAGCGTATTCCCACCTTAAAGGCCGACAACGCATCTCCATGCCCTATGGTGTTGCAGATTTTCATGGGCGGTGGTGATCACTTAACATCAGGTGAACTGTATGCTCTTTTCCCCCTATAAACTAAAAAAACAATTCTATCAAAATAAAGCACACTGAGAATTTTTCATATTTAATATTGCCCGAGTAGATATAAAAATTGCAAACATCTTACCAGTTTGATGAAAAGACGTGTATCGCTATCCATGCATCTCGGTATAAGACAGCTCACTCGTAGCTACCGTTTGCAGTAATAAACAGAAATCCGATACCCTTGCCCACCGCGACCATTTAACCAGAGATCGAGATAAGGAGATCGTTGGCTGTATTATTTACAACCTGCCCTCACGCCAAAATTATCTGGCTCGGTTATGATACATGTTTGTGCCTAGTTAAAACTATATTTATGTACCAGACAACGTCTTTGGAAGAAATGCAAGGTCATGGCTACAAATGTTGTGGGGTCTACAAGTTTTTATTTCAGGTCTGCGTGTAATAAGATTATATTCTCTCCTAGTTTCTGATACAAACGACATAAAGTATCTTAAAGTGGGGATTAGGATAATAATTATAGTTTGACATGATCATGAAAGGTCTGGTTCAACCGAGGGTTTGTTGACATCTCATTAAAAGTTCTAACATTTTCGCTACCTTATTTTGGTTTCATGTGTGACACTTCCGAAAGCTCCATTATTTTTTCTTACTTTTCTCTGTCTCATTTTTCGTATACAACAAGGACATTTTCAACATAATAGGCACTTAAAGCCAATACTGAATATTTATTATAACATAAGCCGCTTACTCATCTACCGAACTCAGTCATACAGAAATTGATAAAACATTGGCACTACTTCACCACATATTCAAATGTAACAGCTGCGTTCTAACATATTTCTAAGGTCTCTTGTTACCCTTCACGCCCCAAATCCGTGGGTGTACAGGGGTGGTGCGTGCGCATCATCGATCAAGTCGCGCGCATCAAATCGATTACCAACTGCGATTCGATCATGTGTGATTTGTTACACTATTATTGACGATTTATTATATTGTTTAGTGGTTAATCGATACGCCGTGTTCGATTGTGTGAATTGACAGTTGGAATTAATTAATCGATAGTGCGCGGATTTGTGAAATAGGTGATGCGGAAAAGATAAATTGGCACAATAGATACATTTATTTCATGACGTTATTTAAACTATTGTACAAATAAATTTTAATCAAAATACTTTCATAGGAACTATTAATTATAATATGGTAATGGAGTAAACATCTCATCAAAAAGAAAATTACTTATGTCCAGGAATACCTGATAACGTCTGAAGGTTTGAAGGTAACCGACAATAATGTAGAACCTGATGATAAGTATGCCTCCAACAATAAGAGATACAGTGAAAATAATGAATCTTAATTAATAACAATTTGATGATTGAAAAGCTAATTGGGCCAGCTTTGTGCATTATATGGCCTAACCACTCTCAATCGTACTATCGATTGTAGAGGAGGCCCATGCCCTGCAGCGACACGTATATGGATAGCGATATAGTTTCAGATTATACTTAAGAGCTGAATCAACTCCATTTACGTAGTTTTACGCCCGAATACTGGAATGCCATTCAAATAATAAGTTACTCTTAACAGCGCACGGCCCACTTAGCCAGTACATTTAAGCGGGATTAACGTAGTTAAGCGCAACCTATATTGAAGTTGCGTTCCAGTATTCGGGCGTTAAACTAGTAAAAGTCTGACGCGGCTTTCTCCACCGCCACTTACAAAAAGGCATTAATAAGTTTTCCGCACAAAACTGCCAACAATAACATCTAGGAAATAGCTCACAAAAATATTCCAGTCTCAGCATTACTCTATTCGCTACAAACAAAAACAAATTAAGATCCTCGCGAGCTTCTGTCGATCTCCATTTTAGATATTTCTTAAAACAGTCGAAATTAATGGCCGTAGTTAAACCGATATCATTTTATTGGTATATTTAATTACTTGACTGCCTCGGTGGCGTAGTTGTTCTACGGTACGATTATAAAGCTCGCGGGTTCCATACCCGGGTTGAGCAAAATAAAATTGGATTTTTCTATTCAATACCAGCCTGGAGTTAAAAAAATGCTCTCGATATAGCGATAGTGTCGCCCCCTATCACACCGGCAAAACATGGGTCTGGTAACAAATCTTCCTACCTCGCCTGCAAAAAGGCGTGAGATTAAAAATGTATGTATTTTATTAATTATAAAACTTGTTGACGTATAATACAGTTTTTATTGAGGACTTACTGATTCCTTTTGCGGCTCCGTAATTACACGATGCATCGGTGTTTTTAATTAATTGTAGATTTAATCTCTCGTATTGGCTAAATGAAATAACAGCTTAACAAATTGCCTGCTTAAGTTGCGGAATCTTAAACGATTACGAGGCGCACATTCGTCATAATTATGAGACGATAAAGATATTTCAAATGTTTGTTTGTAGCCGGTTTGAATGCAATAGAAACTTATTACTTAAATATCTGAAATTCTTTGAGACATCATAACCAAGCTCAATTTATTTTTTTCAATTTTGTTCTGTTATGCTACATTTTAATTTTTTTAAATTAAATTTACAAAAATAAAGTAATAAGTTTTAAAATTCTATTATAATAGTAAATAAAATAGTATTTAATCATTTGATTATATAAACAAGAAAAAAATATTTCATTCTTATTCATTAATCAAATAATATTATAATATGTATTGTAACAGACGGAATTCCCCAAATATAATATCAAAGCATTATATACAAGTTAACAAGAAGCTGCCCATATTTTTGTGATGGAACATGGCGTAAATAATTTCGTGAGAGAGAAAAGAGAGAAGAATACAAAAATATTTGACCATTAATTCTGACACCCAAATATTTTGTAAACAAAAAAAAAATTGAACATCCGAGATTCCTAACCTGTCAAATAAAACGGCGCGTCAAAAAGGCCCTAGGCGATAGTAAAGCGTAAAATAACAAATGATTGTCATACAAAAAAGGTTGGTGCATTCGGAAGCCCAGGGGTGGAATGGCATAGGAAGTGATACCGGTTTTATTTCCTTCACAATCTGTATCGATTCCCCGCTGTCACCGCAATGGGGTGTTTTTGAATATATTTTGATTGATGTTGCAACGTATTGTGCTAGTTTCTTTGTAAATATTCCTCTATTCAACCATACAATCGTGTTTGTTATTTGTCAAAATAATTTTAGCATATTTAATCCCTAGTTTTATTCAACCAACTTGAGAATTTTATCATTGAATCTTTATTGAAATATTTCGTACGTTTTATTATATAATCTCTGTGAGATCAATCAAGCTATATTCTAAATATATTATTTGCATTTCGACGCATATATTATAAGAACAACTATACATTGATTAATAGGCAGAAAAGCTGTCTTTACTTCTAGATTCAACTTAGTGTAGTGTATCAGCCCATATACGTCCCACTGCAGGGCACGGGCCTCATCTACAATCGAGAATACGATTGGGAGTGGTTAGGCCATATAGTCCACCACGCTGGCCTAGTGCGGGTTGGCAGATTCAACTTAAGATACATATTTAAAAAAATCGTATGGCAAACAAAAACCTTTTGCCAAATATCACTCCTGTTTCGGTTATGAATTCCTTTGTAATTTTAGAACACGTGCTACCTGAATAAGATACTTACAAAGTAATATAAGAACATATTACAATCCACTCTTTAATAAAACTAGCTTGATTATGCAAATCATCCCCAATCTTTCGGGATGAAGATATTAAACCCGTTAGGCGTGTGTCAAACCGGTTTCCATTCATACACAAATACAAATCATAAAAGACCCGCAAATTGAATGCACATTCATACTAATTGGAGACCTTCATTAATTTGTCATCGTGAGTATTACGGGGTCTATTGTTAACATTTTAATTGACATTAGCATGGTTAGATTTGCATAAGGGGTCAGATGTACCCAACGCTTACAATGCATCGGCTCCCTGAATTAGAAAACTTGATTAGCAACGTAAATATGCACAGTAGCGAAGCTTGTGAAGGGTTAATGTTCGCTTCAATTGAATGTTTATCCATTTTGTTACGGCAGTTTTTGTGTTCCTAGAATTTTAGAGACGAGATTTTATAAATTCTTAAGCCCCTTTTACACGGGCAGAGTTTCTCGCCTCGAAAATAACACTATTGTATGTATATTAAAAAATTGTATGGATATAATTTTTGGTTGCCATAATGGCATACTCTCTACGTGTAAACGAGGCTCTAGTAATGAACTGAAGTGAGTTAAGTAAGTTAACCCTGGGGGATAGAAGTCCACCTTCCTGCTGGATCTCCTTTTTTCTGTCTTAATCAGCCTCGATTGTAAGACTCTCTCTCTTCAATCACAAATTGTAAGACCATTGGCTCTTAAATCTTCTTTGATAAAGTCACGCTAATAATTTACTAAACTATACCGGGTATATCAAGAGTGCTATCGAAAACGAAGCCGGGTGGTACTTTTAGTGACCACAAACATAATGCAACTAAAAATTTCACAAAGAAACGCCACATTTTTTTTATATCATTTTTTAAATAGCAACAGTTTTGGGTGGTAAATCCATAGTTCTGGCTAAAATAATAATTTAAGATCTTTGGTAGCTTAGAGGCTTTATAAATAAAACGGTATACACTATTATTTTAGGAAAAAAATGTATTTATAACCCATAATAATATATGGTCGTAATATGAAAGAAAAAACAACAAAAAGAAAATCGACGCTTTTTTGCAAAATTTTCTGTTGCATTGTGTCCGAACTCGCTTAAACTACCACCCGGCTTCGTTTTCGGTAGCAGTCTTGATATACCCTGTATGTCGTCTGAACAACGAAGGAAAACATTGTCAGAAAACTTGAACATCATTTCAACATAATTCTGCCCAATAATTAATTAAAAGCGAATTTTAAATTTATACGATTACACAAATATGGTAGACAATAGACTTCGAAGACATACAAAGTGTTGATAGAGAGCAGGCGATGAAATATTTACTAAATCATTCTCCAATATTTATAAAAATGAAATTGCATCCATCACATTAAAATGCGGCATAGGGGCAAAGGAACAGTAAGTTAACTAATCATAGAATATTAATATCATTATTTTGTCAAATGTCTTAAGTTCCCACGACTTCTGAACGTTATTCTGTTACTCTCAGAGATTAGCACTATAATCCCATACAACTTTCGTGGATTAATCTGCCAAAATCGACCATCAAACATTTCCACCGCATTTTCATAATTAACGACAAATTAAAACACAGATTTGTAGACTGTAAAATTTTACTACAATTCACTTTCCATTGACCAATTATGCAAAACGCGGTAGAATGTGTCTAATCATTATTTAATATCATATTCAACGAAATCAAATTACTAATAAGAAGTATCTACAGTAATAAATTTTGAAGGCAACGCTATAAAACGAATGAAATGGCGTATTAGTGAACGGTTGTAAATAAATATTTATAGCGTATTAAACATCAGTAAAATCTCAATAGACGGACGAGGCTGTAACACAACAGAAGTATTGTGAAACGGAATTAACAATGGATCCACTCAAGATTACTGGAAACTGATTTTCTGTCGGACTATTAATTTGTTGTAAAACTACGATTTAATATGAATATTATCATTTTGGACAACTAAAATGTGTTCCCACGTTCGGTTAAAGTTTTGGTGATTTTAATTTTGTTACATAATTTATTTTAACAGAACTCATGTTATATCAGACACATTTGATTTTAATTTGGCAATAACCCCACTAACATAGATAGTTAAAACCCACGAAGTTCCGAAAACTCTGTCATTACGCTTGGTAATTGCTAATTCCATCATAAAATTAATTATTTTCCAGTCTTGTCTTTGTTTAAGAGAATTTGGCAGTTCTCTACAATAAACATTTCAATCCTACTGAATATGTTACTTAGCTCATTTAGCTCCATTAAAATAATATCAACCACGGCTGTTCTTGCAATACGTTTCGAACCTAGGTCCGAAACAACTTTAGTCTAGGTTAATTAGGAAGGTAACTTTTTGCCGGAATTGTATCCTTAAGCGTCATTTACACGGCAAGTGTTCCCCGCGGCGAGAATCGTGTGCCATGATAATCATCTGACAAATGATTACAATGCAACTTTTGTATAAATAAATAAATAACACCCAACAGTCACATACATAGTCCTGACCCCACAGATCTTGTCTTGTGTAGTGGTTATCAGGAACTAAGCGAGACTTTTCGGTCTTACAAACACCCAGACCCGAAAGAAATATTTGTGTGCATGAACATTTCTCTCGGTGCGGGGATCGAACCCGCAGCCTCTCGTTTCACAGGCGACGTTTAACCGCCTGCCACGGAGGTTGTCGGACGGCTTTTGTATATTCTTATGATAATCGTATATTCGAGGTGAGAAACTCTCTCCATGTGCCCATGCACACCAACAAATAAGGCTCGTCGATAAGCCTCGTAGCGTAGATCATAGCATTTTTCTTGGCTTTGCTACAGACCATGACATATCGTATTGCTTACCATCAAGCGAATTACAGTCTTGCCTCTCCAATCATCGCAATAAAAAAACTAAAGCGAATGTAATTAATACAGCAATATTTTTATATAAAGTCATCGCCTCACGACTAGACTTTTCATTATATGACAATAAAAGAACATCATTAATTCAATATTGTTTGACGTCAATGTATTGTCTCTAAAGGAGAATACAAGTAACATTACTGCTAACGGAAACTTGAACATTTTGGCATTTCCACAAAAATATCATCTTCGATTTGCGTCAACCTCAAAATTATTAATAATTAATTAAGATACGGATGCGTTTAAATGAATACGAAAATACATTAATAAATCATAATCAGCAAATATAACAAAGCAGACAATAACAGAATGAAGGCCATATATGATATATGAAACCTCGAAATCGCAAAATATTCATAAATTACACAGAATTTACTAACAATGGAATATTTTTATGATTTTTAATTTTAATACTTATGGTCTTGATAGTAATTAAAAATATGCTACCAAAACTAGTGAAGAAATAATTGTGACATTCAATATGATTGGATAATTTTCACATGCATAAGACCACAGGATCTTACTTACTTTATCAGGACCGTACAAATTGCAAGACTTGTAAACATTTTCACATCATTTCCATAGGATTTATATACCATATTTCAATTCAGCTAGTCCTAATACATCCAATGGTTTTTCTTAAATACTTACTGCTTTATTAATATGATAGAGAATTTAAAAAAATATTTTATTTATCAAATTTTGTATTCCTTATAAACGACTTTTTAATTCAGTTTGAGTGAGAAGACAAAAATTGGATGACTAAAATAGATTTAAAAACTCTCTATAAATGAGACCGTAACCAACTGTTTCTACGCCACTAGCGTATTGTAAAAAATACGTCATAAAATACATCAATATTTTTAGGAAAATCGTCTTCGGTGTGTATGTCAGTAAACATATAAAGCTAATTTGCTTCTTTACTTACTAAAAGGTAAATAAGTAAGTTTCCGTTCTCTCCATCGGAATATGGGACTCGTACATATTATTGTAAAATTCCACGCTCTGTTTATTAAACACGCAGACTGCCAAGTCCTTCAGTTCATTGATATTTGTTGAAGTCATTATCATAGGTATAACATTTCCGATTCAGACGAGATGCGCTATTTGCAATGCAACTTTCATAAATTGCATAAATAAATCACCATTAAGTAATATTGACTGCTTCAGTAGCGCAATTATACGACGCGACGGTAACATTATAACACCGAGGTCTCGGATTCGAATCCCGAGTGGGCAAAATGATATTGGATATACCAATTCATTATCATCCCGGGGTCAGGAGCTTATGCCCAATATGGGGATAGGATCGCCCCTTTCATATCGTAGGACGGAACCCATAAGGCGAAATGTAAGTGTCCTGGTAGAAACTCCTACCTACCTACCCCTTGTGGAAAAAAGGCGTGAGTTTATGTATATAAGTAATATTCAATTAACATTATGGTATTATTGATTCTAGAACATTATATTCTATTTAAGTTTGTGGAAATTTATATTTATTTACTTTGAATATTTGAGGATTCCTCATTTACCAATAACGTATTTTTACACAAAAGCCAGATAAAAAATGTGTGCACTAAATATAAATATCTATCAGTACTATAATAAAAACGAAAATGACACGGCAAAGCTTACCAAGTTGCAACGCCAACCGTCATAATAATAGTTGATCAATAAACAATTCCAATAAACGATGCTAACCATTATAACATAAAGGTATTGCTCATTGACAATAAAATTTCCATTCGTACATCAATGCTCGTATCATATCTATTATGGTGCATAAAGTAAAACCCTATGAGATCGGTGTGGGCGGCACATAATCTAGTGATTACAACGGAATTATCGTCTATAGAAAGAAGACAGTCACATATGCGTGATTTTCTTAATACATTTCATTTTAACGTTTGTTTATTTCATATACACAAGTAATAGGCCGGTTTGGTGAAGCTTAAATTATATTATTGGCTATCAAACATTATCGGATTATTCGAATTAATTTAACCTGGTATAGTAAAAAAATATAAATTTAAATTCTTCACTTGCTGTACATCTGGTCGTAAAAATAAACTGAAGAATATGTAATAGAATTTCTAAATTGTATGTACCTAAAATATGTAATTTGTATTTATACTACAATATTTATGCCTGTTATGAATATTAAAGTGTATATGTATCACTTTTCAAAATATTTTTTTTATCTCTACCAATATTCATAGTATATTTTAGACTTAGAATTACTAAAAATAATATCAATATGTTATTTATCACAGACCGAAATATTTATAGAAATAGAATGAAGGGTATTTATCGATGGCAGTAATATAAGTAAACACATGCTTGAAATATGAACACAGCAAACTTCCGTAAAACACGTATTTACTGGTGGTAGGTCTCTCATATGTGAGAGGCCATCTGGGTAGGTACCACCGCAATGTCTATTTCTCCCGTGAAACAACACTGCTTAAATGCACTGTTGTGTTTCTGATTGAAAGACATTGTAGCCAGAGCAATTACTGGACATATTGAGATTTAACATCTTGTGTCTCAGGATGGCGAGCGCAGTGGAATGTTTCTACTGTTTATGAGCGGTCGTATCGCTTACCATCAGGCGAACGGCTTGCTCGTCTCGCCATTCAATGCAATAAAAAAAAAACTTGGCTATGAGTCCAATTCCTCATCACAGGTTTATTCCGAGTCTCTATCAGCTCGTATATGTCGCACTGCAGGGCACGAGTCTCCTCTACAATTGAGAGTACACCACGCGCTGGCCTAATGCGGGTTGGCGGAGTTAACATACCATAGTAATTCTTACAAATCGGTATGGTGTGCAGGTTTCCTCACGATTTTTTTTGCTTATCGTTTATGTGTTTTAATAAAATTGTATTATTATACAAAGCAAAACACATGTCATCAAATACCATAAATATTTTAGAGTCAATCCTGACTTTTAATATCTCAACTATCTGCTCCACTATCCGATCCTCTTAAAAGCTATAATGAGTACAATATTCCCAATAAATTAGTATCCAATAATAATAAGTAAATTCTTCGACACAATACATTCGGTAGTACGTAAAAGTGTTGGTACGTACCACTAGTTTGTCCAGTTTAACGCAGTAACAAGAAGATGCCGCGAGTCATCGCTCCGTCGAGTGTTGACACTCGATTGTTTATTCTCCTCGACAGACATACAACAGTTGCACACTAATTACATATAAATATAACCTTTATACGCACTGTTATGTGGTGTGAGGTGAGTGCTTTTATTGGTTTTCATATAAATAACTGACAGATCGAAAAAATGAACACTATGGCGCGTGTGTTAAGCGTTTTAAAAGATTTGATATTCTACTTCGATTGTTATGCATTTACGATACAGTGAATTGGATTAAATATAACCAGTATTAAAGACAACATTATTAACATTTAAATTATTGATTTATTCATTAATAATTTAAAATACGAGTATCACTACGTGAATTTTACATATACAGAAACCCTACAAGCTCAAGAACCTTACGTGGTCTATCAGGACACGATATCATCTTTAGGTGTAAGGCCTGGACTCAAAACTCCCGGGGCAAATCAACTTCCTTACCAGTGTATTATTCAAGCCACATAAGGTGGTATCTTTTCTGTCCTTTTCTTGCTTATAGTAAATTCCAAAGAATTTTCCACACAAAAAAGGTCGTCATATTGACGATTTGTTCTACCTTCCCGTGTATAGTTTTATTTTAATGCGTCATTAAATATTATTAATAAATAAAGTATGTTTTTATTACACGAGCAGCCTTGACACATCGTAGCATTTCGATTGGGCAACAACGACCTGGGAAGGTAATATTTTTGTGTTATATTTATTTTCCTTAATATACAAAGAATTGTCTCCAAGGCGACATACGGAGAATTTGCGTAAAATATTTAAACTAAATAATGAAAGACGCGGAAACAGCTATTTACTTTTTCCATTCCACTTCTTCTATTTATTTTACTTCTTCCGAGGTAGTGGAGCCACGCTGTTGTCAGTCTCAGTGTGAATGGGTAATGGTATAATCCTCCGAAGCGGTACTAGCGTCTCGTAGTAGATTAACGTGAAGCGACAGCTTTGCTGTCGTATTTCGTTTGGTGAGTGAGATTTCCGGATGCCAACTACCACTCTCCTCTTCCTATCTTTTTTCCTCACCGCTCCCCTCCCGATTTCATGGGCTGGCAACGCATCTATGATCAAAGCGTTACCATCAGGTGAGCTGTTAAGCTTTCGTTAGCCGGACTATTGTATAAAATACTGACGCCTATGATTTTTTACGAAGCGGATGTAAATTATGTTTTTTTTTTATTATTCTATGGAAATTTACCTTAACTACATATTGTTACATACTCCCGCTTGCCAATAACCCTTAAGTCCTTTGGCGTCCAGTGGCGAGCCATACCAACCAACTCTCATATATTATTACTTAACTCTCATATACTCATATATTACTACTATTGCTACTAAGTATTGGTTGGATATACTATAAATATAACTATAAGTATACCCAACCAATACTTTGATACACTCCAATATCTTATTAAGTTCAATCATACAGCCAAAGTAATTAAAAATGCATAATTTTAATTGAAAATATGTGAATTTCACGCATACACTTGTGTCGATTTTTTACGATTTAACTTGATTTTCCTCTTCACACGTGCCAAAGGATTAAACCCACAGCCGTGTATATCCGAGTATGCTGTCAACACTCATTGAGGCCTGATAGCACTGGAATAATTGCATTTTTACCTGGAAGTAGAATTATTGATGTGTTTTGAACAGAAGAGACATAAAAAAGGTGCACTCTCATTTTTTAACCACTTTCTATAAAAAAATATATTAAGCATTAATGTCAAAAGGAAAACAAAAACAAACATAGCAAATATGTGTATTAAAAGTGTACTTAAGTAGCGCGCTATCGTACTTTAAACACAACATTCATTAACTCACGCCTTCCTGCCAGAAGGAATAGGCAGAGTTGCCACGAGGACTTCTACATTTCTCCTTGTATATTACGATGTGAAGGGGGACATATAGACTAACTGCGGCAGTTTTTCACGATGCAAATCATTGTTATCTTATTTATTTATTCAGCCTATCGCCGTCCACTGCTGGACTTAGGCCTCCCCAAGTAAGCGACAACCCCGATCTTGAGCAGTCCTCCTTCTACTACCCGCCGTTCTTTTCAAGTCGTCGGTCCATCGTGTAGCCTATATCTTATTATATTATTTACTAGTGGTCCAGTCCGGCTCCACCCGACTGCAGTTACACTTTTCAAATTGACGGCCAAAATGTTCAATTCCGACTATCAGTTTAGGTTATCGACCAATGGAACTACGACAAACGAAATTTTGTCGCAATTGCTAGATTTTTCACTAGTGCTTCCCTCCTATATATCATAACGTGATGATATATAACCTATAACATTTCTCAATAAAAGACCTATTCAACGTGTATATTTGATCGAAGTACCCCACATAAAAATATTTTTGTTTTAATTCTGGCCTGGCATAGTGGCTGCATTCCGCCTGATGGTGAGCGCAAATGCCGCCCAGGCAGTGTCTACTGGCATCGGACGGCAGTCCCATGTCAATAGACACAATTATGCCGGTCTGCTAAAATGCCTCTTCACACTACGGCGGAAGGACCCAGGATTATAGGAAGGAGGGAACACGTGAGTCGGGAAACAATTCCACAGAATGATAGTGCGGCATAAAAAAAAATTTGAGAACCGTTTGGTTCGCACCGGGATGGTGTAGACCGTCAAGCCATGGCTTCGCAAGCCATCACGCATGGTTCTGGTTAGGAATGGAGAGAAGAGGATCAAATTGAACAATTCTTCATTTTTTTCAATTCGAACCAGTAGTTCCTGCAATTAGAACAAACAAAGAAACAAACTCTTCAGCTTAATATATTAGTATAATTTGTATCTTATTCTATTTTAAAACTAATAAAGAAACATCGCACAAATATTGTTTCCGATGTCCGCTCTTTCTTGTATAATACCTCAATGAGTCATATAGGTGATCGGTAATCTGGCTGCAATTAATCCTGTAATTACAGTTGACTTTAACCCTGACAATGGAAATTTTCTGAACTTGATGACAATGCAGACGAACATAACGAGATTTTTCCTGAATAATAAAAGTAGCTTCTTTATTATTTATATATTTAACACTTTATTGTAACACCAACTTAATTATAAGTAGAAAATATGAGAGAAAAAAAGAATGTAAAAGTGGCTGTTTTATTGATCATAACAATTTTTGATAACCATGGGACAGACATATAAGAAAGAACGAAAGTTGGTGTACCAATAATGTAGAAATATTTTATTGTATTTAGAATAAGTACATACATACATATACATGTCCCTACATATATATTCAATTAACGTATACCGGGTATATCAAAACTTCTACCGAAAACGAAACCGGGTGGTAGTTTTACAGCCGCTGCCAATAAACAAACCCAATCCAAAATTTGCCGTTTTAGATTGACAGCTCAATCGTTTTTCTGATACTATATTGCCAATAATCAATCTCAGTAGTGAATAAACTATGGCAACATGACAGGAGACCAATCGAAAAGTAGAAAACAATTGACAACAAAACAGATTGACTTCAATCTAATTTTTTCGTTTGATTATTGGCATCGGCCATTAGTGACTACAAACACAATGCAACTAAAAAATTCGCAAAGAAACGCGACATTTTTAATGATTTTTTAAATATTTTTGGGTGGTAAATCCATAATTTTTGCTAAAATGATAATTTAATCTTTTTTATACCTTAGCGTATTTATAAATAAAAGGCCACACCACACACTATTATTTTAGGAAAAAAATGTATATACTATCCAAATATGGCCATAGGAAAAAATAACAAAAAATTGTCGCTTTTTTTTGCAAAATTTTCTATTGCATTGCGTCTGAAATCGCTTAAACTACCACCCAGCTTCGTTTTCGGTAGCAGTCTTGATATACCCTGTATATTACCAATTTTTACCACATAATATAATTCATACAAAAACAAAATATCTATCACCATAGTTTTGTAAAACAGAAATAATAGAATTCTAAGAATTTTATTTATAAAATTTAATTCAGAAAGGCCTTTCTCCAGAAAGCCAAATTATTCCACGAACGAAAACCATCTGAAATGTATAAAATTTTTCAAATTTAAACTTGAAATCAGAGCCAATAGAAAGGGATCGACCTTTTACTTTTACAAACTTTTACTCCAAAGAAAGCTGATAAAACAGATCTGCTGACAAAAGATTCAAACAGTTGATTCGACACTCGAAGTAACCGATATCAGCGTTCAGCATTTAATATTTATAGACTACTTCACTACGCCGCATATTGTAGTCCTTCCTAATCATTGCGTGCTCCATTTGTTTGTTCAGAAAACATCAGAAAGCGGACGTGTTCGCTTCCTTACAGAACCCTGTCGGAAATAACCTCGCGAGTGAAGTTGTTTCGCTGTAAACCCTTGAAGAAGTAATGTGTAAGTACTTGATGGCTTGAGCTTTTAATAATGTTTTGGAAGCATATTTTGAATACAGCCGTGATCGAGAGCGTCATATTTTATTTATTTTTAAAGCTTGATTTGTATTGGTCGCATTATATTAAGATTTTATTATTACGTTGAAATATGTAAAAAATCTGTAATCTGTAAAATGTACTCAAAATTCAATGTTTTTATGTCAGCGTCAACATCAGTCATCCCATGTTTCGTGTATACAATGTAAGTGATTACTTGGGAAGATTTATATATTAATATATTTAAATCTAATATTTCTATTCAAGATTCATTCCTTTCTCATTTTGTAGCCGATATAAATAGTGGCGATTCATTTCCTCTTCCTCTCTTTCTCCAGTTGCTTAATCTGTCCATGGGCGATGTTGATCAATTTCCCGTGTTTATGCTATAAAACTCTAGTAGCAAACCAATTCATCTGATATAATTGTATACAATGCTTTATCGCATATCAATTCATTTACAAGAAATCGGGTCACGCCTACAAACTGTTGGAATCAGTTATGCCAAAATGTGCCAAAAATATTTTTTTCATTACCATCACTTGCTAGACGGCCATGCCACTAGCCTGATTGTAATCGATACAACCGCTCATGAACAGTAGCAAAACTAAACAACATAACACTATGTTGTAACTGAAACAATAACAAAACAATGCTTGGCATTCCACTGCTCTCGCCATCCTTTAACATTGTTAAGTGTCAATGTGTCTAGTAGTTACTCTAGCTACAAAGTCATTCAAACCGAAGCACAACAACCCATTTACAATGCTGTTTGGTGGAAGAAATAGACTTGCGGTGGTACCTCACATATGAGAGTGTGTGAAATATTGGAACGCTGGTACATTTTGGCATAACTAAATCCAATTATAACTGTGATGTAAAAAACAGTGTTGTTCCGCCCACGTGCGTATCAAAGTCGTCTATATGTTTTCAACAATTACCATGTTAATGCGAATTTTAGCTCAAACAGCCATAAAGTTTAAAAGACACATTGTTATTGGAAAACGCGGGAAATTGACTGTTATATTGTTGAACGTCACTAATTGGATGCTTGGGCGTGGAGTTAGGATAGTGTTGTCCAAACATTCAATTATTGGTCGTGAATTTGATAATAAGCTTTTTTAAACGGTAAACTATTTGCTAAGGAATATTAAAGGTAAGTTTCAGAGTTTCGTATTGGTTGTTTACATCTAAGCTTAATGAAGTCAAGTACACTTTTATATAAATTACGAATGTATTTTATTTATTTTTGTTAGTTATATTCTGTTGGAGAAAGAAACAATTAAGATGAAAATACCATATCTTAGAGTCATAAGAATAATTCTGGTGAGGGGGTAGTATTACAAAGGAATCATACGGGAGACCTCAAGTTGAATAGTTTTATGCGCTAGGCTTGAAATCTTCGTCGCAATTAAATCTTGCCATTTTATAAAAAATATTTGTATTAACCCTTAGCTGCCTACAATACTAATTATTTTACTTTTTTTACTAAAATACACTAAAAAATACCTAACCTGAGAACCAAACTCGGGACCTCACGGTACTCAATCGGATCACTAAACCAAGAATACCGAATTAAAATGCATTATAAACGTCCAGATAACACGCAAACAGCCGGTGTTGTGTTAAAAACAAGTTATGTCTGTTCGAGTGTTCGTTTGATTCGCAAGTCACGCACTTATGTCTACGCAGTTGTTACAGGATATTTGTATTATCTGTATTAAGTGATTGACAATATTTTTGTACATCTATATTTAGTTTTATTAAAGCCTTTTTGGTTTAGTTCGAATATGAGGATTGAGATTCGTGAGGTCCTAAGTTTGACTGGAGCAATTCTGTGGATGCAATTTAAATTTATATACATTGGTATAAAATAGCAGTTTTTATGGTAGATACATATATAGATTATGGTAGATATATATATATATATAAATACATTGAAGGGTAAAATTTTTATAAAAATCTAACTACGTATTGAAAACTTCGTACTTTAAATCACTGTGTAGTAGATTTTCGGACTGAAAATTATGGTAATGTCAAATAACTTCATATATAAAAATTCATTTATTTCGCAAAATGTTACAAGAAACTCTTATATTATGTGAGAGATGGTAGTACTGTCTTAAGTAACAGAGTGCCTGGGTAGGTACCACCGCAATGTCTATTTCTCCCGCCAAAAAGAATTGTTGTTGTGTTGTGTGTAGCACTGTTGTGTTACTGTGTGATGGACATTATAGCCAGAGTAACTACTGGGAATATTGAGACTTAACATTTTATGGCTCAGGATGGCAAGTAAATAAATAAATAACACCCAACAGTCACATACATAGTCCTGACCCCACACTAATATCAAGTCTTGTGTCGTGGGTATCAGGAACTACGAGAGACTTTTCGGTCTCACAAACACCCAGACCCGAAAGAAATATTTGTGGGCCGCACAAACATTTCTCTCGGTGCGGGGATCGAATCCGCGGCCTCCCGTTTCACAGGCGGCATCTAACCAACTGCGCCACGGAGGCTGTCCAATAGTAAACTAAAGTGCAGTGGAATGTCAAGCATTTCTTTGTAATTCATGGTGTGGTTTGGTTTAGCTACTGTCCATGAGCAGTCCTATCGGTTACTATCAAGCGAACGGCATGCTCGTCTCCCCATTCACTGCAATGAAATCCCTCATTCAGCAGATAAAGGTATAATATACGAAATCTTCAGAAAAATTTCATCGTTCATAATAAAGAACCAAGTTAACCAAGTCAAACTAAGTTAATATAAGCTGAAAAAACAACATTTTAATACTTTGTTATTTTCCTCCACGTTTTATTTTATTTGAATGGAGTTAGATTTCATCAGATTGTCCTGTTTTTCAAAGACACAGGTAAACTTGCAGGTTGTTACTACGGGCCGAGGAGTTCTACGAGTTCTACTATGAGTTTGAAGGAAAAAACATTTTAAGGATATCCGCAGACATAACAGTAAAACTTTTCTGCGAGGTGTAATGCACGAATAGAGAGGATATAAAACCGAGCCGTATGTTTCTTTTATATCTTTTTGTTGCCAATATCTGAACTCATTCGCGGCAATTCAAATGTGGAGATTAAACTTTGGCTTTAATAGTGTTAGAATTTTTATTTTATATTATAAATCTGGTATCACTGCCATACAAATAGGCAAAATCCCCGACATAAAGGTCAATGCAAATACACTGCTTATGCCCGTTTGGTTTAGGCGGGCATAATTGTGTCGACCAGTTATTAATATTATGTATATCTGTGTTCTGTATAAGCCCACATACGTCCCACTGCAGACCCCAGGCCTCCATTACAATCGAGAGTACGAATGAGTGGGTTAGCCCATATAGTCCACCACGCTGGCCTAGTGCCGGTTAATAACAATATAAAAATGTCAAAAATAAGAAAATTTTAAATTAAATAAAGAAAGTTAAAATTATATTTTAAATCTTCTTTACCAAAAAGAAAATTTTATTTTATCGACCCACGTAACGACATCTCAAATACAAAATTAGTTTCGAGAAGTTAGCACTTACTTAGTTATTTTTAATGCACCTCCGTGGCATGATTTGGAGCTAACCTATGGTAAATCAAAATAAAAATCGCCTATCCCACTTTGACACTGGATTCATAAATATCGATCATAATAAAGAAACTGAGATATGGTTATATGTACATACTGTGCTCACATAATTTAAATTAGGCAGTTGTTTATCAGTCCTTTTGTTTACAAAACATATATATTTTTATACATTATAATTATATACCAACATATTTCAATATCTGTTAAATTGTTTATATACAATAGTTTACTGCGTAGTATACACATACTAGCATTTTCACAAGAGCCACTCATTGACCCAGATATATTTTCAAAGGTAATCCCCCTCATAAACATAATTACGCTAATTGCAATCAACAAGACGGTCGATATCAATCTATTTGTACGCAGACCTTCATGCTATCTGGAGTATCTTGATTTTAATTGTGTAATTTAATGATCGGAGGTGTGTCCTAGTTGCAAATAGTATATTATCATTATGTTTCTGGTTAATGCAAAGGTAATTGCTTTTCCAGGAAAGCAATTGTTCTATTTATAGTTAGTATACGTCTTCTAAATAGTAACGTCACGTTTCGTCTCGCTTGTCATTCACCACGATATGATAGAGAGCGAGGCTACCGCCATAGACTCAAATTCCTGTCTACTTATAATAAATAGAAAAATCCAATATCATTTTCTTCGTCCCGAGATTCGAACCTAAGACCTCAAGCGATGTCATCGAACCCTAGTACAACTACTTGTACTTGTATCAGCCCATATACGTCCCACTGCAGGGCACGGGCCTCCTCTACAATCGAGAGTACGATTGAGAGTGGTAGTACAACTACGCCACCGAGGAAATCAACTTATTTTTTACCGAAATTCTTCCCCGCAATTATACGGAAGTCGTAGAAAACTTTGTCAATTTTGATTCCAGATGTTAAAGATTTTGTGATTTTATGTTTTTGATATCATTAGGGGAATCACATTTGATTACAATCTTAATTATTTTAACCAAATGTAATTATCCATAGATTACAGTAAAACAAATGGAAATTAATCAACAACTGTTTGATTAAAATAATAGATGTAAAATTCTACGAATACATAGGTAATAATATATTAAATTCATATCTACTTTTCTATATTCTTGGAATATATATTGATACACTATATGACTACCTCGGTGGCATAGTTGTACTATGGTACGGTTACAAAGCTGAGGTCTCGGGTTCGAAACCCGGGCTGGGCAAAGTGATATTGGATTTTTCTATCCATTATTAGTCCAGAGTCAGAAATTTGTGCCCGAAATGGCGATAGGCTCGCCACCTATCACATTGTAGGACGGAACATGCAAGGCGAAATGTGGGTGTCCTGGCACCTCTGCCTACCCCTTCTTGGGATATAGGCGTGAGTTTATGTAAGTATGTATATTGATACACAATGTTTTCTAGTATTTTTCCCAATTTATTTACCTAAATTATCTTCTCTCAACTATCAATCTCAAAAGGTCCACCTCATACAGTATTTGGAGGCTAGAACTCTCCCACCAAACCATCCCAATATCGTACAAAACAACACATTACTAATAGAAATAATTGATTTCTATAAAAGTAACCGCGTTTTAAACTACAGTCAATTTCCAAATGTCCAAGGGTCATCTGTCTCCAATTAGTCACAAATACCACTAAATGTTCGATGTAAAGCGTCCCCCACAAATTAATAATAAATGTATTAACAACGTTCGCATTCACTCCCCTAAACCCGACGACACACACAAACAGACTAACAATTATATATTAAACGGTATTTTACGTTTAATGTGCTCTGTTTCCGGTCAAAATGATGACTCAATTCGTCACGGTGTGGACAAATGTTGAAAAGTGTTTATGAAAATGCGGGGCTTGTAGTCATAGATTTTTTTTTTTTTTGAATTTAAGGAAAATACTCCTGAATTATTAAATTACACGATATTTTTAATGAGATGATAAAATTAGTTGCCATATTTCATTTTCTGTTTTATCAACGAATACAAAAATACAGAAAACCGTAATGCCTCAATTTAGATTACCTGAAAGAAATTACCTACTGTGGTAAGACTGCCTCTTGTGCTTTTAATATTATGTTATTGCTTTACTATAATTATTTATTGATGAAGTGCAAAAAGAATTAAATATGTCCCAGTTAATAATAATTTTAAACAAGAGAAAATATTCCAAATTAAAAATATACGGTCAAATTCACACAAATTAAAATCTGATGATGCGACCCAACGTTGGTGACAAAGGTTTGCCAACAATCCCCACCAATCACAACAAATATTAATTCACAATAGCGGATATTCGTACATCTGCCACGTATGGGTAAAGATTTGACCACGTGTTCTCCACAATAGCCTTAATCGCATTACGTTACAATAGGTGTCAAACGTGATAATTCACGGCCATTGTACATTGACCAACATTCCAATATTCCGTTATATTTTTTCCAAACATTAATCAAATATTAATGGGCGGTTTGGTGCGGATATGTGGTATTAGAAACTTTGAATGCGCATTTGTCAGTTTGTATTCGATTATTGAGGGGTAGAATATTTTATAATTGAGGTAAATACTTACCCTGTTATAATTGCCTGGAATTTCGTTGATTCAGGAATTATCCTAGTAAAACCCTTATTTTCTATTTATTTATTGTCATTCTTTTTTGTACATCAAATGAATCTTAAACTAAACTAATACATAAGAGTACAAATGTATAGCGCGAGGCAATTTCTTACCGCGTACCATGGGATGGACATAAGAGAAGGAAAATAAAAAGAGGGCAGTCTAAAGTTGACTTTTAGGATAAAGCTTGAATAATAAAAATAGGAAATAATTAAAAAAGTCAAATTGACTATCAATACATAAATGATTTCGAAAATTTTAATGGTGTGTCCTGGGATTTGGACCCGTAACCACCATGAACAGTAAAAACTAGAATTATAAAATAAATTGGGGACCACGGTGCACTCAAAGGTAGAAGTTATTAAGCAAAATTTTAAAAAATCCTGCTCATTGTACAGAAGGTGTAATCTCACAATACAAAGAGTTTCGATTAAAAGGACTAATTAATATGAATTTCACTTAACAAAAATATCATACATACATAAACATTAAGCTTACGCCTTTTTTCCGGAATGGGTTGGCAGAGGTGCTACCGAGACACCCATAACCCCACAACAATATCGTCCCCTTTTCCTTAGGCTAATTGCTGATTATACACATCGCGTTAAACTTTATATGTTTCTAAAATTCCCGACTAAAAATGCTATATTATTCGTCATTTCAGATCGTCTCCTCACCGGGACGTTTAATTGACAAACACACATTATTATTTTTTTTTTCTTTTATTGCAGTGAATGGCGAGACGAGCATGCCGTTCGCCTGATGGTAAGTGGTGCGACCACTCATGAACAGTAGCAAAAGCAAATAACATCTTAAATTACAAAGCAATGCTTGGCATTCCACTGCTCTCGCCATCCTGAGACACAATATGTTAAGTCTCAATACGTCCAGTACTCTGGCTACAATGTCCTTCAATCCGAAACACAACAGTGCATTTAAACTGCTGTTTAACGGGAGAAATAGACATTGCAGTGGTACCCACCCAGGCAGCCTCTTACATATGAGAGACCTACCACCTGTAAACATTATTACGTCAAAATACGTATTAATTATAATTTCATAATACAAAACTATAAAAAACATAAGTAATTGAAGCAGTCTTTATCCTCGTGCTATAAGAAGCAGCAGTTACTATGTCACATAATTAATTAGCTTTATTGTTGTCTTTCATCTAACAGCGATACATCCTGCCTTTATGCGAAGACTAAGCAAAAAGATTTAATTTATACATTGTTTGTATGCAAAAACTATGTGCCAGACAGCGTGCCGCGTTCTTGTAATCTGGTTGACGTGGAGTTACGAAAGGATCTAAAGTGGAGCAATGAACTCAGAAAAAACATATGTTAGAAGTCAGCCAATCCTAAGAAATTGATGCAAAGGATTTATATGTGGTGATGTTTCACTAAAATAACGACTGAGCTCTTTCTCATTTTAGCCCTTAGTAATGTTTTACTGTGTGTTTGTAATGTGTACTTTGTAGCGTATTGTACAACAAAAGCTAAGTGGTTTAATTCTTTCATTTATAACAATCTGTTTAATAGTAGCAATACATCATGGTAGGATATTTGGAATTTAGTCCATAACGCTGACCCTAACTATTCCTAGGGGTTGATTCCATTGTCCAGATCACAAAAAAGTAGATCCCTATTCTAAATTCGAAACTCTAACTAATACATACAATATAATTACAAAAAATAGCATTACAAACAAATTTAATTTAATTGGAATATCAACATACTCTAAATCAATTACAGCTTCACGTAATTTTGAACATCTGGACGAACCAAGGTCTAAGAATGGAGGAAACTAAACCAAAGACCTCGCAAAAACTAATCCACTATTAAAGATCACTAGCAAAAACTTAATACACATACTCGAGCAAAAAATGTACTAAAATTAATGAACATCAAAAATAGACTAGTTGCTTCCTTCACTTACAGTTACGTTGATAGCCTTATGTCACGGAGATAAAATATTAAAGCTATTATGACTAATAATTGTGATTATCTTATTTAAATAAGGACATCGATTGGTTTAATTGAAGGCAAAAAATGAGATTACAAATGCCGTTATGTTGATACAAAAAATGTCATTGTAGGTCAAGCAAATTGTAACAATACAGATGTTATTCTAGAGTGTATTTAAGAAAGTTATTAAACTTGATTCAGGAGCGTTAATCTTTCAGGCCCCTGCTACGCAATAATGGATCATTGCGAATTATAAAAATACTTTGTTTCGTTTTAAGTTAACTCATCTTAATTTGCAGCCGACGATTTGGTAACGCACATTTTGTAGTAGAAATGGCAATCAATGTCGAGCTGGCCTGATTGAAATTGATTTCTTCTACCTTAAGTAAATTATAAACATATTGCTTATCATTGAAAACGGACAGAAAGACTGGAAGACGGGTAGAATAAAAATTACTAAGAAGAACAAGCATAAAATATCAACAATTTTCTTTTTATTTTCAACAAATGGATGTATTGGAAATGCTGGTTGGATTGGTTGGAAGACAACACAAATCACGACAAATTGCAATATTTATTTGTTCTTCAGTAAATATGAGTCGATTTATACAATACTAGATGCATTTACCCAATAATAAATACCGATAAACTGCGTCCAAATAGTTAAAGTCAAACATAAATCACGCTTTCTTATCGTCTATGGTCATAAATATCGAACCATAAATAAATTTCGTCTATTATGCAAATATCTTTATAGCATTTTAAAATTTGTATTTTATTGGATGCAAGTGGAAAACCCGAGGTTTTATTTCTAGATACGACCCCTTATATCTCTATTCTGCTTCAGTTATCGTGTTTTTCACACATAAAGATTATCTATATTTCAAACGTTTTGTATGGCTGACAAGGTGGGAGCGAACACTTTCGAAATCCCGACAAATATAATGAGTTTCGTGGCCGTTTGTCAAAGAAAAGATCAATAACTGATAAGGCGTGTAATAAATATATAATGATTACATTATTGTGTGCAATAAAAACGGCGTTTGCACATCAATTCCGATAGTAAATCATTGATTTGTGTTTGTTTGTGGAGGCTCGGCGGTGTCCGGTTTTCGACAACATTATTTCTTCATTAGTTTTATTGTCGGACGCCGGACGTGTGTGTTTCATACGAAAAGTGACACATAATTATTGTAATATGACCTTTTTATTAATGCGTTTTGGGAACCATACAAAACAATATTTATATTGAATTCAACATGGTTTGACGCAGATATGTTAAAGGTATTATATACAGGTATTATTTATGTAGACTGTCCCACCCTCACACCCACCAATGTAACTCCTGTAAACAAGAATCAGCAGTTGCACGCATTGTAATAACGCCGAGCTTCAAGGCTCGGCGTCATGTCAATGCGAGTATACGGGAATGTCAACTTGTATTTAACCCGCAACGAAATCAGAAATTTGAATTAATAGGAGGAGTTGATTAGGTATTATATACACTTTAAAATTACTTAATATTAACGTTTATGTAGTCCTCATTTGGCTTCAGAATTTCGTTTATGCCCAATGACATGACGTCAGGCAGGCTAACTACCGTAAAACCATAAGCCAAACGTTTTTAATATAAGCTTAATACCCTGTTGCTGACACTTAGATTTTTTGCCATATAATAAGATATCAAGATTCTTCAATGATAATGGATTGGAGAAATTAAGCAGCCCTTAAATTCACAATTTGTGTTCCCTATGGAAGGACATTGTAGTCAGAGTAACTACTGGACATAATGAGAATTTTAATTTTTGTAATTCATGGTGTTGTTTGGTTTTGCCACAGTCCATGAGTGGTCGACTCGCTTACCATTAGGCGAAATGTGTGAAAAAATGTCTCGCCATTCATTGCCAAAAAAACACGACCTGGGAATCGAACCTAAAACTTCACATCCACTATGCGCTGTTACTAGGCCAAGGAATCTTATCAACCATCTAATGAAGCCTCGACACGGAGGTCCAAAGGAATTTAACTTCATAATACCCCGACACAGTTCATAAACTCTCACAAGAATTAAAATTGATTGATTGACGACATAAAAATTTAACGACACGTGTTAACTGGACATCAATCATAGCAATCTCGGAGTATGTTCTAACTGTCGAGATAGCGTGCATAAACGAAAGCGGCTCCTTTTACCTTATTAATAAACACTTCTGAGACAGGGTTTACTGCGGAACTGTATCTTGAGTTTATTATGTGGTGACTGCTTTATTTATTCTCTTTGTACGATGTTATTCTTCAGTTTAATTATCCTGCTTTAGAATAACAAATAAATGTGTAGTATTATTTCAACATTTTAAGGTTGTCAGAGACCGGTAGATATTAGCAAGTGGGTTATATATATTTTTTTAGATACATAAACCATCGCCAATCACAACTAAATCCTAACAGCAAGATGCTAGTGTACAAATCTACCATAAAGCCAATCTGGACTTACGGAATACAACTGTGGGGAACAGCCAGCAACAGTAATATAGATATCCTGGAGAGATTCCAGACCAAAGCTCTGAGAACAATGTTTGGCATCCCTCATTGTATAAGTAATAGGTACATATACCTCGACCTCGGCTTGAAAACAGTTCGACAGGAAATAGCTCAAAACAGCCTGAAATACCAGAAAAAATTGACCGCACATGTGAACAAATTGGCACACGCCCTGAGTAGAGAAGGCACTATTCAGCATACCCGGCTAAAAAGAAGTGACATACCGAACCTGCATAAAAGATTTACCACTTGACATCAAGAGGGTCGTGTGAAAAGAATTTACACACAAGTAAGGCTCTTGAGGAAAACATAAACTGAGAAATCAAACAAAGAAGTGGCTTATTGTCGGAAAACAGATTGCCATGAAGCAGAAGAAACAAAAAAAAAAGATACATAAACACACTCATTTTTCCCAGAAGGGGTAGGCAGAGATGCCAGGATACACACATTTCGCTTTTTATATTTGTATATTTTTTTGGAAAATAATAAATTGTACATTCTAAATTAAACATAATATAAATTTACATAAGAATATATGCAGATAAAACAATTCACAACATTTTCCGCGAATTAAGTAAGCATAATATGTTAAACATTAAGAAGCGCACTCAGATATAATTAGGTTGATTAAGTATAAAAATTTACCATTAGCAGTAGAACATAACATAGCATTTTTTAAATCTTATATGGCCCACTGCTGGGCAAAGATCTCCCTCAACTCCTTCCACGTATCCCCATCCAAATTCTCCGAGAAGTCTCTTGTAGTTCCTGATATCCACAACACAAGACTCGATCTAAGAATAGGGTCAGGACTACAAGTATGTATGTGACTGTTGGGTGTATCTATTTATTTATTGACGATGTTGAAGACCCATTGACTCGAGCTAATTGCTACAATAAATGTCACGTATATTTAATACTAGCTGTCGGGCCCGGCTTCGCCCGGGTGCAGATAGTTTTTGAGTCCAATCCACATCAAGAACATATTATTTCGCGTGTCTACTAACTATATTTCCCGCGTGCCGTCGACTATATTTCCCTTCCGTAGGAGAGGACATCCCGTGCCAACAATTTGAATTTGAAAGAGTAGAAAATATGTATATTTGGTTTCCTGACTCATCCCACGGGAACACTACATTTTTCGGGATAAAAAGTAGCCTATGTGTTAATCCAGGGTGTCAGCCATCACTATACCAAATTTCATCAAAATCTGATGAGCCGTTTTTTCATGAAAGAGTAACAAACATCCATACATCCATACATCCATACTTACAAACTTTCACCTTTATAATATTAGTAAGGATTAATACGCTGAAACTTTACATCATTTGACACTTAATTATTAACCTCGTTAAATATATTCCTATGAATATAATTAACGGCATCGCTTAGTTTCTATCAAATTAGTTTGACCTTTGTTATGTCGCGTATAAAAAATAAAATAATATGTTATAATTTATTAGATTCACTATAAACAATATTAAATGACGATAACCGTATTAGGCCGACAAAAAGGCTAAATTTTATGTTCAAAATATTATTACAAATCTAATTTAAACGCAATCCAAAATGAGATACGTCTTGCGTTTGTTGGATAATAGATTTAGTGAGAACAAATTTTTAGATTTAATTAAATCAATACCTAAAGGCACAGGGCACAGTGTACAACTAACTTTTAAAATTTACTTTTCATTATAACTATTGTAAAACACGGAACGGAATCACAAAATGAAAAACGGACGGGAGAAAAAGATATCGCGCTGAAAGAAAAAATACAAGGCCGTTGCTTTACATCAATGCTCTCTGAGACTTCCTCAAAATTCTTTATTAATTTCTACACCTTTATAATTCCCAGCAGCTAATTCTCACAACCTGAGCTCCGGTATCAAAAACTCAAACAAACTGTTTGCGCACATTTCATGCTCAACTTTAGTGGAGCGTCTACGGGCCGTCATAAAAATGCACAAACAGAACGCTCCCCGATCGTAAGTCGCGCGGAAATATTTTCCACCGCGTCAGCAAAATACATTCGCAGTGTTTGCTAAACCCTAAAAATAATGGTTTATTGTTCCACGCTAGTTCGGAAGTTACGAGTTCGGATTAAGACGATTAGATCCGTGATAAATTAAGTTCCTTTTATTTTCGTGTTATTTTCATGAAGCGTTTTCCTATTAGTTCTATAACTTAATGACATAATACATTATGTGTATATATGTACTCAAACTCACGTTATATTCCAGAACGGGCAGGCAATGCAACCAAGACACACACATTTCGTCTTGTAATTTCCGTCCGGCGATGTGATAAGGGGGCGAGCCATATCGATAATACCAATATCACGTTGCCCTACCCGGGATTCGAACTCAGCTTTGCAGTCATAGCGTGTACTACAGCGCCACCGAGTAGAAAATTTATATTTGATATGGTTATTAACTCATTCCTTCCATATTTACATTTTCGTCCAGATAAACTCAGTAAAAGACCTGGCCACCAGTTAAATATGAACTTGAATTAATGTTTATTTAAAAAATATAATTGCAACCTTTTTTACTATTACTTGTTCGTAAGAGTTCTCTGTAATCTACAATTCAGAACATTCATATCATAACTATTAATTAATTGGTTGAATTATTTTATTTCTCAATAATTTATGGCTTACATTTTATCGTTCAAGTAGCATCCATTGCTTCTTTAATACTATATAATCGACGACAGAGAAATCCTACTATATTTATACTTTTACTTAAATAAAAAAGACTTCCTAAATATTTAAAATATTCCGGACACCTCAAGCGCCGCGTCGGAAATCGGAATCAGTGGTAGGTATAATCCATGTACGTCGAATTGTTGGAATGTGTGAGACAGCTGCTATGCACATTCTCACGACGAGCTATTAAGGTTTTGAGTTGTTTGGACTGTTAATTAACACGTACCGTAGAATTGTTTTAAATAGCTTATTAGCTGTTTTAATTTTTGACATAAGTACATAAGCATTTTTGGTGATTTAACAAATTGTTTTTTGACTATAGCTTACTATGTATGATGTATGCAAATTTGTTTGTCTGTTTGTGTTTCATGCATCTTCAAACCAATTGATTATTTTAAGAAATAAATAAAAAATAGTATTTATAGTACTTCTATACGTACGAAAGTAAAATACGAAAATACTTATTGTTTTATATTTGTATGCCATATCACCACACAAAATAAATTATCACCCACAGTCTATAACCATTTCCATATGCACCCCTCACATAACACTTCAGAGTCTTTCCATAAATTAAATCTAGCTCACTCACGATGAACATAATTTGAAGAAAACAGCGAGGAATTTCCACGTAAACTGCACTTTAATGAAACTCAAAAAGCACTAAGATAGTTTGTAAACAATTTGATGAACGACCTGACCTCACTCGCGAAAACTCATGAAGTTTTTGCTCATGACAAATTACTGGTGAAAAGATTGTAGACATCCTAGAAAAACATTTAGGTTTTGATGTGTTAAGTAAGCGGAAAAATGAACTAAGCTGTTCTTTAAAGAAAGGTTTTAAAGAAAATTTTATGCAGATAATATCTGGTCATCCACGAATGCAACTCCTGTCAGCTGAAATAAACAAACCTGAAATAAATTGACATCTAGCATTGAAGTAGACAGTAGTATAGCGATTCATAAGAATTTATATGGTATGTAAGTCCGCCAACCCGCACTAGGCCAACGGACTATATGGCCTATCACTCTCAATCGTACTCTCGATTGTAGAGTAGGCCCGTGCCCTGCAGTGGGACGTATATGGGCTGATCCAGATTAAAGTAGACGAATCACTAACAAAGCTAACAAATAATAAGGCCGGAAACATACTATTGAAACACCACGAGGCTCGACATGACACGACGAACACACGATGCTACATTGCGTGGCGTGTTCGCAGTGTGATTCTGGTCATAGAACATACTACTATTTAATTTGATTCAACACGTGCCGCATCTGGTCGGGTCGCGTGGCGTTTCAGTAGTGTGTTTGGGGCTGAATTGTCTTTTCTTAAATTACTGTTCTGGCACTGCACAGTGGCAATGCACCTGGTGGTGAGTGTAAATACCATCAAAACAGAGTATCGAATGGCATCAGACGACAATCTCTTATCATTCGACACAGTCATACCAGCCCGCTAAGATGACTCCTTACGCTACAGCGAAAGGAGCAAAGATTATAGGAGGGAGAGAACACGTGTCTTTAAATTGCAATGAAGTAAAACTAATGTAAGAAATGAGAAACAAACAATTATAGTCATTTATTGATTACTACATATTCAGTACTACATATTTGAATATAATTAAAGACATATGACATATATAATGACTATCCACTCCCCTTGAAAATGGCTGTCGCAGTCAGTACTGTTCATACTATTTTTTAAAATACTTAGTGGTGAGAGAAAAAGAAGACATACCTATTTCGAAATCAGCTTTTCAAGAGAAAAATTCCAGACGAATTACTTTATGAATGGTTTTATTCTATTTTTACCGACGTGTTTTCGTGATGCTGCATTATTCGCCTCGCTTTGTTTTCAACACAGTTACTACTTTATATTTTATAACTTTATTTGTAATAATAACATTACATTGATAGTATGACAAAAGGTTCTTGTCTGATGCAATACACATATTTGAGTATCAATCATCAATGGTAGTATCCAAAAAAAAAAGTAATTTTTAATAAAATATGACATAATTATAATGAGTTATAATCAAGTTATAATACACATTTTAGTATTAATATTACCGTAAAATACAGCAAAGTTTTTAATTCTGACAACATGACACATTCTGACAATTCAGAAACGTCGCATCGCACGTTACTTGTTAAAAGCTTGTTAAGAACGCGGTATAATGTGAGTTATCCTTATTTTTTAATTCATTTTATTAAGATTTTACAGATCAGACCGTTTTTGCTACCCTCTATAATGAACATCGATAAGACTGAAAACATATTTTTATAGAATAAGCAAAAAAAATCCCGGTTTGTAGCATTGAATATTTTTAGAATATTAAAAGAAATCCACATTCTTTTAATAATATTTTCAATTTCACCCTACAAAACCTGCTATCCAATTAAAATGCAAACAACAAAACCAAAACATCCACATTCACTATTGAGGTAAACAATTTTCATTTATACTTTTAAATTCGAAACGAATGAATGAACGAAAATAAAAAGGCATCGTCAGCTTTTAAACAGACAACGAACAAAACGTTTGAATACAATTTCCCGACGCGAAGGCATAAATTGAATTCGTAGCCGATGAGTCTGCAACCGGTCGATTCATTAACTAACTGAAACTCTTGTAAAATTCAACTGGCTCATTTACATGCAGCCTTTAAATATATTCTCTTTTATTTCTTTCCATATTTTGTATTCAGGTAACGTTAATAAGGAAGTAATTTTGTAAGTGGTAGAACTTTAAGTAGTTAAAACTAGGCTAGTAGTAAATGGAGTGACACTACTCCTTACCTTAGCAGAAAACTGAAATAAGAACCCTTCGTTCTGTTTCGTTTGATGAGTGAGACTGCCGGGCACACTTAAAGTTTAGTGGCATCAATCGACACAAAAAAATTCTGCCGCTAGTGCCAGCATCACTTGACAGAACTTATTATATCGACCCAAATATATTTTTATTATAATATTTTTTTTTATGATAACTCACTCTATGAATGAAACATACCCGTGAAATTACATATGTATGTTGCTCATGCCTCTGGTCATGTGAGGCACAAAATTCAATTCCGGGTCATGAAGTATTCAAAAATCACATACAAAGAGTTCACCCTGGTATCGAAACTAGGACCTGTCGGGCACAGGTTTTCAGCACGTAGATACATGCTGCCACTATTTCATAAAACGACATTTTGTCTTTTATTTTGCTAGAACAGAACAAAACAAAAATGTCTACATAATACCATACAGGTGAAATGAATGTGCTTATTGAAAACAACATGAATACATTACTGGAACGAAAAAAATAAGTTATGAATGAGAAAGAAGATGCTTACGTCAGCGTTTTTGGCGCAGCGCCAACTGTAGATGTGGACTGAAAAAATATCCAAATGTTAGAGGTCAGACATCAAATTAAATATCTGATAGCCGCTGGAGAAGCAAACGAGATTGCATTCGAGTGAGACTTATGTAAGGCTTGATTCATTAAAATAGGAGTGTGATGTTGTAGGAATGAGTTCTGTTGATTTTGTTTCAAAGATAATGAAACTGAAAGTTTTCATATTGAAGTTGCTTTGGTCTGACACAGTACATTGCAAGACGTAGCAAATAAACCCATACGTCCCACTGCAGGGCACGGGCCTCTTCTACAATCGAGTACGATTGAAAATGGTTAGGCCTTATAGTCCATAACGCTAGCCTAGTGCGGGTCGGCGGACTTTACGTGCCATATTAATTCTTACAAATCGCTATGGTATGCAGGTTCCCTCGCAATGTTTTCCTTCATCTTTATAGTAAGCATATAAGGACCATTTTGACTTTGATCTGACCTCCCACATTCCAAGAAGGAGCCTCGGTGCAAGAGTACAAAGCTTTCAATACGGCTTAGCAGCTTGTTCTTCGAACTTGTTTTTAATTTAAATAATATTTTTAGAGCACTTACCTACCATTAGTCCGGTTGTTGTAATATTTAGTTTGTCTACTCATCTTCGTAATTTTACCAGTTCTGTACATCCTGGGTTGTAAATAAATTACTCCCATATCTTCCTGGTCTTTATGCGTGCATTTTACTGGCTGACGTTAGGTTCTTAACCACCCTATGTTGACGCCCAAGCATACGTTGTTAATATACTTCTGTGGTGCATATGACAAGTGACTAAGCCATCTTTATATATTTATCTATTTAGCAATTTATTGCACACTAATTAAATTATAAGTATCTATACAACAGAAAAAAAAGATTGTATAAGTAGTTTTATTTATAGTTTTATAGCTCAAAGTAAGTTCTGCCAGACAACCATGCGATGGATACTCGAGAAAGAACGAAAGTTGCGGCAGCTTCAGGTGTACGAATAATGAAAATATATTTAATTATATTTAGTACATACACACAAACATACCACATTAATTAAACGCTATTAACGGGGGGGAAAATTCTCGCATGACATAACCGCCATAAGATTATCGTGTTTGACAAACGCTTACAAAAATAGCATTTTTGAAACGCCGCCGCCTGTGATACGAACGGCCGCGGTTTCGTTCCCCGTACCAAAATATATGCTTGTGCGACCCACAAATGTTTCTTTCGGATCTGGATGTTTGTGAGACCGAAAAGTCTCTCGTAGTTCCTGATCCCCACGACACAAGACTCGATCGTAGTATATTTGGGTGTTATTTATTTATCGTCTCCCGTCTCCCAGTGTACTCTATCTAATGCGGTGATAAATTAAGAAGCAGAACATAATTGTGTTACATCTTATTCATTTAGATATACTAAGCGAATGACTGTGGAAAGTATGAATGGAAACGTCGATCTGGCTGGCGGCCAAACGTCGCGACGGAAAACGTGGGCTTGTCTGACTACCGACAAAACTCTGCAAAGGTTAAGGGTGACAAAAATAATGTAACTAGCATCTTTTTCTGCTTTGCTGAATGACCCATATTTGGCGAGCAATGTCCGGTATGCCATAGTGTAGGGTATATAAACTATGCGACAAAGTGTAGGAATGCATTATTTTTTTTACATCTTATTTCTTGCTTTATTAAAATCATTAAGTGTACTGTAGGTGAATCGCGCTGAAATATCGCTTTAGGAATATAATAAAACATGAAAAATTATTTTATTTTAAATCAATTTCTAGCGTATTAAACGATATAAGTTTAAGTCATAATTATAATTTTATTAGAGAAATCGATTGAATATTTTAAAAGTAATAAAATCAACAACTCACGTTTCTATACAGACTGTTAAGAGTAAAATAACTAGTTACTCGCTATACAAGACGACAAAGCTGTACTTCGCAGTTTATTAGACAAATATCGTAGCATACGCCGAGCGCCACAAACACAAAAACAAACAGTAAAATGTTTATTGTACAATAAAAAACAACGGCATAATTTCATTAATAATGTACGAACAGTTTACGATCTCATGCGCACAATCATAATAAATCGCAAATAATATCCAATGACACTACGTATTTCTATAGTTAAGTCTTT